>JAHTLZ010000129.1:28935025-28945722 GCA_023846285.1 Phrynocephalus versicolor | reverse complement strand
AGGGGGAGGTGCAGGGGGCCGTGGGTGGGGGGGCAGGTGGGGGGCGGCGGCGGCAGCGGCAGGGGGAGGCATGGGCGGTGGCAGCAGGGGGGCGTGGGTGGGGAGCGGCAGGGGGGAGGAGCGGGGGTGGGTGCCCGGCACCAGGGGTGGCGGCGGCGGGGGGCAGCAGGCTAGCCAGTGGCGGCGGTGGGGGGGTGCCCCCTCTCCATTTTGGTGCCCCTTGTCCATTTGGGCGCCCTAGGCAACTGCCTACTTCGCCTTAATGGACGCGCCGGGCCTGCTCCTAAGTAGGAGCTTTGCAAGCTCTCTGAGTGAGAGGACATAAAGAGAGAGAAAAACTCAGGTTGCACTTACATGTAAGCCCTACTTTACTGCCAAACAACCAGGCCACTTCTTTGTGCTGCAGAAAGGCTGACTGACATGTGTCTTCTGATATTATCACAATGAAGAAAAACCATGCCACTTAAAAATATGAGGGTTAAACTAAACTCTACATTAAATTATAGTGTGTGGTTAGCCTCTGTTTTATTAGCTAGTACTTGGGGCCCCAAGTCTGTATGGTCCCTTAAATCTTCCCCAGGATTTTTATACAGTATAATCGTCCCAAATTGGAAATCAAAAATTATGGCTAGGACATGTTAAGTTTAATAAAAGTGACTGGTAGTGGAGAAATTTCAGACCAGCCTGCCCATCCCCTGTAGAAATGGTCAGAAGATCCCTGGTTGAACGATCTGGATTTTCTATTACGATTGGGAAGCAACAATCAATCTGTATAAAACCCTAGAGAGCTACAACCAGAATACAATAGACAGAGCTGACCCAGAAAGATCAATAGTGCAATCTGTTACAGTGATGAGGAAGAACTACCAAACGGTGGTTCATCTTGATTCAGGATTCGTCAACGTTGACAAACCATGAAAAATGAATTTTGACTTGTTAAATGCTGAATTACAAATCAGTAGAGATGGGCACGAATCAAAAAAATGATGTTTCTGTTTTTCATTTTTTTGTTGTGGGTCCGTTTTGGTTCGATTTTGTTTTTTGTGAATTTTTTAAAAAAAATTCATTTCTTTTTTTCATTTTTCATTTTTTGTTTTTACCCACTTTTTGCGCAACTTAAAGCATTTCCGCGGACATCCCCCAACTCCACAGACCAGAGGGAAAACACTAAAAAAATGATGCTGGCAGAGACACAGTATAGAATAGGTACGCAGGGAGGCTGCAACGGCAGTAGCGGGCATTGCCCAGGGCGTAAGGCAGCTGCAGAGTGACTGCACTGCGGGGCAGGGGAGGGTACTCACCAAGAGGTATGCATGCACACAGGGAGGCTGCAAAAGAAATCTCTTCTTTCTCGCCCCTAAGAACCAGGCTGCAGCCAGCAGGAATACAGAGACACACACCTGCCTGGCTGGCCTAAAGTAATGAGTCGCAGAGACAGCAATCTCACCCTAACTCCCATCGCAGACTGCAAGGAGGACGGTGGTTGCCAAAGCTTTTTATGCCCTCTGTGGCTGCCACACCTACCCAGTCTGCAACCTGGGCATGCTATTGGTTGAAATTGTCCAAGAATTTACATAAATCTATCACATGGCTTGCATCCATCTTGTGCCTGAAATCCATTTTGTTTTATCCTTAAAAGGAAAAGGAAAAATACATCACAATGGGAGAAAGACAAAAACAAACATTTTAAGGACCGCAACCCCCTGATAGGTAATAATTTCAAATAATTATCACTGCGTTTTTACAGATGTCCAGGGCGTTTTAATACCCAAGAAATCAATATTCGGCATCTGGGAGCCATTTTGGGTTGATGTCCCCTAACTCCCCTTAAAGGAAAAAAAATACAGCGATCTGAGAAAAGACATAAATGCACATTTTAAGGACATTTTAAGGACCCCACTCCACCCCGGTAGGTATTATCAGGCAGAATAAATAATTATCGCTGGGTTTTTACGGATATTCAGGATGCTTTTTAACATTTAAAAACAGCTTATTTCATTGTGTGTTGCCGTTAATGAAAATGAAACATAACGAACCTAATTTTTGTGGTTCTGTTCGGTTTGTTCCAATTTCATCACAATTTTCGTTATTCATTTCGTTATGTAATGAAATGAATAACGAATAATGGAATGATTTTTTTTCATTCCGTGCCCATCTCTACAAATCAGTTCATCAGTTCTTTGGGGATTTTTTCCCCTTTCATTCTTTCTTTGGCCAGCCCGACAATGTGATCATATAAACAGGACAGCTTGGATGGGCTCCCACAAGGGAATCGCCCTGCCAACAAGCAGAAATTCCAGAAGCCTAGCTTGAAACTCTCTGCTTAGGGGCTCACTGATCAGCTACTAAGTGGGTCAATAGGCAAGCTAACTAGGTGGCCAGAATGGCTGTTACTGCAGCCTTGCTTGCTATGTCTGCCTATACAAAGGGATGAATAAAAAAGGGTAAATATTCATCACTTTGTATTCATCAGGGTCTCTAGATTTGATAAATACCAAATGACAAATATTAGAGAGATTCAAGATTTCTGATGAATATAGTGATCTCTGTTTTTTAAACAAACACTGTCATATAGCAATACTATGAAATATGATCCCTAGCAAAGCCCACCTGGTCCCATATCCCACTTGTTTGCCCCCTGGTAATTGTGAGGCAATTTAGGGCTGAAATTGCACAGATAGCTGCATTTTAAATGCTGCTGCAAAGGGTCCACATTATTTGATTTTACTGACCTTTTCTTATTATTTTAAGAAAAGCGGGATAGGGAGAAATTCTTCACTTCCATCGCTGTATGTATTCTCAACAGGACACAACTGGGTACTTAGGATTATGGTTATCCATTTTTTTTTTTTTGCACCAGGGCTCACAGCTCTGTGCAAACAGCTGTGCAAAATAGCACACAACACCACTGAGGCCATGGCTGTGCCCATGGCATGGAACATAGTTGGAACTCATTGGCTGAGCCTCACTTCTGGCCTTCAGAATTCTAGTCAACAAATAACAGAGGACATTTAAAAATGACATGTTCCCCAGTCCCACCAATGGATAACCATTTTTAAATGTTGGGGTGAGCTCTCCCAGCTTGGACCACAGTCTGTCCCAGATGGAAGTACTTAGAGGTTGAACAGTGAGATGAGAAAAGGCAAGGTTCATGGCAGGCAAACTATATGTTATATATAACCTCATATTGAATAATTAAAGCCAAGTTCATCGAACTAATTAAACTGTTATGGCATTTTTTAAAAAATCTGCAACTGTTGTATACAGTGTTAGTGTTTATACTTTGTTTATACTTTGTTAGTGGACATTCTAGTTTTGCCCTACACACATGGGACAAAGTAGGATTGGAGGTAAAATTTAAATAAAGTAAATGTAACTTGGCTGGAAATGAGTTTCATCTGGCCTGATTTCAAGTTCTGTTAAATGTAAATATGTTGGTTTAAATTATCTGCCTGATAATACCTACTGGGGTGGGGGGGTCCTTAAAATGTGCATTTATGTCTTTTCTCAGATAGCTGTTGGTTTAAACATTGCATTAAGCTGATGTAGCCAGCTTTAGTGACTTGTGGATAGGGGATTCTTTGGCTTGTGTGCATTATAGCAGAAAGAGAGGAAGGAAGGAAGGAAGGAAGGAAGGAAGGAAGGAAGGAAAAAGGGAGAAATAGAAAGGGAAGGCCAGAAATGCAAAGAAAGAAAGAAAGAAAGAAAGAAAGAAAGAAAGAAAGAAAGAAAGAAAGAAAGAAAGAAAGAAAGAAAGAAAGAAAGAAAGAAAGAAAGAAAGAAAGAAAAAGGAAATAAAAGGAAAAGGATGCAGGTCTTCATCTTGAACCATCCTTTACTTTTAACTATAGTTGACTGTAAGTGATTCTTTTCTAGAACAGAGGTTTTATTAATAATTTTACATTATTTTTAAAAGATGAAACACTAAGTACAGTTTTGCTCTTCCATCTTCTTAATTGTTCAGTGATCACATAAAAAGTTTCACTAAAGACTTTCATATAATCATGTAGGGTATCAATGTCCCTCTTTTATTAGAAATGTGCTTTTTTGCTGCCATTTGAAGATAATTGACAGTTAACATCAAATATTTAATGAAAAGCTTCCCTTTGCCTTGTTAAAGCTGAGCTTTATGAGGCTAAAACCAGCTTCTTCTGAAGGTCGTGGAAAGATTCCTGTTCACTTTAATAGAAGCAGGATTGTGCCACAGGGCTTATTGGAAAACAAATTATGTAAATTTTCCCCACATTAATAATGAACCTTCTTTAGGATAAAATGCAACTCAGCATGCTCACAATGAAGTCAATAAGATGGTGCCAACAGCTTTTAAAATTTCATTTAAGACTCCGGTGCATATTAAAAGAAGACAGTATTAAAATATAGTTTCTGTTATTGCTTGTGTTGTACTTCTTATGTGCAAAAGATGCAAGTTCTTCCTATTTTACAGAAAGTGAAATTGAGACAAGAAAATCATTTCTTTGCATGGTTTAGCTGCATGAAATAATTAATTAATTAATGACTTAGCTTTTACCTCTGATGGTTGAACTACCATTTATTTTTACAGAGACAACCAATGGTAAACATCTATCACATAATAATGGAAATCTTGTTGTTTTGTTATACATGCAGAATGCATATGTTTTAACATTCAATTGTTCTTAGTTGGCAGTTAACAAGTTATGCCCAGAACTCTCAGGGGCATGTATGACTTCTGGCTTTGTACACTCTCCAGAATCCCACTGGGGATTCATCAATCATCACTGAATGTTACACCTTATGTCCTCGGAAAGTTACAGTATGTAAAACTGATTATGTAATCAGATGTGGTGTGTGTGTGTGTGTGTGTGTGTGTGTGTGTGAGAGAGAGAGAGAGAGAGAGAGAAAGAGAGAGAGAGAGAGAGAGAGAGAGAGAGAGTATTTCTCCCCCAAGGGACCCAAGGCTCCAATGAAATCACTTTTATCCAATGAGAGCCATGGGACTAGATCAGGCTTGTCCAAACTTCGGCCCTCTAGACGTTTTGGACCACAGCTCCCACAGTCCTTTGCCATTGGAAAGACAGGCTTGGAATTCTGGGAGTTGTGGTCCAAAACATCTGGAGGGCCGAAGTTTGGACATGCCTGGAGTAGAGGAAGAATTCTTTAATTACCAAAACCCGCTGACACCAGGAAGACTTGAACAGGATAACTTTATCCCTACCTATGGCCTCATTGGGTTCCTGGTGATAAAAATGATTCCATAGAAGCTTTGGGACCTTAAGGAGAGAACTCAGAAATCTTAATTTCAAAAAAAAAAAATGCTATCACTGATGACCCCTTCATCATTATGCAGCACAATATATGCAACAGGGTTTCAGTCACAATCAATTATAGATTTTTTTTCAGGCAGCTGGCTACCAATTTCAACCCCTGACATTCCCAGTTAAAAAGAACCAAATAGGAGGTGATGATGGACAAGATGCTTGCCTCCTGGAAGCCTTGGTGAGTCACAGTAGACAATACTGAGTATAGAGTCAAGCAATTTAGCTGGTAGCTTATTAAGCCCCTATTTAGCATACTGTTATGTGTAGCTATGGAACTGATTCTTTGGTTCCATCACTGATTCTTATCAACATGAAGTAGAACCAGAATAGAAACATCCTATTTTGAATCTTTTAGTCAGCTTACCGATATAGGAAACGGACATTCTGGGTTATGGAAATTGTGAAGAACTGTTGTTACTATAGTGACCCCCTGCCTATCACGGGGGTTAGGGACCCAACCCGACTTGTGATAATTGAAAATCTGTGATATGCGGGTGCAAGTTGGGCCAGGCCCGGGGGGCCTAGCTGGGGGCCCTTGTACTTACCCCCAGCCTGGTGCTGCCCCGAACAGGTCTGCAAGGGCCTTTCTGGGCCTTCTGTGGGCCCCAAAAGGGCCTCCCTGTGAACCAGAATTGACTTCTGCATTGCCAAAAATCATTTCTGAGGCCTGGAACAGGCCTAGAAAGGCCCTCAGATGCCTCAGAAATGATTTATTGTGAAGTTACTTCCAGTTCACAGGGAAGCCATTTTTGGGCCTTCAGAAGGCCCGGGAAGGCCCTCGCAGGCCTGTTTGGGGCAGTGCCAATCCTTGGGTAAGTACGGGAGGCCTGAAACAGGCCTTCCCCCTTACTCCAGGGGGCCTTTTTTCATATACTGCGGTCCCACGATATAGTGGGACCGCAGTATATGAACCACGAATGGGCGGGAGACCACTGTACTACTATTTCACAAATGTTTACATAATATTTGTTATGATAATTCTCAAGCATCAGTTTGTAAAATAAGCGGCATAAGTGGAAAAGCATCTTCTCGCTAAGAATGTTGCTATCTCCCATTGAACAGCAGGAAGGGGGGGAACAGGGCTGTAGTTACCATTAAATGCTGTTCTTTTAATGGCATTCTCTGCTGTCACTAAATCACCCTGGTTTTTCTCATGTAGATGGACTGTTAGTTGTGGTTCTTCTGTCAGTCTTTAAAAGCTGGAGAGCTAACAAATGCTAAATTTGTAGTGTGTAGCAAAAAGGTAGATCCTATTTCATCTTTTTAAAAATGTTCCACTTTTCTCACACATTACTCTGCTAGAAACTGTTTAAATTATTCTTCCATGTTAATATTTTAATGTCTGGGAAAGTTGCTTTGGGACCAACTGAACACTTGCAGTGTCCCAGGGGGAAAGATCTGTTCCTTCACCACAAGCAGAAGCAACACTTCTGAGTTTTTAAAATCCTTGTTAATTAATATGGCTCGGACATGACAGAACATCTTCTCCTATTAGTACTAGCATCTTTCAGCTGGCCTCCCTTTGGTCTATACACCCTGATTTTTACAAGTTAATGAATACAACCTACTACAGCTTTTCCAAACATGGTAGCCATCTAGATATTTGACCTTCAGTCCACTTCAATCCCAGCTATCATGGTCATTGGGCAAAGGTATTGGGAGTCATGATTGTAAACATCTAGACATGGGTCCCAAACTGGGAAAGGTTGATCTAGAATGTTGGCGCCTGACTATGGATCCCTAAAGGTGGTAGAAGTCAATTCCCAGAACGCTTATGTTGCTAATTGTTTTTCTCGGCATCTCGTGTCCCAGTTTGCCTCAACTTTCCACACATGAATAGTCTTCATTCACTTCAGTTAAAATAATGAATTGCTTAAGAGTAGATATCTGTACATGTTGTGAAAGGGGGGGGCACACAGGCTTCCATTAATTTTATTAAATAATTTTATTTGTTCAATGCATTTAGCCCTGGCCAATTAATTATTGAGAGGTGGCTCCCCATAAAAATATTCCACGTTTAAACAATCAAAGGCTGCTTTTGCACAACCCCTAAAATCCACTGGCAACTTAAATTTGGATTGCCACCCAACTAGAGATCATGTGGTTTTTGTTCTGCTTCCTGTGTTACCACCATCCCGCACTCTGATTCTATTGCTTCTTTCCACTGTGAGGGAAGGGAGAAAAAAATGCAGGCTCACCTCTGCCTGCCATCGGCAGCAGCTAGTTGTAGTAGGACAACAAAAACAAACAGAAGGCGGAGGAGAGCCAGGCATTTGCAGCTTTAAAATCCGCATCGGAAAAATTTTTTATCTCCTCGAGGCCAGGTACTTATAAAATGTGCTGGGGTGTGCTTAAGTGGGTGTGGTCGTACTTTTTTTTTTTTACAGTCCGCTGCTGGTGGGAAAAACAATTTTATGCTCTGCATCTGTGAGCATTTTGCGGCAGATTTTAGGGGTCGTGTGAAAACAGCCAAAGCTAAGGTGTCATGGTATCAGCTATAAGAAAAGATAAATGCAACAATAAACATAAATAAAATCACTACAAGCTGTCAAGATAAATATACTGTATAGCCACCTCTTGAAGCAATTGGTTCTATGGTCTTACTACTGTGATAATTAGAAAGCTTTTCCTGACATTCAACCAGAATATGCTTCCTGTAACTTGAGCCTGTCGTTGTGTGACATGCACTCTGGGTTGATCGAGTGCATCATTGTTGTCGTCCTCAGAACCTGTTCTGATTTGGTTCCCTGAGGAATGTTTCAGGCAAAGGAAATGTATAGGAAAAAAAGACTTCAAATTCCATGACTAAATTCCTACAGCATGAGACAGTGGTGTGTAGATGTGCAGTCCCCAAAGGATTGGGGAGGGGTGTTTCCTGAACCCAACAAGGTTGACTCTTTTGTTTTAATTCACATTGAAAAACTATAAAAGGGAAGAGAAAACTTTTTCTCCCTCATTCCTGAAAGTGAACAGTTCCATTTTATCTCATTGTTTGGTTTTTAACAGTTGTTAACTGGATTTTAATTATGTATGATTGGTATTTCATGAATGATGTAAGTCACCTTGAGAGGACAGCTTTGTTGTACGGGCAGCCTATTAGTACCTTTAACTATCTAACTGGCTATGACTCATCATTCTGATACCTGTGTTTAGAATCCTTATACTACATCCCTTTGTGGTTAATTAACCTCTTCATGGGACATAGACACTGAATAAGGTGGGCAACATCCAGGGTTTGGCAGGCAACCCGAACCTCAAAGAATTCCCTTAATCTTAGGGAAGTTTACATAGTTTACATCCCTGTGGGTCACACTTGGAGAAAATGGTCAACTAAATATTGTCAGCTCAGCCATTTAGAGATGTCTATGGCTGTTTTAGGCCCAGAGGTTGCTTCATTTCAAAAGAATTGTTCAGAGAAATGGGAGATTGCATAATGATCTTGTTGGTTCCCATGGCCCCTTGTCTACCCTTTGCCCAGCCCATTCATTGGTCATATGATACACCTCCACTGTTGACGAAAGAAGTTCTTGGGACAGTCAGTATGGATACAGATACTGCGAGTGCCATGTGTGCAAACTGAAATTTTCTATAAGAGGTAGGAGTTCTTAAGAACTATTCACTTCTAAAAGCAGTATACTGGCATTCTGCTGGCTCAAGCAATCCTAATGGGACAAATCCTTTGGAAAGCAACCAAACATGTATTTCAACCATTTTATCCCAAGCCTATGCAAGCTTTGACCAATTAAACTTAAGGCAGTCCACTGTCATGGGCCCATTGTATGTCAGCCCATTTTATGTTTAACATACCATCCGGGTTTTGCTGCCCATTCAAGATTTCATACACTGGAAAGAGAAGAAAGTGGTTATCAAGCATCTTCCCAATGGGTAAACATTGACAGTTACTTCATGTCCTTTCTCGTCCCGGGACAAAGTTCATTGTGTGTTGATGTTGGTCGCAGTCACATGGTCTTCTTCCGGTTCTGTCCCTCTTCCCATGTATGCACGGGTGTGATTGTTGATACTGGCATGACTGTTAACACCCACCCTTGTTCCATGATGAGATGTGAAATTCCATGCCTTTGTTCTCCGTCTTTTTTTCGGCCCGACCTTCCATTTTTCGATGTTTCGATTTTCTGAAGCCTTGCCTTCAATGTGTTACGTAGCAATTGCAAACTTTGATGCATTTGTCTTTTAAAAGCTATTCACTACATTTCTAACTCCATAGGGAATTTACTGGTGAATGTCGCTTTGCGCTCCTGCCACTAGATGGGTTCTGCTCCTATCGTCACTCGTTCCACGACGAGCATGACTTCACGGGCTCTCGTGTTGGAACGAGAAGCATGAGGAGCAGATTCCCGAGGCCAGGGAGGGGAATCTCTCATCCCACTTAAATTGCAGTTCAGGGGGCGTGGTATGGAGGAACTCTCCTCCTCCCGCAATGGACGTGTGGTTAGATTACTTCATACCGGTCCCAAGTGGGACCACGAACAGCGATGAGATGGACATGAAGTATGAGCCATTGTTGGCTGCAACATCGATAAGATTGGGAAACCTATTCTATGCAATGTAAAGAGGGGAGCGGATGGGACAATGTACATTAAATGAACGTTTATTAAAACTGAAATCCTCAAGTTTTAATAGTATTGAATTTTATATAATTAAAATGGGAGGATTAGGAGAATATTTCATCTGAGATTAAGCCAACTCAAAAGAACATGCTACAGAATAATTCTTTTCTGCTTTCAGTGTACTTATTAGAACATATGTCTGTAGGCCTTTTGAAAACTTAAAGGCCTGATCTCTCATTGCTTATAAGTCCACTGATAATTAAATATCTAAAATATTAATTGTTTTAAAAAGTCAACTCCACTTACTAGGCCCTATTCACTTCTGTAGTGCTCTGATGGCAGGCTATGCTCGTGATTAGAACCAATATCTCCTTGAAGAAAGTCTGTTCCATGCTGTAAAACATAGAATCCCTATACTGCGGCAATGTGTTATCCTGTTTCACAGATGGAAAGACAAAGGTGCAGAAGAGGTACAGCTGGTATTGGAACTGAGCACTGGAGACACAGAAATCACAACTGACTGCAGCCTCCATGGTTGTTATATAGACACAATGAGAAAGGAGTGTCTTATCCCTCCCACTTCCATCATCACATTCTCCACCGTGGTGAGGAATGCATCTGAAGAGGAGAAATTCCTGTTCTTCTGTGGTTCATCTCCACAAGCAAGAGTCCAGTTCAGTATCATGTGTACATGTGAGGAGGTGTTTTTCCTCTTCAGATGCATTGTTTTCCACAGGGCAAAAGAGACAACAGAGAGCTACTTGCTCCTTTTTAAGTATGCTGGTAACAACCTGGAAAGTAACAGCTGAATAGGGCTACAGTCTTTTCATTG
>JAHTLZ010000129.1:28913503-28926961 GCA_023846285.1 Phrynocephalus versicolor | reverse complement strand
CACACACACACACACACACACACACACACACACACACACACACACACTTTACTGCTCTTTATGATGATGATTTGGTTGACTTCATTACAGCATAGGTAGATTCTCTCTTTCAGAAGAACAAAAGCTATTGATCAAAATAACCATGTTATTTAATCCATGCTATTGAAGTGTGAAACCAATGTTTCCATGTTTGTTATATTTAGATATTAGCATATAAAGTATCAGTGGGTGGGTGGGATCTTATATCAAGAGTAGAACAAGAACAGATGAATAATAGCTGAATTATTCAACCTCTTTTATGCTGCCTTCAATTATTCTATCTTGTCCCCCATCATCAGAAAACAGGACAAAGATGAATGGAGAACAAGGGGTTAAGAAGAGTGGGTGGATGGGGGAAAACAAGTATTTATCTCTTGTTTGCTTCTTTCATTGTTAAAAATAAGACCACACCCCTTTTATAGTCCTGCCACATCTGTGCTTTTCTCACCCTGAAGCGTGCTTTTATTGTCTCTTCTCAATCTCTTTAAACAGAGATTCCTCTCAAATATTAGTTAATTAAAAATATTAAACTTAATTTCTGCCTAAGGAACAAGAAGAGGCTCTATGCTGAATAAAACAATCTTCATTTCCCTGATTCTGTTTAAATTAAAAACATCAGGCCTCTACAGCTTGGGGGTGGGGAGGGGTGAGGAGCAGTCTTCATCCATGGTTAAATGTTTGAAGCCCATCAGTCTCTCTAACCACAAAGCTAATGCGATCCTTCTGTTTTCTTTGAATGAAATCACCAGAGTAGTTATATGTTGATTTAACATAAAACAAATGGAAATGGGTGTTTCCTTAGTCATGTGTAGCATTTATTTGGGAGAACAAAGAAAGAAAACAGTTATCAAGTATTCTGAGTCAATCAATAGGGTTGCCGTTCATTAAGGCATGCTTTAGACCAGAAGTCATAGATGTTAAAAAAAAATGATCTGTGTATTTAGCAGTAGTGTACATAATGAAAAATATTACTTATTAGGAAACTGCAACACGGATCTCTAGACTTCTGTTTACAAGAATCCTGCTGGCAACTGCATTTGAGAAAAGAGTGTAGTGCATTAGATATGAGCTCATGGCTCTGCGCTCCAGCAATTTCTGTCATTTCCCAAAACTCTGGAGATCATGAATGTTTGCCATGGCAGAGCTCCCAGCTCACATGCTACATTATCACGTGATCCTGATGTTAGGAGGACACCTGAGAAGGGAAGAGAAGCAGCCAAATGTAGCATCCAAGCCAGACCTAAATTAAAAGAGTTACACTGGAGGATTTTAAAAACTCACGAACAATGAAAATAATTTTGTTTTAATTAGGTATTCCCAGCAGTGTTTGCAAACAAGATCCTCTTTACACATTATAATAAAGGGAACAATACACTATAAAAGAAAATAAAAGCCACTCTGTTATATATACAATGAGTTTATAGCTTTGACTAATGGAAGAATATATGTCAAAATGGAGCATGAGCATTCTTTAGGCTTCTAATAATGAGTGTGGCTAAGATACAATATAGTGTTCAGGACATGTTTGGCGGATTAGGACCTGAGATTCAAGAACCCAAAGACATGCGACCTGAAGAGGGCAGCCAAACAGACCTAGCAGGCAGAAGTTACAATAAACGCATAAAATCTGGACACTTCCATATCGTACAAAAATAAATTGTAGTGGAATGGCTGATAGTGGGTGAAAAGCTTAAATGGGAATAGGTAGAGATGTAAAATTTCCATAAAATTTGAAGCTATGAGGGGAGAGGGTGACTTTGGGAAAATGGGAAAATGGGGAGAGGGGATTTTTCCCTCTCCTATCATCATCATCATCATCATCATCATCATTTATTTATTTATTTATTTATTTATTTATTTATTTATTTATTTATTTATTTATTTATTTAGAGGTGTGGTGTGCATTTTATAGGAGTAAAGGTTAGGACAAAGAATGGGATATAAGACCAATTGGAATATGGAGTGGTTAAAACTCTAGAATCTGCTATACAAGGGAAATTATATTATTATATCAGATATTTAAGCAAATTAGGTGAGAATATGTCACCAGCTCTAGAGCTGGAAATGTTAATTTTTCTGGAATACAATTACCAGAATCCCTGTGGTCCAGAAAAAAAACACATATCTGGTTCTTATAGAGCCTGATGTCATATACATTTGTAGCCTCACAGTTTAAATGCAGAGTAGGGACGGGGGGGGGGGGGGATGAAATATCTGGAGTCTTGCTTCTAGGGCTGAATTAAACATTATGTTTCTTACTCTAAAAGAAAAGACATAATTTGGACTGAGAATCCAGCTGTGATGTAACATTTCTGAGAGAGCACTTCCCCTGTGCGCTCTTGGTTTCTGTAATGAGTCCTTCCAATTGGTATGCCGTTCAGAAAACGATAGCTAGGAACATTTTTCTGTTTGTTGGCTCATGACCAGATCAGGAGGAAATATTCCCTGCAAATGTTGGGTTGAGGTGCACCTCCACCCCCAGCTCCAGCATGGCTCACAGCCCTCGCTTGCTCTCTGTCATGTTTTTCAAATAGTGTTCTTGGAAAGCCATATAATTTCCTGTATAGGTTGTGGGACTTCCTGAGTGTGATGAGTTATCTGAAATAATAATGGTTTGCTTCGCTTTGCCCACAGCATTATATCACTGTACTAGGTTATCTTTAAAAAATAATAAAATAAACTGAGATGCAGCCAGTCTTATAGAAACACGCCCAGGACATGTTGAGAAAATTTTGTTTCTTTTCTGTCCCCAAAACAGATGGGTGTCTTGTGTACCCCAGTCAAAGTTCTAGCATATGTTAGACATGTTCCAAAGGTTCTGATGCTTTTTAAACCAAAATGGAATTTCTATGCATGCAAAATTATGTATCTTTGACAACCTATCTCGTCCTCTCCCCATCTAAATTCTGATGTTCTCTATGCATCTCTTACATGCACTAGTTATTAAATGGGAGGACTGGAATCAGCTGAGGCCCACACAGGGCAGGAAACCAGATTGGAACCTTTAGAGGGCACAAGTTCTGTGGTCAAGACTGGATTTGTCTACAAAAGTTTGCTGACTATTCCTGCCAGCTGAAATAACTCCTGCGTAGATAGACATCAGCAAGTAACAGCAATGTAAATAATACTAAGGCAGCTGGACCAGTATTACACAACTTGCTGGGCTGGACTTCAGTGCCCCAGTCCTTCTTGCTATTACTGCCTGTTTACCTACCCTTCTTCAAATGGAAGGAACAAAACAAAATATAATTTTGGACTTACCTCATCCTCTAGCTCTGAATGGCTACGCAGACCTGATCTAAAAGAGAGGTTATGAACGTGCAACATCAGCTGAAACAAGGTTCAGCAGACTCTCTTTGGGAGAAAACCACTTCAATGGCATCTTGTATTGCTCTTTGAAAAGCAACACTTGTAAACCAATGCATAGACCCAGTCCAGTTGTTCCCTTTAGTAATACCTTTATTTCCTAGATCAACTCGCTTCAGTAGGATTCATGATAAAGCCATGAATCCAAGGATCCAAGAGGTAAAGTTTGGGGGGGAAAAACAGAGAAAAGTGATTACAATTATTTAGTCAAACCAGACTAAATCCAGACATAATACTCTAGTGGGAAGATGTTTTGTTCGGGGGAAGGGGGAAGATGGCAGATTGCAAAAATAAAAAAAAATAAAAAATGGTTCAGAGCCAAAGAGGATTAAAGTGTGATTTAACATTTATGCAACCTTCATGAGCAATACACAATACATCAAGCAAGTCAATTTACTTCAGAAGAAGGAGCAAGGAGATGTCAGAAGATTTCACAGCTCATGAAATGGCAGAGGGAGTTTTCTAAAATCTGATGGTCTAGTTATTCCAACAGATTAACATATCAAGAATCGTATAAAGTCTATTGAACAAACAGCTGGAGATCAATTATTACCACACCATCGTGAACGTTTCAAGAAAGCAAATACCTGGGACATAGTGTAAATAAGTCTGTATAAAGGAAATCCTTACCAAGACAGTTAACCTCATCTAGAAACATAAGCAGATGTCTTATACTGAAGCAGAGCATTGTTCCATCTGTCTAGCATTCTGACAGAAGATTCCTGGTACTGTAGCTTCAGGTCTTTCCTAGCTCAAGACCCCTGATGAAATGTTTCACTTCCATCTACTCACCAGACCTGGCCCAGCTTAGTTTCCAAAGTCGGATGTGATTATGTTTGTTCATATTGGTAGGATATGTGAGCCAAACAGTGCTGCTGCTGAAATATCTACCAAGACATTAAAGAAGCCTTCAACCAATATTATCATAGGGCCACATTCTTATAGGTGAAGTGGTTTCTGAGGCAGCTCATGTTATGGTGGATATCTGAATAATTTTTGTGCAGAAAAACTAGAATGTCTCTTCCTTCCCACAAAAGGTGGCCTTCAAATTCTAAACAGTCTACTGTACTTGCCATCTTTATTTAACATTTCCTGTCATGCACAAATGCAGAAGTACGTTGAATACGTATTAATGCTATGAAGTCCAACAGACAAATTTGTGACTTTAAGGGCAGTAATCTAGTATATCCTGGATTTCTTTGCAGGCAGCAGTGGTCCAGACATTCAGAAATGTTTGACCAGATTGGTATGGAAAATGTTCCCTGAAGGTAGAGAGTTTTAAGATCACTGTCTTACCTCACAAAGCAGGTTTATGGGTGCAGTAAAGTTGAGTAATCTGGTGGGTTAGCAAGAAAGACTGCTCTGCCTTTAATGGAAGATTACAAGAATGGCAGGAAAAGAGGGTAGGGGGCCTTCTGGATAATTTAAATGCATGTGTGGGTTCTAAGTGGATGAGTCATGATGACAAAAGTTAAATTTGTCATATCTCATAATTTTCAATGGGGACAGATGACAAAATGAGATGAGCCTGACATATGGAACCCCCCCCCCAAAAAAAAAAATATTGGGTCTCCATAAAGCTTTTCATTTGGCACCAGCCTGATACTAGAGTCTGGAGTTCCCACCCACCTACCCACTTCTCATATGATGCTTTAAATGGCATTTGGAGGTCAAGACAGAGTCTTCTTTAACAGATAGCTTGACCATTTAATGTAGCTCTCTATCCTCTTGCAACAGATCACCTGGCTTCTTTGTCTGCCTTTTCTGGAAGTGTTAGTAGCTCTTTCACTGTGCTGAACTTATTCCTCATTTGTGGTGTGTTGGTGTTTGGATCAAGACATAGCTGTGTTTTTATAGGCTAGAACCTGGTATTAAGAAAATAAAAGCTGAAGATTCTGGCTCTCTTGATAGAAATTTTCCACTCAAATCCATTTCTATGCTTGCAAAGCATGGTTGTAAACAGTAACAGCGGATAAAGAGATAGTGGCAGATCACTTGAATAATTTTTGTTTGTACAGCAATAGATATAACGTGTAGGAAGATACATCTTCTCAAAGTAGCTGCACACACTCAGCAATTTCTCCGTGTAGCAGAGAGAACAGCATTGCATAGCTATAACTGGGAGGGCAATTTGACCCATTTTCTCAGATAAGGTTCAATCGCCTTTTGGAAATGTGTTCTCCCCAAGAATGCAGCTGTCAGTACAATTGGCTAAAAGTGTTGTCAGGAACCCTTTCATTAGAGCCTATATACAGTGAGGTTGTATACAATTCCTAAAGAATTATGGCAATAACCCATAAAGACTGGCCATTAGTCTTCAAGTGTCCTATGCTATCCACTAGGTATGTGAATAGCTCTGACTGGCTGGACTGGAATTTTGTGGAAAGCAGACATGAAGGGGAGGGGGGAGAGAAAGAGAGAGATGTTACCCAACCTAACATTAAATAGAATTGTGTTAGAGAAAGTGGGTTGCTATGTGGGTGTTTTTTAAAGACAACAATAAAACACAGCACAATTGTTTTTCATGAAATGCCCCTACAGTCTAACATTTTCTTGTTCCCATGTTGTAAACTGCAGCCAGAATGGAAAGGGCTATATATTTTTGTGTGCTTACTTTCATGCCACACATTTCCAGTCATTATGGAACAGCCTGCAGTCTGTCTGGATTATGTGGGCGTTACAGATGTCCAAATCTGGGTCCTAGTAGTCTCAGGCCCCTTGATAATTGCAAACAAGATCGCAACAAGAACTGCATGGATCATACTCACTGTGACTTGTGTTGCTTTCAATGTGATAAAGATGAATCATGCAGATCGTACCATTATACATCATTCTGTCCAGTTGGTGCAAGGTGTGGTAAGAGATCTGTTACGCATACTTCACAGTATGGTAAAACGTCAAATACTGGTAAGATCATACGCCGATAGACACTGCTTTGGTTGGTGATTTGATTATTCTGTTTTGTTGTGCCAAATAGTGGGCCATGGATGGCTACAGTGAAATCTTATGTTGGCATACATTTTACAGTATTAGGAGTGACAAGCATTGCTGAGGCTTACTCTAGGGGTGACAGTTTGTATTTTGTGTTAAACTAACATGTCCAGAGTTCAATACAGTGACAAGTAGTTCCAAGGTACCATATATATGATATAACCTCTCTGTGAAACAAAAAGTGTGACTACGAAATAGAAAAACTAAATATAACAGTTTCTAAAGTATTTTTCGATGAGAATGGTACATGTGTTGATAGCATGTGGGTATGTATATGAGTGGTAGCTATTTTCTAGTATGTGGTGCTGTGTAGAAGATGAAACAAGCTTGTTTTATGCTGTTCTAGAGGACAGAACCTGAACTGATGAGCACAAGTTACAGGAAATAAGATTTTGACTAAACAATAAAAAGAACTTCCTGACAATAAGAACTGTTTGCCACTGAAGTTGAGTCCTTTGGAAGGTAGATAGCTCTCTTTTGCATTTGAGCAATGGCTGGGTGGCCATCTTTCAAGGGATAATTTAGCTGCAGGTTTCCCAGATAGTGGGTTGAACTAGGTTATCCATTATGGTCACTTCCAAGTCTATCCAATTTTACAATTTTAGCAAGATTGGTGTAAAAAGGTTTAGTTTATATACTGTAAGTATCCCCTCCAACACCCAAAAGTATCATGTGATCATTCACGTAAGAGAAGCATTAGCATTCCAACAATAACAGCAACACATATCTAGTTGCCATCGCAGAAGAAATATGCTAAATATTTGTATAATTTTCTTATTGACAAAATTGTGGGGAATGTATAATTACTGAAATATATAAGTAGCAACTTACTTTTAAAAAATCAGTACTCCCCAACACATTTCTTATTGCTGCTCTGATTCCCTTAATTAGGATTTAATCAACATTAAGAAACTCAATGAAAATCTCTGTATAATTCAGCAAGGAGTACGTTGCAGCAATCTAGGCCTAGTGATAGACTTTTACGTTGCATTGATTGCACATGCCTAACTCTCCTAGTAAAATCGATAGGACTTTAAAGTGCTTAACTGTACAGCTGGATTGTGCCCCTTTATTTTAGAGCATCATCTCAGTTTCCACAACTTCGTGTGTCAGGGAGGGGCATATTTTAGACACAACCGTCCCTTGTAGCCGGGGTTAAAGCAACAAAACACACATGTCTGTAGTCCTTACTGAGGCACAAAACTTTCACTATCGCCCCCACTCCTCTTCACCCCTCCATACACCTCTCTTTCTTTCTTTTTTTTTCTCTTTCCAATCCTGACAACTAAGAGATAAGGAGGAATTTCTCTTCTTTCTCCTAGCAAAAGAAAAGCAAACACAATAATCCCTGTTTATTGTTGCAAGGTTTGTGACCCAGGCTTGCTCCCGGGTCCTTCTCTGACGGCACAAAGGTCAGGAGCAGGCCCCAACCACGGTATGTTCTTTTTCCAGAGTCTTTTTTTATTTTATACTAGCACCTACCTTTGGAAATGTGAAATATATTATACATAATATGATCTCGCTCACTGAAGAGCATAGCACACTTGATGAATCATTTCACATATCCTTACTTTGATCGAGAAATCTCTGCAGGGTAGTACTTCTGCAATCCAAAAGAAAAAAAAATAGTTAAAGGACCAGTATCGGCTAGAGTATTGTTTTCAGTCTATTAATTAAATACCCAGTTTTGTATATAACATCTTTCGCTTTCATGTTCTGCCGTGTGCTTTGAACAATTTATACCTAAAGAAAAGGTCCTGTAGCTTCATCTAAGAGATCGGTGAGGATCTCTTTGAACGGCAAGAGAGTAATTTAAACTGTGCTAATAGTAAAACAGATGATAGCCGGGGAATTCTTAGTGGCATGCCACGATTCTATCATGTAGCACACAATCTCGCTTGTCGTTTCGTAATGAAGATAGAAAATGTCTGGGTTTCTACATTTCAGGGCTCCCAAAGAGAGAACTCTCATGTGTGGATGAGACCTGCTCCTTTTTTAGAAGCCAGCACTAGTCCACGAGAACCATCTCAAACATCTGTGCCATCCTGAGATCTCTCTTCTTCTCCAGTCATCCATCAGCATATTTTCATATACATTCCTCATTTTTGCCTCTGTTTCTTGTCTTTGCTTTTGGGGTGGGTGAATGTGTGTGTGAGGGGGGAGATGTATTATTAGGATGGAATTCATAATAAAATGGACATGTTTTGCCATCAGAATAAATTTGCAAACTATTATAATTATGTACCATCTAGTCAATAGTGACATAGGTTGACCCTTGACAGGGTTTGGTAGGTACAGAGTACTCCTTTAGGGCTGAACCCAATAGATTGACCCAGGAAGAATCGTCATTGTCGTCATCATCGTTGTTGTTGCTGCTGCTGCTGCTGCTGCTGCTGCTGCTGCTGTTGTTGTCGTTGTCGTCATCATCCTCATCCTCATCCTCATCATCCTCATCGACTAATGACAACTTTTTTTGTGATTTTCGGGCTAGATAATACTCAGAAATGATTTACTGCTCACTGGTAATCCCAAGGTGTCTTCTTGAGATTACCATGCAGATTTCCCAAGACCATCTAGGCTGGCTTTTCTAGGATGCACAGTGGGGAATTGAACTCCGAACAGATATCTAATTCACTGAGCTATCCAGCCAGCATCCAACTAGAATAGATCCAGTGAATGAATAGAAGAACTGAAGTCAAAACTTTTGGAAGTGTTTAGCTGGGGTTTATGTCCAGACGTAGCTTCCAGCAAACAGATGCACAGTTATTTCCCATGACATAACTTGGAACCTTTTGGTATCAGCGTTTGAATCCAGTAGCATAACCCATCTGGTATCTGAAGATGTCACTAGATGTAAACCTTGCCTTAAGATATTATAGTTGTCAAAGTTCTTTAGGGAGAAGCAACTATGTAAAGGTGTGTGTGTGTGTGTGTGTGTGTGTGTGTGTTGCATCGTTACACTTGTGACCAACTCTTCGTGATCCCATGTCTATGGAGTTTTCTTGGCAGGAGTACTGGAGTGGTTTGCCAGTTCCTACTCCAGGCACCTACACCACTTGGTATACCCTGGTGGTCTCCCATCCAAGTACTAACCAGGTCTGACCCTACTTAGTTTCCAAAATCAGGCGAGATTAGATGTGTTTAGGGCATTTATGCAGAACCTACTAATTCTTTCTGCCAGTGGAAAGCTCCCATCATTGGAATAGGAAGGACCACAATTCTCAGCAGTTCCCTGTCCCCTTTTGCCCCTTTGCCACTTGAAGCACATTAGAAGGGCATCTGGAGGACTGTTCTCTCAACAATAAGCATTTTGAAAACCACACCCCTCCCTATTCTATGGATTGAAGCCTTCCTTTACCAGAGAAATTCTGTTCAAAGTTATGTCCTTTTGTATTATTAAGTATAAATGCATGACTCTTTTGTCCGTAGGTGCTGAGATGGCTATTCGCCATGTTGCGATCTCCATGTAGCACAATGCTGTTGGTACACAAGGGAAAGCCAAAGAGAAAGGAGATGGCCAAATTATAGCTATCCTATCTTCCTTCACAGGCTGAGCCGAGGCCAGGAAGAAGCTGAACTGGCATCTTACTAGGGGTTTTCTCTTCTGACTAGTTCCTATATTCTAAAATGGAGTCTAGACACCATGTGGTGATTTCCTTTTCTTCCAGACATATGGTTTTGTTTCTGTGGAAAACAGATGGAAGAAAAGGTCCATTTTTCTTCTTCCAATTCACACAGCAAACTCTGATAATGGTAGCCAACACAAAGAGGATTAAAAAAAAAGACCTGTTGCCATCCTCTTGTACATTCACTCTGTTTTTTTTTTTTTAACAGCTTTGACTTCAACTCCTGTGAATCAGTCCAAGCAAGACTCCGGAAATGGGCTGATCCAGCCTTCATTTTAAGATGTCCTATGGTGTTGGTGATCATTATTCATGCAGGCACCATCAACACACTGCTGTGACTTGATGCTAGAACGCATGCAAGGAGACTTTACTATAAAACAGCCTTCTTGCATTGATGATTCTCGGTTACTTTGAAAACACCTTACCACTTAACTCACTTTCAAGGCCAATGCTACTTCTGAGCATAAATTTCTTGAAAATGACATTTTATAGCCATACTTTTTAAAATGCACTGAAAATAGCAAGAATGATGACAATTGTTAGCATGGAAATAAAATAAAACTGCTGGTTTATTTCTATATTCGCTAAAAGTCGTGCCAACGGAGGCAAAAGGTGATTATAATTTTGAAGGCTAACCAAATTTAAAAGACTCCCCTATCTGACTTTCACTACAGCTTTTGCTGTGCACAGAACTAACGACCCAGATTTTCTGGCATGGGCTGCATAACTCACTCAAGGAGAGTGACCCGAGGGCAATTTGTGGTGGTACAATGGAGCTAATATGAGAGGACTGGCCCTGAAGCTGACATAACTCACTCCTGAAGAATGACCCCAGGGCAATTAATGGTGGCAAACAGAGCTAACGCAGGAGGCTTTTAAACACCAATTTAGCCTTTTTGCAGTCATTATACCGAGAAGGAAAGGAAAGAGGGCATGTCCAGAAAAACCAGGAAGTGGTAGTGAATCTGACACGGTTGCCTCACCTTGATGCACAAAACCAATTATATCACCGCCCAGAGGTATTCAGGCACAGGGCACTGTGATGCGAACAGTTTGCACCCCTTTTGTGAGGCTACACAAAAGCCAAAATAATTGTAGCGCTCTTCACACCACTGGAAGGTTATCTTTAAGACCCATGGAACGAGCTTTCAAAATCCTTAACTAACTTTTCTCACATATTCAATGTCATGGTATGGAAGTAGAGGCCACAATGGCCAGGACTGGATGCTTCTAGAAAGGCACAGAGGCTGTGTGGAAACGGCATCCTTCGTATATCCCTTCCACAATGAAGGCACTCACACCATGCAGATACGGTAGTTTCATAACATGTTCAACACTGGACCTAAGGCAGCAGCAGCAGCAGCAGCTGTTTTAATTATGCCCTATCAAGTCATTCCTGACTGATGTTGTCCCTTTTCCCTTTTCAGGATTTTCTAGGCGCCAAGTGCTCAGAAATGGTTTCCTGTTTTCCCCTTCTGAGATATCCTAGGAAGGTGCAGCTTGCCCAAAGCTTTCTGTGGTGCCTGTTCTCCTGGAGTGCACAGTAGGGGATGAAATTCCCAGCCTCTGGGGTCTGCAGATAGATACCCAGCTCAGGGTGGAACTACTATATATACTCAAATATAAGCCTAGTTTTTCAGCCCTAATTTTGGGCTGAAAAAGGGGGCCCTTGACTTATATTCGGGTCAAAACTTTTAGCCACTGAGGCAAGTGCTTGTGTCAGTGGCTAAAAGTCATTTTAAACATTGTGTGCCGCTTCTCATGACCCCCCTCTGCATCACAGGGGAGCGGCACATGATGTTTAAAATGACTTTTAGCCACTGACCCAAGCACTTGCATCGGGGGCTAAAAGTCATTTTAAACATCACACACCACTTCCCCAGCTCACACAGGAGGAGCTGCCAGGTCCTGCTGCATTTCCCACACTAGACTTATACTCGAGTCAATAAGTTTCCCAGTTTTGGAGGGTTAAATTAGGAGCCTCTACTTATACTTGGATCGACTTATACTCAAGTATATATGGTGTATTGCCCAAATAATCTGAGAGTTGTGTTGGAGTATTACCGAATTGACTTGTGTTTTATGCTCTTTGTGTCACTCTCCCTATTCTTATGGGCAAACACAACTGAACCAGGTTGATTAGGTGTAGGGAACTACCCTGCTATTTAAATGGCCTGAAACAGACCTGCGTAGACATTCTGATCCACACCCATTCTGTCCTTGTCCATAACCATCTTGTCCTGAGTTAATTTGTTTCCTTTTTTTATTCTAAGCAGCTTAGTGCTGCATCAAGGTTGCAGACGGAAATATTTGAATACCTATTTGATGCAGCGCTAAAGGCAACAATGTATTTAATTTTTTTTAAAAAAAGGAAAACAGGTCAGACACAGGCATAATTGCTGATTTCCTGATGGGACAGCATCCCTCAACACCTCAAACACACCTCCAAGATGTTAAGATGCTGCACACATGGTTGTTCACATAATATAAAACAGGTCAACAAATACCATGGTGTAAAATAAACATCCTCCCGAGGAGTGTTTAAAAAGAACCAGTTCCTCAAAGAAAAAGGTGAACTTCCCCTGCACTTACAATAATGTTGTGTAGACAGGAAATTTTTAATCAATTCACATCATGCTAACCCACCATAATTGGAGCAGTATATTGCAGAGTAGTTGCACCCTCAGTAAGCTGTCCACCAAGCCCCAATATACTGTATATATAAGCTAACATACTGGATCATTTATTTATTTATTTATTTATTTATTTATTTATTTATTTATTGAGCATTTTTACCCTGCATTTCTGTGCAGATTGAATGGTGAGTAGATATATGCCTGGTATACTGAAGTGCTAGTGTACACACTACACAGTTAAAACCTCTGTACAGAACTGTGGGTAAGAGTCATTAAAAAGAACTGTAAAGCATGAGTTGGGGAATGTGTCTCTGTCCACAGGTTAGACTGCAACTCCTATCAACTCAGATCAACAAAGCCAAAGGTGAGGGAAACTCACAGTCAAAGGGCTCATGATATAGCTCCACTGCTGAGCCCCAAACCAAGTGTTGGATCAATTAAAGAAAATATAGAAGGCCCCGAGTTCTGTAATAAAGGGAAGTCAGTTCATAGATGTACTGTGTGTGTGTGATGTGTCATTACAGTTGTGACCAACTTTGTGACCCCATGTCCATGGTGTTTTCTTGGCAAAAATACTGGAATGGCTTGCCAGTTCCTACTCCAGGCACCTACAGCACCTGGTCTTCCCTGGTGGTTGCCCATCCAAGTACTTAGCCAGGCCCAACCCTGCTTAGCTTCCAAAATCAGGCGAGATTGGATGGACTTTAAGGGCATCTAGGCTGCTCTCATAGATGTACTAAGGTATACTAAACATTGTAACTTTGTAGTTATATAGTTACTAAACATTGTAACTATGCCAA
>JAHTLZ010000129.1:28846853-28913493 GCA_023846285.1 Phrynocephalus versicolor | reverse complement strand
TTGTAACTTTGTAGTTATATAGTTACTAAACATTGTAACTATGCCAATCATAATAAAAGAAAAACTTGCTTTTTTTCAGGGAACAAGCGTATATGCTGTGCAACAGAACCACTTAGAACTTCCGAGGTATTTTTACCTTGTACAAAACAAAATGCGGAAGCTCACAAAAGGATTCCCGTATTGAATATATGGTGGTGGTCAGTACTGAACTGCCATGTTCCATTTTTCTGGCCCAGACTTGGCATTCTCTGGGCGAACCTGTGGCAGGAAAACCTCTGTGGTCAACTGGATAAAATGTAAGCATTATACCTTGAAATGCTCAGAGGATGGGGGGGGGGTGATACTAACAATAACAATCATGCACATCACAGGGCTCTACAGCCAATTAATGCCTAAGACATTTGGTGCCCCGCTGTCTCAAGTAACCCATGCGCTACCAGATGTGTAGGGTTCCTGTTACTTTTCCCTCAACATCCTCTCGGAAACATAAAATTACACCCCAGTGCACCCTGCTCACAACTCACAGGGGCTGCCATCCCAGGCGCATGTCAAACGGTAATGTGTGAGAGAACAAGACCAGCCAGAATTTATTTGTTTTATTTTTTGGAAGCTGTTGGCAGTCAGACAAAAGAAAAAAAACACTTTTTTAAATTTTGGGAAGGGACGGTAACTTGTTTTGTGTGTGTGTGTGTGTGTGTGTGTGTGTGTGTGTGTGTGTGTGTGTGCGCGCGCGCGCGGGCAGAGATGGATGGAGAAGAAAATCCTTTCTGCAGTCGGAGGAAGAAAAAGGAAAAGCAGAAGGTGCCTGTCACACGATCAAATGAAATGCACACCGACTGTGTCTCCCCTACCCCGCGAAATCTCTGACAGGGTTCCCACGCGTGGCTGCCTTCCGTATGCACGCACGTTTTCAAGTGGCCCCTGACTAGTGACGGGGAAATAGAGGGGGAAGAAAGTGCAAGGAAAGTGTGAACAAGACCGACACACTTCCCGTTCACGGCAAGGAAACCAACAAACCCCAAATAGAACTAATAAAAGATACTGTCCCTCCGTCCGTCTATGCACTTGGTGCACCACAGAGGCTCCTTTTATTTATTATTTTCTCTCTCCCCTCTCCCCTCACCCCCACCCCCGGGTTCCTTCCGTTCAGCCTCGCGGCGAGGCGATTACACGCTCAACAGCCCCACAAAATCGAGTGAATTACTATTAGAAGGCGAGGGAAACCATTAGGGTTGGTGAAGAATGGCCGGGTCGGGGGTCGGTGGCGGCTGGGAAATGTTCGAGCCCCTCTGCTCCGCGCGATCGAGTCCGGGCGAGTCCAACTTTCGACGGACCCCCCCCCCCCGGTCCGCCCCCCCCCCCCAATAAAACCACCTCAGTTCCTCGTAATCTCGCCGATCCCCCTCGGCTCCCCGACTCTTCCCCCCTCCCCCAAATATTCGTATGGTCACCCCAGAGCAGCGACAACCTCACGGGCGGCTTCTGAAACACAAAGGAGCGAGAGGGGTGGGGTGGGCGTGGGGGGGGGACACCGGCGAGGAGGAAAGTTTAAGGGGCTGGGAAGAGTTCCCTCGGCAAGCGTGCCAGCCCCGCTTCGCCCGCCGGAACGAGCCGGGCTAGCGAGGCGAGGCGAGGCGAGGCCGAGGAGGCGACTCGTGAGTCGGGCTGCAGCGACGCGATCCGCCGGGGCGTCCGACCAAGGGCTCCCCGACGCCCGGCACTCGACTTCCCCTATGGCGCGTCCCCACATGGCCAGCGAGGAGGGCTCCAGCCTTCCTGGCTGCTTCGGCCGCTAAATCACCCCTTCTCGTTCTCTCTCTTTTTCTCTGTCCAGCCCACCTTCTTCTCTGCCTCCCCCCCCCAGAAAACACACACACACACACACACACACACACACACACACACACACACACACACACACACACACACACACACACAAGCCGTGCAGCCGCAGCCGCCGCCGCCACCAGCGGCAGTTGAAATGGAGTGGAAAATGGCCAGTGGTGGCAGATCAAGCCTTTAGATTATCTCTCCTTCACGTTTGGTCCTACTTAGCTCCTTCTAATCTGCTTTTATTTGCCAAACCATTGCCCCCGGTGCCGCCCCCCCCACCCCACTAGTTGGGGCTGGTGGGGTTGAGGAGGAAAAGGCGAAGAAGACGAGGTTTCCCCTTTCCTGTGTGTGGGGAGGCTGCCTTTCTCTCTCTCTCTCTGTCTTTTTGGGAAGGCCCCCGTTTCTGTCTATAATATGTTTATATGATTAGCAGAGCCCAGGGTTGGAGAGAGAGAGAGAGAGAGAGAGAAAGAAAGGGGGGGTGGCGGCGACTGGAGAAGGAGGTAGAGGCGGGAGGTGGCTCCGGTTCAGAGCGAATGGAGAGTCTGTGTCAGGACTTTGCAATCCCCAGTTACACACGGAGAGGTGCCTGAACGAAAAGGAGCTGGCAATACAATTCACTGCCCCCCCCAATCCTCCCTCCCTCCCTCCCGCTGGACGATTTCACGCCCCTTCCCTCTCCTCTCCTCTCCTCTCTCTCTCTCTCTCTCTCTTTCCATTGCTTTGAGCGCGACCAGCTTGGCTCTTGATCTCCGTTCACGGGGCAGTAGCAGCAGCAGCAGCATCGAAAAGGGAGAAAGGCAAGCTGCAAGCGGGAGGAGAAAGGCTCCGAACGGGATCTCTGCCAGAGGCCAGAACGACGTCCAGGGAGATGTAAATGAGGCCGAAGAGCAAGGTCGGCGGCGAGGGGGGAGCTGCTTCTTTCGTTGTCTTTCGTTCTTTCTTTAATTGGCGCGCGAGCCTCGGTGCCTTGCCGTTGCAAACCTGAACCCCCCCTCCTCCCGCCGCCTCCTCCTCCTGCGTACACACACACGCCTTCTCCCACTCCGTCTTCCTCCTTTAAAAAAAAGGAAGAATTACTGAGTTGATCCCGGCTCCTCCGGTTGGCGATCGGCTTCCTTCGCCTTCCTTCGCGTTAGTCGCCTGGAGAAAGCGAGCGAGCGAGGACTTGCCGAAGCACGGTTGGCAACAAGGAAGAAGGATTCGCACCTAGCGCTCCTTTGTGGCGCTGCTGCTGCTGTTCGATCGCTACCCGAAGAATCTCCTTTTCTCTCTCTCTCTCCCCGCTCCACACCTCCCTGCCGCTCTTTTTGGCTTGCGTGTGTCTGGATTCTTCTTCTTTAAAAAAATAAATAAATAAAACAAAAAAAATCCGAAAAGCTCCGATCTCTTCTCGCCTCCTTTCCCGCCACCCCAAGGAAAGAAGCAAAGAGCGCGCGGGCAACGGCAAGGGGGAACATGTTGACTTAAACCCCTAGCAAAGCCCTTCGGCTGGCCGGGCTTGCTTGGAGAAAAGGGAGGAAAAAGAGGAGGAGGAGGACGACGACGACCGGCAGCAAAGCCCCACCAGCAGCCGCCTTGGGTACGTGTGTTGTCCCAGCTCAGCGAGCTGCGAAGCCAGCGGCTCCCTCGCTCGTCGCTTCTTCTCCCCAAGCCTGCTCTTTCGCCTGACCCGGCGATCCCGGCGTTCTGGGCTCTTTCTTGGTGGCTGCCGCTTTTATTTTTATTTATTTTTCCCCTACGGGGCCCAAACTCCAGCGTTCCCTCGTGATCGAGAAGGGTGCGATCGCCTCCCCTCCCTTTTTTTTTTTTTAAAAAAAATTCTTTTGGCACCCGTTCCCTTACGCCCCGCCACAGCCGCCGCTTCCCCGGGACATCCCCAGATGCAAGGAAAACCCTGGCCCAGCTTCGGCGGCGAACCGCAAGGTAAGTCGTCGTGGGGCGGCCGTGGGAGATTCTTTCCGCGCGACCCCCCCCCACCTCCTCACTCGCCGACGCGCCGGTACCTGTTTGCTTACTCCGGTCATCGCCCCCCCCTTTTGCAAGCCCTTGGCACCCGAGGGGGGGTTGCTTACTTTGGAGGACGAAGGACGGGGAGGGGAACCCGCTGCGTAAAGACTCGACCCTAACCCTTTGTTTTCTCCGTGGGGAGGGACCCCCCCTCCAGTAAATCCCTAAGATGTGTCTCAACTATTTCTCGTCCCTCCCTTTTTCGATCCTTCTCTGTGCGTTCAGATTCAACCCCCCCCCCCTTTACCAATCCCTTTAAAATATATGTGTGTGTATATAGATCTAGTGGGCGCCGCATAAATCAAAGTATGGGAAGGTTGTAAGTTTTTTTAGTGCTAATGGGGGTGGCGGTGGACAGCCAGATCGAGAGCCGGCAGAGGGAGGGGGGAAAGGGGGAGGGAGGCAAGGGGGGGGCGCGAGGCTGGCGCTACACCCTTGCCTCCGAGATCGGCTCCTCGCTTTCCCTTTTTTTGGGGGGGGGGACCAAGGGAGCTCGGATGATGAGGGTTAACCCTGAGAAATTCGAGGGAGGGGGCGGCTTTCCCAGGCGCCGAGGGAAAGGTGACCTGAAAACGCAGTCACACGTGAACCGGCGTCGTCCTTAGCCGGCCAGGCAGCGGCTGCGGGGAGGACCCGAAGCGGGTTGGGAACGGCGGCAAGGCCCGGTCGGAGCCGGGGGTCTCCGGCCGAAGACGAGGCGGGGAGGGGGGAGGCGTCCCCTTGGGCAAAGGGGCTCTTCAACCGGCGGTGTGTGTGTGTGTGGAGAAAAGGACAGGAGCACTGGGTGGACCTGTGGATGCCCTGCACGGGCTGGAGGTCAGTGGACCAGGTGTTTATGGGACACCTTCACATGGGCGGGGGTTTCCTCCTCCTTAAAAAGCAAAACAAAAAACTAGCTCGTTCGATGCACAGCGAATTGTTGTGTTGCGCTCGCTCACTCTCAGGAACCGGCTGCAGCTCCGGTGCCTTTTATAATTATTATTTTGGCGCGTGTGTGGGTGGAAGGGAGCGAAACCCGCCCGGTTTGCTCAGCTTTCCCCGACCGTGTTTGATCGGGAGCATTCGGTTTGGATTTTAAGCCAACTTTTTCCTCTCGCGCCTTTGGAATCTTTTAAATAAAAATTGCCCTTTCCACTTGCTCCCAAGGTTCCTGTGAAAGCGATACAGGATATCCCGGCGATTTCTCTCTTTATTATAATTTTTATAAAAAAAATGTGGATTTCTTTTTAATGTGGACTTGTTCTCGCTATTTCAATCATTAAAAAAATATCTCTTCAAGCGAGCATACCAGGGGGGTGTAGGATGGAACTTAAAGCAGACTTTGTGGGCAAGGGTGAACAGATTTCTCTCATACCGAATAGTTTGCCTGGGGGTCGTGGCTCTTATTTCTCTCCTAGAAAGATACTAGGGTATGTGACTCTCTCATCTCTCTCCCTCTCCCTCTCCCTCTCTCTCTCTCTCTCTCTCTCTCTCTCTCTGTGTGTGTGTGTGTGTGTGTGTGTGTGTGTTTGTGTGTGTGTGTGTGTGGAGTGAGGGTGCCTTTAGGAATCCCCCCTCCCCTTCTTGAAGTTAGGATTGGTGGAGAGGTTCCAAAAAAGCTTTGCATGTTTCTTGCTAGCAGCAAGAGCCATCTGGATCCTGTTACTGGAACAGGCACTTTTTCTGCTCTCCCTTTCATTGAGTTGCTCCAGCCTTCTTTCCTAAGTGTACAGCTTCGCTATGCCAGCCCCCCCCCTGCTCTGGATCCCTTGGCGGCAGGCACTTGGGTCCCATTCATAGGTATGTGTGCGACCAACAGGCCCTACCAAGTCTGGTCTGACTGGTGAAGTCTGTGTCCCCGGCAGGAAAAGTTGTTTTTCTTTGGTAAATAATGACTTGTTGCACAATTCTTTTTCCAGCATGAGAAAGCTGAAATAGTCCAGCTGCCCTTTGGACCTCCCCCCTTTTAAAATAGAATACTTCCACATCACTTAAGTACCCCCACCCACCCACCCACCTACCCACCCATGTGTGAACATAGGAAAAGGAGGGCTCCCTTGCCCCGTTTTCTTTATTTGCAAAAAATTAGGGTCACCTGGACACTGATAAGAAAGTATGTGCAGGTTTTGTAAAATGAGTTTTTAGAAAGAGATCTGCACAAAAATTGTGCGGAATGCATCATAGTCACTATTCTGCTTTTACTTAAATAAAGTAGGTGGTTCTTGTAGGCATTAAGGCTCTCTTTTGCCTCCGGCTTCAGATATCCAAGGTTTCTAGCTAAAACAAAAATGAATACTGTATGTGTTTGAAGGTACATGACTAAAGTATCTGGATTTTGGTTCTGGAACTAATCCCAGACCCTTTTAAATTGAGGTGTTGGTGGGGATTGAACACAGTGGAATGTGCAGTGAGTCAAGATATCTTATTTTGAGTTTCAGGTGCATGTGTTTCCCCTCAGAAAATGTTTTGTGTGTGTGTGTGTGGAGAGAGAGAGAGAGAGAGAGAGAGAGAGAGAGAGAGAGAGACTCCCCAGAACAAATGTTCTGTTGTTTGGCTTCTTCAGACACTCGGATTCCCTCCCTTTTGTTTCCTGCCACTAAAAGAGGTGCCATTTCACATCATTCTGCACAAATTGTTTGAATTAATGCAAGTGTGAATTCTTACCATTTGAAGGGGGCTATTAGCATATCAAAGGTTTCTTAGCTTTCAGCTCAATTGAGAAAACTTCAGCCTGTCTTCCATTTGCTTCCAAAGCAGAGGCCCAAAGGGCAATGGAGAATTGTAAAGGGATTTAAAAGGGGGGGGGGAGAGGTGGATTTGGGTTATGTTTCTGAACTTTCTACTATTTTGCAATTATGCCAGTGAAGAACATAGTCCCGTAGGCTGTAGGCCCTTGCAAACGGCCAAACAATTCTATTCTATTGATTAATAGTTTGTTCTAAGAAAAAAAGATGACCTTTTCCATGGCAGCCAGTGTTGCATAGTTTCTGGTGTCTCCGGTCTGTTCTGTTAGTGGGCTTTGCAGGGCCTTTTCTTCTAGACTGAATGCTTTGCATATGGCCGACACATTATTGAGTTAATGGGGGGGGGACCTTAATGGAAAAGAATGCCTAATTGCTTCCAAAACAACAGCAGTGCATGGATCTTGGAAATAAAATTCAGTTCCCAGCCTTTGAAGTAAGCACACACTTTCTCGTAGTAATAATGCCACTCAAACAATGGATTCCTTAGGGTGTAATACAACTTTGGAAGGTGGGATGTTCTGTTTGTTCGTGCGTTATGATTCATATCTGATAAGAGGGTAATCAAAAGGCGACCTTGGTCAATTTTGTTTTTAAAAAGCGGTCTTAACTAAAATTGCTTGCATATTATTGATCATGTCGTGTGTTTTCCTGTGGTTAGTAGAAATGGTGAAATAGAAGAGGAGCCATGTCAGTGGCCCATGGAATATTTATCACTTGATTTTAAGTTAGTTTATGTTGCTGTCACCTTTGTTATTTGTGATTCATTAGTTACTGTTTCCCTCCTGCTATGTTTACAAAGATATATGGCTTAGTTGACTCTTTCATTGTCTAAGGGGGGGGGGGGGAATCAATATTCATAATCGGGCAGACAATGAGCCAAGCGGAATGCAGCCCTCCTTCAATAATTTGGGCTGGTTTCCAAACAGTGGATCGTTTTTGGTTTAGGATGGAAAGCTGAAGTCAAGTTGGTCCCATATCAGACTAAAGAAAAAGAACTTGCCCACAGAGGATACTGCTGAGCTGCTCTATTATTTTATGTCTCGGTAGTACAGACCCATAACGTCCTCCACTATGACTTCAGTGGTTTCTTGAGAAGAGAGGTTCCCTGGCCTTCAGAAGCTTCTTATAGCCTAGTTTTGGAAGGCGCAACTGTGTTTGTTTGTGTAAACATATCAGGCAAAATCCAAAAAGGAAAAAAGAGAGAGAGAGAGACAAAACAACAAAGAAAAAGGGGAAAAAAGAAAAAGAAAGTGGTATCCTAAAGACTAGCTCTTCTGTTTGAATGTGAGTTTTTGTGGATCATGCTCACTTCTTGGGACATACAGGATAGAATGATATAGGTTCGCAACTGGGCTATGTATGACTAGCAGCATTGAAAGAAAGGGTGCAGCATGCAAGGCATTTTGAGACTCAGGCTGTTTTTAAGGAGTCAGATCAAGACCATTACAGGATGTAGTAGGTGTGTGTGTGTATATCTCTGTGCTTCAAAGCCTTGAAGCAGTGTGAGAGCGTTCTGGCGTTTAAGTTGCTTTAAACTAGGCTGCTTGGCACACAGAGTACTGCAAAGGAAGTGATTTACGCCTTAGAGCCATTAGTCTAAAAATTGCCTTCAAGATGTTGTACTTCAGCGTCATTGGTGACAATCTCAAAGTCGACAAGCCTCACATGTTGTAAAATGCTGCAGTAGAAAGGACCCACCGGTCTCTTAAGACAAGATATGACCACTTAGACAGTAATTAATGTGCAAGAGTAGGGCTTCAGCTGCCATTTTCAGTCACAGTGGATTTCTGTTCATTGGCAGCAGGAACTGAGCATAGATGTTCAGATTTGCTGGAGAAGCTGAGCAAATCAAAATATTGAATCGAGGTGTGGTAGAACAAACCAGTGACTTAAGGTTTTGACATGGAAGATTCCACAAAACCTTTGCCCCATGTGCATGGTTTCCCTTTTCTGTCACATTTGGACCTCCTGCTCATTAACAGGCTGACATCAAAGCAAGCAACCAAAAGTCTATTTTTTATGTCTATAAAAAAGGGAAAAGATACGGATCTTTCGTGTAGTCTTGGAAGTCTTAATTTAAGGCAAGCAGTTGGAGTTTTTATGACAGCCGTTTTCACAATCAGCGGAGACATTAACACTAGGCTTCTGGGTGTTTTCCTTAAAATGAGCAAGAAGAGAACATTAAAAAACAAACTTTGCTTAGCGATTAGCTCATAATGCGAGTGCTTCAGAAGCTGCCACCATCTTTCATTTCGCACCTCTAGTGCCATATGTCCGAAATGGGAGCTACTAAGATGGGATATTTGGAATCTGCTCAGAAAACCTCGTAAATACCAGAATGCTTTTAAAAAAAACAAAGTATAACATTAGTTTAGAATGCTGTCAATTTGTAATAGTTAACCTGTTTCTTTAATTGAAACAATTGCATATGTAGAAGGTTTGGAAAAGATGTACATACCCCCCCCCCAAGATATATTGCACCTGCTGGCAATATGTTTGGCTCAAGTAGCACTTGGGGTATCAACTTAATTAATACTGAAAAAAGTTGACACCGAGACAAAGGGTACATGTGTGTAATTAAATGAAGGCTAGAGAGCTTTATGTTATTTATTAAAGCCCAAACATTTTTGAAAATGTGAATTTTCTGTGGGAGGGAAACTAGAATTTAGTGGTATGTGAAATGCAGAATAGTTTTTATGAGTGTATTTAAAAATGAATGTCTTTAATTAAAATATTGGCTAAGTCCTGGGGCTTTTTCAAGCACTTGGGTAGGTTGAATGTGGCAGCTAAAACAAGACAGTTTGAGATATTTGCAAGAACTTGAGAAGGTGAAAGGTGAAAGAAATAGTTAAACTGATAGGTGTGGTTTTCAATTGCGTATAAGAAGACAATGCTTGTAAATTTTATTGAAATTATCATTAGTCATGCTTCTTACATAGATAGAGCTCTTTTTTCTAAGTATATTGCAGATGTGATAGGTGCAGACATGGAGAAGACGTTGGTAATTAAAGGCCATTCAGCTTCAGAAAAATATTTGTGCACTCTTAAACATGACCCTGTGTCTTTTTTCCATGGAGTTTTGTAGCCCAGTGATTGCAGAATTGTCAAGGCAAATGGAAAAGCAGAAAGTGATTTGAAAGTGATTGTCAATATTACCCTTCACAGAGCTGCTCGGTATTTACAAAGCTTTTAAAGACAGAGGCATCTGATTCTTGAGATTGCTTAAGAGTGCAATTCTGTTTTTATCTACTTAGAAGCAGCTCCCATTGAGTTTAGTAGGGCGGGCTCCAAGACTTGTGTGCATAAGATTGCAGCCTAAAAGGAAGAAGTGATGTTTTCTGAATTCATGGGAAGCGTGCTTGAGAATTTTCAGGAAGGGTTCTTTCATCACTTAGATTTTAAAAAGATCTACTAGAGACACATAGATTATTGAAGGTACACAACTGCACATTTTACAGCATATCAACTTAGACAGAAAATTGGAATTGTTTTAGACCAGCATAGATGTGCCAAATTCCTTACTTGTACTAAAGTTAATATTTATCTACCTATCTATCTGGAGGGTGCAATTGAGGAACTAAAACATCAGCTACAACCTGATACAGGTTGACGGTCAATTTTAAGAGGGTGACAAGGATTCTTGATCAAGTGTTTGAATTACAGCAGGGGCAAATCTTAAATAGAACATTTTACAAGTGAAAGAAGCAGTGTATAATTTGTATATGCCATTATTTTTTCTTCCCATGTAGTATTTCTCAAGCTTTAATGGTTCAACTGCATGGAAGCCTGTGATTTTTTCTTCATGAATGTTGTTTAGAAAGGAATAATAATCAAGAATATTGCAGTCTGTCTAAAGTCAACGCAGAACTGAACATCTGCAGGTGGGATGCAGTCTGCAACAACATCAGCATGCACAACAAAAACACTTTTGATCGCGTTCCTTGTACAAATGGCAAGCTTAAATACAATGTGCTTAATTACACCTAAAACCCAAGTTTTATGAAGTAGCACACGTTGTCTTTGTGTAGGATTTTATGTGCTGCGTGCTGGTAAGTAAAATCCCATCATACTTGTGTAATTTTGTTCAATTATCAGAGCAGCTATGAGGGGAAAATCAATTTACACTTTTTAAAAAAGCACACAGAAATGAGATTACCTTGCTAAGGAACAACTTGCTAGTTGTGTCGGAATTGTTTGTCATTAACAAAAGTTGTCGTACTTGATGAATTGAGATTGTAGGCTGCCCCACACGTTCATAAGTGTGGTGTTGCGATGCCTTTGTAATGTCATGTTCTTGAGCAGTAGTACTAGTTCATGAAGGCAGTATGAACTATATAAATGGAGCAATGTGCTTTCCTTAAGTATTCAAACAAGAGAGCTGCTGTGTAGGCCTGCTGAGGAGAAATCGAGTCTCAAGATAAAAAGTACAGTTTGCAGTTCTTTTGTTGATCGTTTGAGAGTAGATGTCAGTGTTTCTAGGTTGGCAACTTAGTAATGGTGTTGAAGAATAGATAGGAAATTTGGTTAGAAAGGCCACAATGAACCCATATTTCTCAACAAAAGAAAACTTTGTCCATCATGCAAGATATTACTTTTTATTGAGTATAACAGAAGGAATAGAAGGAACGTTTCAGTATTCTAAGACTTATCTGTGGGCTGCATGCTTTGCATTGCAAAGGTCCTAAAATATTTTGCCTGTTAATATAAGAAGTTAAAATTTGTAGGCATTTTTAATGCCCCACTGAACATCTGCTTTAGCGTATTTCCGTGAAGCCCATAAAATCTTGCTCCACTGACTGACTCACTGAAGCTCCCAGCTACGAAGAGCAGGCGACATAACAGTTTAAATCCTGGGAGCCATTTGTAGGTCACCAAGTCACCTCAATAGAATTTCTGAATAAAGTGGCTGATAGGGGAAGAGGAAGGCTACTTGGAATGGAGAGGTTGAAACTGGATCACTTTCCTCAGGGTAAAATGTAGGCATGTTTTCTCCCAGGTGTAACATCTCCCTCTATAGAGCACTATGTTAATTATGGCCTGGCAACAGAGCCTAGAACAGCGATGGCGAACCTTTTAGAGACCGAGTGCCCAAACTGCAATTCAAAACCCACTATTTTTTTTTTTTTGCAAAGTGCCAATACAGTAATTTAACCTGTATACAGGTGGCTATGAAGGGACGATGTCGGGTGCCCACAGAAAGGGCTCCGACTGCCACTTTTGGCACCCGTGCCATAGGTTCGCCATCGCTGGCCTAGAATGACCATATTATAAACATCATAAAGGAAAGGAAGTTCAACTCTCCACTGTTCCTCCAGTGAGAACAACCAGCCTGGGGGGTGGGTGGGTGGCACGTCTGGCAAAGCTGCACAGCCCCAGGGTGTCCCCAGAAGAAGGGCACAATACTCTTCTTTGGTTTGACCTAGAAGACCCTAAAAAGCATTGCCCTAAGTCAAGATTGATTGACTGCACAATTTATAGGATATATCCTTTTTTAAAAAAAATGACCTTATAAATACCAAGTTGTTTTAAATGGATACAAATATAAGGGTATTGATTTCGCTGCATAAAAGTTGAAATCTGACTTAATAAGTTTTAGTCCTTCCTTTTCTTCTTCTTGATGGAGCAATGCCTAAAGGTTTTGAGCAATCCACCATCCACTGTGTTTTAAAAAAATGTCTTTAAAACAGTTGATGGTTTCTTGGATGAAAACCTCCATTTCCTATTTAAATAGGTACTTTTCATCCTTTCTTTGAACTGCTTGTTGTGTCTGCTGTAGGTATTTTCATATCAATCAACACCTAGGAATGGTTATTACTTTTGTGACTAGATGACAGAATACTTTAACTTCTATTACTGCCAAAATTGTTCTTTGGTGCTGGGGGAAACGGATGACTGATCTTGTTTCGGATTCTGAGATTTCTCTTTGGTTGTTGCTAAAGATACACAGAGAGTTCAAATAGACACTTAGAGCACTGTGGAATTTGGAACTGATTCAGGAAAGGTTTCAAATGAAACACAGCCACACGAGAACTAAGCCCACAAACACTTACAGTGGTACCTTGTATAAAGGAAATAATTCGTTCCAAATGAAATTATGTTAAGCAAATTTTCCTTTATACAAAGTCCCATAGGAATGCATTGAAAACGGAGTAATCCCATTTTTATGTTTTACGGATTCTCCCCATAGGCGATTCTGTTAAGCAAATTTCCCCTATCTCCGGAATATTTTATGTTGTACAGATTTTATGTTATACAAACTGTTTGTTATACAGGGGTCCACTGTACTCACAATAGTGCCTTTGAGGATCTGCTGAAATCCAATTTGTCACCACGCCTCTGGTTGCAGGGCATAGAGATCTACTAGGTATAGGATTGATTTCACCATGACATGGGTCTCAGTAATCCTATTTCGGTTGTTGTTTCATACTAATCATTGGGTATGTAGCTTGCAAACAGAAATGAACAAAATGCCTAAAATCGCTAGAAAATAGTGTTGCTGAGTACTGTTCAGGTTTTTACACAGTTTGTCCTGTTTATCTTGGTTTTCTATCTCCCCCGTGCCACATTGTATGGTGGAGGGGTGCATGGTCAGTCCCCATTGGGGTGATTTTGTCCTTGCCAACTTTGCAGTCTATTTCTCAAAGTTATTTATTCATTTTGTATTTTTATTTTATTTTGGGTTCTTGTTCAAATATTGACATATGTCCCAGTCTGCAAATATTTTCTTTGGGTGTGTGTGTGTCCTGTTTTAACTCAGTAAACAACTACATTCTTGGGCTAAACAGTAGAAATATTAAACTGATAAATAGTTTTTCAATGGCGTGCCAAGAATTTCTGTCACCTGATTCCACCCGAAGGACTGTATATGGAGAGGATTAAAACAGTAGAGCCGGTCCGTTCACCTCGTGATTCAGTTAATGCTTTTCCACTTGAGCTGTTGTTGGGTGGCATCATGTTGGCAATTTCTTGAGTCAGATTTCATGCTAGAACATGATGACTGAGATGACTCAGCCACTGCCTTAGCTCTTTTTTTTTTGTCGTATCACAATCTTTCTCTCCTTAACGAGGCTAGAAGGAACAGGTTTGGCAAGCCAAAAGAACAATGATGCAGCGTGGATATGGGTAAATAAAATGGGTGCCCAGAAGCATTCCTTTACTTATTTGTTTAAAAACTATCATGTATGCCTCCCGGTAGTTCAGCTGCATTAGTGACTGTATTAATGTCAAGACTTGATGCATCTTGTGCCGAATGCGTTTGCATGTTAAGTCTAAAGGGGGTGTTTTACTCACCAGCATAATCGCTTAGCTGCTTTAATGTACTTGGAAGGAGTAGCTGGGTTCTGTGTTATCTAGTGACCTTAAAGTTCATCTTGGTTATCTGTGGTTGGAAGTAATAAAAACATGGAAAACTGTAGGGAAAAAAAATGGAAATGAAACAGAGATCTTGGAGAGAGATTGTTCCTTTTTTATTTTTTTGTCTTTAAAAAAAACATTTTGGAGAAGTCTTGTTTAACTTCACCCAAAATAAATTCTCAAGTCTTTATTTTATGAGCTGTATTCAGCCACTGTACACCGAAAACATCCTGTTCCTTCTCTCCATTGCCGCTGTGAGGTTGGCTGTCAAGGCCACATCATTTCATTTAAATATTACCAGAAAGGACTTCCTAATGACAGATGATAGATTTGGCCACTAGAGGCTTTCCTGTAACAGGAAAGAGCTGGATAATATAGGCTTCTGTGTGCTTTCAAAGAGATATCCTTCAGTGAAGTGTTGTGTTGCACTGTTTCCTTTACCCAGCAATATTTCTTTAGATTTCTTGAATCATTCCACCTCTCTGTCTCTATCCCCCCAACACATGTTTTCTTCCACTCAAGAGTCAATTAGTTTTTCTAATTTTAAATTAGGATTTTTAGATTCCCAGTATGGTGTAGGGAACAGAGTGATGAACTGTAACTCCGGAGAAATAGGGTTCGAATCTCCAGTCTGCCGTGGAAAATCACTGGGAGAATGGAACTGGTAAAAACCATTCCTTAAATATATCTCTTAGTTTGAAAGCCATACCAGTGTTGTTGTAAGTCAATTCTGACTCTATGGCACAAAACACGAAACAAATTAGGGTTTTGTTTCTGCTTTTGTACTAAAATTAATGGTAACATTAAGCATAATATATTCATCGCTGCAGCATAGGCATGCTCCACATCCCTGTCCATATAGGATTTTGGTTCCTGTCCTTGCTGTTTACGACTTCATTTGTACTGTACTGGTAAAAGTTTATAGGTAAGGACAAATGTTTTAGACGGAAACTGAAAGTGTCTGGCCTAGTTTATGGAGAACCCTTAACGCGGCAAGAAATGAAACTTGAATGGCTTGGTCAATATATGGGTTCACCTAACGTTAGGCAACAGATGTTTAATTGCTTGTATGAATGGATTGTCGTATTATCAAGGCAAATAGTAGAATAAAACCTTGAGTAGAGGTAATTTTCGTTTTCTTCTTTTCAACAAAGACATTCAGATGATTTAATCAGAGCTCTTCCAAGTTTTGCAAGACTTCCTACTATTAGATGGCTGGTGACCAGAGATCAGGTTGGCTTGTCTTGGTTATTTTGCTGGACATAGAATGTCTAATGTTTTATTAGATTTATTGGATTTATATTAATCATTCAATGGGAATGTTTATTGCAACAATTGCTTGGAATACAGTGTAGCTGGAAATGAATGATGTCAAAGATGGAAAAAACACAGGACGAGAAAGCTACTTATTAAATGTTTTCCTCCGACAACATAATGCACATTAGTTAAGATCATGTGTTTGTTTTCCTTAGAATGCCCACATTTGTCTTCAGTGTAATTGATACTAAACTTGGAAGCAGAGTTAATCCCAGGTGGAGCAAGTCAGTGGCTTAGGTGGCAGAAGGACATTAAACAGAGCCATAGCGCAGTGTTTGTTTATTTTGGGTAAGGAGATGATTTAGCCTGGAAGTGATGACTTTTTTTGGGTGGTCCTTCCATTACAGGATGGTTTCGTGTTGGTTTTCCTTTTTTCTATAAAAGCCTTTATTTGACTTTGAAAATGAGGCTTTTCCATCTTGGTATGCAGAAGGCGGAGGTGGCTTGCTTAAGTCTTTTGAAGGGCAAGGAAAACTATGTAGATAAAGCAAGGAGAGAAAGAAAATTCAGGGTGCCTTCTCCAGGAGCTCTTGCTATCAGGTAACTCTTGAGGGAACAGCCTGCTTTTGTTAATTACTTTCAAATAGCGTCCTTGTTGAATTTTTTGGGCAAAACTTTACGTTTTGAACCTACATTTTGCTAACCCTTCTTATTACCTGCAGAGGGAGCTTGCATATGAGATGATCAAAATAATCAGAGCATTAAAGGAATAAAAGTGTTTTCCAGTATAAATGTGATTTTTTGTTTGCAGCAATCGTTTTTCTTTGTTAGTTTTATGTGTGAGGGTATGTTAGAGAGAACAACTATGTTTTGAGGAGGGCTTACATCAGTGAGAGTGCTTTGCCAATTTAAGAAGTTGAGAAAGGTAGTTAAAATGCCATTCTTGCTATTTCAGAAGTAAATGTTACGTACTAGTGTGCCTTTACATTTGGCCTTAAAATCGAGCTTTTATGTTCACTGCAAATAATGCCTGTGCATGTCAACAAACTTTGGAAAGGACAATATTATTGGCCAAACACATTGCCTGCCTTCATTGAAATGTAAATAAAATCCCACCAAATATAGGATTATTATGTGTTAATGCAGCTTTTATTATATGAAACTGAGAACACTCAATTGATGTCCTTGCTTTTTCTTTTTAACTTAGTGTTGGTTTTACTCTGGTTGGTAATACTACAGATGCAAGATGGGCTCTTAAGTTCTGTACTTTCAACAAGGAATTAATTAAAAATCGCCCGCAATTTGACGGAGAAATTGGTGGAATGCATTTAAGCAGAAGGCACAGTAGTTAAGCCTGTAGAACCCAGCAATACACCTTTTAAGGGTGAAAATAAAATCCATACAGAATTGCTGTGACTGTTAAAAAAAAAAGACTACAGCAGAAAGTGCTATATTGGATTATGGGCTTTTTAATAAATTAATACAGTAGTACCTCTACTTACTAGTGGCTCGACCTAAGAGCAATTTTACTTGACAGAGAAAAACCATTGGCATTTTAACTGCTATCTTACAAATTTTAGATGCGGTCTGCTCTACGTACAATTGTTCTGTTTTTTTTTTTTTTTTAGATAGGACTGCTTTCTTTAAGAGTTGCTTGACTTAAGAGTATGCATTCGGAACGGATTAAACTTGTAAGTAGAGGTACCACTGCTTATTCCTTTTAAGCCATGGAATGCATGCATTTGCTAATATTTTTAAAGGCTTGAGAAACAGGAACAAATGATTAGTAACAGGGATGAATAGGAATGAAAATGTCTACTGTAGAACTGGTTTGGTTTAGAATTTAAGCAATATGTTTTCTCATGATGCAGCTGTATGATACTTCATGAATAGAAGAAATATCGCTATGAAAAATGAGTGTGGTGTTGTCATGATGGCTGAAGAGGGAGGATAATGTAGAAGGCACTGAAATAACCAATGTTTCACTCAGAAAAACAGTGGGGATTTTTCTGCATTTAAGGCAGCTCAGGTATTTTGCATGCTATTTTCTCTGTAGCTAATGTGAAATAAAGCATTATGCATACTTGCACATTCATAAAGCAGATACAGTACTCAGCAAACGGCTGACTTCCAATAAATCTTCTCAGAAAATTGGTCTGGAAGCTTATTTTTTCCCGCAGGTTTATTACGGTGCAGTAAACTTGAAAATGTGTATTTTATGTACAGGAGAATGAGGTCTTGCTATATTTTTGATGGATCATTTTTTTAAAACAGCAGAAGGTTTTCTGTTGATCCAAAAAGGACACCATTTTAGTGCCAAGTCTTTATTTCTACGGACTGATCCTTGTTAATGTGAAAAATCAGCTTGTTATTGTAACATGAAATGGCCCTTTAAGTAGGGAAACAGTTAAGGAGATCTCCTGTAATAGGTTGTTGTCTAATAAAGAGATTTACGGTATTGGCAGGGGGCTATTGTATAGGAATTACCTTTCACAGCGTGATCATGTGTTATCATAACAACTTGGTGCCACATTTATGTGGAACATTTTCTTAACTGGCTTAAGAATATCAGCCATAGCAATTATACTTAAATAGAATTACGAATGTAAGACGTACTGGAGATACGGTAATACTCCAAGGTGGAGTTTGATTGGTGCTGCAACTCTTGTAAAAACAGATCCACTTATTTTTCATTTACTTCAGAAATAAATACAGGTAAAGGTATATATCTTCCTCCATCAGTATGCCTCAACCAATCATCTGATCTGTTCATTGGACTACATCTCCCCTAATGTCCAAACAGGATGGGGTGTGTTGTGGAAACCTGCTCTTTATACTTAGTTGCACCTCATCATAAATTGTCTTTCCATGATAGCTTCTACACTTCGAATTGCACTCAGAACTTCCTTACTGTCAGAGATGGAAAGATACAGAATAGTACATTTGCCGAACCAGCTTCCTTTTTTTTTTTTTTACAGCAGGGGGACGAGCTTGTTTATCTGTATGAATAATTTAGCCTATTTTTATTTTTATTTTTAAATTGTGCTTATTGTAATGTCCTGCCTAAGGAAGTGTTACATTATTTCTTCTAATTTCCTATGCCTAAAAAGCATCACCTCGACACATTCTCTACTATTTTTGGAGAAGATTCCTGGAAACCCCTTGCCAAGTTTTAATGAGCAGAAAAAGAGGGTTTGAATATCATGCAAAGGCAGGTCATGGGATCCTATTGCTAGTACAGTACTAGCAGACATACATAATCACACAATCGTCATAGCACACTTGGTGGTTACACTAGGTAGCAATCCTAGTAGCGCTAATAAAGTAGTGCACTTGCTAGCAATCCTCTTCTAATTATGCTTTTTTATTATACTGAAAACAGCAACAGAAATCGACAACCCACATTGTAAGGCTGTTGTTTAAAATATGTTTAATGTTCTTTGTTAAAAAAAATAAACAAAATTCCACACATGAAAGGCTTTGGTGGGACTCCTTTACTTTACTGGAGATGAGGGATGAGTGAGTGGGAGTTGTATGACCCATGTTCCTTTGTTTGAAGAACAGAGGTGTGAAACCCAATGCTTAAGCAGCTTTTATAACTGCTCCCCACTTTCTGCCCCTAAGAAGACTACTTGCCTGCCATACATCATCTAGCCAAGAACTTTAAGAATAGCCTCCTGGAAGAGCGCATCTTTTGCCATGTTGGAACTTTTGGGACTTGCTTTGAAGAAGAGTGTGTTGCACTCGAAAGTTTGCAATGCTTTTTGTTTTTATTAGTGGCCTATAAAAGTATTGCCTGTAGCCTAGTCTAGTATTTATCCTTTACTGCTGTTACCTCTGAAGGTCTCCCAAACTCCCTTGGATGGTGGCCAGCCCTCCCAAAATAAAAATGGAGCTGTGAGGACCGGTGCTAGATATGGGTGGGAGGAACTGGCCAAAATCAGGGGCCTCTTCCCTTAAATGAAGGGAAGTGGCTGGGTTAAGGCTGCTCCATTCTATTTTAGTTAATGTAACTGAAATTGAATTAATAATAATAATAATAATAATAATAATAATAATAATAATAATAATAATAATAATAATAATAATAATAATAATAATAATAATAATAATAATAATAATGCAGGCTGCTTATGGCTATAAGCCACCTTCCACATAGAACAGCTTTTAGAAAATGTCTAAATGGTACTTAAGACACAGATCTCATTAAAAAGGAAAACTAGGAACGCAGAAACATTTGCACATCTAAATGCACATCTAAAAATTAAATGTACAGATTATTTTATCTGTAATCTGTTTTTTAGTTCAGCAGAATTGGTAACCAGGTCTTCTCAGCGAGTCTTTCTGCAACTTTTAAGACCACTCTATAGTATAATTTATTTCCTCTCCCAGCTGTGTTCCTTGGGAGGGGCAGATTATGAATCCTGGAGGGTTCAAGATTTCTCTTAATGGATTACTCAGAATTCTCACATAGTGCTGTCCCAAGGATTCATAAAAGAATCAGATTCCGTCATACCTGATGTATTGCAAGGTCATGGTTTATGCTGGCTTTTTAGTAGTCAGAACTGGGCAACAGAGAACAGTAATTCTGTTTTTATTCCTCACGTCCAAAGAAATGGACATGGCCCATGAAAGTTTGCATTGAAATGATCGTGTTTAAGTTGCCACAATTTTGTCTTTGTGTAAATTTGTGCTTCAGTGTTACTGGCCAATTTATCATGTACACAGTTGGGAGAGAGCAAGGTATTCTGAACAGTTTGAACAGGAAGCGGTAGCTTCTCATCTTCTGAAGTTCTGGCTGCATGAGAAGAGTGAGGAAAAATGTGTTTTAAGCAGGCATTTTTATGTAACACTGAATTGTGTGTATAGCCAAACTGGACCATTTTCTGTTTGGAGACAAAGTAGGGTGTTGTATCAAATAGCAGGTTACATGGCACACATGTGCATGCACACACACACACAGAGACACACACACACACACAAATCCACACACATATGGATTTTATAAGAAGTTACCTTTTGCATTGCCCTGGAATTTGCCCCAGATCGTGATGTGCACGATGGCAGACAAAGGCTTCCTTCACTTTTCCCCATCTGTGACAGCTGTTCCAGCTGGGGTGGCCATATGAGGAAGAGGACAAGGTTCCTGTGCCCTTAATAACTGTGCAGAAGAAGTTCACAATCTCTCTTTTGTCCGACTGTTAGAAGAGTCAGGAGTCCGGTCCTCTTTCCCACCCGATCCCTCTGCTGTCAGCCCTCTGAAAATCGAGTTGGCTATGGTTGGAGAGGGGGATGAGAGCAGAGGAGGAGATGCTGGGAAATCCCTGGACAAGCAGGTGGGAGGGAAGGAGGGAGGTTGGAGGAACCATTGTAGGGAGGAGGAAGTGGGGAGGAGGAAGTGGGAACGGCATCCCCTGATTCCTCCATTCCATGTGTTTCAGTCTGGTTTGGCCCCAAAGATTTTTCTTTCAGAATCTTGCAGCACCTTGAGGGATAATTTTATTTGGTGTAAGTTTCTGAATTCTTCAGATCCATGCTCACGATGGCTTATGCCATATAAAAACTGCTTGCCTTTAGGTTGCTAAAATGTCATTTGTTTTTGTTTTGTTTTGCTCTTGGAGACCACAACAGCTACCCTCTTGGAAATCTCTTTAGGAACACATTGAATGCGTTGTGCCTTGTTTTCTAGTCTTTGCATTTGTTTGAAGTTTGTATATTTTCAAAACATCTCAATTGTCTGCTCATACAGGTTCTGCCCGTAATTAACACAACGTTGTCTGTATAAACCATACCAGCAGAACAGTTTAGGGTTGAAGCCTTTTTGTATGTAGGTTGAAGAAGGGCTGTTGAGGTAGGGATTGTGGAATATGAGGGCAGAGTTGCAATTCCTTCCAATCTGAAACACAAAAAGAGGTCATTTGCTATGGAAGCAAAAATGTCCAGTACAGTGGTACCTTGTATAAAGGAATTAATTCGTTCCAAATGAAATTATGTTAAGAAAATTTTCCTTTATACAAATTTCCCATAGGAATGCGTTGAAAACGGAGTAATCCCATTTTTATGTTGTACGGATTCACCCCATAGGCAATTCTGTTAAGGAAATTTCCCCTATCTCTGGAATTTTTTATGTTGTACAGATTTTATGTTATACAAACTGTTTGTTATACAGGGGTCCACTGTACTCACAATAGTGCCTTTGAGGATCTGCTGAAATCCAATTTGTCACCACGCCTCTGGTTGCAGGGCATAGAGATCTACTAGGTATAGGATTGATTTCACCATGACATGGGTCTCAGTAATCCTATTTCGGTTGTTGTTTCGTACTAATCATTGGGTATGTAGCTTGCAAACAGAAATGAACAAAATGCCTAAAATCGCTAGAAAATAGTGTTGCTGAGTACTGTTCAGGTTTTTACACAGTTTGTCCTGTTTATCTTGGTTTTCTATCTCCCCCATGCCACATTTTTTATGTTGTACAGATTTTATGTTATACAAACCATTTGTTATACAAGGGTCCACTGTACTTAGATCCAGTATGTATAGGGTAAAAATAGAATAAGAAGTAATCATTTTTGCCTCTTTTGTTTGAATTCTTCAGATGACTGCAACTTTATGGCATGTTTGGTTTTGAGATCTTTTAAACTAGTGAATCTTTGGCATATGAGAGGGAAAGGTTTTTAAATCTGTGTTTTGTTATCTATTTTTTTTTAATTGTATGTGTGTGGAGTGGGCGGGGGGGAGTGCAAAAGAATGAAGAAGAAACTCATCTGCTGGAAAAGTTCACCTACATTTATTTTCAATGTTGTGCTTATGTGCTTTACCAGCACAGAGGGGTTTTTTTAAATAAAAGAAAGACATCGTTTTCATATTTGGTGAGATGATAAATTTGGGTGTGAGTTGGTGCTGTTTCATTGGTCCTGCTTGTTTTAAACAATGATGCCTCACTAGCAAGTCTTTGATAGGAAAGCATTGCCAAATGTTACCTAGGAAGGAAAGATTTTTGGTTTGTTTCATTTGGGAGTTTCTTCGCTACCTTTGGAAGAATGCCATGGATATGACTAATAAAAACTTGATTATTTGGCAAATGGGACGTAAGTGACCAGGAGCTGTTGAATGAGGAATGAAAATCCTGCTGTAGAGACTACATCAAAGGAGTGGAGCCTTTGAAATGTACCTGTGGATGGAAATTTTTCATTTTAACTTGTCAGCAGCATATAATACAAATCTCTGCTTCATAGCAAGGTATTTTGTTAACATCATTTTTCCTAACCTTGTGTCAGGATTCTGATATTTACAGGCAGCTTAGCAATACTTAGCTTTATTAGTGGGTTATAACAATACTTTAATAAGACAAATTAATATTTTATATTTTAACCTAATTAGTCATATTTTGTATATTAGTCCCCTAATATATAGTTTATGCTAATGTTTTTCTGTTTTGTTTTTTTCTATCTTTTTATTTGTGTATAGCTCTACTATAATTTCTTATCCTTGTAATGTTTTCTTACTTGTTATAACAATTAGAATGACTGAAGTTTCCTTCCTTTTGAAATAAAGCATAACCTGAATTCGATATACCCATAGACTAGGTCAGAAGTAGTTTCCATGTGCACTCAATATAGGAGAAAGTGGTTTAAGTATGTCACTGATTAAATTCAAGTGGGTTTTATACAATTACTCTGGCAGTAATTAAGGAATGTGAAATTATGAATGAACATCAGCTTGATTTAAGTTGATTATTTACACTTGGCTTATATTTTTAGTATAAACACCATATATATTTATTTGCCTCTTTTTAATTAAAATTGATCATGAATTGAGACTACTGCTACTGGGTAATTGATATGCTGATAGTAAGCATTGTGTTAAATATCATTGTTAAATTCTGTTTTTAATCGCATCTAGATGGATAATATAAATTATTCTTGATCCAGGTAGAGTCTCACTTATATAGTTTCTTAAAGAATTTTGTGAATTCCTCCATAGTTCCAGTGCCACAAGAAGTGGCTTTCTAAAGTAATATGTTTAGATCTAGGAAATGTGTGAGCTAAATATTTACAGTAGTTATTTAACACGTTTCTGAATACTGTGTGTTTGTACATAAATTGATCTGTCACACCTGATTTAAATAAAAGTAATACTTGTTAAATGGAATAAAATCTGAGATAGTCGCCCAGTTACCTATTCTGAAAAAAAAAACCACTCTGTTTAGGGAAGGTGCAGGGTTGTTTGTGTTTGAAAAACATTGATTCTGAATGAATGAAATTTTATTTATAGTCAACAACCAAAACCAAAAAATCAAAAAATAAAATCAAACAAATAAGAATGATCAAATATACATTCCAATGGACAGTATATGAAACAAACCTTATTACATGCTATATCATAAATACAATTTTAAAATACAATTTTTTATTTCAGAATGAGCAAATAGATGCTTTGTTTAGGTATAAGAGGGACAATTAACCCTACACCTGAATAATAAAGAACTATTGTCTGCAGCATTAATATGTTGGAAGATGACATGATTTGGGGGGGGGATGTAGGTTCTGAAAGGTTACTTCTAAAGAAAGGTGTATTGGGTTGTTGGACCAAAAAGTTAAAGAGCTAAGTGGTTTACTACTACTCCCTTTCCCCTTAATGAGTGCCATTCCCCACCCCCACCCCACACACATACAGAGAGTTCTAAATGAAAGATGTATAGCTTAACATATAGAAGATTTCTCTTGGAAAGCCAGTAAGGGGAGGACCAATCCTACAAAAAAGAAAATCAGAGCATTTGAACAGGAATACCTGCAGAATACCACTCGGAGACAATCAGAATTGAACAAACAGAGTATCAGAAACCATAAATACAAAACTCATGAAATATCCTTACGGTCCCATCGTGTTGTCTACATTTACTATAGATAACCATTAAAAAAACATGTTTCTGGGATCCAGAAATTTTCATTACCCCTTAAAAAAATTAGGTAGGGTTTGGGCATGATTATTTCAGCATTGTTGGTTGGACAGCTTAGTAAGTTAGGTCTCTGACTCCGGAGCCAGAGATTGGGAGTTTCCTGTAGAAAGAGCAGGGCTGTGTGGCCTTGGGCAAGCTGCCCAGTCCCAGGATGCTGCCAGAAGAAGGGAATAGTAAACTTCTTCTGAGTACTCTCTGCCTAGGAAACCCTGAAAAGGGTTGTTAGAAGTCACTGTTGGCGTGTTGTATTACACATTGGCTTCTCCCCCGCCCCCCGCCAACGCGAGAGTCTCCATTCAAAAACAGATGATTAAAAGGGATTGTTGAGCCTTGATAAGATAATGTAAGATATTCTTGGGAATTTCTTGATGCGCCCAAAGTAGTTTTTTGGAATTGTGCAACTTATTCTGAAAATGTTGATCCAACAAATCCAGTTTAATCTACAGTGGGTTTCATTTTCTTATCTTTTCTCCAGTGAATTATAATTTTTCACTACAGAAGGGCACAGGCTGCTGGTTCAATCTGCTTTGCTGATCCACTGTTTAGCCCCCTCCAGCAGATCTCCACTTGGCAGCAGCACCCCACCCCACACTGCCTGACTAGGTGCCTGCTGGAAGGGACAAGGCACTCAGCCATGGATTAGCCTGGAAATGAACCACTGAATGAATGCTTGGTGCCTATCTGTATTTGTTGTGAAGACATGCTTCATGGGATTAACTACAATGAGAACAAAAACAGTACTGTATTCCCCTTTGTCCCCTGTCATGAGAGCACCTGCAAATCTGATCTAAATGTTTTTTCCACCTTTCAGGAAAAGCTTGAGTGTGGGGCGTGTGTGTACAGGAGTGAAGGGCAATTGGCCCTCCAATATCTGTTGTCATAGTCAGTTCCATCCAAAGGATAGTACTACTAAATCTCACACATGTACTTTACTTTCACTGAATATACTTATTGTACGTAGTTTTAATAGAATAGATGTCCCCTCTCCCATGGCTCCATTTTGCCTTTGCTGTGGTGAATTCTCTGTCTGCCTGCCTGCCTGCCTGTCTGCCTGCCTGCCTGTCTCTGTTTTTCTCAGACATATATGGTACCATTCATACATCTCAATGTTATAAGGTGACTGATCATGAGATTCAGCCAGTGTTTGTTGATAATGACAGCTGATTAAAAATGTTTTATACACTGATATTAAAAAAAAATTGCACAGGAATAAATTATTAACTAAATCCCCCATGTGTGTTTTAAGGTGTTCATCAAATCCTTCTGTGTCTAAGTTTATTTTCAGTATTAGGGTCTTAGAACACACCCGCCCACCCTTTAAAGTTGTGAACAGTTTCTCTTAGGAAATCGGGAGTTAATACCCCATTTGGAGTAATCTCTCTGCTTCTTCCAGTTTGGTAATGTATTCTCTGGAGCAGTGCTGTTCTGTGCATGCATTGCTATGCTGAAAATTTGTCTCCATGGGCGCACTCACCTAGATTGTGAAGGACTGCTGTGCTCCCATTGGTAGCTAGCTGTTGTAGCAATGATACAAACTTTACTGAGAAACAATCAATCAAGCAAACACCCTAATGCTTGTGGTATAGTTGCACTGCAGCCACTACTTCCTAAAGTATTTTAATAGGTATCGGAAAGGCTGAAATTAAGAGTCTAAAATGGTTAATGGAATAAATTGTGTTGCTGATTGAGAAGACCTTGTAAAAATACTGCTTATTTAAATCCATCATTATATTTATTTATTTACTGTATTTCTACTCCTCCTTTCACACATACACCCCAAAAGAAACTCTGGGACAGTTGGCTAATTTGCCTGGCCTTTATATTTCCCAGGATCTTAAGCAGCAACATCTCTTTGATACTTCTGAGCTGGATGTTCTTAGGTTTTCATATTCATCCTGACTGGATACCACATAAATTTCAAAGAATAGCAACTGTGGCACTGTGTGCCATTAGTTATATAATTGGGGAGCTTGAAACGGCATTCAGATTACCATTGGCAGTAACTGGACACACATGGGTAGTGAATTCATTTGCTTATAGGAGTTCAGGCCAATTCAGTTCAGTGGTGCATCTGCTGCCAAAATTAATTTACTGCCTTCATGATTCTTTGTGGCTGCAGTAACATATGAATGTACTTTCCAGATGAGTCAGTCTGATAATGTTTTTTTGCAGCCGTGCCAAAGCTGCCAGCTTCCCAGAAATGTGTAGTGCTGGTGCAGATTCTTACCAGATGATTTGGCTGAGGCCAAGTAAAATCAGTTGTTAGGAAAGCTACATGATGGATCTAGTCTGTGGAAATGATTTGTGGCAGTGGCCATGCACCTGATGCAATCCTAACATTGGTCCTTAAATTTAGTGATGGCTGATCCCTTGTTGATTATGATGGAATAATGTAGGGAGGAGCCTTATAAGGCCATCCAGCTAAGTGCAGGAATCTAACTCAAAACAGAGAGATATAAATTAAAGTCTGTTGGCCTAGTACAGGCCTGTCCAAAGTCCGACCCGGGGGCCAAATCCAGCCCATCAGGCCATTCTGAGTGGCCCGCGGCTGGCTGGCCCGCCCCTCCCTCCCCCTCCTTCATCCCATGTTTTTTTTTTTAAAAAAAATCTTCTACCAACACTGACGCCACTGGGAAGCTTGGGCGGCTGGGCAGACGGGTGGTCTGCCGCCACCAGCACCGCAGGGGAATGTGTGGGGTGGGCAGGCCACCGCCAAGGAGCTTTGGGGTGGGCTGGCGGGCGAGCCGTCACCACCGCTGGGGAGCTTGGGGGGTGCAGGGTCGCACAGATCGCCTCTTGCAAGGGACGACCTGTGGGCATGGCTCCCTGTGCTTCCTTTTGTCCCCACCTTCCTCCCTCCCCCCTGACACATTCTCAGCCACCAAATCTGGCTCTCCTTACAAAAAGTTTGGGCACCCCTGGTCTAGTATATAGTGCTACGATTCTAAACTTTTATACTTTGTTAGTGACTTGTTCAGAATAATGAAATATTCCATAACTATATAATGCACACAGAAACACACACACATATATAGGTAGTTATATGGAGCAGATTATTATGGTAATTAGTGCCACAGATTGTTTGGGTACTTGACAGGCCTCTCTAGTTTTAGATTGTGCTGAAAACCTTTAGGTTAATGTTAGGGACCGAGATCCTGTCAATGCTGATAGTAGGAATTCTTTGCAACAGCCAGTGCGGACAAGGTGGTCGCCATCTGAAATATGACTCTCACATGCCCTTTGCTAAGCGCTGATAATAGGGCAGTACAACAGACCATTGAACGAATGATTTGACATTGCTGGATCCAGTCCCTTTTCATCTAGAATCAGAAAACACAGTATATAATCTCCAGTTAAAAAAAATCAGATGTCCAAACTACTGATGGTTCTTGACAAGTATTAATTGTTCCACAGTGTTCTGTATTTTCTGTCTTCCAGTTTTTTTAAATACAGTAATCAACTTGTTTGATAGTTTCCCAGTAAGCATTACAATTAATGGTCAGGTCTTCAGTGGAAGAATAGAGTTACTTCTGTTTTGCTACATTGTGTTTTATCCTGTATAAATGTATCTTTCAATACCTAGAACTAGTGGGGAGGAGAAAATAGAAAAATGATACATTTATAAATGTGGCTGATTTAAAGAATATAATACGTATAAATATGTAGCAAGAGTACTTGGGCGAATGGAGTCAGATGTGCCCAACAGTAATTAACACACACTTATTCAGTGTGGGAAGGAGTAGGAATGCATTACCAAAGCTATTACTGTATTGATTGTTATAAGACAAATATATTTGTCCACGAAAATGTAATACTAGCTAATCTGCTTGCATAACTGAAATACTTTTGAAATGTGAGAAGTGTTTGTAGCTTGCCTACCTCTTCATAACTTCAGGCAAAATTCAAAGAAAAATAAAATAAAATAAAATAAAAGACACAAACATGTAGCACCTTAAAGACTAACTTTCATATTTTAATGTAACGTTTCGTTCACATGTGAACTTCGTCAGACATATGTAGCAGCAGAATGAGGTGTACGATATATGAGCAAATATTAATGGGCTGTAGATGATATGATAGGCTGTAGAAACTGAATCAATGCAAAAATTCTGGTTGCCATTACTAAAATATTTATTTACAGATTAATTATTGTATATATATTTATATAATACATATAGTTCTAGAAATACGGAAATTGTAGAATAGAAACAGAAATATAGAGAAAGAGCCAAGTGTCTTTCTATATATAGCAAAACATGGCTGCTGTGCTCCATGGCTCTTAACTTGGAGCAAAAGACAAAAGATGAGACACTGGTTGCAAGGATAAACTGAATATAGTATTAACCAGTTTGCCAGCTGAGATAGGATAAGCTATCGCTAAGAAGGTGGGGGGGGGGAGGAAGAAAGAGCTTTTAAATTCCTTACAGTTACAATGTGGAAAAGGGAGTATATGAACCCAATACACAATGTTCACTGTCTGTCACCCCCTCATGCTGAAATGGGTTGTTCCAGTGCTCTTGATTCTGAGGTGCAAGTGTCGCCGTCTCCACTGAAGTAAAACAGGAAGTCCACAAATAGGGAAGCACATTGTATTCCTCAGATTGCCTAGAGAGTTCTGAATCGGCACATTTTTACCAGCAGAGAGAGTGAGAGTGATTTTGCCATTGTGCTTCCTTTTAAAGAGACTTAAGGAGCTCAGAAAGTCTTATTTATTTAGATAAGCTTTTGTAGGCTTAGTTGACCACACACACGGACACACACACACACAGAGACAAACAGAAGGGAGAGTTGTATGTTAAAAAGTGATAAGATTGTGCTGTCCAACGAAAGAAGATGAATGAGTATTTAATTTAGTTTTATGTATTTTTGGATGGCGTTTGAATATTGCCTGCAACATTGTGGATAGGTGGTTATATCGGTGTCCTTAGTAAACAAGTAAATTATCTGAGAAGTTACAGACGACAGATTCATGAACATTGCTGTAGCCTGCCATGCTTTAAAATAAGCTGTGAAAGGGGAAACTGAATGTTTCTACAGGCTGCACATGCATTGTGAATTGTACACATCACCACAGTTGTTTCCTCACTTATGTATAGTTTGGATACTGTTTTCTCTTGCATTTAATTTGCTATCTAAGAATGATGCTGTGCGAGTCATACATTGCTGCCGACTATTTCTCAGAACATTTGACGTGGTTCTGTGGCCTCAGTCTTTGGCATACTTACATGGAAAGGAGGCCACTGAACAAAGTTGCTTATAAATATACATCTTCAGATTTAGGTTGTGTGAGAGTACATGAGTGCCTCTCAGTGTTCACACAAAGGAAGCAGTAAGTGTTAACAGTAGAACCAACCATGAGTCTCCTACTCATATTTGTCAGGTAGCCAGCGTGCAATGTGTGTTGATTTTAATTAGGAGGTGATAATAATGTGGAAAAGCTGTAGGATTTCATTTTCTCAATGTTAGTTTTGGTTTCTGTACCATATACTTCAGAGGTCATTGTGGTATCCTGTTTAGTTTCTGGAATGTTCTGGAATGCTGGCTGTAAATTTTGGATATGCAGTATTAATTGTGTATTAGGTATTTTTATGTTTATGGAACATGAAGGAAAGAAATCATTGCTTTAGGTCAAAAATCATTGACTGAACCCTTGACCAAATGTATGTGTGTTTTAAAAATAGACCAGAAAGCCATTTTGAGGCATAGTATATTGACACATAGCCGAGTTCTGCAAAGTGGCGTAATAAGAGCTGACATATGAAAATGTAAGATCTATTTTAGTATCTTATTAGAGCTCAGGTTTATTGAACAGAGGATCTTTAAAAGCTTTTCTTTCTAATGTTCCCTGCACCTAACATAAGCTCAAACCAAATATAAGCTTGGAATCTTGACTACACCTTTTTGCATTGCAATCTGAGCTCCTGCAGCCGAATCTGGAAACAAATACAGTGGTACCTTGTATAAAGGAATTAATTCGTTCCAAATGAAATTATGTTAAGCAAATTTTCCTTATACAAAGTTCCCATAGGAATGCATTGAAAAGAGAGTGATCCGATTTTTATGTTGTACAGATTTGCCCCATAGGCAATTCTGTTAAACAAATTTCCCCTATCTCCGGAATTTATTATGTTGTACAAATTTTATGTTATACAAACCATTTGTTATACAAGGGTCCACTGTATCCATAATAGTATGTTGCACTGAAGGTGTAATATTGGATACAGATATGTATATATCACCTCAAGCTGTTGAGTAGAGTTATGTGCTGTCAGTTATATCTGACTTATTACCCTAATAGAGATTTCATGGTGTGTGAGATATTTAAGGAGTAGTTGCACCAGTTCCACCACCATCACCTGAGTGAATTTTTATGGCTGAACAGGGTTTTAAACCCAAATCTCCTGAGGCCTAGATTGTCATCTAGCACTATACAAAACTAGCTCAGAGATGTAGCTTGTATTAAAAACTGCAGCTATTTTAATATCCTAAGCTACTAGTAAAGGTATGGCAACTCTGCCTCTCCCTTTGTTTCACACTGGTCAATCTGTCCTGAGGCATACCTGCAAGGAAGAGTTCAGAAACTCCAATGAAAGAAGATAAACTGTGTTGGTCAACTATAGTTGATGGAAAAATGGGCTTCATTGTGGTTCGTGCCCACCCCTATTCCATTTAATTCAGCCACTCAGTTTTTTTGAAATGTCATGTTCTTCTAAAATGTAAAATGTTAATTAATATTAATTCATTTAGATTAGCATTGGACTTAAATGGATTGCATTTCTTCACTGGGTTAGTTCCCCACCCCTGCTCCCTGTAAAGTTAATGCTTGGAATTGTTTCTGTTGTCTTTCCTCTCCTCCTTCTGTAACCGTCTCCCTTCACTATCTGTGTAATAGGATTATTATAATTTGGCTCATTCTCAGTGGTTAAATGGGGCTGACTTCATTCTGTATTTTGACACTTGAAAATCATTTTACCTCAGTTGCCTTGCATTAATTTATTACTGAAGCGTATTTAAATGCTTCTTTGCTGTCCTTTTTTTCTGGTGATCTTTGCTGTTGTTTTTTTGATGATTCTGAGAGTAGGGAGGTAGTCAGTGGATGGATTTATTTTATTTATTTATTTTGTAAAAAAAAAAAAGGAGGGGGAGGAAACAGAAACGAGCTTCAGTCTGGATCTGCAGTCACTATCCTCTGTTCCCCATCTCAAGTTCCTGTCAAGAGTGAGATCAACAGTTCATTCATTGGTCTGTCAACTGCATTGTTATCCTGACAGTATGAACAAGAGTGAGGTGATACCAGGGCCTAATGGACATGACTGGAGTTTGCTCTGGTAGATATCTCTGAAAGTGTCGGCAGTGGCTTGCAGATTTCTCTCTCTCTCTCTTTTTTCTTCAATCACAGTGATAATTCATTTGACCCGTTGGTGAAGCAAAGTCTGTTTATATGATCCTACACATGTGGGTTTTGAAAATATGAACCATTTCCCACCAAAGTTCAGCATGATTTTTAAACATGACATTGTGCTTCCTTGATAATGCAAGAAGCAGAGCATATCTGAGCATGTACAAGCAGCCTGCGTTACTGAATAAAAATGACCAGACCCATCCGATGAGAAATGGCTTCTCTTGGGCATGATTTTAAGAGAGCTTGGCTCTTGCCTGGCCTTGCTGGCTGGGGGATTTTGAGAGGTGTCGCTCAAAAGGTAGCCTAGCCAGGCTGTAGATTTCTTTGCAGGTTTCCGCTGTGGCATTTTCTATTAAGAAACTGAGAAATCAGACTGCAGAATTCCCTTTGTCGTTAATGAAAAAAGTTTAGTAAGCTTCATTATGCAAAGCTGAATAATAGTGTAATTTAACGCATTAATAAACTCTCCATATGCACATTGTTTCTGTGGGAATCAAGGATTTTAATTTAGTGAAATGAAGACACTGTTGTTGCTGTTGTTGCTGTTGTTGCTGTTGTCATTGTCGTTGTCGTTATTGTTGTTTTTCGCTTTGAAGAGCATTATGTACAGAAAAATATTCTATCTTTCTAAATTGGACCCAGTTGTACGTTTTATACTGTTTTGTATTCTTTAGTCTTGCAATTAAGCTGGTTCAGTGTTATTTGCTTAGTTTTCAAGCAACAAAATGAATGGTGCATATTAATCACACATAGGCTAGTGTTTAACTGCAAATGGTTTAATCTAAATATCCAGTTGTGATTTGAACCAGAAAATAAAAATGGGGTTTTATATCCTTTATTTCTAATAACTTCAAATTTGTTTGAGCAGCTGTACTTGGAAACAAGACTCTTCAGTTTGAATTGCTCCCTCTCTCTTTTTAACAAATGCATAAGTGAAAACACAAATGCCATGGCAGGTAATTAAAACACCAAATGAGGTGCCACTTGCATTCCTGGTCATGAGACCAGTATGTAACCTGCACTTCATTAATTAGGTCAGAGTTATTGAAGCCAACATTTATTTGTGATATCATTTCATTATGCTCTCTAGTAGTGGCTTTTGAACTACAGCATGTACTACAAGAGCCTCATGGCACAATGGTCAAACTGCTGTAATGTAGCTATAACTGTGCTCACGACCTGGGGTTCAGTCCCAGGTAGCAGGTTCAAGGTTCACTCATCCTATCCTTCTGAGATCAGTAAAATGAGTACCCAGCTTGCCATGGAGGGGAACAGGTTTTAGCCTGCATAAATAAATTGTAAACCTCACAGAGAGTGCTTTAATCATTATGGGCTGGTATACCTGTATAAGCAGAACACTTTTCTTTTCTTTTCTTTTTCTTTTTGCTTTCCTGAGAACTTTGAGGTTCTTCAGTGAGGCAGATAATATCTGGCATTTAGTTTGTTAGCTACATTTATATCATACATTTTCTGTAATGAGCTCAGGGTGGTATACAGGACTTTTAACCTCTTCTGATTTCTCTTGCAATGGTTCTGTACGATAGATCAGGCTGAGGGAAGGTGATTTGGCCAGAGATCAGCTAATGAACATTGCAGGTGAGTGGAGGCTAGAACTGAGATTTCCCAAGTTCTGGTTTCTCAACTCCTGAGAGCTACCTGGGGAATTCTGAGTGTTGTAGTCTGAAAACAGAGACTTACACAGACTCCATGTCACTGAAGCTCTTTAAATGGCGCTTCAAAGTGATCAGGACACCTCAACTACATTCTCGTTTTAACCCTGAAGAGGATGAACACTGTGAGCTAATGTCACATTTTTGTATATATATTTTGTGGTTGGAGTCTGGAAGCATGTAGCTAACTTTCAAAGGGCTACTTAATATGTTTACAGTAGTGGTGACAAGTGTAAGCCTTATACTTCGGCCCTCCTGATTTTTGAACCACAACTCCAAGAATTCTAAACTTAGATTGCCAATGGAAAAGGACTGTGGGAGTTGCTGTCCGAAACATCTGGAGGGCCGAAGTTTGGACATGCCTGGTGTAAGGTAAAGTGGACTTGGTCTGGCTTAACAGTCATGTGCACAGCACTCAATAATTGCCACAACTGCTGGTGTGGTGATCCAGTATGGTGCCAATGACCTGTAGTTGTGTTTCTGAACCTATGTCGACTCATACAATCAGTATCCAACCATTTACAACCAGATTGCTTGGTCGGATTGCTGCTGTGTGTTGAACAGAATACTGGCCACTTGGTTCAGTCCTTTTCTCTCTCTTTTTGCTAGATGTCATGTGACAGGTGCTCGGTTGTCACACTTCCCCCGTGACAAAGGCTACAAGTTTCAGTGTGAAACATTGATTCCTGTCTGCACCTGAAGGCTGGGATTGTTGTGGGGCATCATAATAGGCTAAGGGTCTGGAGAGTTTTGGCTACACAGAATGAACTTCCTTGAGTGCTTTCTTGAAAATACTTTGACCTGGGCTCAAGAAATGCTTTCGTCACACAGTTTCCCAACAAGACTACTCAGAATTTGGGGACCTCCAAATAGTACATCCCACACATTTTCATTTTTATTTATTATTTATTTATTTTCGCACTTGTATACCGCCCTATTCCCACAATCTATCTATCTATCTATCTGTCTATCTATCTATCTATCTATCTATCTATCTATCTATCTATCTATCTATCTATCTATCTATCTATCTATCTATCTATCAACCTGCTTGAGGTCAGGGAAAATGGGAGCATCTCTACTGGTCAACGAAACTGTGCATCCATATTGTCCCTTCTCTCCCGTCTTGGTTGCTTAAGTTCTTACGTTGTAAGGTTTCAAAGTGGTAAGGTTTCAAAGCCAAAAGCAGCTATTGGTGTGGAGAGGGGGAAAGGATGCTACATGTACTTAAATCCTGGCTTAATACCAACACCCTTTTTCTTTTCCAGCAGCTGGTTTCTCTTGGTTGTGAGTGGCTTCAGCCTGTAATGTCTTTTGAAAACAAGCAATGGTCATGTTCACACGTAGAATATTTTATTTGGAGTTAGCTTGCTGTTTCAGATAGAGAAATAACACCAAGCCTCAAACGTTTTCCATTTCCCTCGATGAAAACATTGGACAATCATGTTGCCATTTTAATAGCTTTGAAAGGGCAACTAATAGTGAATCAGAGAGTTTGTTAATGTCCCACTCTTCAGCCTTATTTTGTGATTGGATATGATGATGGGCTTATTGTGGTACTCTGTTGTTCAGAAAAGAGTGAATTTGAGCTAAATCAAGTTGATTTGAACTGTAATATAAAAATCAGATTTTTGATGTATTTAAATACAAAATCAGTTTCTTTAATTTTAATTATGATTTAAATGAGTTTCATTAAAAAAATGCATTAATTTTTATTCACCCTTATTCCGAACAAAACCAGAAGCAGTCAGGGTGTTTTGGCTATGCAAGGCAGAGGTGCTTATGCCCTTCATGTCACTAAATACTCTTCTTGGGTTTTTGTTAGAGCTCATCATTCCTGAATGCCCCAAGATCTGTACACTTTGATTACAGCCAATACTTTTCAAATCCCTAGTCAAAAAATATTCACAGCTAAGATATGTGCCTCATGCATATAGTTAGGAAATAATTTATTCTGAAACCAGAATGTAATGTATTTGTATTAGATTCTTCATATTGTGTTGGATTTTAGCCATTCAATGAAGTTACCGTGGTGTAATCTCGTTAATGTTGATCGGACGTCTCTAGAAGTGTCTTGGTAGCATATAAGACAACTGAATCTTTTTCCTGTGTGTGGCAGTTACATAAAAACAAAGAGAGGGTGTTGGAGCGGTGCTTCGATGGATTGTACTCGCTGAAAACCAATTAGTCACAAAACATTATCGTGTTTTTAAAAAGATCATGTTGTTCAAAGATTGATTTGAAATATACTTTTAGATCTGGGGGGAAATCACACATACAGAACATGTTGTTTGTGGAGTCGGTCGGACTGGAAACACTTTGCATATGACTGTGTAATTTGCTTTTTCTTTCAAATATTTGGAACACTGCCGCACTGGAAAATAATAGTTCTACCTAGCATATATTTTCATTCCAGAGTCACTATGTAGTAATACCTTTTATTGTTGTCATAAGCTAAAATCACCAATCAAACGATAAGGGTATAATTTATGCTGAACTGCCTGGGTCTAGAAGCTTTTTCAGAGACTAACAATTCCGTAAGACTGCTTTTTATATGTATGGCTATATATAAAACACTTATTAATGGTAGCAGATGTCACATTTTAATCCCCAAATATGATTGTTTACTACCAGCAGGAAATTTATGAAGCTTGTGTCGTGTGAAATTGTGTGTACATAAGCTGCTATTTAGATGGTAAAAATGCTATTGAAAACTGTTAAAAAGTTTTACCTGTAATTGGCAGAGAGGTATCAGCGGCTCCAGAAGAATTCTGTGTACTGTTGGCCTATGTGCTCCAACCTCTTCATCATTTATCTTCTTGTATTAATGTCATTGAATTATTAATTTATACATTGGGTTGGATGGGGTGAAGGCACCATTTTACTGGGTGGGCAAATGTATCCTTATCGCAGAAGACATGAAAGGAGTAATTTTGTGTTATCTGTAAAATGAAAAGGACATTTTAAAATTTCATTTACAGTAATCCACTTCATTTCCAGTAAAAACACCTAGATTATTGCTACCATCGTATAATGCTCTTATTAAAATTGTTGTAATCTTCTCCACTCTTTTCACCTATAAATATGGTTGATGGACAAATTCTGACTTCCATTTGTGTGTATACTATATTTTCTTACAGTATTCCTTTAACTCTCTGTCAGCAGGAAAATTGGTTTTTTTCTGCTAATTGTGGTTCAGAAATGCAGTTTGGATTAGTGGGGCATTGTGGCAAGGAAGGCTAAAATAAGCATGATTACTAGGGCGTGAACTAGGAGTAGACAGAATATTTTTTCCGTTTGAAAGTACTTATCTGAAATTCAACGGTGCAAATTGCCGATCTTATCATCAAAGTCAGAAGGATTTTGTGAATGCAAAAATCTTGATATGAAGGAAAATAAAGAAAAAACACCTCACAATAATTGATAAGTGTAACCTACATGCATGAAGACTGGAATATGGTGATAGTTCACTAGACCAAGCATGCTTAAGTTGAATGGTTAAGAGAAAAGAAGAGTTAAGAGTTTCAAAGCCGGTCTGAAGTATTGGCTGGCAGGAAGAGGCATTGAGTAGATCGGAAATGCCAGAATAAGTAGAGGAAGCAGAAAATATGACACAATAGGACTCAAATTCTATTTTGTTTTCAGCTTTACTTTATTTGCATGCAGCATGCAAGCTTCCCTCCACAATGAGGCAATGTTACTGGCTTGCAATAAAAATTTACATTTTACCATACAATTTGAAATGTGTCCACCAATACAAAAGAGTGTGACAAAATTGTTTAGAGGTCATGTTGCTGCATCGTGCAGTAAGAACTGGGAAGTCCTGCGTGAAGTCTTCTTGACGCTATCATGGCTGTCTTTGTGGACTTGTGGAACCTGGATATGTAATTCTGGAATTGAGTGACATTCTTTCTGTAGTGGAGTCAGTGCTCCTCAGCCTTTGTCCTAATGGTGATGATTGTGATAAAATATTACTAATAATAATAAAATTAAAACAAACCAAAAGAAGAAGAAGAAGAAGAAGAGGTCAAGTTGCTGGAACATTATTTAGTGATTGTACTTTTAAGCTTCCCAATTAACAGAGTGGTGTAGAATACATTGGAAATATAAAATATAGATAGTGAAAGAGAGGAGAAAAATATCAAACCATAACACCAAGTTATGCAATCCACTCTAGGGAGTAAAAACATGGTAGCACATAGAACCCAAATGAAAACAGAATCCAAGCAAAATAGAAGAGTGTTGCCATCTAAATGAGTTCCAAACCATTCTCTAGAGGTGGGATTGAGAATGTAGAGTTTGGGTAGAAGCACAATTCACCCTTTCAGGTAATCTGTGCCCCAGCTGTTCAGGGATCTAAAATTTAAAACCAGTACTATTTATTTATTTATTTATTTATTTATTTATTTATTTATTTATTTATTTATTTATTTATTGAGGAACAAAGACTGTTAAAAGAGTGCAGTTGGCAGACTACTGGGATATGTATCTCACTGGCCAGTCCTACTTTTGCTAGTCCAGCTAACTAAAGTTTCTAGAATGGTTTTGAAGGCAGACCCCTATGATCCAAACAGGAGATTGTTGCAGCATGAGGAACCATTGAAATTTGATCTCGGTATTCATGAAGATGTGTTGGTATGTCAGCCCAAATGGACAAAAGATGCTCTGGCTTCCAGTGCACCCCATAATACACCATCCATATATTTCTGATTCAATGGTATAAGGGAGTGTTCATATGTACCTCCATTGTTGTCAGTAGCAAAGTAAATATTTTAAGATTGTGATGCATATGTACAAAAGAAAAGCATTGTGAAGTGACCTGAGCCCAACTTGTATATGTTGAAACATTGTGATGTGCGGCAAATCATGCTGCAACTGGCAGTAACCCTAGTTATTCTGTGCTTTTAATTTAATTCAGCAAAGTAGTGGCTAATAGTATTAGCAACTATTGGCATTTCTCGAGTTCTTTTGTTATATGTGTTAGGAATTTATTTATTCATTAAATTTATATACTGCTCCATCTAGCTATACAGCTACTCTGGGTGGTTTACCAAACTGAACAGAAAGCAAACCCATGAACAATACAATACAATACCATATAATAGATAAGCACAAATAAGTAAAAACATAATAACTAGCAAACAAGCAATCTTTAAAAGAACTATATTAAGAAAATTATTCACCATGTGTTTGTATGAGATCATTAAAACTAGAGCGAGAGTGGCGTGCATAAACAAAGCCATATAATAAGTTCATTGGCCAAGATAAACATGAACTTTGTGATCTTTGTCTACATTTACTTCACAAAAAGGTTAGACTAGCCTACAGGGGTTGCCCCCCTTCCCAGTTCTTTCCTTTCCCTTTTCTAAAACTGACATTTCCCAAATATACTATTCTGCATAGTTTGGTGTGTGATGGTTACAGTAATCCCCCGTTTATCACAGGGGTTAGGGATCCGACCTGACCCGGGATAAAGGAAAATCTGCATTATGCAAATGCTGGGTAGGTTTGGGACTGAGAGGGGCTGTTTGGGGCCTCCTACACTTACCTCAGTCCTGGCACTGCCCCGAGTGGGCCTCCAACAGGCTTCTTGGGCCTGTTGGAGGCTCCATAAGTGGTCTCTGGTAAACTAGAAGTCACTTCAGGTTGTTTGGAATCCCAGTTTTCCGGAAAGCACTTCTGGGGCCTCCAACAGGCCCGGGAAGCCTGTCGGAAACCCAATTGGGGCAGTGCCAGGACTGAGGTAAGTGTAGGAGGCCCCAACAGCCCCACACAACTTGCCCCAGGAGCCCTTGCCTTCATATACTGCGGTCCTGCGATATACCAGGACCACAGTATACGAACCGCAATGTAGCAGTGGATGACCGTAACAAACTTTCAGTGGTGTAGGAAAGATTTGAGTGTATCCCGGGTCCATCAGAGGCATATAGACCATGCTCTGCCAATGCTGAATTTGGAAGTGCTATAATCACATTATATGTGGGCGGTCAGAGCCTGTCTGGTGTAGTGGACAGAGTGGCAGGCCTAGGGTGCAAGAGGATTGGTGTCAAATCTCCGCATAGCCATGAACACTCATTGGGAGATATAGATGGCAGTGGTAAGCCATGAACACTCATTGGGAGATATAGATGGCAGTGGTAAATTCCTTATAGATCTCACTACTTGAGGACAGACAGAGCAGATGCTGTCTTTTTAAAGAAGCCTTAATGAGGACCGTCTTGTTACAAAGGAAAGACAATGTAGTGGTGGGTGTTGTTTCTTGTTTAGGGCTCCTGTTTACATCTGGTAGGCAGGATTATGCCAGCCAGAGGGTGCTCCTGCTGGCAGCCGTTGCTGTTTGTGTCTAAATTGTAAGACTGTGGTTTAAATCTAGTGGGCAAAGTGACATATCTGTGTTGGGTGTTTTGCTGTTTCCTGGTGTGTGTATGTGTGTATGTTGTTGGGGGGGGCGCTGTCTGCTTAAACGATTTGCCAGGTGAGCTCTTTTACTGGTGTAAAAGGGAGCCAGAAGCAAATGGGATGTAGAGTGAGGAGGATGAAACAGAGCGGTGAGTCCTTCCTCCTGATTTCCCCCTTTTTTTCTCTTCTTTGTCTTTTTTTTTAAAACCCCAACACATAATTATTATAAAGCTTCCTAAATGTTCTGCTCCCCTGCTGCGTAAAGTGGCATGTCTGGAAAATCGCTTTACGTCAGAGACTGACAGCAGGCACTGTTTTTTACGCTGATGATCTGCATAGTGGGGCGAGGTTGAAAGGCTAGCTTATATTTTGTGTAGCTTCCTCCCACAAACTAGATTTGCCCCGTATGGATTCTCTTTGCTTTGTTTTGGTGGTAATTTAAAGATCCCATGGTATTGATTTTTTTTTTTTTTGCCAGAGCTAAGTAGTATGTCCCAGCCAACATTTTTCTCTTGCTAGCTCTTTCAGATATTATTACCATTAGAGATTAAAATAGCGCCAGGAGCCACATGTGGGATGCAGGGGGGGTGGGGATGTTGAGTAAGGGAGGGGAGAATGAGAGAGAGAGAGAGAGAGAGAGAGAGAGAGAGAGAGAGAGAGAGAGAGAGAGAGAGAGAAGAGCTTTCACGTTAGTCTGCAGAGAGGCGTTCCACTACCTTGAGATAATTAAATGGCCTGTAAAGCATTTGGGGAATAAGGCTTCATGGAAAGCACTCTAATAGTTTATTTTATTTTGTTGTTGTTAGTTTTTAATGGGACTAATCTTTGCTCCGCTGGGGCTTTGGGGCTATTGGAATGAGAGCAAGGAGTTGAGGAATTCTCTTTACAGATGTACTAATGGTGCTTTTAAAAGACAAAGAGAAGATACAGAAGAGAGGAGGGGGATTTAAAACGAGGCAGGAGATGACATTTAGCGATCTTCTGTTTAGAGTCTAATTAAATATATTTAGTATTGGTGTTGTCAGAAAAAAAAACAGATTTCTTTAAAAACTGAATGGTTCTGGCATTATGACGAATGTTGTCGCCTGTGGTAATGATCTTATTAGCTCTTGAACTATTTACTCATGAGTTATTCCACTGTTCAGAAATTGTCTCAGAAATGTCTAATAAGGATAGGGTTTCAGAATAGCAACAATGAACATGTGCTGTCCTGTATAGCAAGTTTCTCTGTAGTTATGGATTTTTTTCATAACTTCTTGCATGCACGTCAGATGTGTTTTATCTCCAGTTACCTCATTGTTGCCAAGAAATATCTCTTGGCAGTATTGATGACCTAATATATGACAGGTCTTGGGTCGTTATTATTTCATTTAGTGGTTATATGTATAGACCAAGAGGGAATCTGAATATTGATTCACCGAATGGCTAGTAACAATGATTTATGAGCTAGGAATTCATCCAGGGAGCCAAACAGAGTAGCGAGATTATATCTTATGAGTAATCATTGATTTTGTTTCATATTATGGCACATGGTGATTAGATCATGATATCACAAATATTAGTTTTGAATCTGTGTTCTTTGTGGGAGAATCAGAATGTAGAGTTCATAATCAATACTACAACTATCTAGGCATGTATGTGGATGTTATGAATAATAGCTGAGAAGGAGGTCATTACCCCATGTGGCCTGGTCAACGTACACTACTTGTGCTTCTCTTCTTTATACCCTGGTGGTTTTCCTGCAAGTCACTGGAAAACTGCTGTTGGAAAAATGACAGAGTATTACAGTATGGAGTTGTGCATCTGATGAAATGAGCTGCAATCCAAGAAAGCTTCTACCAAATAAAACTCCAACCTGATTTGCCTGGGTCATCAGACAAAGGCCTCTGGTATGTATGTTCAGGCTGACGTGAAAGTGGGCAATCTAAAGTTCATAACATCTTCATTACAAAACCAAATATTTGTGTATTAAATCTGATTGCTTTCTCTTTTCTTTCTAAGCCTGATAAATAAACGGTTGGGGAAAAAAACTATTTAGTGGCTGATCTGCACATAAGCAGTGACGTGAATGCAGATAGAGGTTAGTGAACATTGCAACACCTCTGTGTTATCTTAGACTGCACTTTTACTGTGAAAACATCAACCTAGGCTGGCACAGGAACAGAGCAGTGAGATTCCAAAGATGGTTTTGAAGTTTATATCTGTAAGTCATGTATCATCTCTTGCTTGTGTGTGTCACATTCCAGTCACTTTTCAATGAGACTACTTCAAAATGACATGCTGCATTTTTTAAAGAATTGATGGAAATATGGGAAAATGTTCAGGAATTGCATGATATAGTCTACTGCCTATGCTCTGAAGCAGATTAAAGAAAGGACTGAAGTTAAGCATTATCGAACCAAGGTATACAACATCTCTTAACTACTGGTATTTCAGTTTCTTCATTGTCAACACTAAAGTTATATACAGGTATAGTTCTTCTATGGTCAGGATTTTGGTGTCCTTAATGTTTAACTTCAGTCCCCTCACCCCCCAATTTTCAGAATTGTGTAGGGAGGATTCATTTGCATCCTGCTGGCCCTTTGCCCGTTGACCATATACTGTTGCAGCTTGCAGTCTCTGGAAGCTTTGTTTAATCTAATTACTCAAGATGGTTAAATAAACAGTGAAGTATGCATAACCCACAAAACTGATTTGTTGCCAAGACCCTTCTTCTTGGTTTTTATTTTGTCAGGTGCATATTAGGCCCTAGGCTGGTGACGTTATTTACCTTAGGATGTCAGCTGTGAATGGCATGCATGTGCACCTCCTTTTTCTCTGAAACTCCTCTTCCCACACCCAACGCCTCTGCTGTTCTTATGCCAAGAAACGAGAGGTCACAAAGCATGTCAAATATGTGAGATTCCTCGCAGTCAGAAAGCTTCATGTGATGTGGCCATTTTAGAGAGGTAGGCATATCTGGCCACAGATTCCCCTTCTCCTTCAAACATGTTTTCTGTGTGGTATAAATGAAGCACATATTTACATGCAAATGCAGATGTAGCCCGGAAAAAAAGTGGCCAAGGGCATAAAACAATCACCTGAAAAATCAGAAAGTCATCCGTGTTGTAAATAAACTGGTTTCAAATATCCTTCTTGAAGGATAGCTATCTCAAATGAAACCGTGATCTGAACCCCCTTTTCCTCGGGGGTGGGGATTAATTGCTTTAAAACTGTTTATTGCATTTTAGAAAGCACTCTGCAACATTTATGCACTTTCCTTTTACAGTATCACTGCAAGCTTGGTCTTGTTTCACTGCACAAAAGCTTAGAGATAACCAAGTGTGGGGAAATCGCAGGAGAGAAGAGGGACTTGAACCATGGATATCATGTCTGTGGAGGTTCTCAGTCACCCAGTTTAGCACTAGCTTTTTAATTTCTTATTTTGAATTCCAGTGTAGCCTGTCTTGGGGTGGCATGTGGATACAGAGCATGCATGCTTTATAGCTGTTCATTATTTTCTTGCTAGTTTGCTTTGTCGTTTTCTTTTTTCTTTTTGCAAGATTCATAAAATCTAGCCTCCATAAGGTTTGAAAATGAGCTGGATTTGTTTTGCCATTCTCTCCATTGGCCCAGGAGTGTTTAATGAAAGGAATGGTAAATAGCTTTAGATTTGTGCCTTTGGTGTGGAAAGTTATCAGCATATTTAACATGCTCAGCATGACTTGTAAGATATTACAGCTGATAATAGTTGTAATTGTCTTGCAGATTCTCTCTTCCACCCCCCAAGCAGAGGGAGTCAATGTGAGGGCAAACTGTAAGATTAGCTAGCACGCTGGAAGCCCTATATGGTACAGTATATTGTTACTGTTGGTGAAATCTATCAGGGACATTAGTATGTGATGGAATAAAATGGGGTAAAAATATAAGTTATAACAGGTAACCTCTATGATAGATCTTCTAGTAGATTGGGGATTGGAGGAGATATTGGCAGTCCAAGACTCACTCTCTCTGTCTCTCTCTCAGTTGTCTGTCACTTTCTTCTAATAATAGAAGTAGTTTGTTTGAGAATTCCCTCAGTTCCCTCCTATTGAGAAGCAGCAGTATGCGTAAAATTCATGACATTTGGCAGAAAGTGTACTGGAATGGTGTTCAACTTCCCAGTTGTCAAAATTTTACTTTTCTCTCCCTCTTGCTGCTCCCCCTCTCCTCTGTCCCCGAATCCCACTTATTTTCACTTGTAAATGATCGAGGTAGTGTCGCTATGAGCGGAGAGGGTAAATGGCAATGGTGAAATGATTTTGTAAAGTGTTTTGCTTGTTGTGGAGACAGATTCTCCTTTGTGAGTAAACTCTGTTGTAGCGATTAACACAGGATCTTATCCAGTAGGGCTTGAGCTCTGTGATCTCTCATTCAGCTTAGATTCAAAGTACATGTACAGGGGACCCTTGTATAACAAAGTGTTTGTATAACATAAAATCTGTACAACAGAAAAAATTCCGGAGATAGGGGAAATGTGCTTATCATAATTGTCTATGGGGGGAATCCATACAACATACTCCATTTTCAATGCATTCCTATGGGAAATTTGTATAAAGGAAAATTTGCTTAAAATAATTTCATTTGGAACGAATTAATTCCTTTATACAAGGTACCACTGTATACTGTATTTAACCCACACTGTTTTCAGGTTTTGCTAAAGCATTGATGTATCACTTAAGAGCACACAGGAGTTGAGTGCATAAAATGACTTTCTTATTGTAACGATTTTTGGACGTTACTGTGGTATTCCTTCACTGATACTTAATTTTTTTCTTTGTAACTGAGTTGGAAATGATTTGTGTCAGAAATCCAAGATTCAACACTTAATCCAAAACAACAACAACAACAACAAACAACAACACTGGAGCCTATAGACCTAGCTATAAGGCCACCTCCTTTTTCTCTGACAGCCTTGAACACATCACTGTTTTTAGCAATTCCTTTTAAATGTTTGGTCATATATCTTAATTTTCATGGAGAAAGTGGATCATTGGCTCAGTGTTTACCTTTCATGATCTGCGTACACAGATCTAACAAAGATATCCAGAAAAAATGTATAGTGCACTTCATGAGGAATTATGTTCATATGGTAGTGGAAGAGTGGGGACTTCTCCTAACAAGAAGAACACATGTTTAGAAAGCCATTGTGCCAGGGAGGAGAGCCAGGGTTATTTCTTGGCATCGTAGGTTCCCTACTAGGTATTTTCTGGCTTTGGAAAATTCTTAAAATATGATTATGGAATAGACAGGTCATGACGCTCCACAAGTGGCACCTGGCTCAAATCCCCATTCATCCCCGGTCTTCATGTGGCTCTGGGACCCTTCTTCTCCTGCAGTGCACCAAACTTGGCAGGATCTCTGCTGGCCCCATCCCACCTCTTGCAGTCAGATGACTGGTCAGCTGCCAGCAGACACATGGATGGGCCAGCCAAGCTCTTGCCTGGATTGGAGTACTACAGGAGAAGGACTCCATTGCTGTGTGAAGACCAATGAATAGGTCAGCTGCCTGCCTGGTGGTGGGGTGATGACCCTGCATGGCGCTTGTGGAACTGGGTAGGGCCCTTTGTACATAGGATGATGGAGGGCATCATGCTAATCTCTACCATGGAACCACTTAGATTATAAGTATTTTAAGTTGGTGATTCCCATACCTGTGGTAAGCCAGAGGGATTGTAACTTCCAGACATCCCAGCCGGCACAGCAGATGATGAAGGCTTGTGGGACTTGCAGTCCAAGAACTCCTGGGCTACTGAAGGGTGGAAACCACTGTTCTAAGTGATTCCATTTGAAGAGCACTATGAATGTAGAAAAATGTGAGGATAATATGTTACTGGCTTTTCGTGTGTTTCTCTGTGTGGTCATTGTGGATAACATTCCACAGAGTTAATGGTGAGCATCTCTTCAGCTGTTGTCTCTGTTGGTATAGAAGCCACCACCTTCATTCTCATGATCATGGCCTCAGATGTTCTGCATGAAGGGATTGCCACCACAGGAAGTGTTGTGGAAGGATATCAGCATCAAGAGGCTGTGAATTTCCTCCTGCCTTTCATCACCACGTATTAGCACCTGATAATGCCTATTCCCTTGCAGACTGTTCTGGAAGGATGTGTGATAGTGAAAGACTAATAAGGGGTTGATCATTTCCATCTGTCTCATCCCATCTCATGTTGGAGACTGGAAAGGCAGCTTCCTTGAAAAGAGTGGTCGAAGGAAACCTCAATGAACGATAATACACAAACAGAGACTGTGTACAAGGTTTGACTACATGAAAAGAGAGAAAGGAATAGAGAGAAGATAGCCAGGTGAGAGATGGCTGCTATGAGTGAAAGGATGGCTGCCAACCATTGTTTGTCAGTTAATTATACAGAATACTGTATAATTACTTTTTTGTGTGATGGAGGTCCATCTTTGTGTGATGGAGCTCCATTTCAACTTATGTGTGACATATTTTAATTTCTTTGTAAGGCTTAAGTCTTTATACTGTGTAGTTCTGTCCTATCATTTCAGACTTAGTCTCTGTTGGTATCTGTAAGAGTTAAATTTATTCTGCAAGGAGATACAGAGAAGGACACCTGAAGACTATGATAGAGCGTAATTAAGGTACCACCTGGATATAGCAGTGTGATTGGTGGGTGGCCCTTCAGTCTCTGTATTCACTCTCTCTCTCTGGAAGTATGCAGTTACAAGGCGGGAAACTATGTTGGTATGTAACCCTGTATATTTTGTGAATAGAGCTGCACAAAAATATCCAAGTCTGAGTCTGGTTCTCTGTGCGTGCTGCTGGAGTGGAGTCTTGCTTAGAGATGTAAAATTTCCAGAAATTTGAAGCTTGGAAAAAAACCTGTTTTTGTTCCATTTTCCCCTCAGAAAAAAATGGAAATTTTGGGAAAAAATTAAAAAAAAAAGCTACATTAGCACTCCCCCCATTCTGTTATTTTAAGAACATAAAATATCACTATGAGCATTTTGACTTGGCAGATATTTTTGTATTGAAGTGGGCATGCACAGAAGAGAAGCCCCTAAGTTCAACCTCTCCGGTTTCCAAGAAAAGATGTTTCTAAAGAAGACCGAACCATTTCCCCAAGGGAATGGTTTAAGTTACAAGTAAAGTTTTCCAGGCGGCTTTGGTTGCACTCTGAAATCTAATCTGCCTTTTGGCTCTAGAGACTGTCTCCCTTCTTCACTTGTCAGGCAGAGCTATATGTGAAGCTCTTTAAAGGTCTAAGGGGAAATAAAGTTATTTGCACAGAATGTCCCTTTACTATGATCCCCATTTTCTGTTTGCAAAGGGGTAACCCAATATGATGTTTCCTGCTGGTGTTTGTGTGTTTTGGGTTGTTGTAAGAATCCAGTCTTCTTATCTGTGTCAATTACATGGTCTGAAAGACATCCCTGTCAGCAGCCTTTACATCCACAGGTATGCTGTGGCTCCAGTTTTGTACCTGGTAACTTTCAAAGATAGGATGACAAATAGGATTCATGAGTCCTTTTGTGCTGTAATGCTGTACCTCTGTAGTTATTTGTTCTTACTGTAGTCTTTAAAAAAAGGGAAATGTCACTTTTTGGTATGAGATGTATTGGCTAATTAATTGGGGGAAAGATCAGGAACAAAGGTAATCATTAATAATTTTAGAGCATTTGAGGTCTTCTGTGTACGATTGGTGGGACTAAATTAAATGTTATCCATTCCACCAAGTTTATCAGATTTTTTTAATTTTGTTTTGATGCAGCTGCTTAGAAATATGTTTACCTGGTGCCAGCAGAAGAGACAAATAATCCAATAAAGCCTTGATCGCTGGCTTTTAGGTTGCTTTTCAGCAGAGCTGTCAGGAAGCAAAATATGAATTGTTGCCAGCTACCATAGTGTTTCTTTGGCACAAGTAGTGGCACGTGCTGTTCTTCATCAGCACAACTACCTCTGAATTGTTCCAGACAAACTACTTTTGCAAACTACTTTTGTATCATGTCAGCACCTCAGAGGCATCCCAGCACCGGGATAAATTTTTATACTGCCACCATTTTCTCTGGCTTGAAAGCCGTTGGCTGTAATCGGTCTCCCCTTGATGTTACTTGATAGTCCATAGACTACCAAAGTGGCATTAGAGATGTAAAATTTCTGGAAATGCCGAAGCTCGGAAAAAACCCAATTTTTCCATTTTTTTGGGGGGGGGAGATTTTTTTCCAGAAAAATTGAAAATATGCTACATTAATTTACAGCTTGAAAGTCATTCTGTTACTTTAGGAAAATAAAATATCAGTATGGATAATTTGACTTGGCATAAAATTATCACAACTAGCATGTTAAAATAATAGTGTATCCAAATAATTATTACAAACAGAATTTACTTTTAAAATAATATTTATTTGTAATTGTAAATAACAAATGGAGTAACAATCTCCTGAACTGTTTTACTAGTTTATGTGGAACAAAAAAGCCTATACAAGATAATGTTTAAAAATCCAGAGTTAACAATTATTCATATTTTCTCTCCACAGTATTAAATAAAAACAAAATAAAAACCTCATTCTCATAAAAATAATTGAAGATGGGGGAAATGTATAAAAGGGAGTTGGACTAAGTTTCAGTGATATTTTTAGAAATGATTTGGAAACTATTAAAACACTCTGTGTTAAAATATTTTATACATCATGTTTAAATAAAACATTCCACAATCATTTTTCTTTTTCTTTTTTCAAAGTTTCAAATTTTTCAGAAAACAACCAAAAAGGGTTTGGAAAAAAGAAAAAGAAAAAAACAACAACCAGTTTCCCCCCCTCGAATTTCACATCTCTAGGTAGCATGTGGTAGAATCAGGCTGGATAAACATCAAATTGCTCAATCTTAATCATGATTTACATAAATAAATAGGTACTGTAGGTAGATTTAGATTGTCTGAAAATCTGATTTTAAAAAAAAATTAAATAATGATCAGAGACTTGTCCGTGCCCGACACAAGGAAACCCACCCCCTCTTCTCCATATTGATGTGTGCAGCTAAGCAGTCCATCTAGCATTATGTTCAGGAAATTGGGGGGGGGGAACCCTTATAACCAAATCTCAGCAGATCTAAAAAGTCCTCTGAATGGTTGGGGAGTAATCAGAAGGCTGACTTAATTTCGCTTGCAGTCATTAATGTGCCTCAGCCATGCGCTCAAATTATTCTAATGGCTAGGTCAAGTCGCACGACACGTCTGTAAAGTGTGTGAAATGCTTTGGCAATTATTCTTCTGGGTTGTTGTGACAGGTAAACAGTTAATCTGAGCATGTGGTGTTCTTTGTGCCTACATGCATGCATGCGCGTGAGGGTCAACCCAGCCTTCCCCGCGTAATGGCTTGACTGATCTACCTAAAAGAGACTTTGCTGCTCCAAAAAGCTTTTTTTTAAAAAAAGAGAAAAAATTTCCCTGCAGACACTATAGATTTTTCTGCATCGAAAGCTATCCCTGTAGCTCGGTGAAAGACTTCAAGATGTAACTTGACTATTCCTTTGTGTCAGCTTCATGAAAATCCTGCAGCTGCTGCTGGCATGCCACCAGGAGATTAGCTAGTGACAGATCTCCCCACCCACTAAAAAGTATTGCTTTTAAGCCTTGAGGTGTTTGGAGTTTGCCAGGAAGAGAAGTCTGGTTTGTTTGTGCTGATCCTCTTCCCTAATGCTCTTCAAAATGCCTTCTTCGCTGCCTTTATTGTAATCACGCTTTGGGTCAAGAGTACGTATCCATCTGTCCCTATACTTGTTCAAAGATGGTTGACTGTATTTACATGTTACAGTGGAAGGACCACATTATGGGTAGCAGGGAAGAAGTAGATTATCACCTGTAGTGCTATTGAGCTTCCTCGTCTATCTCACTGCATCTTAATCTGGGTGGCTGCAGGCAAGGGAAAATTCCTGATTGGAAGCTTCATCTCTAGTGCCTCTTGCAGAACTTGGTGGTTGCTTCTAGTGTTTGGCCCTTCTCTGTGTGCGTTTCTTTTCTCTCTTTTTTTTTTTTGGCCCGGGCAGGACACCTGAAGGATGATAATTCATAGTACATGTACCGTAATAATAAGGATTGTACAAAATGAGAAAGCAACAGGTAGATGTGGAAGAGGAGACTTCTTGCTGTTGTTGCCAGCATCTTTGGAATAGCAGGGCATATCCCCAGGATCAACTCTTCTTTTTCTGCACAAAGGTTCAGGAAGAGAAATATTTGGATTATGAAAATAAAACCGAATGCAAGAATGATTACTTTGAATATCAAAATGAAGGGTCTCCACCCCCCACCCCCCAGCTGCTGGGACAGTCTATCATTGCCATTAGTTACATTAGGTTTTCAAACATAGAGCCTTGTGTATATTTATTTGTTTGTCTGTTGAACCACTTTTCTTCCAAGGCTACGATCCAAGAGAGCTTGGCTTTATGGTTACCAGCTGAAGTCCTGTCAAGGCAATACTTATTCCCCCCTCCTCACTCCCTTAAATCCTGCAGTATCCTTTAGCAACTTCCCAAATGATTGTGTCTTTTCATGGCAACAAAGGGTTTTGACTTGTGTTATCAGCATCAAGGTTTAGGGAATCACAGAAGCTTTAACCTGTAAGCATCCTAGGGATAATATCTAGTGGTGGAATTATTGTGTGTGACGTGCCTTACAGACATGAGCAACGGCAAGGTGGATTTGGCAGGATTCCTCCCCCCCCCATCTGCTTGCTAGATGCAGAATAGAGCAAACCCTGGAGCTTACTTTCCTGTTTTGACTGTGCTGGTTTTTTTGGCAAAAGCACTGAGGAAATCAAGGGCCACCAGAGCTGTTGTTTTTTTTTTCCTGCGGACAGCATTGCAGACTTATTTGTTTGCATTTGGAAGGTTGCTTTTGTAGACTTAGCAGTAGAGGTTGTTTTAAGGGAGGGAGTTTAAAAAAAAAGATGAAAGTTCCCAGAAATGCCTAGTGCTTGGCTTTCTCCTGTGTTGCTAGAAGCTGCTTGCTTCATGGTGTAGAGGAGATAAATGGACGCATATCAGTTTCCAGATTCTGCATGGCTTTGGGAGTGGGGCAAGAACCCCCTTGTAGTGATACCTGTTGGTGCGCAGTGTCCTCTTGTCATATTAACCTGGATGCTCACTTTGGTTTTGTTGGGAAAGGGAGCCAGCTGGCAATTTTGAAGAGTTTGATTTTCGAGGCTCAAGTCTGCATGGGCACCTGCCAGTCTAACCTCCCCACCCCACCCCCACCCCGTACTTGGGAGTTACCTGATTTTGAATGGGAGGAGAAGGGGAGGGAGGGAGGGTCTTTCTGCACAGCCTCCAGGAAAGCCTTTTCAGGATGATTCCTATAGCAGCGCTCTGGCATGCTCCGGCAACTGCTAAACCAGAATTATGAGCAGCAACCTACTTCTTTACTGTCGGCAGCAAATGGTTTTTCATCAAGCTCCCGATTATGTGTCCCCCCCCCTTAAGAAGCCGTGTCTCCATAGAAGACCTATTTTGAATGTGGAAAACAGCAAATAGCAACTAAGACTAAGCTGTCTTAGTCATCCTGGATAATGTAGATGGTGTTGTTGTTGCTGCTGTTCCTGGTTCATTGTTTGCTTGTTAGTTTGGTCTTGGTCTGGGTGTGCGTGGAGTCATACATAACACAGAGGATGGCATTGCTGCTGCCATATGCTGCGGTAGAGAGACCTCCAGCTTAGTTTCTTTTGGCAGCTGGGTTGTGGGTTTTCATTTTGTTGTCTTACAGTGTTTTAACTTGAGAATATTCTGGAAATCTACTTTTCCTGGCTTTACCACTTCTCATAGGAACACAGCCAGCATCATTAACACCTCTTGCTTCCTTTCCATGGTACTCTGCTGGGGGAAACTGTCTTTGGACATTAAACTTGAGTTATAGTTATTTATTCTTCATTCTCCGCTAGTATTCTTGTGAGTAAAGGGAGCTAATCCCTGTTTCGGTCTTCAGAAAAGGAAGATGTTTGAGCAATGAACTGATTTTGTTTTCTTTCTTCTTTTTTTCCTCCCTCCCTCCCTCCAGTTATGAAGAAGAATGATGTAGACCACCCACTTGAATGACGCTGGACATTTATAAACTGGAATCGTACAGGAATAAAAAGAGAAGATTTTTCGAAGAGGGGTCAATAATGGTTGCATCGGATTGCAGAATGAAAAAGTTTTGGCTGCTTCTGATAGTCAGCTTCTTGCAGTGTACAGAAGGTAAGATACAAAAGGATAATCTGCAGAAGGCAAATATGAGTGACCATAAGAAAACTCCGTTTCCAAAAGAAAGCATATTGAATTTCAAATAGAATATTAATTATTGGTGGCCCAGAGATGGTTTGTTGGGAGTGCCACTTAGTTAGCACTCCCAACAAACTATTCTTTCTCAGGATGTGCTGTTATATAATGCACAGATTGGGTGGAATATAAATGTATAATATAAATGTATATAGGGAAACTCTTGGAATTTATTCTTTCACACTGAATCCTTGTATTTTCCTAAATAACTATACATTTTTTAATTGCATATAGATGTGCAAACATCATGTGTTTTTCCCCCATCCCACCCATTCCTTTTGGTATATCATTTTCACTTCTCTTTATGGATGTGTTTGGCATCTTTGGCAATTTAAAACCACAGTTGTTTGTTTCAATGGTTTCGCTGCTCAGTAAAATGTCAGAAAGTATTCTGACATATACAGTATTTTTTTCTTTTAGGCTGTGTTTAATGGCATAGCACAAAATAGCTCCATATCTTAAAAAACAGATAAATATAAATATATGATTAATTGGTACATGGAAGTAGAACATCAATTCTGGCAGATGGGAGTACTAGGGCACCTGTCCTTGAGTGGCATGTGGTTTATTTTTGGATTTGAAGCCCTCTCATCAATTCTGGCCTTGAAAACTAGTGTGAGCTATCGAAACACAAGACATAGCAACTTTAAATATGTATGAATCTCTGGAAGAAAAATGCCTTTTGGACTATTTTATATAGATGTGTTCTTGCATCCTTGTCTTATTGGCATCAGTGTGCCATTCTGTTAGTGGAAAATTGGCAGTCTTCATTTGAGAACTGGGTAAGTGAAAGTAAAAGTGGGTCGCTATTAACTTAAAACCCAGTCTTTGAAAATGCAGTTACTTACCATTATATGCAGTATTGAGCACAATACCTGAATGAGGAGGAAAAAAATAACGTCCATTTCCCTTCCATTCCAGCAAAATTGTTCAGTTTCAGTGTGTGTCTTAGTCCTGTTCACTCCCCCTCTCCCTGCCATTGGTGCGTTTCCTAGGCATGCTAGCATAACTTCTCCATTCCATGGCTGCGTCATTGTCCTAGACCAAAAACACAGCATTTCTAAGCCCCACTGTGGCTTAGAACCTGGATCAGCAGTACCTGGAGCTCACATTTCTAAAGATCCACAATATGCCTTTTCTCATCTTACTGGAAGTGTCATTTTGGCGCATCCCTTTCGTATATCAAAAAGATTCTTAGGATAGCCAGCTAGTCCCAAAATAAGGATCGGAGACAATATTTTTGTAAAACAAAACAGTAACAAAACACACAAAGTCAGCATTGCCCACGCAAGTCTTGGCAAGTAGCTGCAGCCGGTAAATGTAACATAGTTACACTTCTTTTACACGTGCCTTTCAGAATTAAGAAACGGAGTGGTGCGTCACTTAAACATTCAGCTGATATAGTGCACTGATAGGATTGGATTTAGCCCCAGGAAACTCAGGTTTGAATTTGTCGGTGATGAAAGACTCATTGGATGACTCCTTACCTGCCTCGGAGGGTTGTTGTGATGATAATTCTGAATCACCTTATTATGTTACCTTGAGTTCCTTGGAGGAAGCGCAGGGCAATTAATAATGTATGTCTGTAATAGTCTGACCTTATGCATATTTCTTCAGATGTTCCATTGCATTTAATGGGCCTGGCGCCCCTTAATATTGCTAGGATGGGAGCCTAAGTCATAGTTGGCACGGTGGTTGGTACTTCAGATCATTGCTAATGTATTTTCAAACTAAAAGCTAAGAACAGGAAGTTTGTAAATCATATTAAAAATGTCACAGTCCCCTTCAAACTGCAGCTCTTTAGAAGCCACCCCCCCAAAAAAAAACCACCACGCACACACTCACACATTAGAGATCTGGGAAGGCTATGTGCTCTCGCAATAGCACTTTTCTTGGCATGATAATCGCCCATCATCCCACCTCTGCTCTGTTGAAGATATCTGGTCAAAGAAGGCAACGTCTCTGGGAACGCTGTGGTGTCCCTAGTTCTGTGAATGAGATGTTAACCCTTGAAGATAAGTTAAAAAACAGACTGCAAGTAACTTACTCACATGCCTATTTCCCGAAAGATTGCTGAATGATGGACTCCAGCGTTTACTTTCATGAATGGGTTGCGAAAAGCCTTTACCGTTGATATCTATTTAGTTTAATGCTGGCTGTGTTCTAAGACACGGCTCATGGGCTTGAATTGGGTGGGAAAAAGTGTAGCAGGCAGTCCAATTTAGATTTCACGGAATGTAGACCAGCAATCTCTCTCAGGGGATATTGTCCTTCGAAAGCCTGGTTTGCCTGACCAACTTTTAAGACCTTCTCCCCCCTTCTCTCCTACTGAGTCAGTTGAGTGTTCAAGGCCAGTTCTGACAAAAAAGGAGCGCATTGCTTGCTTGTGGTTACATTTAGTGGTAACTGTGATTTGTCAGAGTTTATGATATACATGCGTTCTTGGTTGCCTTTATCACTTAAGGAAGGAATGAAATTTTATTTTCCTTTGGAACACAGTTAACAAATGAGAGGTGATGTACTGCACAGCCATCTTGGGCAAAGTAATGGCATTGAAACTTGATTAGGAGCATAGATGCCTACATGTAACATGAGGTACTTAGAGTAATTACTGTGAGTACTTTTAAAAATCTATTCCCTTTATGGTTCTTCCTAGGGGTATATGTAAAATAGTACTGAAGCATTAACGACATAGGCCAGAATATTTGTCCGTCAAGCCCAATGTTGAGTATTTTGGTTTGCTCTTCACAGTTCCAGTCAGAGGTCCACCTCATTTCTCTCTTTTTGAATAAAGTTGCTAAGGGTTATACATGGGACCTTCTGAATGCAAAAGATGTGTATTCCACAGAGCTGTGGGCTTTTAGGTTTGATGTGTCTCTATAAGTTAGCAGCAAGCACTGTAGATAAGGTCTGGAAGATGGAGGAGGATCATTATGTTAGACAAGAGCTGTACATATACTGGTACCTCTACTTACGAGCGGCTCGACTTAAGAGTGAAAAACCATTGGCGTTTTAACTGCTGCCTTACAAATATTAGATGAGGTCTGCTCTACTTACATTTATTTATTTATTTGATTTTTAAAGATAGGGCTGCTCTACTTAAGAGTTGTTTGACTTAAGAGCATGCATTTGGAACGGATTAAACTCGTAAGTAGATTTACCACTGTATTTAGTACAGAGAATCTCATTGGTAAACTTTAGGGAGAAAAAATAATGAAATAATGAATTTCTCCCATTTTCAATCTAATTTTCATTTCCACTTGTAGCATTTCACATTCATGTTGTTCTCATCTCTCTCTCTTGCATTTTTTTCATGTAGTTGCTGGAGGCAATTTCTGATGCTTCAGCACTGAATTGAATTCTTTGTAAAAAGCCAACATTTCTCACTTAAAGAGAACTGGGAAAGAATTCAGGAAGGGTAGACGGAATGGAGCCATATTAATTACAAATTCTTAAAATAAATCAAATGTTGTGGTTCTCTAGTCTGGATGGGAATACTAATGTGGAGGTAGCGTCAAGTCAAAGCAGAAAAAGGAATCTTGTTTTATTAGATGATCCTGGAAAAATCGTATCCATCTGCTTAACAATTTTATAATAGGTTCGGAGGATGCTATACATTTCCACAGAGTAAATGTGAAAAAGTATCAGGAACAAAGACAAACGTGGATTTATTTATTTATTTATTTAGCTGGAAAGGAGAGAAGGAGCAGGAGTGAAGCATAGGATCCACATTCTGCATCTTAAATATATTTCATCGTGCACAATATGAGACCTGCTGCAGTTGCAGAGGGACAAGGACAGGAAGTGAGAGCAGCCCTGACCTGCCAGCTTCTGTTGGTGTAGGGAGACCTGCCCTCTTGTCATATAAGAAATCTTCTGTGGACACTGTGCAGAAAGATGGATTGAGAGATGACCAGCTCAAGACACAAACAAATCAATTTATTATATGCTCTGGGATTAAATATATGAGGTTCTTGGCTCATTCTTTGCACTATACCCAAAGTTATGTGTTATAAGCTATTCAAAGCATCAACTGGGATGTCCCTTTGTGGTTTTTATTACCCTCTGTACAATATGTCAAAGTTAAAGTAGTAAAAATAAATGTGTACTAAAATATGGTAGCTATCTCATTTCTTGGGACCCAATGCCTGAAATTCAGTAGTAAGTCACAATTAGAGTAGTGTTCTGAAACCATGTAGATCTATCCTTCATTATGTTTCCTTCAGGTGAAGGTTTACTCTATGAAAATTAAGTCAACGAAATGAAAGAAAAACTTGGGTTAGGCACAGTTGGTCAAAGGTGCCTTCCCATTTCTAGCTGAGATGTTTTATAGTACCTGAGAATTCCAGGTTACAGAATAGCTACCTCTCTTGTGTCCTGTTCTTGACACCTTTTGTTTAAAGTAAGTTGTCCCCATTGTGGTACATTGGAGAGAATTACTTTAAAAAATACAGTTGCTTATTTATGAAAGCATTTTATGCATTTGAAAAGAGGAGGAAAAATGTCTTAGATAGATAACAAGGGAAGAACCTGCATGCACATTAAGTTGGAGTGGTTGGATTGGATCTGATTGAGCAGTGAGTTCTAATGAAGTCAGTAGAATTTACTATCCGGCAAATAAGTATAGGAAAAGAATTTAGTAAGGTACTGTAGTATGAAATCTCAGAGCAGAGAGAGGACGTAACAGGCAAATAAATCAGATACATAATTTAATCTTTGAGAAGCTAATATACATAGTGCAAGTTACATTTAAAATTTTTGGACTGAAGTACTTTGCCAAAATGTGGTTGGTTACATTTGTTTCATTGCTATTTAACAGTGTTTGCTATGTAGAAATGTAGACCATTAATCAGTATGTTTTTTTGAAATATTTGAAGGCTTGGAATATACCTTTATTTATCAACCAGCTTCCAACCCACTTCATCCACTTAAAGCAAAAAGCTCATGACTGAACAAACATGATAGTGTTTAGGTAACAAAGAAGTCTGTTGGTTTTGTTAATTAATTAGTTGTGTGCCATCAGCTTCATTCTGATTTATGGCGCTGTTGCCAGTATTTCCTGAGTATAAAGTACTCAGAAGTGGTTTATCGTCTCTTTCTTCTAGGGGTGTCCAGGGACCTGGAAGCTTATAGAGGCTAGGTCCCCCCCCCCCCCCGGGAGTCGCCATTCAGCACTCCTGACCTCTAGCTTCATAGCCGGGCATCCAGTCGGGGTTGTGTTTGTTTCAATAGTCAGTATGTTTACCCAAGTACAGAAAGAATATGTCAGAATAAGATTTTGTTTGCATTTTGTATGTATTTGTTGCAACACTTGTTTTGGATACATGTCTTAAGAAGAATTCACATTCCTTCCATAAAGGTGGGACTTACCCTGTCTTATCCCTCTGTTTTACTTTTTCTTATGTTGTATTAGTTTATCTCTTTATAACATCTTATCCAGTTTGATGGATTCATTGAAAGGCAGGGTGACCTTTCAAATGTTATATCTGAAATGCTGCGTAATAACATTGATTGTTCTGCTTAGGTTTAGGCTTATGATTTTGTTTTTAAAATGTTTCACAAGTGGTCGGGGGGAGCAACATTTGGATTCCATCATTCTTTCAAGCAAATCAAGGGCAATCCAAAAATTGTTGATAACACAAAAGGGGGGAAAAACTTGCTGACTTCCATCAACGCAGCCACCTCAGATTTCAAAGCGTTTCACTGTGTATGTGTGTGAGGTGTGTGTGTGTGTGCGTGCGTGCGCATCAAGAGGGAAGCTGACCTTCTCCTCTCACTCTGAAAATTCCATTGTGGTGAAGCTTTCTATAATTTCCTTATCTCTAGCTACAGGCTTTTCATTGAAATAGGTTTGTAGCACTGCTAAACTCACTTTTACTGATCCCTTTTTATTATATGTAGAACATTTCTTTTTTTTCAGGATGAAGAATTGACATGTACTTCATTTCCAGTAAACTGAATTGATATCAGAGGCATGCATGCACATGTCCATGTGTGCACACAGACACATGACAGAAAATTAATTTGTAGCTAGTTCCCTGCTGTTTTATTATAATAAGTCTTTGAAGATATTTTTTTCCTTTCCATTTTCAGTACTTTCCTTGGCCCCTTTTCCCCAATTTATCTGTGCATTTTGTAAAAAAAAAAAAAAAAACAGAGTATTTTGCAAGAAGTTGCATCATCCTGGGAATTTCTGAATTCCAGCTTGAGAAGCACCCAGTCTTGTCCTTGTTCAGTGTCATTAAAAGTGCCTTTGGTTATGATGAATAGTGTGTCTTTGTTTAAGCAATGACGTTTTCTTATGTTACATACAGAAACCAGAGTTTGAGGCTGAAGAAATCTAGGCCATTTAAATGCATGTATTCATTCTAACAGGTTGATGGTGATGCCTGCATTTTGTCATTTAAATTATTTCACTGTTTAAATCTGAATTTCAAAAGTAAGTGGTAGATCTAACTGATGTCAATTTACCAAGTATAAGCTCAGGAGACTGAAGAAGTATCAGTTTGTCTGCTTGCTGTGTTCCTTACCATTCATTGCTATTGGTTATTGCTATTGTGCAAACAACTCATAGATTTTAATTGATCTATGGGGGGGAAGGGATTCAAAATAAAACAGCCAACATTATAATGCCATTGTACAAAATGATAGTAAGGCCGCACCTAGAGTATTGTGTACAATTATGGTCACCACATCTCAAAAAAGACATAGTGGAACTGGAAAAGGTGCAGAAGAGAGTGACTAAAATGATTACTGAGCTGGGGCACCTCCCTTATGAGGAAAGGCTAAAACATTTGGGGCTCTTTAGCCCGGGGGAAAAAGGAGCCTGAGGGGGGATATGATTGAGACGTACAAAATAATGCAGGGCATGAGTAAAGTAGATAGAGGGATGCTCTTCTCCCTTTCAGAAAAATATCAGAACTACACTCAAATTCAGTGTTGGGAGAGTGAGAACAGACCGGAAAAAAAATATTTTTTTACCCAATGTGTTGTTAGTCTGTGGAACTCCCTGCCGCAAGATGTGGTGATGGCATCTAGCCTGGATGCCTTCAAAGGGGGATTGGATAGATTCCTGGAGGAAAAGTCAATCACAGGTTACAAACCATGATGGAGATGTGAAATCTCCAGGCTTAAAACCAGGGTACTTCAAGGACCAGATGCAGGGGAGTAGTATCAGAAGACAGATATCTAGTCTCGTACACTCCCAGACGCATCTGGTGGGCCACTGTGAGATACAGGAAGCTGGACTAGATGGGCCTTTGGCCTGATCCAGCATGGCTCTTTTTATGTTCTTATCATTCAGTCAAATGAACAGTTATTCTGTTTCACGCATGGAGATTCAGATGAAGTTGAGTGGACTTGAGGCGTAGCCACTGTAAACATTAACTGGCAGTTCTTCCAGTGGTTCCATTTAGCAACTCAGTGCAAAGTTTTTTTGTCCTTGGTGTATAAATATTTATATCACCCTCTCACTTGCAAAAAAAAAAAAATTTTTTTTTAAAAAAATGCAGTCTGCCCCTTTTCTTCAGTGTCTGTGCTTCCCATATTTTTCCTGACTTGGTTGTCAAATGAGAAATACATTGGAACAAGATATCTGTAGAATTAATTTTAATCACATAGTTCAGATTTAAATATTATAATTACCAGTTTTGTAATGGATCATAATTCTACTGGAGGGGGAGAAAATGAGGTTTGTGGTCATTTAGAGCTGATTACACATTTTAGTGGTTTTGAGATAAATCTCTTTGTAAACATAAGAGTACGGTTTGTTTCTTGCCCTTTTCATCACTTAACTGACAACAGATGAAACTGGCCTGTATGCAGATTAGAGCTGAAAAATTACAAAGTTGGTTTGTGATTACCTTTTTCAAGCTTTCAGCACCAAAAGATGCTACCGGTAGAACAACGGCAAATTGTAAAATAACAGAACAATATCTTATTGAGTATCTATGTTAGCAGGGTATAGAAGGGCACAAAATGCTGTTTAATAATGAATCCCCTCCATTTCTCTTTACACAAATGTTGGAGAGATTGGCACATTGCCAGGAATCCAAGTAATGGCTCCTCCATTGGTAGCAGTGTGCAGCGGCACATCATGCCGTTGCCGTTAGCATAATGCTGCAACAGGATTCTGGCCAAAGACGTATGTGCAAACCTGATCTAATTCATATAAAATTGATTGAGCTTTGACCTCTGCAACCTTCATCGTGGGGTATCATTGGCTTCATGTTTGTCTCTGAACAATTCCCTTACTGGACACAGTGTTCAATTTAAAACAAATTAAATTATGTGAAGTTAAGACTGCATATACTGTGGTCTATACTGCATTGTGTTATTAACATATGCTGGTGTAACTATAACAACAGAATTCAAAGCGCTGAAGTGATACCAGGTTATGGGAAAACCAATTGTATTTCTTGTCACACACCTCTTTCATAACTTAGGGCACAACAAGGAAAACAAGTGGGGACTTATTAACTAGCACCAGTTCCCTACTGTGGTTTCCACCATTGCAGTTTTACCGACATATGGAAACAAAAGAATTTTGGACTGTAATAACCTCCTGAAGTGAGGACACTTAGCAATATTGTCAAAGTGTGGACGGTCATAGCTTCAAAATCTGGCCATATCTGTATATCAAAATAGTAATAGCTTCCTTGGTTACAGTACATTGTTAAAGATTTTTAGTAGACATGGGGCAGTATGCCTATATAACCTTGTCTTAAGGATTACAGTGGAATTTCTGCTTACATGCTATCTAGTTATCCACTGATATATTCTGCTACTTGTGTTTAGTCTTTGTAAGGATTGAGTTCTGCACTAGAGGATAAGTAGTACCCAATGCTTTCTGATTCTCAAATAAATGTTCTTCCAAAAGATCCATAAGGTGTTAGCAAGCATGATTTTCAGATTATGCATTCATCCCAGTGCAATTTATTGATAGGAGATAGTTTGTTTAATCCACACCTTTAGAAAAAAAGAAAACATGGAATTAAAAGTCTTTCAAAAAGAGCAGTTTGTCCTGGTATTGTTTTCATCCAGGACAACCCATTCGGTGTGTTGCCTTCTTTACCATAAAGCTACTGTATTTCCTTCTCTCTGGGTGGTTGCTAATGTCCTTATAGCTAATATTATATGGTCACGCTTACAATTGATATTACCACAGCATGGTTAAGAAGGGTGAGGGTGACCCCGTTTCTAGTCAGTGTCAATTGTTCTGCTCCCAACAATAGGAAAGGATGCATTTTGAACACATCCAAAGATGTTAAGCAACAGTAAAAAAAACCCCATAACTGTTTAAATGACAGCAGCTGACTTGTTTGAATTAGCCAAATAGAAAGTTTAATTTGGGGTCCTAATTATTCCTAACTTGCGTGAGTAGATTTCAATTATGGTCTACTATGGGGATTTGTAGCTAAGGCAACTGAAGGAATCATTTCACCTAAAGTACTTTTGTTCATCTGATTAAGGCAGGTTAAAATGGTAGGATAGAAAATTGAAACCTTGTTTTTTCTAAGGCTGAGAACAATTGTTTCAAATGGTGCCAAGGACACAAGGGTGGTGAACACAGATTTCTGTTGTTGCTTACCATTCTTTCTGACAATTAAAAGACTTTATAACTGTCACTATATCGATAATCCTAAATAAATTGTTCTCCCACCTCACCCAATCCCGCAAAAAGATGATAGCTTTTCATTAAATTGATGCTGATTAATTAGGCACACAAAGTGGAAGGCAATTTTGTCATATTCGGCACTGTGACAAAATATGTGTGCCCCCATATATCAAACACAGCATAGTCTTGGTTTGAGTTCCAGCCCCTGTAGCATGCTAAATCCTCTCTCTCTCTCTCTCTCTCTCTCTCTCTCTCTCTCTGTGTGTGTGTGTGTGTGTGTGTGTGTTAAGATCAAGGCATCCTGTTATTGTCTTTATTTTAATCATTGCCATTTTTTAAATTTTTGATGTTACCAAACACATCTTTTCAACATTAAAGGCAACAAAGAAAGGGTTGCTGAAACATATCACTCCATTTTGGTGAGCTCTTGAAAAGAGAGCTTCCAGATTTTTCTGGCTTGACTCCTCTGTGTGTGTGTGTGTGTGTGTGTGTGTGTGTGTGTGTGTGTGTCCATTCATTTCATCTTGCTATGGGGTGAAATAGCATCCTTTTCCAAGTAGGTTTGATTTGTTGTTTTTAGGTGCTGTCAAATTGTAAGTGACTTAAAGAAATAGGGCTTAAAAGGTAAATGAGATGTTTAAGGCAGGCATGTCCAAACTTTGGCCCTCCTAATGTTTTGGACCACAACTCCGAGAATTCTAAGTTTAGATTGCCAATGACAAAGGACTGTGGGAGTTAGGGTCCAAAACATCTGGAGGGCCAAAATTTGGACATGCTTGGTTTAAGGAATGGTTTTACCAGTTCCACTCCCCCACTGAGTATCCATGACCAAGTGGGGAATTTGCTGTTCTCCAGAAGGTCCTCGTCCATCACTCTATCAACTACATCTCACTGGGTGTCAGGTACAATTCATTTAATGAATTGGCTTCTCGTGAACAAACTGTATCCTGGTTTGCACAGTCTGCTTTGCCTCTGCTTGACTACGGTATTTGGACCTAGGATAGTGATTGTAAACAGGGGGTTGTTCTTGCCTTACACCTCCAGACCTGTTTGGGAGCGCCCAACCAAGAGTCTGGATTTGAAAGTTGCAGCAAAATGTTCTGCTTTTCATTTTGTTGAGCTGCTCACATAACAGGAAGAAACCGGGCAGGGTAGATGGACTGACTACACCAATTGACTGATAATATACCGTATATACTCGAGTATAAGTTGACCTGAGTATAAGTCGATGTCCCTAATTTAACCCCCCAAAACTGGGAAAATGTATTGACTCGAGTATAAGTCTAGGGTGGGAAATGCAGCAGGACCTGGCAGCTCTTCCTTTGTGAGCTGGTGTGTGATGTTTAAAATAACTTTTAGCCACTGATGCAAGTGCTTGGGTCAGTGGCTAAAAGTCATTTTAAACATTGTGTGCCACTCCCCTGTGATGCAGAGGGGGGCCATGAGAAGCGGCATGCAATGTTTAAAATGACTTTTAGCCATAGATGACTTGCCTCAGTGGCTAAAAGTATTGACCCGAATATAAGCCGAGGGCCCCTTTTTTCAGCCCAAAATTACGGCTGAAAAACTAGGCTTATATTTGAGTATATATATATATATATATAATATAGATGAACCATTGACGGTTGTGTGCATTTAGTCTTCTCGGAGATTATACCTTGCCTACATAGTGAGGTAGCAGTTCTCTTATAAACACATGCATGGTTTCCAGCGCTCAGGACATTCCTACCACAGGTCATGGAGACGCTGATTCCTCATCATGAGCTAGGCTTGTTTCCTTGCATTTTCCATAGCCAGTGCTTGCAGCTATATCATCAAAGAAGATAGAGTCTTTTGGTAACATAAAGACTACTAAAATGTGTGACAGGCTCCTGATGAGGTGGGCTACATTTCTATGTCTTAATGCCATAAACACATTTTAGTCTTTAAGGAGCCACATGCATATCTACTGTTCTCCCTCTAGCAGATGAGCATGGCCGTTTAAATTTAATTGATGAGGGGTAGACCTGTATTTTGAACATGGGTCATCTTGATAGTTTTCTCATGCAGTTATTTATTCACCTTAAAGGTCTGGTGAGTCCTCCACTTCTCCCATTTTTATTGCAATGGGAAAAAATGACCCTCCTCGTCAAAGCCAAGGCAGCTGCTGCAGCTGGTGCTTGCTTTGTGCGTGGGATCTCCATATCAGCAATTGGACACGGGTATTCTGGTGGGGTGTCTCTGTTATCACTGAATATGAAACTGTTTCCCGATGACAGGCAGATGGGACGTTGTGCTGAATGTGTAAATTGGAATTATCGCATCTAGCATTTCTTTTTGCCAGGTGCCAGCTTGCTGCTGTGGCTCGACACTAACGTTGAAGGGATGCCAAGAGCGGTATTATTTGCTAATTATCTCTTAGCATCTCGGGCAAACAGCTTGCCCAGGTGTTTTCAAAAACACCTAGCAGGACGGTGCAATGCTGCAGGTGCTTGCATAGGGGATAGGAAAGCTAGCTGAATGGTTTCAGCATTTGCCTCCCTCTATGTAATCACTTTTTTATTGAACATGGAGTTATTTGAACTTAGTAACACCCCTCAGAGTGCCTGTCATGACACTGGTGTTGTCATTGCCTGCATGAGGGAGAATGAGGTGATGTTTCTATACTAGCTAGCTTGAAAATTGGGGTAACCTTTGCATTTTTCCTCCTGGTGGTGGTGGGGAGACAGAGTAAGCAAATATGTTTGCATACTTAAGCTTTTAAAAAATTAAAATACAATGGGGCCTCTGGTTACAAAATTAATCTGTTCCAAATACATTTTATGTCAAAAATTTTGTAAGTCGAAACAGTTTCCCATAGAAATGCATTGGAAATTGATCAATCCATTCCAAGTGGGAAATCACTCCCCAATTAAAAAAAAAAATTAACAGGCATGCAAACGACAGAAGCTTAGCTCCTGTCAACCACTTGAGAAATCCACCCAAAAGTTCCCAAAAGGCCCCAGAATGGTGCCAGATATATCTAAAACAGGCAGTTTGAAAAGATTATTAAAGAAAAGAAGCCCTGATTCTCAGCTTTCCTGTTCAAAATTGCTCCTTTTTCTTCCTAATTGTAGCACTGGAGTTTAGTGGCCACAAGATAGCAGTTTTGCTATTGCAGACAAGCAGGAGTTGTTTTGAAAAGGAATCTTTCCCTTCCTTTTCCCTTGTGTAACTTGAGAAAAAAAGGGTTTTTTTCATAACTCGAATTTTTCCTATACCCACAGATTTCTATTCTTAAGTTGAATTTTTCTTAAGCCGAGACATCTGTAAGTCGTGGTACCACTGTAATCAAAACAACACATAGCATTCACAAAATACTTCTGAACGAACATACATGGAACACATATTACTTCTTAGTGAATACACACGAAACACATATTTTTAAATTTTGGAAATACCTACAGTGATCTAGTCATGTTGTCCAGCATGTTCGATATCAACAAGAGACAAGTGATGATATTAAGAAAATAAGTGCTGGCTTAAAGCCACCGAGAGTGTGTATTCCTAAACAAAGCATTCTGACTCGGCTGATATAGCTATTTCACTACTTCATTAAGTCTCCCCTTAATTCCTTTTGAGGTGCTATCTTGTGTGCATATTTCTGAGATGACATATCTTACAGGGTTGCCACTTTCCAAAGTCTGCATGTAGCATTTGCAAATGAAGGCTACTTTAAATATTAAGCAATATACAACGTTAAACACCTGAGTGACCACGCCCAGAGTGACCTCACTGTCAGATGGGCGGTATAGAAATCCAATAAATAAATAAATAAATAAATAAATAAATAAATAAATAAATAAACTGTTTTCATTCCTTCCTGCTAGTACAGTATTGCATTTGACTTACATATAAAGATAAACATGTTTTTGGGTCATGCTTATGTATGGAATGGAAGTTTTGTCTCCTGCTAAATTCAGCACACAATCAGGGAAATTGACAAATGTTGGTCCGGGAAAGTCAGGGAAAGTCAGGGAAAGTCAGAGAAATGAAAAATTAAATTTTAGTGGCAACCCTTTTAGTGGCCAATCAGGAAAAGGTGGTGTGGTCCCCAAAACAATACAAATGCCGGAACAGGTGATACCTTTATTTAACCAGCAATTTTATTTTAATTTTTTTTAAAAATAAATTGTTTTGGTGGTGGGTTTTTAAGTGGCATAATGAAGAAATCCCCCAGTTCCTACATTTGTATTGTATTATAAAGAAATGGGCAAAGAGCAGGAGGCAAAAATATTTCGAAATAATGTTTCCTTTCTTACACTGTCCACCTATATTAGGGAAATGATTTTTACAGCAGATAGAACCATGCCTTGTTAAAATTGTGCAGCATTAAATGTAACTATATTATGCCTAGTATAAAGTGTTGGGAGGAAAGTAGAAACAGTGGAACATATATGTGTGCTTGGTGGTTTTTCCAAATGTAATCCAGGGATTTTTAGCTGATGTCATTGAACCCTCCCCCCACCCCCCACACACTGTAGTTGTTTTAAGAGAATGAAGGCAGTCTTTGTTAGCAGATACAGCCTAATCATTGCATCAAATACAGTGACTCATCCTACAGCCAATGAGCATTAGATATGTATTTTATATTCCTTTGTATATTAATTGTACACCTCATTCTGCTTCTGTATTTCTGAAAAAGTGGACATGTTCATGAAAGCTTACATTAAAATATAATAGTCTTTAAAGTGCCACATGTTTTTATATTTTATTTTGTTTTGATTTGATTTTTGTGTGGAATTTGTTAGCAGATAAATTTCATAGTGGAATCTACTTCCTAGACCCAATAAGAGTAAATCCAGTGAATCGGTGGAAATCACATACGGATTGACCTGTTTTAGATCTACCCTTGTTGGGACTGCCAGTGTAGTTCTATCTAGAATGGGAATAGCTTTTAGTAAATAAATGCCTTTGTAATTAAAGGTTACTTTGTGCCCTAATTTCAAGGATAATTAGTTGCTATAAATAGTTCCTTTGTCTTGCAGAAGTTGACTTTAAAAAACACATCCAATACAGGCATTGACAGATTAAAATTGATAGATAGATAGATAGATAGATAGATAGATAGATAGATAGATAGATAGATAGATAGATAGATAGATAGATAG
>JAHTLZ010000129.1:28834218-28846843 GCA_023846285.1 Phrynocephalus versicolor | reverse complement strand
TAGATAGATAGATAGATAGATAGATAGATAGATAGATAGATAGATAGTGTATTAACATGTTCCAAGTACAGTGGTACCTTGTGTAAAGGAATGAATTCGTTCCAAATGAAATTCTTTAAAGCAAATTTTCAATTATACAAATTTCCCATAGGAATACATTGAAAACAGAGTAATCCCTAATCACAATCATTTTTATGTTGTACGGATTCGCCCCATAGACGATTCTGTTCAGCAAATTTCCCCCATCTCCGGAATGTTTTATGTTGTACAAATATTATGTTATACAAACTGTTTGTTATATGATGGTCCACTGTACTGGGTTTGTAGTATTCCTGGAAAGAGAGTACAGTATGTGAGTGAAAATTATGGGGTAATGAAAGAGTATGTTGGCTAATATATTCCTTTCTTGTAAATGAAAAATCTTCAAATAATGTAACTTGAAACAATTTATGAATCTGAAGTCAGGGATGAAAAGCTCAAGGCATTTGGTTTGGTTTATGTTCAGAATGATGTGGGTTTCTTTCTCCTTCTTCCTCTCTGCATCCCATTTAAAGGGATTACATAATTCTTGTAATGCTGCTTTGATCTGCCATTGAAACAAAGAAGCCTCCTTTCTAAGGTTCTTGCCATGCTCGTTCTTTGTAGACTCAAGTTAATCATGAGCAGAGCACAACTGAGTTGATAACATTTTTTAAATAGTTCCTTTAAAAATTAAAATTACAGCTCCCTTGTTTTGAGTACTTTGGTGGTGGTGGTGGGAAGGAACCCTTCTTTTGTTCATAATCTAATAATCCAGAGAAATGAATTATTCCTCCTCTCTGCCTGTTAATTAATAAGATGCCGCTTAAGACATTTCATAAATGCTCATTCCACCGTCTGATTGCTACGCTTTCTGCCATTTATGTGGTACATCTTTTGGCTTTGTTGTGGATAGTTAGTTTTTGTTTTGTACTTTCTGAATGCTTGCATGGAGGGCATGCATTTCTGATTGCTTTGAGGAGCTTGAGGGAATAATCTATTAGGAATATTCTTGAAACTTGGCCGTCTGTTAGCATGCCATGCCAAAGGCTTAGCTAAGTTTAATTCAAAAACCAAATTGTGGCTGAATTTTTCAGAGGTACAGGACAACCAAGATTAATTAGATTCCTAGCTTCATGCTGACCTGTACCTCAGTTTTCCTAGTTCATATGAAATCTCTGAATATTGTTTCCAAATTTCATAGCCTTACCATACTGTTTCCAAAGTGATGGTACATAAAATGTCGTCCTGGGACTAAATCTGATTGTTAATTCACACCTTAGAACAGACCCATTGAATCAATGGGATTTGCTGTCAAGTCTGTTGGAAACCCCAGTGTTGTCACTAATTCAGAATCACATCAGGGATTCTGTTGATAACTGTTGGACTGGTGTTTATTTTGGACAACTGCGGGAGACACTGTTTTAAAAATTTGCACAAAAGCAGCATAAAAGGGCATAATCATGTTGATGGATTTTTCCCCGGTATACGTATTCTGCTTTTAGAACATATTGGTTTGGTTTTTTTAACAATATTAACTGGGGGGGCAGTATGGTAAAGCACATAGAACAGGCATGTCCAAACTTCAGCCCTCCAGATGTTTTGTACTGCAACTCCCACAGTCCTTTGCCATTGGCAATCTAAGTTTAGAATTCTGGGAGTTGTGGTCCAAAACATCAGGAGGGCTAAAGTTTGGACATGACTGACATAGAATGTTGAACAAAGGCTGATGGGACCCGGGTTCAAGCCCTTTCTTGGCCATAGAAGCTCACTAGAGGGTGACAGTATTACTCCTTGAGCATCTTATGTGCCCTCAAATCCCCATGAGGTTTCACTGAATGGGAAGGGACTGGATAGCCTCTAACAGCATAATCATCCATTGGAAAGACAAGTTCACACGAATATTATGTTCCCTGGCTGGTGGAAGATGCATTCTAGATGATCTCATGGACACAATTATAGGAAACAATGCCCTAGTGAATTTTGCATGAAAGAAAATAGTGTTTTATTTCCACCGTGGTGCCCACAGAAAAAACATAGCAGACGACCTAGTTAGTACTTCCTTATGTATTAGAGTTAAGGTGTTTTTGTGCATGCGGTATTGTTCATGACCAGCACTGGTCAGAGTATTTGTGCAACACATCAAAAATGCTTCTGTTCCGCATTTGCTTTTGAATAGTAGGAAAGAGAGTTTCAGATATCTAAAGTGCCCTTCAGTTGTATAACTCAGAGGGGGCTAAGAATGTCATTAAGCTGATTGTTATACAGCGTGCTATCATTTTACATATGTCACATTGTGGTTTTGAGGGGACATAAATATGTAATCAGCAAATACCATAGATGATCCTGTAATCCAAATGTCTTCTGACCCAGTTTGTTGGGATTTATTGGGAGTCCCTAGTGATGCGGCCAGAGGACCTCTGTCTTAAAATTACTCTCTTGCAATATTTACATAAAAATAAGGAAGCATCACAGGGCAATTTACATAGAATTGATACGAATATTGTTACATAGGAGGTAGCATGTTGCCTGCCTTGTAAACATTGATTCATTCAGTATTCACTGTTTTATTTTCCTTTTCCAATTGTGCATATCTGAAATCAGCAATGTATAAAATATGTATATACATTTGTATTTAAAACATTAAATATAGAATGCATTTAAAGTCACAAATAGCTTAATTAGCACAGAACACATGCTAGCAAATTGCCTATAATTTATTTAGTTTATAAAGATAGTTGACAAATTAAAAAACAAACAAAAATGGAACTCAGTATGCAAAAAACATATCATTTGATCCCTATGAGGAAATCTTGACTCGGTGTTGGCTTCCAGGATTTAGAGCAGTTTAAAACAACAAATCAATGGAATTTGTAGTCTCCATTTTAAATGTACGCAAATAAGTTGATACGTAGCTGTTTAGTTATGGTTGAAGGGAGGGACTATTAATATATGGATTTATTTAACCAACAGTTATTGTTTAGTTTATATATTTTACATGGCCATCTGGTAACATATTCTGGAAAAAAATCTTCCTCACATTATGGGCCCTTGTGTTTGAAAAGGTAATTTGCTGCTGCTACTGCTGTTTTGACCTGCCCAATGCCACTGGACAGAGCTTTTGTACATCTATCTGTTAGAAAATAGTGTTCTCTTTTAGAGAAGAGTTGTTTGAAATCAAAAATTGTGTTGGAAATTCTTTTGTAGTAGCATCTATTACTTGAAGGGGGGGCTTCTTTAAGATCCACTTTGAGAATGGACAAAAGCAGTATACAAATTAACATCATTTCCCTTATAAGTCTTCTTAGACTTAATAAATAATAGTTGTCTGCTGTCAAGTCAATTGTGACTCAAGGCAACCTTTTCATGGCATTCTAAGTAGAGGGTACTCAGAAGTGGTTTTAGAAGAGAGTGTCAGGCAAAACCAAATAAAAATGGGGGGGGAGAGAAATATATTGGGGCACCTTAAAGATTAACCACTGTTATTTTAATGTGAGCTTTCATGAATAAGTTCACTTCTTCAGACCTGTGACAAACTGAGAAGTTATTTATCCTTAGGTACCCTTAACCCATATAAGCTGGCTTTTCTGGGATGTATAGTGGGGAACTGTACTCCCAGCCTTCGGTCATACTGGCGGTTACCTAAATCTCTGATCTATCCAGCCAGATTACTTAGAAGTAAGTCTTGCTGAGTTAAGGGGAACTTTGTAATACAGATAATATACAGTACTAGGTTGGGAAAAGTCAATGCTGTAATAGATTTCAAATGGTTGTGTCATTACTATTTACACTGTTTCTTCTCTAAATAAATCAGCCTATCTCTAGTTGTTGGGATGACTTTACCATTGGCAGAAATTTTCATTAAATAAAGATGTCTTCCTCCCATCCATTAGCCCACATGTGATCCTGACAATAAAAGGGGCCCATACATGCCTCAGAATAAGAGGCCAAAATATTTACTTTTTGTTTTTAAAGCCCCTATCTGATTATGTCATCAGTCTTATGCTGTGGAACTACTCTAGTTGAGAGACTGACAGTGGATTTTGTTTATAGTTACCCAGAATGTCAAAAGATTTTTAATTTTAAAAGGCAATTGTTTTCCTTTTCCTTGCTTAAATTATTTGTGGTTTCTCTGAGGGTTGTAATCTGAGTAATTAAGATCAAACCTGAGAGGAAATTACATAAAATCTCTTCCTTTCAGTTTATCTTTCTATCTGTTTTTGATATTATGCTCAAATAACTCGTGCAATAACATAGCCACAACAGTAGTGTGTGTGTGTGTGTGTGTGTGTGTGTGTGTGTGTGTGTGTGTGTGTGTGTGTGTGTGTGTGTGTGTGTGTGTGTGTGTGTTAAGATCAAGGCATCCTGTTATTGTCTTTATTTTAATCATTGCCATTTTTTAAATTTTTGATGTTATCAAACACATCTTTCCGACATTAAAGGCAACAAAGAAAGGGCTGCTGAAACATATCACTCTATTTTGGTGAGCTCTTGAAAAGAGAGCTTCCAGATTTTTCTGGCTTGACTCCTGTGAGATGCACACTGAAGTCAGACCTTTGGCACCACCGATATCATCTTTCATCTTCTTACTCCTCCCTCCCTTCACTCTTGCATTTCCACACTTGTGCCTGCATTTTCTAAAGGTCATACCTGTTGGGGATGCCCTTGTAAACCAACCCCAGTAATAATGTAATAAAGTGCAACTGATTCCATGCGGTATAGGGAGAAAAGCCAAAGCCGTGCGGCAGTTTTCATTAAAAGAAAGGAGTTAATGATTTCTACACTCGCCCTGCAGTAACACTTTTAAACTGTTTCCTTGAGAAAAATTCCTCCCATATTATTGCAGTCCTTTTATTTTATGAAAAACAGAGGCATTTCTTTAGTTTTTGCAGGTAATATTTTTGAAAAGAGAAAAAAAATGACTTGTTCGTTGTTGCATGTGGAATCCTATTGCAAAGTGAGGTCTGCTGAAGACCATGTTAATTGTGGATTCAAAATCTGCACATCTAATTAGACTTTCCAAGCCCTGGTGAAAAGGTGATCAATGCTGATGGCTTTGTTGTGAACAAGGGATGACTATTTCACAGCGAATGGCTTGTGTTTCTGATTTAGTTCATTTTTCCATGTTATTCTTAATTAAATGTCCTCAGATTTTGCTGCTCTTGAGAGACGTTAAGGTTTATTTGACATTGTTTCAGAATTGAAAGTTCTTACGGCTTCAGGGCCTATAAACTGAGGAATCGCTGGCTGTTCTAGGGGACTATTTCTACATTTTCCAAGGCGGCCTTTCTCAAATAATGGGTTTTAGATTACACTTCCCACAACTTCTGATTTTTGGCTAAACCGGTGGTGGCTGCCTAGGCATGAAGAGACAGAACAAATGGTACATGACAAGTGGCAGAACTCTTAAACTTCAATGGCAAGGGTTTTCACTTTGGCATCAGTAGAGTGTGGCCTAGAGAGTTTTTAAGTCTTTACTGTAATTAATGGCTCAGTACTTCTTAGAAAAAAGAATGAAGTACAACAGAACAATTACGATAGAATAACTTTCTTAATTTCTTGGGGGAGTGTCTCTTGCAGCTCTCAATTCTCAGGAATGCTTGAATGAGAAATCCTCTAAGGCTATTGTACTAGGAGAACAGACACCTTGAATTTTTGCAGAAAGCTAATTGTCATCTGGTGAAATAGGCTGAAAATTAGTAGTTACACGGTTTCCTTGTGTATTCATGGATTTTACAATCAATTGAGCTGGCAGTTATCAAAAGCTAGTGTGATGTTAGCGGAAATAGCATTGGACGATTTCCAGTTCGGGGTTTGCTTAGCTCTGATGCTTACTTGGTAGCCTTGGGTAAGTCCTTGCTGCCTATCTGGCTGTTGCCAAGATGAATAGATGTTAGAGACAGTTGCATGGATTCCTTGGAATAAGAGCTGGATGAAAGCCAAGAAACTACTCTATAAGAATAAGCAATTTTACCTGCTTGCCATTATAGGCACAAGTCTTTTGATAATAAAACACTTTAATGATTTGATAAAATATTTGTTTGTAATGTCCATATACCTAAGGTCCTTCCTGAAGATTTGTTTTTTGCTACACCAATGTATTGTATCACTGAAATCAAATTGGTTCACATTTTCAACCTTTCCTGATGGGATTAATTTTTCCTCTCTGTTCTTCCCTCCTCTTCTGTTTCACATGAATTTGTGAATAATTTGATAATATTAATCAACTATCTTCACTGCTACCCATGGACATGTTTTTAAAAAACCAGCTTAGAATTATACATACAGTACATGAAGTAGCAGGCATAGATATAGCAAATAATAGCTAAAAGCAAGTCGCGTGCTTTCTCCAGTACATTGTAAATGATGTGATGGTCAGCAGTTACCTGCTAATTATCCAAGACTTAAAAAATAGCAGGGTGCACAAAGCTTCCATGTAATGAGATAAAGTCTCCTATATCCTAAAATTGGAAAATAAAGCCTTTTGATCAGTGGCAGTCTGCCATGGGCAATGGCATCATTCCCATTGTGCATGCAGAATCCACCCAACAGGATTTCAATCAGCAAACAGCAATAGTTGAGTACAGCCTTCTTTCCTCACTCAAAAAAGGCTTAATACAGACGCCTGCTGTCTGTATCTATGTAAGGGACAGCTTAAAAGTGAGATAATCTGCTATATGTGGAATCTTTCCACACAATTACGAACCCTGTGTTTTCAGGATCTCCAATTACACAGAGGCATAGCAGAGATTTTCAGTTTCCCTTTGAGAAGACAAGCAGGAACACAGGTTTCTCTGCCCACTCTTCCCAATTAATGCTTTTTTGAACACATGAGTAACTAAGACTTGCATATTAAACCCATTCACAAAATCAGATGTGGGGTTTAGTTGTTATAAATGTTCAGACACAATAGTCTGGAAATATGCCATATGTATTTTTTTTAAAGTCAAGATGTGGCTTTTGAGATTTGTACGCTATTAAAGGAGTGATTTTAGTGGTGCTACCCCTTCTCATTGAGTTTCCAATGCTGAGCAGGTATTTGAACCCAGGTCTCCTGAGTCTTCCATCTGTCACTCTGTCAGGTACACCACATAGTGAAATTCTACCTAAATCTGTAAGGACCATCAGGACTAGCCTCACTTTGATGATTTAATCATGGAGTAGAGGGAAGATTTGTTTTGGAGGCAACAAACATATTCTCCTGAACTTCTCTCAACTCAGTCTTTCTTAGTTTTTCTTTCCCCTTTTCTGCTTCTTACTGGAATACATGAATGCTCAGTTAAACACATACATGTATGCTACATGAACCTCTGGACTCTTTGTTCAAAGTATAAACATATGAACTCTTCTGATTCAGTTGATGTTCACATGTGTCGGAAGACAGTTGAATATACATGATCAGTACTATCTTTCAGAGTGGTAATGGCAATTCTGCTACATAGGTGCAGAAAATTGGAGGATGATGGGTGTCCCTATGCACATAACAAAAACTTTCTCTCTCTGAAATGTTTTGTTATTTTTGTTATTTCCTGTTATTTCAGGAAAGGTATGGGGAGTTAAAGGGAACACAATACTGGTTGACCTTAATTAATTCAAAGGAAATGGCTTAGCAGTTCTTTTATCCATGTGTGTAAGTATATTGTTTGATTTGTTTTGTATTACTGTAGTATAGCTGGTCCAAACTTTGATACATAACTGATTGTTTCTTCTCATTTTCTGGCAATTCCCAATAGAATTTTGATGACTTTTATTGTAGCACTACAGAACAGCTGGCATAATGTGTAGATTAAAATGCAACTTTTACAAGAATGATGAAGTGTCCTGCTGGTTTTTATTCTGACATTTCTGGGCAGCCAAGCTTTAATTATTGTGCTAAAGTTGTTAATACCATACAGTGCTCTCTCTCTCTCTCTCCCTCTCCCTCTCCCTCTCTCTCTCTCTCTCTGTGTGTGTGTGTGTGTGGGTGGGTAGCAGTAATTGGATAATAAATGTAGATGTCAGAATGTCACAGAAGGTTCCACATTTCTTGATTAAAGATGTTACTCTGGTGTTAAACCCAGATTAAAAGGGCATCTTAAATTCTATTGATTCTGTTAGCCTTTTTTAAATTTTACTGCTCATTCTCTCTGTGATTCTTTCTCTCTCACACCCACAGCCACACCCGCACACTCACACACCCCTCTACATCCAGAGCCACACTCTCATACTAAAGCAAGGCAAGGTTATTTCTGAATTGCAAGGAACTGTTCACCGGGTTACTAGTTGTTTTCCAAGGCGGTATCTCTCTGCTTGTCACTCAGGAAAGGACTCTGTGAAACAGGGATTCAGTTTGGGTTGGCTGTATTGCTTTAAGTTCCATCATTTTGTTCTATCTACATGCATCACTCATATTAAGGACATTGTATCCGAGTGGGTGTTGTTGGGGGGGGGGGAGGCTGGAATGCATGGCTGTTAAGCGTTATTCCAGATAAACAGCACTGGTTCCAGCATATCGGAAAAACTGTCCACAAATCAGATGCTGCTTTTTCTTTCAGCATGAGTTTCCTTTTTGTTTGGTTATCATGGAACAAAAGCTGCCTAGATGCCCTATAATCACATCCAATCTCCCCTGATTTCGGAAGCTAAGGAGGGTCGGCCCTGGTTAGTACTTGGATGGGAGACCACCAGGGAATACCAGGTGCTGTAGGTGCTTGGAGTAGGAACTGGCAAACCACTCCAGTATTCCTGCCAAGAAAACTCCATGGACATGGAGAGTCCATGGAGTCGGTCACGACTCTAACAACACAGCACACACACATGGAACAAAAGGAGAGGAAAGCCTAAAAAAGTACCATGGTTTGAGTTTTATTTTTGTTGTTATTTTTTCGAGTAATCATATTCAAAAGTTTTCTACCTACAGTACTTTTAAGGCTTGCTGATTATGACCCAGGGCAGGCTATGGTTCCTTTTGCTACCTCAGTTCCTTAGAGTTTTGTTGTTTTCAGTACTATAATAAGAAACAATTCAAGGATGCAGATGACAACGAGTCCTATTTTTATTATTGTTATTATTATTATTATATTTGTTTTGAGACTTGCTTTTGAAGTGGACAACGGGATGAGACTTTGGCCAAGTTGGCAATACTAGTGACATTTTAAGCCTTATGCTTCTGAATCAAAACATTTCTTTTCAAGCAAGGTGAATTCATATAAGACTTTTGACTGAACAACCAGGTTCAAGAGAACAGATTTCTTTTTAAAAAAAGCATCAACATGAGGCAGGAGAATGCCCAGAGTAAATGAATTCTGGTGTAAAGCCTCCCAAAACAGCAGCAGAGAGCCTTGCATAATACACCAGTCCAGGCCTTTATGTTGTGACAGAAACCAGGAGAATGATTAGGCTAAATGCCTTGTAGGACAGGGTTGTTTAGTCCCTGTTGAATTCTAGGCTATTATCTTGTGCTAATTGGATTGCATGCACAGTCCCTAGTATGTGGCAAAATAGAACCACTGGCAGCCAGACTTCCTCCCCAGCTCTTTCCAATTCCCACATGCAAGGAATTTGGCATTGGTTCTGAATTAGGGGAGGGTTTCCCCCTCCCATAGTATGGGGCAGGCCGCTGAAGGGACAAGGCTTTTATTTAAGCTTGGACCAGGTCCTGCCTATCACCTTGAAGGAGAGCAGTTAGGCTGAAATCCACAAGATAGTCCCTTGGAACTTTTTTTTTTTGGGGGGGGTAGCATGCTCAGCCTCTGCTCCTCTGACCTTCCAATGTGAATGGCTTTGTTGCTTTACAGCGTGAAATTCTTTGGGCCACTTTGAACAAATTCCCAATTAGTCATCATTCAGAAAAGTCTTGAGGCTACTTTGTGCTATTTCAAATTCAAAATAAAAGGGGGGGGGTCAAGATTTCCCAGCTTATTCAGACGTTTGGTTTGCCTACCATCATGCCAGATTTCTTGAGGATATGGCAAGCGGATAATCCCTGTGTAAACTGAGTGTGTCAGAGTACCTGCACTGTGGCTGATCAGCTGAAGCTGCTGTAGGGTAGAAAAAGGGAGATTACATTGGAATGAAGATATGAGGGAAGTAAACCTAACGGAAGCAGGGTTTGCAAGCTTAAAAGTGTATCTAATTGCTCTTTATTGTACACAACTCAAAATTAGAGTCTCTAGCATGTGCACCTAGGGGTATAATATCCCGCTGTTATGGAAAGGTAGAATCACTACAGAGGGACAAAATATTAGCCAGATTCTATGATGTATGTTTGGTGGTATGCTTAATTTTGTGACATGGACAGTTCTTACAGCTGGTTCTGACTTTCACAATATATTCAAGTGGGAACACTCCCAACCAGGAAAGCTGTCAAGGTACCCCATGGTATTACCTTCCCTGTACAGTTTTCCAAAGGCTAAATCTTGAAGAGGGATAGATAAACTGAGAATTGTGTTGAACAAAGTAACAGATTCTCTCTCACTCACTCTCTCACTCTCTCTCCCTCCCTCCCTCCCTCCTTTCCAATGCTTTTAAGTAGCTGCTGGTGAAAAGGGAATAGTTTGAAAACATCTTGTAATCATGAATTAGAATGAATTATGTCACTTAGCTGTGGAGGCCATTTAGTATTTCAAAAACACAGCAGGGAACCTTTTTTAAAGACATAATTAAAAACAACAGAAGATATAGGCGGCTATGGATCTTAAGTTCCAGGCTTCCAGGATAATTTAAGTCCTTCTGAAATCCCCCTTGTTGTTGTCCTCTATTAGCATCTGTGTGATATTTCCCTTCAGTCAGTGCTTTCTCTTTACAGAAATGGAGGAAAAAGTCAATAGGTCACGCCTGGATTGGTCAATATTCAGAATCTTTCAGTTGAATGCTGTTTGGTTAATTTTAGATGAAAAGACCCTTTAAAGGGAACATTTGAATAACACATGTTATCCACTGCTGAGAAATAATTTATCTTTAACAAGGAATAAAATACTGTCAATTTGGTTGATGTATGTCTATTGGTGTAAATAATGGATCTGTCAAAAAAGACTAAGAGTGTAAGTTCTCTGCCCAAGGGAACGTCCATGCCAAACTTACTTGGCATGGTGTTTGAAGATTTAAATTTACACTTGGCTGTTTTGAGTTGTTCCGCATAATGGATTAAAACATTCCTGTGGCAATTCAACGGAGTCACACTTCAGATGGAATTTAATATATTTCCCCTTTGACTCTGCATGCCTAAAAAACATGCATACCTCTCTAGTGATGTGTATGTGGATTTCACATTTATTTGTAGTGTTTGCATGTTGCTTCTTATCTGAAAAGCCACATGTAACATTTCATTACTGTGGTTCTGCTTTATTGAGAATATAGCCCTATGGGGTAGGTCATGGTGAGAGAGACTTAACAGCCGGTGGTCACCCAGTGAGTTTTGAAAGTCTAAAACCCAGATCTCTCAAGTCCCACTACTGCACTCCTTAGCCACTGCATCACACGAAAGAGAGAAAATGTTGAGGTCCAAAGGGAAATGAACATCTCCATTGAAGGGAACTTTTAAAGATTGCCATTCAGATTCTTTACAGCAGCCCATTGCCTTTTGTCGGGCAAAGATCTGGTGTTGGACATGAGTGAATGGTGCCAGTAGAACTGAGAATGGTATGTTTTCTCACTTCCCTTCTGTAACTCTCTGTGGCGCTAAATATATACTCCAAACCCTCTGGAGCAGTTTGGTAGGTGCATAATGTCCTGGGTCAACAATCAAGGCTTGCCAGAGGTTAAGGTAAATCCTGACCCCTACAGGAGTCAACAATCCACAAATACTTTCTGCACAGCAAAAGCAGTGCAGCCGTGAAATTAGTGTAGCTTTAATTAGATATAAAAAGCAAGTTTGGTATCAAATGACTGAATTTCTTCTGTTGTAGTTAAGAGGGGTATTTTTAGTTGTGCAGCCAAATGAAGTCTTAAATCTCTGCAGATTTTCATTGTCATAATAATATTTTGACCAATTATTATCAGATCAACTGATAAGTAGACTGAAGTTGGCATTTTGTATTGACAAATTATCCACTATCTTATGCAGTCAATTGAGATAGCCTCCACTATGGTTGTGGGGGGGAGAGTGTCATTTGAGGAGTGATACTAGCCATTGGCATCTTTAAGCAAGATATTGTCTAATACAGTTACAGCTTCATTCCCTGGGCCATTGCATAAATAAAGCATTCAGTGTGTGCATCAGTGCCATCAAGCATGAATACCCTGGTAGACTGGGAATTAAATGCCAAGTGAGGGTCAGAAGCAACAAAGGCTGAATAACACTCAGCAAATGTATACATATTAGGTAAGGAACACTGCTTCTGAGGCAGAAGAAATTGAATAAGCACCTTGCAATGTCTAGAAGGAACATAAAGACTTCTTTTGTTTGTCTGAGCTAGGGCCACTAAAGCATGCAGAATATCCATCACTGAAAGAGTTGGACAATGGCTTATTAAAGTAAAAGGGAAACTGGGCTGTGCTGGATTCCTTGATGGCATTACAGGATCCAATTATAATTAACTTTTTTCCCCCTCATTCCCTGGCACACTATGGATAGGGATACGTAGCCTGCAGAATGGTATCGTATTTGTCATATTTTACCAGTCAAGAG
>JAHTLZ010000129.1:28807105-28833718 GCA_023846285.1 Phrynocephalus versicolor | reverse complement strand
TAGCCTGCAGAATGGTATCGTATTTGTCATATTTTACCAGTCAAGAGACAATAGTTGAATGAGAAAATACCTTTTACAGTGATAAAAGTACAGTGGTTTCTTTGATTATTTTGTCTAAAAAGATGTAAAAAGAAGAAGAAAAAAGAAAATGTACAGTCTTTTATAGTGTAAGTAGTATGATTTGGATTTTCTAGCCCAGTATGGGAAGGATGATATATACTTTATGATATCATGGGGCCTTTGAAAATTCAGTTTTCCAAACTTTAAATGTATTAGTGAAACTTTAAAGTATGTGTCAGTGACATCAGTTAAGTCTAACCTACCTAAATATACCCTATCATTAGCACAGAAACTAATCAGTAAAGCCATTTTACATCCTCTATATATATAGTAAAAAAGAGGTTTGGAGCCTTTATAGATACATATAGTTTAGTATATATTTACATATAGTTTAGCTTACTCTTCAGGAGAAATTGTTGCCAAAATAGCTCAGAATTAAATAGTCTCTGTAGTAAAATAGTAGCTAATGAAACAGTAACTTTATTCTTTTAAAAGCATGGTATGAAAAGAATAAGGGTTGCAGGGAGAGCTGTCTCATATTAGTTCGTGAAATTCGTTTGTGTTGTGCAGGGGTCATAGATCAGCTTGCGCATAAGTGAAATGAGGACAGTGGAGGACCAAATAAACCTGGTCAGTAGAGTGACGGACGGACCACTGCTTCCCATGTTTTACTCGGTTGTACCCAGGTGGAATCAGTACTGTCCTGAGACTAAACCAGAAGACACTTGAAATACCTTAGGGTAGTTCTCCAGGCATAAGACTCTAGGCTCCAATATTTTAATTTGCAGCAGATCAAGGAGAAAGATCTGCAAACAGCATAGCAAAATTCCATTGCATTCAAGGAAGTTTCTTGATTGTGGCAGCTCTTGAAATTTATAAAGTCACAATGTTAGCCCAACTGTTAAGGTTCATTCCTGGGGTCGTTTAGCTTTCATTTTACACCTTAAAAAAAAAAGTTCAATATAAAGAAATCTCTTACAGCTCTCTAGATGTGTGTCAAATGCCAGAGTAAGATTGAAGACAGATTTCCTAGAGGGTGAAGCCTGGGTCAGTATTCCATCTATATGTATGTGGCTAAACGGGCATCTAAACTTACACGCAGGGCCGGCATGTCCATTAAGGCGAACTAGGCAGTTGCCTAGGGCGCCAAAATGGATAGAGGGTGCGGGCCAGCCTGCTGACCCCCCTGCCCCCCGCCACTGGCCACCGCCGTCCATCCCCCCGCTGCCCATCACCGTCCGCCCGCCGCCCCCTGCGCCCATCGCCACCCACCTCCGTGCCTGCCGTTGTCTGCCCCATGCCCGTTGCTGCCCCTTCCACCCGCCACCCCCTGCTGTCCCACCCCCCGCTGCCACCGCCAGCCCACGCGCCCCCGTCGTCCCCTGCCCTGCTCCACCCCCCGCCCCTTGCCTAGGGCGCAAAAAAACCTAGTGCCGGCCCTGCTTACACAATCCATTTCTTTTGATACTTCATGACAATGTTCAGTACAACTGAGTCAAGTCTATCCAGAGCTCTAGGTGCTGAAAACTGCCATTTCCTCAGGTGCTCTTATATTATGGAAGACAATAAACAAACAAACAAGCAAGCAAGCAAGCAAGCAGAGAATTGAGGATATACTATGACAAACTTATATTTCCTGCAATTTATGGTGATGGCCTACCATGAATCTCAGTAGAATTATTTGGTAGCTCTGGAAATACCTTGGCAAGGTGTTTGCCCCTTCCTTCAGCTGTATTTGAAGGAAGTTGCAAGCTATGGAATGCCCTTCCAAGTGAGATCCGCCAGGCACCAACATTGATGACATTTCGGCGCCAGGTAAAAATCTTCCTGTTCCAGAAGTTTTTTAATTGATACAACATAGACTGTGGGTCCTCTGATGGCAATTTTAGTGTAATGATTTTAGTGTAAGGTTTTTTATTATTGTTTTAATTATTTATTGATACTGATATTTTAACTGTTTTAATTCTTTGTAAGCCACCCAGAGACCTTTGGGTTGTGGGCGGCATATAAGTTGTAAAAATAAATAAAAAATAAATAAAATAAATATCCCTTTTGCTGAAAGGTTTTGTACCTGTCCCTTAAGAATTATTGAGACTACAGTAGGACCCCGCTATCTGCTGGGGATTGGTTCCAGGCCTTCCCGCGGATAATGAAAACTGTGGATAAGAGAATAACACCTGCTCACCCACCCCCAAACTGCTGTTTCCTGACAGTAGCTTGCTTTATGACTGCTGTTTTGAGACAGTAGCTTGCTTTATAGCCACTGTTTGTGACAATAGCTTACTTACAGCTTGCTTTGTGCTGCTGAATGATTTAATTTTTTCCTCTGCCAACCGTGGATAATTGAATCAGTGGATATGGAGGTCCTACTGTATAGAGCAGTGTTGGTGAACCTATGGCATGGGTGCCAAAGGTGGCAGTCCAAGCCCTTTCTGTGGGCACCCAACATCACCCCTTCACAGCCATCTTTATTCAGGTTAAATTGGCACTTCTGTGAAAAATTAGTGGGTTTTGAATCGTGCTTTTGACACTCAGTCTATAAAAGGTTTGCCATCACTGCTATAGAGCATAAGTTCTTTGACTGCAGCATGAGGTGGTATGTAAGGAGAGGGTCACCCCACAGATCAAAAAAGTCCTAGCTACTCAATAGACTTGAGCCTATTCTCTCCAATACAGACCCTAAGATTACTTAGAAAGTAGCCAGATTTTGTATGATGTTACTTAGATTTCAGAAATTCTATAGGAATTATAGAGTAGATTTTAAACTGGCGTTAAATGTTGAATGTTCTTATGAAGTTTGATTGGAAATTTGCAAAGGTTTATTTTTGTTGCTTGAGTGGTCTCAGGAATGTGACAAAAATTGTGCTGAGGCAGAACATAATCCACCTATGTTCTGCCTAGTTATTCTGCCTTCTGCATAGCTCCCCTCCCACTTCTCTTAACTTGAGCATCTTTATAAATCTGTGGAAACTGATAAAGATCCTGAGACAGTAATTTAGTTTAGTTCTCCAGTAGGGATAAAATGTTGGCCCCATTAAACCAAATTTTAGTGCTAAGTGTGTAATGCCTTGAATTAATGGCATTATAAAGTGCTTGAAAGATTTTCTATTTTCCTTCTGAATAAATGTACCTTACGCTAGACATTTTAGAATCATTAATGTGAACGTTTAAATCATCTCTTCAGTTAATAAGGTCTGTTCATCCCTTTCTCCGATCATATATTTCATTGTATTTTTACAAGGATTGAGAAAAGGAAGGGAATGAACATGTCTTATTATGTGAGGTCCTTTGCCCAACTTATTTAGTTTATAAACAAAGCTGAAAAGAAAACAAAGATGAAATAGATAAAATAAAACAAATAAAACAAATAGGGGTCTGGAGTGGCAGGCCCAGCTATCATAATTTTGTGATTTGACACTCAAGAAAAATGTCTTTGGGGAATTTTCATAGTTAGTAGTAATTGAACATTCCTGGCAATTATTCAGCCAAAGGAATAATTATACCTTGATTCAGTTTTCTAAAGTAAGTCAGCTATTAAATTTCACTCTTGTTTATTAACAAAGACTTCTTAAGATTATATTTTTCTTAAAAGGCCTTTTCCATAAAAGAAACCCTGGAAGTAGCAAAAATGATATTTAAGCATCAGCCAGAGTAATTTGTTTTTATTCATGTGAAGAAATTATTGCACTTTCCCTTTTGTTATTTTGAGGGATGAAAATGTTTGGTTATGGAGTGCATTCAAGTCACATCTACTTATTTCATGCTAGTTGCCAAAGACTTAACATTCTTTAAAATAAAAATATAAAATATAAAATATTTTTATTTTAACTACATTTTGTTCATGTCCCTTTTTCCTTTTGTTTCCCTTTCTTTTTTAACATTTTGTGTATCCCATGAGAATTACTCAGCTCAAATCAGGATAGCAGAGCTAAAAATAACATAAGTTGGCCTTTGATCTAGGCACATGTTGAAGTATTTTCAAGACCAGGATAATCTGCATGCATCCAGCCTGCCCTGACTGAAAAAAATTAGCCCATAGGGAAAACTGCCATGAACTTATCCGAGCTACTGAAATCTTACGTCACATGAAGGAAGCGGTAGTTGTACCAACTTTTGACAGCATTAGTAAGCAGATGTGATTAAAATATGTTCAGTATTGTTTGTGTAATATGTTTGTGGACAAATGGAAAGTCTCAGTTGTTTGCTGAGCCTGGTTTTGCACCCATGTAGACTAGGAACTCTTTGTTGGTAAAGCATCACAATCAAGATAAGGTTATCTAAAATACATTTAGTGCATCACCTAACCTTATCTGATGCTACATTGGCATGAAATTATTTAGTTGCTTTGCAGCTGCTGAATCAAAGGAAACATTAAGGTCTGGGATTGCCTTAGGTTTCATCTAGAAGTTCTAGATGCCCGAAGCACATCTGATCTCGCCTGATTTTGGAAGCTAAGCAGGGTCGGCCCTGATTAGTACTTGGATGGGAGGCCACCAGGAAATACCTACAGCACCTGGAGTAGGAACTGGCAAACCACTCCAGTATTCCTGCCAAGGAAACTCCATGGACATGGGGTCATGAAGAGTTGATCATGACTGTAACAACACAACACACAAGAGGTTCTAATGGAGCTTACTTTTGTATGTAATGGATGTGCTCAGTGTTTTTGCAGCACAATCCCTGTTTAGATATTCTGTAGTCTCTACTTCATTATCTAGGCAGAATGTTGACTTCCCTTGCAGTCTTTGTGATTAATAGGGCTATTACATAGATGTATCATGCAGCCAAAAGGGCAATCTAGCCCTGAAGTTTGGGAGGACATGTGGAGTTAAATTGGGGCCAAACAACAAATACCTGGAGCTTGTCTGGGTGGCTGATGTAACTTACTTTTTCTTCTTCTTTAACCTGATGAACACTTAGTGAGGATGGCAACACATCACTGAAAGTGGCAAACGTGGCTTAGCTGTTAGAAAATAAATTGGCATCAGTAGTTGCAAATCAATTAGAGAAGGTTACTGAAGAGCTACTATACAATACACAGTACTAGGTCGTAAGGGCTAGATTAACAGTGGTGTCCCTCCAGCCCATTCCTTAAAGGTGGCAGGAGGTACTGCCCTTGGAATTCTTCATAGATCGAAGTTTCAATTCCTATCTGTATTTCATATAGTTGTTTTTCATATCATGATCCAAGTCATGGCGAAGTTGAGTCATGGCAACTGGACTTCTTTTATTGATAGATCAAAACATTTTCCTACTTATCAAAGATGCTTCATCAGTCTGAGGAACGTTAATGGCGAGGCCTCCAATTTATAGTTCACCTTCATTTCACATCACCCTGGTCTGAATAGCCTCATATGTTGGACAATGACAATCTGAATAGGCTCATTATGTGGACAATAGCCTGAATAGGTCAGTAGGCCATAGGCTACAATCCTATTCAGGCCATTGTCCACCTAATGAGCCTACTCAGGCTTCCAGTTAACCTCACCTGGATGTCTAAAAATCTTCACAGATGATATGTCATGATTCCTTTATGAATATAGAAGGTTCATAGTGTGATTACAAAGTTCTTTTTTTGATATTGTATATATAGAGACTCTGACTTGATAGAATTGAATACAGTGTTATCTCTGTTAACAAAATTAATCCATTCCGCGGGCCATTTTACTGTGCAAAAAGTTTCGTTAACCAAAACACGGTTTCCCTTTGAAATGAATGGGTAAATCATTTAATCAATTCTGGAGGTTAGATAAATTGACAGTCACTTCCTTTCCCTCGCTGGGGTGCCTAGCATGGAAAAGTAAGTGTTGTGTCAGGTGCCCCAAAGCCGAGCCCAGCAATGTGGGAAAGCATTGAGGTGCTTGATACCAGCGGGGGAAATGAGGCTACCACCTCAGGGAGCAAAGCTGGGTGGCGGTGGCGAAGGATGTAGCTGTTCCTGCCAGTCATTTTTGCTTCAGACAGCTAGCTCCTTTGCTGCCACCACCCAACCATACTCCCCATGGTGGTAGTGAGGGGTGGCAGATGGTTCCTTACCCACTGCCACAAAGAAGGTGTCCACTCTTTGGGTGCCTTCTTTTCCGGAGTGGATAAGGACTCACCCGCTGCTGCTGACTGCAAGCCGGGGGATGGGGGGGGGGATGAACGACACAAGTGCCTTCCTTTTTCGGGTGCATCTTTCATCCTCCTTTGCTTGTCCTTACTCTCAAAAAGAAGGCATTCACTTTTTTGGTGCCTTCTTTTTGAGAGTGGGTAGGGACCCGCCTGCTGCCGCTCGCTACAAGCCCGTGGGGAATGAAAGCGAGTGGCAGTGGGTGGTGGTGGCAGCGTCCGGGAAGTTCAAGCCTTCCTGGGCAGCAAACCCAATCTGCCGCTCTGCCCAACCATGTGGCATGAGGTGTCTCTGCCCTGACATGTCAGCTTCAAGGGGCCCCTGGCAATCAGGTGGCTCCCAAGGGCAGCTGTCAGCTGCATCCCACACGTGAGCCCTTTCTGACATGGCAAGGCAGGAAATGGCCCTCCAGTGGGCATCCTCCGATGGAGCCCCTGGGTTTAATGATATGCAGTCATATACTTGCATAAAAGTAAATATTTTTCTTAATTTAGTAGATGCAGTTCAAGAGATTATCTTATGTTTCTAATGAAAGTGTGATAGAGGTCATTTAATCATTGCAATGGTATCCCACTCTTTTGAGAGACTTCAGATGTGTGGACATCATTTTTTTCCACATAAAAATTCTGTGAGGAACTTATGTTGAGGAACAATAACGGACCCACCTAGTAGCTTCATCATTCTGAGGTATCCATGTTATCTGACAAAAAATGATAGCTATAATTAGCCCATTCTCTAAAGAGGGGTGCTTGTAACAGCCCTACCCTCACAAAGCTTGAACTGAGCTTTGTAGCACACTATTAAGATGACATCTGACCTTCCTTTTCATCCAGAGAAACAGTCTCAGCTCTTTAAAAAGAAAAGTGAACCTGCAAGTACTGTATAGTATTTTAAGGAAGCAAGCAAAATACCCCTGGTTTTATTTATTCTGATAAATGCCAGAATCTGAGATTCTGACACATATATCCTGCAAAGTCAAGATCAGTTGGACTCCTCAAAATTAATAATAAAATTCAGAATTATTTTCCCACTCCCATATTTCTGTGAGGCTTTGGCTTTTAAAAGTTGGTACTAAATAATACTAAAGTATTAAATAAATGACTTCCAAAACTTGGAACATGTTTAGCTGCAGCATTTCTAGTAAGCATTTGTGTGGCTTATTGTCTTCCATGTTACTAAGTTCCCATTCCTGATTGCCTCATTGTGCGGCTTCAAAAAGCTGAATGTACCCAGAACAGGCAGGCCTGTGTAGCCTTAAAAATTGTTCTGCTTATATATCTGGAAGTCGAGTCATGGCAACTGGACTTATTTTCTTGAGAGACTGAAACGTTTTGCTGCTCATCCAAACAGCTTATTCAAAAATACTTCACATCTCCAACAGCTAACGGCTCATACTTTATGAGTGTTAGGAAGGTTGTAAAGGTGGAATTTTAATGCACCTCAGGCCATTGTCCATCTCATGAGCCTATTTTACACCAGGGTGACATGAGGCCAAAGTGAACTATAAAATGGAGGGCTCACAACTAGCTTTGCTCAGAGTGACAAAGCTGTTTGGGTGAGCAGTGAAACGTTTCAATCTCTCAAGAAAAGAAGTCCAGTTGCCATGACTCAACTTCCAGATAAACTCATCAGGATGAATGAGAATCTTCACAGGCATTCTGCTTATATACAATTTATTTATGCAGGCTACACATTGCACCCCCCCCCAGCAAACTGGGTACTCATTTTACTGACCTCAGAACAATAGAAAGCTGAGTCATCCATGAGCCGGCTACCTAGGATTGAACCTCAGGTCGTGAACACATAGTTATAGTTGAAGTACAGCAGTTTAAACACTGTGCCATGAAGGCTCTTACTATTAAAGGGCCTTTTTACACGACCCCTCAGATCCGCTGGTCCCTTAAATTCGGACCAGAGATCTTGAGGGTTCGTTGCTGTTCCTCCGTCCCCACCCGCTCCGCACTTCCTTGTTCTGTCTGCGTGAGGGGAGGGAGGAAAAAAAAGCCTTAAACAGGGACAAAAGAAGAAACCCTTACCTCCCGTGTGTGGAAGCTTGCTCTGAGCCCCGGTCTTACTTCCTGGTTGCTCTTAAAGGGGCAAAGGCAAAAGAAAAACAACAAAAAGAAGCGAGGAGAGCTCAGGCACTCTCTGCATCAAAAATTTTTACCTCCCAAAAGCAGGTACTTGAAAGGTGCGCTGGGTTGCGCTTAGGTGGGCGGGGTCGCACTTAATTGTCTGCAAACTCTGGACCTGGTGGGGAAACATTTTTAAGGTCCGGAGCTTGCAGCCCTTTGCCGCAGAGCTTAGGGGTCGTGTATAAACGCCCAAAGACAAATGCTTTACTATTCAGCAGGCATTCTTCTTTTGCCATAGATCCTGAAGAAATGCAAAAGGGAATTGCATAATTTGATCTGATTTTGGTCTTGCCATAGTACAAAACAGTAAAGTATAAATACTGACTGAAAAGAAAATTGAAGTCAAGGAACAAATAGTTTTCAAGGGGTCACAACAGTCTGAAGAACTACATTAAATCATCTGATTTAATGTGCTTCTTCACACAGCTCATTGCTAAATGGGAGAAGTAACTAGCACAACATGTATTTATGGCTGCCAAAGAGGGCAGTTTTAGAAGGGGATGGGATAAATTTATGGAGGATGAGACTACCAGTCACTACTACTCATGATTCCTATATTTCAATGACCATAATTATGAAAATGCCATGTTTTACCTCTAGTATCAGAGGCCATGTGCATCTGTAGTCTGTTTGCTGGGGAAAACAAGTAGGGTTGAAGAAGGCGGGTGTGCACATCAATGAAGTAGAACGGCCCAGTGAGAAGTTTTGTTAGTCTTGTTTTGATACTGTAACACGAGACACATGAAAGTAAATGCTCAGTATCAGTTATTTCATTTGGTTCATACATACCATCATGGAAACAACTCAATATCCAAACTACATTTTTATAATAGTTTTGAAAGAGGTTATCATGTTGGTCTGTGCCAGAAATCCAGGCAAAGTCCAAAGAAACAAAACAAAAACAAGACAGAAAAACATGTGACACCTTAAAGCCTAATTCTTATATTTTAATGTGAGCCTCCATGAAAGTTTACTTCTTGAAGGTAACACACTTTTTGTCTTCCACTTTTTTGTTGTTGTTTCATTGGATTTTGCCTGGAACTTTTAGATTGTTATTGTCATGCCTAGTTTCCTTAGAAGCATGGTGCTAAATCATGGTAAAAATTATTTGTATGCTTCTTGTTATCCTAAATTAAACTATCATGATTGGTTTCTATCAATATATGCTTCAAATGAAATTCAGTGGCTATCATGCTTTTTTTGGGTGACAAATGTTGCAGCTTACTTTCATGGAGAGCACAAGTAGTCTTAAGTGTTACAGACTTAGAGTTTTCTCTCCTGGTAACTGTTTAGCTGATGCCTATATGCCCTGAACTAGAGATGGGCACGACTTAGCGGTATTTTCGTTTTTGTTTTCGTTTTTCGTTTTCGGTACCAACCTGGACCGAAAACGGAAACGAAACGACTAATTTCGAGCCAATTTTCATTTTTCGTTACTGGAAAAGCACTCAATTGAGCTAAATGGGGAGAAACGAAAATTTTTTTCGTTTTCGTTTTCGTTTTTTCGTTTTCGTTACGTAACGAAACGAAAACGAAAAATTTTGAAATTAGCCCATGAAAACGAAAACGAAACGACTCAGACCCTAGCCGAAAACGAAAATGAAAACGAAACTTTTTTTCTGAGTCGTGCCCATCTCTACCCTGAACACATCTGATCTCATGTGATCTCGGAAGCTAAGCAGGGTCGAGCCTGGCTAGTACTTGGATGGGTGACCACCAGGGAACACCAGGTGCTGTAAGTGCCTGGAGTAGGAACTGGCAAACCACTCCAGTATTCATGAAGACTCGGTCATGACTGTAATGACACCACCACCACCACCACCACCACAAGTGTTTAGCTAGGGCAGACACGTCCAAACTTCAGCCCTCCAGATGCTTTGGACCACAACTCCCAGAATTCCAAGCCTGTATTTCCAATGGCAAAGGACTGCGGGAGTTGTTGTCCAAAACATCTGGAGGACTGAAGTTTGGACATAGCTGAGCTAGGGAATACCTGATTGAACCTTTTAAGGGTTTCCTTCTGAGTAGCCAAGATGGCCAAGGTGACATTAGGCAGACTAAAGATGTCAAGTTCCTCCCAATTTATAGACATGGGAGATTATTTTGGATTACAGTCACCTTGCTTTAAAGTTCTGGCAGCACAGTTTGTGTTTTTCTGGGCAGGAGAAGATTTAAGCCTTGATAGATGTTGGATCGCTCCTTGTTCCATCTTGTTTGTAACTGTTTTTGGCTCTTTTGCCAGCAGTCATTTGCTCAAGAGAAAATGTTTTGAACTTTGAAAATTTGTAAGGGGTTTAGGGTGGAGACAGAGTATTTCTTCTTCAAAATCCATGTCCTGTAATAGTACCTTTTCAAATATTGTCTTCCCAGTTTCTTGTCTTTGCAGCCCCAATTCTCAAAGTACTATGCATGTCCCATAAAATCTTGTTGGGGTTGATAGTGAAGCTGTCACTACTTCTTTAAAAGGACATTTATTTTAAGTAATTTATTTCTTCAAAGGAATCTGGAGCTTTAAATTGGATCCACAAAACTGGAGTTAATCATTCTTTTTCTGACACATTTCATGGTAGACATGTAACCATATGTGCTAGGTATGGATCATGCCACAGGCTAATTTATATAAGAAAGTCAAGATCAAAATATCTCTAGCTGAAGAATACTCTACTCAAAGAATGTGGAAAATCTCAGTTCTAATTTTGCTGTATTTCTCCCAATCCCATCTAAATTTTCTCTCCATTCTTCTTTTGCATTGAGTTGTGAAGCTTGACTCCCATTCCCTGAAACATTTTTCCTCATTTCCTTCTTAATGTTATACATTTCCTCTCAGGTGTGCCCACTGACTGAAATGTGATTTATATAAAGTATGTGTGTTGCTTTTTGTGTGGGTCCCCCCACTGCCTTGTACCTCTCAGAACTCTGTAAATTCTTAAGGAGGATGCATTTTTGTTTCACAAAAGAAACAATCAAAAGAGAACTAGGGTTGTGGGAACCAAAGGGCATAGAATTATTTCCCCATGTATAACACTGAATTGGTTACAGAATTGTAGTGAACGTTTTATAACTGGTTGTGGAGTGATTGATGTTCGTGTAAACCTTTATGTCTTCATTGAACAGAACCAGTAGCCTCAGATCTCCCACACCAAAGCCTTGGCTCTCCAGTGGCCACATGATTTGCTGTAGATCTGAAGTACACACAGCTCTTTGGTGTGTGTATAACTGCTGGGCTGTTGTGGTTAAAGTAGTCTTGTGGAGGTATATCCTTTTCAACACTAACATGGAATGCATGGAGACCAGGAGATGAACAGTGGGCTGATGACAGACCTTGGAAAAGTTAGTCTTTGGGACTCCCAAACTTCACAGAGGATTTTTTTTGGACTATAAATTCTGGTGGTCGCCGTGACCCTGTAGGAATTGGAGTCTGAACATGCTTTCCACTGCCTGACTGATAGGTATAAAAGAAATCAGTAGGTTCCTGCTACTTGTTACTAAACAAGTCAGGTAGTTACTATGAATGCCCTTGGATGTCTGCGAAAAGTTATTTCCCAGAGAGCGAAAACTGTGTATATTGTCTTTCGCAAAAATAAATAGCACATAAATGTTCAGCTTGTACTGAACAGAGAGGAATAAAAAAATAGAAATTGCATACTTTTCTGTTCTTTTCCATCAGCTGAACAATGTGGGATCGAAAATATCGTTGAGTTGATGCTAAAAATGTGTAAATCGGATTACAGCTCACCCACCCCCAAATTTTTCCACTAGCTAATTTTGCTTTGGTGTTGGTTTCAGTTATTGTGGGGGACATGTGTCCTCTGAATTCAACAAAATAATGATTATGATCAAGTCCAGCAAGTAGTCCTCTGCTTGGTGGAGAGATTGACACAGCAGAAGGCTGTTTCTAGCATGAAAGAATTAAGTAGCAGCTAAGCTCAATGTAATGATCTAAGGCCTTTAAAATGCACGCGCGCGCACACACACACAGACACACATGCACACAGAGCGTGGCTCTTTTAATTTTTTAAGAATTTTCCTCATAATTTAGCAAGCAGTCTTCATTGTACAAGTGGGATGCACTGTTATATAAAGATTGGATTTTAAAAACCTAAATCTATCCCCTTGTTCTTTAAACTAGCAGTCCCCCCTTTTAGAAGACATTCCAAAGAAGTTCATCCCCTGTGCTAGTGAAGAAAAAAAGAGAAGAAATTGGTACTTTACTGCTTGTCATTTAAGTGACATAGTCTTCCAGCTCTGCCACATGATCAGACTTGCATTGTGCTTAGTCTAAATCTCTCTGTGCTAACATATAAGATTATGTTGGCTAAACTCGTGGTGCAGAGCCAGCTTTGAGATTGTAGATTTAAATGAGAACAAAGGACTATATTTATAGATTTTTTTTTATTGTGGCTTGCATAAAGACAACACAAAAGCCTGGGGTGTTATTTTGTAATTCATGCTATTTAACTGAAATGCATGGACATATCTACCTATCCTTTTCAAAGGAGACATCAACAGCCCACCTAGTGTCACCACACAGTACGGAAGATTGTAGATGAATTTTCATTAGATTTTTGCATTGAATACAAATATGTCTGTCAGACTCTTTGACTTGTACTCTCAGCTGGAATATAATACGTTTTTGAACTATGCCTATTGACACACAGGATCTGCAAGTTCTTATTTATTCTATCAATACTAGTTGAGCACGGGTTATTTGAACACAGCTTATTCAAATGCACTATGAAAGATACATCAATGAATATGGATAAGAAGGAAGTTGCAGCAGAAAACTTTTTCCAATGCCCCATTCAAACATTTCCATGAACTTTTGTGTAGGCTAAAATGGTTGGTGAGGACATGGGCACCCAGGTCTCCATAATGTTCTGTGGTTTAGCACAATTCTGGGTGCTTAGGTTTGCTCAGCATTGAGACTTAGGCATAGTTTCAGACTGTTGCTGGTCAGCTGACAGGAAGCAGCAGAAATTAACTGAAAGTGTGTGTGGGTTGGGGGGGGGGGTCTTAAAGGAAGACCCTTGTGTCTTTTCTCCCTGACAAGAGAGGTACAAGACATAAAAAGCAGAAAGAATTGTTTTATTTCTTGGGTAGGTCATTTCTTGGTTAACACGAAGCTCTGGAACACCTCTTTTATTGAAAGACAGAAAAGAAAGGAAGTACACAAGCAAACGAGGTTAAACAAGATTAATACCCCCCATCCCTGACCCACCCCATGCACATGCACATGCACACACACAATAAAGAAAGAAGAGGGTGAAAAAAAAAGAATAGAGCCTTAAAAGGTTTATAAACATTTTGCATAAAATCTTGTTGAAGTTCTACACTTGCATAAGACAAACGTTATGCAAGTGGTAGTGTGAAATGTACCAAGGCAGAAGCGCTGTTGACAAACCAGACATGTCGCGCAATACAGACCATGCAATGTACTGTGCAATCAAATTGCAGCATGTGGAATGCCTGGGTGCAATACCTTGTGTGGTTGCAAGTGTTTGTTTGTGCCATCTCGTACAGGATTTCAATCAATATTTCCTTTTACAGATTTCAGAATACCAGTATTCTGTGCTATATTCCAAAATATGTTGAATATTCTGTGAAACATAATACCCAGTTATTTTGAAGATGGCAGAAGGTTGTACAATACATAATTGGAAAGTCAGCTTTTAGCGTACCTGTATCTGTGTAAACTTATGTGCACCACAAATACTTGTGCTCTAAAACACCTTCCCCTGTGTTTGTAATATTTGTAATATTTGTATTTAATACACTGTACCAGTTTTTTTCTTCTTTTTCTTTTGACTTGAAAGATAATTCCAAATAAATAGTTGATACTGGAAAGAGCTGAAATGTTCTTGAGGCTGATGGAATACAGAATAGAATAATCATGGATGATCTCTTTTAGATTCAGACAGTTAGTGACTAACAGAGACTTTTCAGGAATTATTTCTATCTTTTTGTCTTAAATGGACCATGATGAAGAAGTATGAAGAATACTTGAAGGAGCCCTCTCCTTTCTTCTGTTTTATTCAGAATCTTGAAGCAGGCCACTCAAACTAATACCACGGGGTTATCCTACTGTCATATCTTCCATTGTTTTGAAATTCTGCCACTCATTCTCCACCTCACCCCTAGTTTCAAATACTACAAACTGAACAAAGAGTTCGAAGTATCTGAAGTCCAATCCATTCGGGTTTTTTTTTTATTGTCCTTGAGATCATAAGACAAACTGGAATGTGAACTGGGGTTGGGGATGGATGGGGAGAACACATAATTCTACAGCATCAGTACTTTTCTCTGGGCTTTTAACTGGAGATCATCCTTTCTTGAGAACAAATACTAGAAGTACTTATCTTCCATAAATCATGAAACATCTGTAGCCTATTAGGAAAACACCTAGTATAATATTATATTTCTTATTAGTTTCTTCTGCTTTATTGTAGGTCTAGCTTTTCTCTGGAAAATTGGCCACTGAAAAAGAATAAGTGTATTCTCTCAGAACTGCTTTAGCTTTTCCCAGTTGGATCTCTGCATACCCTTTGTTATGGTTGTAGTTGGATGGAGTCACATTGTCTCATGTTTTGTAGCAGCCGCCAAATGAATAATGTAATATTAATCTGTTTTTGTTAATCCTGTTCTGTAATTAAATCCATCTTTTATAGAACTTTCATAGAGGTTTGAATTGAAAGGAGATTTATGAAAACATGACTTGCTTTTTTATGAGATAGTGTTAGGATTGTGAAATAATACTGAAGGAGGGGTTCAGCCCACCACTGACTTGACATGCTAAGAGATTTTGCTAAGAGAAGCAAAATCTTTTCTCTTTGTTATTCTTAGTTTGCTGGTGCAGTTTGAGAAGAAAAAAAGAATAAGAGCATTCAAACTGGGTTGCCTGTGGTTTAGCTTAAATTCTATAGGCTGCACACTCTTCCCCTTCCCCCAGATCCCCTCAGCAAGTGACCTTGTCAGACAAAAGCAGGGCATAATGGGAGATAGCCCAGGGACAGTGGCTCATTTACAAGCAGCTGTTTGCTACTGTCAGAAAAAAATGCCAAATCAAAGTTGTACTAACTGGGTGCGACAGGCACAGTGAGCACCTCCCCAACCGTTGACTTGTAGTTGTAGATGTGGTGCTGTGAGAATAAGTGTGACTAAGGGGCTACTTGAGATACTTACGCTCAAGTCATTCAAAAACATGCAAATGGTTTTCTAAATCAGTGATTCCCAGTCTTATTTTCACTTGCATGCCCGTTGGCCAAACATTTCCATTCATCGTCCCCTTCATAGTAGTAAAATGTTTGTTATTAATATGGCTGCTGTTATTTCAGACTTATAAGTTGTAACTGTAAATGAGTAACCCAATAATGGGCTTGAAAAGCAATTGAATAAGTGAACAGGCAGTGCATGTATATTTACATTGAAAACTTTAAAAGATACAGTGAATCCAAGTGCAGTATTTCTCGGTGTATAAGACAATATTTTTGTCTCAAATTGTTAGATTAAAAATTGAGGGTCATCTTATACATGGAAATAAGGTAAGAAGAGAACCGCACAGTTGCGAAACTAATTTTGAGTTGGAAAAGTTGGGGGAGTCTTATACACGGGATTGTCTTATAGATGGGGAAAATACAGTAAATACATCATAGATTACATTTAAGAACTATATCGTATTAATTAGCACATTGCTCTTGCTCCTTAGTTTAGTAATAACTGAAAAACGTTAATATGTTTTGAAGCAATATTTATAAAACATATAACAAATGAATCTATCTACCCCTTATATATATACTGGCACCAAATATTTTTGAAGAAGAGAAAAAGAAAATCTGAGCCTATGGGAGTGCACTGTGGAGTACACACTCCCTTAATGGCATGTTCACAACACATTTTTAAGAGGGTGACTCACCTACTTTCTCCAAAATAATCAAGTGAGGAGCCAGGGCTTTCGTCAAGGGTAAATGATGAAGAAAAAAACCCTTTGCCACTCATAATTTTAAATTGATTTCACAACTTTTATCTTGAATATTTTCTTATGTTGTTGCCATATGTGCCTTTTCCAACCATTATTCAACTTGGTTGCATATCCCTAAGTGTCCTGGATTGTATGCCTGGTGTTACACATATTCTGGATTGGGAAGTTAGGTTGGATATAAATCCAACGTGATTGAGGTCAGTTTAAAAATACACAGGTGCAAAGCTATTTGCTTATATGACTGGGAATTAGTCATTGTCAAATAGAACCTTTTCTGGTATCAGATCTTTCACTGCATGCGTTTTTCAACCTTAAACTAGCAGTCCAAGTCCTCTAATGGAAGACCACATAAACAAGGGAGGGCAAGCAAACAATTTCTACACTTGTTTCATCATCTGTTACATGTAGTGGGCATGTGATTCATTGCACAGTTGAGCACTCAACTTGGGTGTGTCCAAGGAAGTGACAGCCTGCAGACACAATCGCATAGGCCAATTGCACAAATTTCAGTTCTGTAAAAAGCAAATAGTTTTTTGGCCATTTTCCTTCCTGTTTCAGCACTGTGTTACTTAAAACAAACTTGTGAAAATATGTTTAGAATACCCTGGATAGAGGTATAACATAAGTCTTCTAAAAATTGATTTTACTTGTGTAAAATGTGTGTGTGTGTGTGTGTGTGTGTAGAGGCTGGGATACATGAGATTCTTCCCACTGGTGGATTACAACTTCCCTTATTTTGGCATTTGGGGGTGTGAAGCTCTAGGATCAGCCACTGCCTCCCATTTGGTTAAACTCAGGAAAAGGTCCTCTCGTCCTGTAATCATAATGGAAATCCATTCAGAAGAAAATGTGCAGGATCTAAAAGTGTTTGGAAGTTGAACACAGCAGCTCGAAAGATGTTTCTGTGAGAGCAAGCCTTGGCTTTTCAAAATTAACATCCTTCTCCCTTTTCTTCACTGAATTCAGGAGAAAACAAAAATGGTTGTCATGCAATGCATCCTGTCAATCCCGACTTCTGAATGGCAATTTTGTTGTTGGTAATTGGCAGAAAATGTTTCTTGCAGAGACGTGAAACAAACTGATTGCACCATTCAAAATTACGGCGTGTGATCTTGAACAGGCGTTAAGGCAGTGCCTAAACATCTGTCTGCTTCAGTACAAATTATCCTTTCTTAGCAGGTACATGGGATATTTTTCCACATCTCTTTTGCCAGTATTATTGAGGTTGCAGGTAAATGACGGGTTCATTTAAAGCCTGCAAGGTCTGTGGATGCCTTTCTGGATGCATTGCAAACAGCAACACGCGTGCATGCTCTCTTTGCCTCTCTTATATATGAATAAGCATGGTCCGTTTGGGTGGAAACACTGTGAGAAGACACATAGCAAACATCACGTATCCCGACATTTATTGCATTTCACGCAGCAGAGCAGGACTGAATGAAGGGAGAGTGACTTTATCAGTCCCAGAAGGGCTATATTCCCTGAGAAATACATGACACAAAGTGCCTGATTGCTGTTATGAATTATAGTTTTAAAAGAAGCAAGGGGAAAGCAGTCAGATCCTTGCACTTATTAGACACCTGGATGTGTGCATCGTTTCATTAATGGTTAATCAGCAAGAGGCAGCCGCGTCTAAACATGCTCGCATCATTTCATGAATAAAAGAAACCTCATTATTAGACTTATGGGGCCAATTGAGTAATCGTTTCCAGTGGCATAGTTCCATTGACTTCAGTAGAAATGTGCTTGTAGATATTGTTATAAGACTGAATTCTTCATTTTATCACGTCTGGTGGGAAAAAGAAAGTGTGTATTTCAGCATTCTTTAAATGAATAACTTTAATTTGAAAAAGTATATATGATCAAAATATAAAATGATGTATTTCTATGTTATAATGAATCCTTTGGTGTGTTGTATAGATTTTTTTATTTTTATGGGGTTTTATAAGAATTCTGTTTATGCAACCTACAATTTAACTGTCCCCACATTCAAACATTTTAGACCACTGGCTTATTATCACTAGTGTATCTTGCCCTGTTCCCTTTGCTTGTTAAACTTCATAATCAAGAAATTATCTTGTTTTTGTCATTTTATGATGTGGTTGTAAGTATATGGTATTAAGGGACTATTACAGTTCTTACTATTTTTTTTTAACCCAGTGCTCTGTCAGAAACTGAATTTGGCACTCAACTTGTGGGTTTTGCTGCCTCCCACTACCCACAGCAGATCAGCCAGTAACAAATTGTGGGTGTGGCAATAGAGGAGAACCACACAGTAGTTAAGTGAATATGTGTCTGGGGTTAATTCAGTGGCTCACTTTTGGCCACTGCCGTGCTGCAGAAATAGTGTGTGAACTGTGAATCTCAGTTCCCTGCAAATGCTTCATTTCCATTCCATGGGGATAAAAGGGCTGTCCAACTTTGAACAGGCCGAGGTCTACTTTTTCCGGATGAAAGTGCCTGAGGGCTACTACGCTAAAACCTCTACTTATGAATTTTATCTGTTCTGAGCATATGCTCATAAGTAAAAAAAATTGTAAGTTGAGCAGCGGTTTCCCAAAGGAACACATTGAAAATCAATTAATCCTTTCTGGAGGGAACATATTTCAATGCATTCCTATGGTAAGGCTGACCATGCACATGCTTCCCTTACACCCGCTTGAGCCGGTGTGGACGGGTGCAAGGGAGGCATGTGCATGCTTGCGCAGATTGCCCCTTTTGCTTGCCTGGGCTGCTGGAAGACTTTTTTAAAAAGTTGCACTTTCCCTCCCAACCCGTCCTGGGCCTGACTTGACTCTACTACTTCTCTTCCTGTTTTCCCCCTTCTCCCTTCCACCCCCCTCGCTGCCACTGCTGCTGCCGCCCATAGCTCTCACTCCCTTCTGCCATGTTCTCTGCAGCTGGGATGGGCCAAGCCAGCAGCAGGGCAATCACAGCGCCAGGGCGGCGCAAGGAGGAGGGAATGGCTCAGAAGGGGAGCAGGAGGCATGGCAGTTCACAGTCTCTGTGAGGCAGCTGTGGGGGTGGGAGGAGGAGGAGGATGGGAGGAAAGAATTCTCCGGGGGGGGGAGAAGAGGGGGACATCACAATGCAAAGGAGGTGTGCACGCCCATGACCCCGCCCCTTGCTGTCCCCTCCACTCCCCTTCCTCCGCTCTGCACCAACAACTCAATTGGTCACAGTGGCACAACGATCATCTGGCCGGTAGGGAGAGCAAAGGACTGTGCCATGGCCCTTGAATTGCCCCGCTTGGCTGAGACAGTGGGCTGGCAGACCCAGAGCTTTGCTGGGGCAGTGGTGGTCCTTGGGATGGGGGAGGGAGGGGTGGAGAACTCATCCCCTCACATTTTTATTGATGGCTGGCGGGCTACTTTTGAACCCTTTACAGGCTACTGGTAGCCCCCGGTCTACCTGTTGGGCAGGCCTGCTCTGTATTTATAGGGTGGCATATAGGAGATAAAATTATTATCTTTATGGAAGACAATGGTCAGTGTTTGTTTTATGTACTGTACAGTGTTACTGAAAGCTGTAATGTATATTCCACTTTGGGCACTGAAATAGCTCTGGGTCATCTCGGTGGTCAATTTTCAGTCTTTCAGGTATCTTGTCTCAAACCATTGAGCAATTCATACATTTAAAATGCACCTATACTCATTGGGAATATGTCTGGAAAACATCATTCTGCAATTATTGTAGATCTTTCTCGTGGATCAGTTTGGGAAGGCAGAGTGGTGGAAGATCTTTCGATGTTTTGGCTATTAGGACATGGTATCTCCCCAGGTTCAACCCTGTCATACCTGCTTATTTAACATCTACAGTTAAGAATAGGTTGTCTGAGATTTGGGAATGTTTTGCCACTCAAAAGAGGGAAGCCATAGCTGTATTTCTGTTTTTCATTTGACATGACAGAAAATTTTGGGGTTTTACATCGGTGCCTTTTGGACAGTCTTTTGAAGGAACAAATGTTGGATGCAAAATCATATAAATGGCTTGGAAGAAAACTTGCAAATTGAAGCTTAATCCAAACAAAACAGTTGTGATCGTGGCCAGGAGGGAGATGGATAGGAATCTATTTCCTTTGTCCTGGTATTCTCCTAGAAAAAAAATCACATTTGCCATCTGGGGTTTGTTTTGTTTCTGAATGACCAGATGGAGATCACACTCAGGAGTTTTCTGGCCCAACTTAGGGTGTTTTTCCAGCTCTACCTGTTCCTGGCAGAAATAGGATACGGCTCTTATTAATATACCTATTGGCCATTGTACTGTCCTTTGTATTTAAGTCTAGTATTGAAGAGTCTCTGAAGGCTGCAGTTGGTCCCAGCTATAGCAGCAAGGATGATGCCAGTTGTTTCTTACTAGGACTGTGATGGTGAACCTTTTAGAGACTGAGTGCTCAAACTGCAATTCAAAACCCACTGATTATTTGCAAAGTGCCAATGCAGCAATTTAACCTGAATACAGGCGCCTATGAAGGGGCGATGTCAGGTGCCCACAGAAAGGGCTCTAAGTGCCACCTTTGGCACTTGTGCCATAGGTTTTCCAACACTGCACAAGGATATACATCCTGAAGCATCTGCACTGGCTACCATCACAGAACAGAGCTCAGGTTATGTGCCAGTCATAGTCTTAGTACTTCTGGCCATAAAATAATGTTCATTTATTTCTATATAAGCATGCAGAGGATACTAGAGGAAGTTGTGCTCTGTGCTCTATTTGGTGCCTATGGTGGTGTTGGTGGGATCTCTTGGAGAAGCAAATATAGGGCAAAGGTTAATCTAAATTTTTAATTATTGTCCATTCTCCATTATTTTGAATGAGGGTAGGCAACACGTGGTCCTTTAGATCTTGATGGATTACAAATTCCATCCACCATGTCCTACATACAGTACTCAGTGTTGAACGATCAGTAAGCTCCCTCTGCTTTAGACTCATTAAGTAGAGGGAGGCAAAAGTCAACCCACTGGCTCATCCTGGCAAACATATTTGCACCTGTAGGTTTGAGCACCTATGGTGACAGGGGTTGGGAGTTAGAATCCCCCCCCCCTTCGCCATTTCCTCCAGGAGGAAGGGGCCAGGGAGATCACTACCCTGTTTCCCCAAAAGTAAGACCTACCCCAAAAATAAGCCCTAGCAGAATTTCTGTGCATTTGTTAAATATAAGCCCTATTCCCATAATAAGACCTAGTGATGGGCGTGGCTGTGCCTGTACACACACACACACAGAGAGAGAGAGAGAGAGAGAGAGAGAGAGAGAGAGAGAGATTCAACTAAATTAAGTCTCACAATTTTAGCTTGGGCCACCAAAGTTACCATGTTTGCTTGCAGTTCCTGTTTCCACAAAAATAAGACCTACTCCAAAAATAAGCCCTACTGTATTTTCTTGGGGGAAAAAAATAAATATAAGACAATGTCTTATTTTCAGGGAAACATGGTAGTAGCATGTGGGGGCAGATGTACTTAATTATCTTGCCACCTGTGTGGCATTCAGCCTGCTACAGAGTCCCAGAAAGGCCATCATCTAGAACAGGCCTGCCCAACAGGTAGACCGCGGGCTACTGGTAACCCGCAAAGGGTTCAAAAGTAGCCCTCCAGCCACCAATAAAAAAGTGAAGGGATAAGTTCTCTACCCCTCCCTCCCCCATCCCAAGAACCACCACTTCCCTAAGCAAAGTTCTGGGTCTGCAAGCCCACTGTCTCAGCTAAGCACGGCAGTTCAAGGGCCATGGTGCGGTCCCCTACTCCCTGCGCCGGCCACACATGCACTACTATAAGTAGACCCGGGGGCCCTTGGGGAGATCAAAGTAGACCGCAGGGCCATTTGGGAGAAAAAAGTAGACCGCGGGCTGCTCAGAGTTGGACAGCCCTGATCTAGAAAACCATGGGGCAGGTGCCATAAATAGTCATAAGTTTTTGATGGTTGTCTGAAATTTATTTATTCTACTACACAAAAGATGAATTGCAGTTTTGTCAGGAATTTTCATAAATTAAGAAATTTCTGTTGGCCTTTGTTTTAATACATTCTGGGCTACACGGCTCTGTATGCAACAGATAATACCTATGGAGGTTTCTTAATTTACAGCAGTTCACCTCCAAATTTGCACTTGCTTAATAGGATTTCAACCAATGAAACTTTTTTGTTGCTGGTAAGTTTAAGAGATGATCTAATGGCAAATGGAGCTAATTAATTAAAGAGGGAATACTTAGGAGCGGGGTTGGGTTCCCTGTTAGTTACAGAAGAAACAGTTTGTTTTAAATTCTGAGTTGAATTTAGAATGTGAAACAACAACAACTGATTGTGACAACTAGCTGAGACTCTTCATGGCTGTCTCATTTGTTTGTTTGTTTGTTACCCCCTCTTTTTCCTTAAAAGGACTGAAGGCAGATCCAGGTGAATCTAGGATGGGGTATATTAAAAATAGGTTCCCTCTCTCACAAGCCAGAACAAAAGTGAAGATTGTGGTGAGAGACACTTGAAAGGTAAAAGGTACTTAATGCTTACATGGGGGAAAGGGGACCCCAAATTGTCACACCCATGCAAAAAAAAATTTAAATGCTCAGTTTTAAAAACCATCTATAACAGGAAAAGGTTCCAAACATAACATATGCATAAAATGCCTGCGCATCCTGAGAATGCAGATTTGTTTTGAATACAGCATTACAGTATATTTGGGAGGGCATAGTGGTGGAAGGTCTGCAGTACATTTTCAGACAGTAAGGCGAATGTGCGTAAGTCAGGATTGGAGCTATCCCACAATGGTCTCCAGTAAACATTCATTGTACAAGGGGCAGTAAATGAAACCTGGGTTTTATGTTTCCTTGTAGTTCCCATTTTGGTTGTGATTCGGTCTCTATGGAGAATTAATCCTGTTGCTCTCACAAATGTTTACTGTATCAAATTCGTATGTCCCCACTTTTCTCCATATCTTCACCTGTTGCTGAGAGGACAATGCCTGTAAGGATCAAATAAGTGACATGGTGTTTAGACTGTTGGAAAATAACTTCATTTTGAGAGACAAAACAGTGCCTAATGTCTCAGCCAAGAGTTATTTGTGTATGAATGAGGGGTGCAAATGAGAAACAAAAGCTTCAAGGGAAGCTGAACTGCACTTTTCTAACTTTGATTCAACAAACTATTTCAATTACTAATGTTGTTTTCTGTAGTGCACAATGTCCAGTGAAAAGTCATTTGTGTTTCATCATCTCTTCAATCAGTGGATGTAACAATAATCAAAGAAATGGAGACTTAATTTTGCGGTGAATCATTCTGTTAACCTCATATGTTTTGTTTCGTGAATTCCTGTGAGTTAATGGGCCTTTTCTTCCTGAAAATGGAGGACATTTTGTTCATTATTTTCCTTAAATAGTACTTGCTCACTACCAGATGGTCACTTTCCAACTGATTTGTCTTGAAAAAGGAAATTAAATTATTATAGTGCCAGTGAGAGATGTTATAATGTGTCCCTTTCAAATTAACAGGCTGTGTTTAAAAAAAAAAAGATTTTCATGATTATAAAATAGCTCAATGTCACATGAAAGGTTAAAAGCTGGTGTAAATGGCATCATGGGAACTTTAAAAAAATAAATAGGGTCTCAGATGAATTATAGTTCTCCAGTTCTTTACACCCAGACAATACAATTCATCTCTCCAAGAAGGGGTTTTATTATAGCTTACCATGTGCATCATGGTAACAAGAGATTTTAATTAAACTCCATTTAAGAGCCAGTACTATGCATTCTTACCTGGGAGTAAACCCCACTGAACAGAATGAGAATGCCTTCAGAATAAATATGATAGGTTTGTACTATTAGTCTTCATGGGCAAAAAATATGTTCTGAACCACACTTAGCAGTTGGATTATTCATCCTTAAATGTACTTCTGGAAATACAGAGAAACGGCTAGTGCCAACATTTGGACGTGTAATGGAAATCACATCTAATTTTCTTAGATTATTCTGACCTAGAGGAGTTGCTTAGGGAAAATACAAGAATATGCAATTCAAAGTTTCTGAAATCATCACCACCACCACCACCACCTGTAAGGCTACCATTGAAGTTGGTAAATAACCTTGTAAATGGTCTGAACTGGCTTTAGTTAATTGTTTGTCAAACACAGATATAAAAATGAGCATCAAGCTGATGACAAACTCTTCCTATGTATTTACTGGATATAAGGGACCGGTAAATAGTTTCTCCATGGAGCAGACAATTTCAGGACTAAACTAGACATGATGGCAGCAGTCTCATATGTTTAGAGAAATGTAGAGGTTTGGGAGAGAAAAATAGGAAGGCTGATGAGGATCATAAAATCTTCCCCATGGTCAGCTCTTTCATTTTCAGTTGTAGCTGTTTGGGTAGCCTTTTTGCATGGAGTTTGCATTTCTTTGTTTTATTATTCAGCTTACTTTACTAAACTTTACTGAACGATTAGATTAAAGCATGTGTGTAGCTGTGGAAGAATGCTTGTGGTGTGAGCCTTGCTTAAGGAGGTAACACAATAAGCTATTTGCATTTCTTTCCTCCATTTCTGAAGGGTTCCCCCCACATCATAGACCTAGAGATGCTACAAACTAGAATGTCTTTTACAGGAACATGGTAGATCTCCCCTACCTTTATGCCCTTTATTTGGGTACAGAGTAGGTTGCTGGGCTTTTATGAAGTACGAAGTTCAGTGGCCATCGTTTGTTTGCTTTTGTGTGACAGAAGGAGTAAGAGGAAGAAAGTGAGAAGAAAATACAGTGAAACAAAACAGAATGTTCCTGATTTTTTAAAAGTTGTATATACAGTAGACTGCATTCACTCATTTATGTTTGTTTTGTTTGTTTGTTTAGTACCCCCTCTTTCATTACCCCCTCTTATTACCCCCTCTTTATTTTATGAATGAACTACAGTAGTTTGATTTTGATATCATGCTATTGAGAAGTGAACATAAGAACATAAGAAGAGCCATACTGGATCAGGCCAAAGGCCCATCTAGTCCAGCTTCCTGTGTTTCACAGTGGCCCCACCAAATGCTGCTGGGAGCGCACAAGACTAGATATCTGTCTCCTGATACCACTCCCCTGCATCTGGTCCTTGAAGTACCCCGGTTTTAAGCCTGGAGATTACACATCTCCATCATTGTTTGTAACCTGTGATGGACTTTTCCTTCAGGAATCTGTCCAATCCCCTTTTGAAGGCATCCAGGCCAGATGCCATCACATCCTGTGGCAGGGGGTTCCACATACTAACAACATGCTGGGTGAACAAATATTTTCTTTTGTTTGTTCTTACTCTCCCAGCCCTCAATTTGAGTGTATGTCCCCTAGTTCTGGTATTTTGTGAGAGGGAGAAGAGCATCCCTCTGTCCACTTTACTCATGCCGTGCATTATTTTGTGGTGTGTTTGCTTTACTTGCTGTGTTAACAGTTGACTACAAAAACTCAGTGAATACTAGAAAGTGGTTAAATGCAATTCATGCTCAAGTGTTAAAATGGATAGAAAATTGGAAAGCTTTGCAGGAGGGAAAGAGGAAAGCAGAAGGCCTGGAGACAATGATTGATGGACTCAGTGCTGTTCGAACAGATGATATACTAAAGATTTAGAGCATTGACAATTCAAATCGACCACCTGGAAAACAGTTCAGATTAAGAAATATCAGGTTGGCAGGACTTCCTACCTACAGGAGAGGCTGAAGTACTTTTTTCACAGTGGATTATGAAAGTGCAGGTACAGATAATTTTGAAGTCATTCTGTGACATGTTGTGTATCTGGGAAAACCAATAAGATGGTACCTGGTGTGGTACTTACGGAGTTTGAAGCCCTGGAAAAGAGGAAATAATACATTGATGTAGAAAACTGCATTGTCCCCTGGATGCGTGATTTGTAAAGTTAGGCAGGAGGTGCAAAAAAGAAGGAGAGAGTCATTACAAACTGGCAACTATATTTTTCAGGGGCAGAATTGTAGGTACGTATTAAATGCAGAGGGCAGATATTTTGTCTACAGGAGGTTAGCAATCAGAAGAAAGAGAGTGCCATTCTTGTAGTCCGAATATAAAATGAATTGTTTCTGAGGTCACTCATGTGGCATAGCATTTGATCATCACAATCCCATAGAAGCTACCAATTAGGACAATTTGGAGGTGAATATGATGATGACACAAGTACTAGCACTCATCTTTGTAATTATCCTTAATTATGCCATCATCATAGTTGTTCATGTTGTTTTTAATCAGAAAGTGTGGACTCAGTTTTCATTGTTCTGGTATTATTGTTTCTTTTGTCTGTACGTTGGTCCACTAGTGATTTAGTAGTAGTAGTAGTAGTAGTAGTAGTAGTAGTAGTAGTAGTAGTA
>JAHTLZ010000129.1:28768280-28807095 GCA_023846285.1 Phrynocephalus versicolor | reverse complement strand
TAGTAGTAGTAGTAGTAGTAGTAGTAGTAGTAGTAGTAGTAGTAGTAATAATAATAATAATAATAATAATAATAATAATAATAATAATAATAATAATAATAATAATAATAATAATAAAAAATACAATTTATTTATGCTTAAAGACCAAAAACAAGTTTGGAAAAAGTACTCAGATTCCATTGTATTTTGGAAGTAGATAAATGGAAGGAAAAGGTTTTTTTTTTTTTTTTAAAAAAAACAATATTGTAAATAAAAAATTTCATCTTATTTGCTTTTTCTACCCCATAGTATGAAGATATTTCTGGTTTTCCTACTATTCTACCTTTCAGCTGATAAAATTACTTGGGACTAACCATATAGTACTGTAGTGAATAATTGGAAAGTTTGATATACACACCAATGATTGCATTGATGCTTTGTAGCTATGATCTCTGTGGTGAGATTCCTTTCACATAGTGATGTGAGCTGTGGATTTCAAGTTATATGTCGAACACAGAAAACCAAGATTTCTGACTCAGGAAAGGTGGACAATGGGAAGAGTCATGGTAGGTATACGGGATGCCTATAAAGCTGCCTTTTATCACATAGCCCTCCTTAGTAGCATTTGCCTTTAACTGAAGAACAAAGAAGGGCATTTAAATGTGTTTATTCCTTAAAACATCACACCCAAACTTTCTGCTTTTTTTTAAAAAAAAAGTCGAAGAGGCTTGAAAATTGCAGTCAAGCTATTATTATTAATCTGTCTCTCCACACTCCTATAACTATTATTTTAACCAAACCCCTACAGAGATAACCACTCCACATACATGGTTAGCTAGGTATCTGAAATCTTTCTCATATATAGTAATACCTTGGTTTATGAGCATAATTAGTTCCGGAAACAAAGCGGGAAGATAAAACAGTGTTTCTGTGCAGCCATGCCAGCCACGTGGCCACGAACTTGCACAACACTGGTTCTTCGGCTTGAATACAGAGATAAGCACCACCCCTAGAGTCGGACACAACTAGCACACATGTCCGGGGGGAAGCTTTACCCTTTTAACCTGTGGAATCTGCTCTGTTTGGGATTAAAAACTGGATTTTACTCTGTGTTTTAATGTGACAATAATAAAGTGCAATTTGTAGCCCTATACACACTTGATAAGCTGCCCCATGATTAGAAATGGCTTGATAAAATAAGAATGTTGAAAACAAATTAAAGAAAAATATAAATATAAAGAAAAAATAAATCCCTAACTTGCATGTTCCTGGTTGGTGGAAGGGAAACCTCTATTCCTCTCTCCTCTCTCCTCCCTCTGCTTTGGTTGCTGCCTGAGATGGACCGTTAAGGGGAAGGGAGGGAGAGAGCGCCACTACTGGCTCACTTGTGATCATGTGACCTGTTTCAGTGCTTGTATATCAAGACATTGTTTGTTGATCAAGGCAAAATTTAGAAGAAATGTTTGCTTGTCTTGTAAAACACTCTTAATCCAAGTTAATCTTAAACTAAGACATTACTGTATGCATTTTCCATAAGAAAAAAGTGAATATGCTGCATTTTCACAGGGTTGTGGGTTTAAAAATGGGGAAAAACCTTGCATAACCAGGGAAACTGACACATCATCTCTAAAATATTACAAAAGGCTAAAGCAGATAGCTGGGCCTGAGTGGTATATCAGGATCACTTAGATCCCATCTCACTGAACTGGTTAACTTGGTGATGTGTGGTTGCCCAGTCTAACTTTGTGGAATAGTTTCCCTCTAGTTGAATGCCCTTGTTTCAGATGCAGTAACAATAAAACAACTTCAACCACACCTAGAGAAACTGGACACAAAATTGTGTGATACATCCTTTGCTTGGCTTTCCTCATTGTAGTCCTTTACTCAGGGGATAATCAGACAAAAATAAGTACCCTGTTGGAATGGGTCTGTATATATCACAAGGTCTGGAATGCAGTGATTCGGCATGCTGAGGAAAATAAAAGATCTCTCCTGTCACCGCTGCACACCCCCATCCCTAGCTTTGACAATTGCCAAATAGAATGGCAGTGTTATGAAATGCGCTACAGCTATGTTTCCTGGCCTCTCACATACTGGAAGGAGTTTTTCAGAAGTAATTTTATGTCTCCCTTGGTAACTGTCTACTTCCCATTTTGTGAACTTGCTATATAGAAATTGTGACAGCTCTACAGAAGTGGGGTGGTGCAAACGTTCCAAAACGGACCGACTTTTCACTGCTCTTGTTTGCCAAGGTGCTTAGGCAGTGATTTCCATCAGCGCAAGCCAGGAAGGCAATTGATTTCAAATATAAATGCAATTCAAGGATGTTTCTGGCTGGCAGCAATGACTTTGCAGGACTTCGAGAATTCCACTTATTGCCTTATATTATGGAAAGAACTTTCTTAGGCGTTAAAAAAAAGAATCTCCAGATCTTTGGGTTTAAGAAGTTACTTTCATGGATGCACTTAGACATTACTTTGTGAAGTTATATGTCGAACACAGAAAACCAAGATTTCTGACTCAGGAAAGGTGGACAATGGGAAGAGTCATGGTAGGTATACTGGATGCCTATAAAGCTGCCTTTTATCACATAGCCCTCCTTAGTAGCATTTGCCTTTAACTGAAGAACAAAGAAGGGCATTTAAATGTGTTTATTCTTTAAAACATCACACCCAAACTTTCTGCTTTTTTTAAAAAAAACAAAGTCCAAGAGGCTTGAAAATTGCAGTCAAGCTATTATTATTAATCTGTCTCTCCACACTCCTATAACTATTATTTTAACCAAACCCCTACAGAGATAACCACGACTAACAAGAGGCCCAAATTACTTGAAATGACTTCCCTTCTCGCTGCTCCCACAACACCAGCGGTAGCAAACAGAAGAAACCTCTCTGGTAAACACAGCTGTTGAGACCTTGTAAAGGCCCTGCCAAACAGTCTAGTGCCATTTCTAATCTCAGGGTTGATAGGAATGTGGTGGCGCTTGTTAGTTAATTATTGTCTATGGATGGGGAAGTGGCAGCGGGGGGGCAGCGGAGGGAGGAATCTTGTTAAATGCAACGTTTGTGTGGTAGCATGGCCTTGTTCAGTCAAGCTCAATGCATGTTACATGACTGCCTGAGAGGAACAGAAAAGCAACTTTCTCATTCTCTGACCAGAATGCTTGATAAGGCTTGGTGTCAAAAAGGGCAAGATGGGGCTCACAGCAATTATGGCAAAGGCATGCCGGTTTCCTTGACAACCAGATTGCAGATTCTTTGTGATTTATTATTTACCACTTCAAACCCTCATTCTGTGATTTAATTAGGGAGAGGATTTCCATAAGTCCTTCTCTTCCCAAATCGGAATGTCCCTGGCCTATTGTTATGACAGCATTGCAACTACCCTGAATTGATGTTGCTCTTAAAATGGCAACAAATGAGTCGCAGTGTTTAAACCCCACAGAAATTTAGGCAGGACTCTTGAGGGAGAATCCTGTACTGGAAAATGAGCACTCGGAGGGACTTGGGTTTTTGTTTGGCAGTAGACATTGTGGCTGGGTGTGGAGAGAAGATAAATATCCCTTGGTTTGCCTGGTTGTTGTATGCTGCTGTGGCTGAGTAATTAGGAAATTAATTACCGAAGCTTGCAATGTGGAGTCTGTCCCCCCCTTTTATCCCAACATCACCACCTTTTTTTTTTTAAGAATTTTATTGGGTTATTAAGGGAGGAACAAAAGGAGAGGGTATGGGGGAGAGGAAGAAAGGGGGGATACAGTTTTAAAATTTACATTGAGTATATCAAGCAAAGTAAAAATAGTAATTTAACATATTGATAAAGTTGCCAAATGTTATCACAGTGCTAATAAATTTGTTACTTCTTGCCGTCTTTTCTGAGAGATCTCATCATAGTCTCCCTTTAGATAGCCGGAGAGTCTGTCGATTTCGATACATTCTCTTATCTTTTCGTGAAGATTCTTCTCTGTTGGCGTGTTTGGTTGTTTCCAGAATTTCGCATACAGTATCCTTGCAGCAACAATTACATGGTGGAGTACATATCTCTGATCATAAGAAATCTTTATATCTACTATATTTAATAAAAATAGTTCTGGTCTAAACTCTATCTTAATTTTCAGAGATCTTTCTAAAAAAAGTTTTACCATCACCACCTTCATACAGACATGTAAGGGATGTGTGTGCCTTGTGGGGCTGGAATTCATGTCTCCGTCTTCTAAACCCCCCATACCCTATGCAGTAAGACACTGTGTATCTGTTGGCAGTGCAAAAATAATCTTTCCTTCCTTCCTCCCCCCCGCAAAAAAAAAAATTCTGGATCCTTGTCTCAAGGAGCACTTCACTAAAGGATACCAATCGAGCCAGTTACCTCCATACAAGTCAATATAATTAGAGACTTCTGGAAATCGAGACACACTGTGCCACCGGGGCTGGAGAATAAGAGATGCTATGATGTTGTCATGCATGTTGCCGGAAGGGCTGTGGAGTCGGTAGATAAATGTTCCGACTCCGACTCCTACGTTTTTTGGTACTTCGGACTCCGACTCCGACTGCCCGACTCTGACTCCTCTGTATTAATATGTGAATGTATTTTATACTTTCCTTGAACTATTGACCCTCCATTCCCTTCACTTATACAAGTGTCTCTAGTCCTGCAAAAAAAAAAAAAATTGCTTAATCCCTCATCAGTGAGAGGCTAGGTTACCCATGGGCGCTGCGTAATAGCAGAACACAAAACTATGGAAAGTATAACTATTGCCACTCCTAATTGTGCATTGCGTGCCATATAGTGAAGCACATGAAAAGCATGCTTCTTCACGGTCACTTAATGTGTTTGTTTTGAGGTTACGTGAGGCACTGCATGCATTGGTCTTTATTCTTACAGTAGAGAAGTCATTAATTATAACTTTTTGTGAATTGGGACATTTCAACTTGCTTTTTTAAAATTCCAATCTAAATTTAGTAGGAGTCGGAGTCGGTGCATTGTTTGCCGACTCCGACTCCGACTCCGACTCCAGGTACCCAAAATTTCCTCCGACTCCGACTCCACAGCCCTGGTTGCAGGTATTACATTGCTGGTTTAATAAATGTGTTCCTATTACTGGGAATTTTGTTTTCCCCATTAGCGGACAATGTATGCACAGTCTTGACTTAATTCATGGCATCTCATTTTTATTTGGATACATGTGTATTTGTTTGTCCCCTGACTGAGTATGCATTCCCTGTCATCACTGTTCTGCTGATATAGCACTGACTTGCCTTTAGATTTTGACAGCATCGCTCCGCCAGACAGTAGTTAGTTGAAGTTCAGTGAGTAGCATGTTGAGTGATGAGTCATTCATTACTATAGAAGGGGTAATAGGCATCTGTATTTCTTCTGTTATACCTCCCCCTTTACTGTAAAGTCATTGTTAAGAGCTAAATAATTGTGCTCTCATCCATTCAATTTCCTATGAAGCAATAACCTTTTCTCAGTTACTTGGATTTGGCAGGAAACATTTTTTGCCATTGTAGTTAACCAGGAGCTGATTATTCCAAAAGAGTTCTTTGTGGGGCCATGATAGAGTACTTGGAAGCTTCACATCATGCTGTTAAAAGAACTAATCACTGATGCTCTAGAATCTTCACTGTGGATCTACAGGTACAGCTGAAGTCTCCAGTAATCACCTGCTGAATACCGAGGGGGTCCACGTAGCTCAGTGATAATCTTTCCTTCTGATTTGATCATGTAGCTTGATGTAAGCCTGCTGAGAGATCTCATATAACAGAAGTTTTTAAAAGTCCTTAGCGGTTTTATTTACTAACCATCAGTTATGTGTTCTGAAGGCAGATTTTTCAGTAACAGTTGAGGCGGAATGCCTCTTTCTTCGTACAGTTTGATGGCTCTCTGGACAACAAATTCACCTACATGAACAATGCTAATGGTGGGTGAGAAAATGTCACCCTTTACTCTGCCATGCTGTTTTTTCAAGGTTTAGGATTGGCACCACCCACTTCCAATTTTCTCTTCAACTTGTGACCCAGCCTGACAAACACGTGGCACTATGTCTCATCACTACATTAAATTGTTGAGTTCCCTAATCTTAAGAATTGTACAATATATGTATATATGAAGGACAGTATCTACCCACATGACCCCTTCCCAGCTGCTATGAAGGTCGTGTAGTTTCAAAGGAGACCTTTATCTCAGTCTGTTGCCCAAACAGGGCCTTCTCTGTGGCTGCTCCCAGGTTTGGAATGCTTTCCCTTTTTCCTTCTGGCAACAGTTCAACAGTTGCCTTTTAGGCAGGCTTTTAAGAACCAAACTGGGCAAGGCTGAATACATTGTGGACGCTGTGTGTGTTTTAACGATAATTAGCATTATATGTTTAATTATTTTTTAAACTTCCATTTTGTTGTTTAACTTTCTTCCCCTTACTAGAAGAGAGGCAGCATAGACATAAAGGAACCAAATACAGTAGGACCCCCATAGCCACTTTTTCATTGACCACTGATTCAGTTATCCATGGTCAGCAAAGGAAATAATTAACCCAAAGCAAGCTACTGTCACAAACAGCAGCTATAAAGCAAGCTACTGTTGTACTGTCACAAACAGCATCTGTGAAGAACATCAGCTGTAAAGCAAGCTACTGTTGCAAAACAGCAGCTATAAAACAAGCTGATGACCCTAATTTTTTAGTCTAACAATTTTAGGCAAAATTATAGTCATATAAATGAAAAAATACTGTAAATAAATAATAAATAAATCTATAAGGTAGTATCCATTTTTGTCTGCATTTGTGGTCTGTCTTACTGCTTGCGTGAAGAGAACTCACTAAGTGTACAGGCACATGCTTCCTGGATATGTTTTCATAAATGTACCGAATCAGGTCCCTTTTGTGGGATCATTTGACCCTGACAAAAGTGAAGTATTCACAGCAGTCATTCTCAATGGGATGAATATGAAGGACTTTCCTTTAGGGATGAGCTTATCTTATGGGGAGGGGGAAGGGAAATGGCTGAGCTATGTAGGCCTATTGTCCCCCAATGGCAACTTGGCTTCTCTCAGCGGCCTGTTGGTTCCTTTGAAATTCAGGAAATATTCCCCATTGAGAATCTACATTGTTCTCATGGGCTGGGGAGAGGGGGAGGGCATTCAGCAAAGGATTTTCTGATCTCGAGTTCAGTTTCTCAGCACAGCTAGACACTGCTACGCTAGCTTTGAAAAAAGCAAAGTGAAATGAGTATTAAATATTACACAATGTTATTGTTAGTGTCCATCAAAAAACGTTGTGTGAATGCAACTTGTCATTAACGAATATGGGTTTGTTTTCCTTAATTATTGAGTCAATTTGCTGTAATGGCAACTGATTGAGTGCCTTTAAAAATAATGAGAGGCTTGAAGTAAGTCACGAAATGGGTTTATAAAATCAAACATATTACAAAGAAATAGATAATAAGCTTAACAACGGCACTCATACATGCCTACTGATACATTGTGGTGTCTTTTATGCTTAAGTAGGGCAGACAGGTTTTTCTCCCCTCATCTGAGGAGACTCCCACACAGTAAATTGAAAGGAATTGAATTTAATCTGCCTGAGAAGAATGACGTGGAGTCAGGCCTGCTGGGAATTGCACTTCCAGGAAGTTGTAGTATTCCATAGCAGATGTCTAACCAAAAGATTTCTTCCCCACTTCTGATTTTCTTACATAATCCTACTCTTCATATTCCTGAATAGTATATCTAATCAGAAGTGTGGATAGTAGTTCCTGCACAAAAATATTGTGTGTGTGTGTGTGTGTGTGTCTTTTTCTAAGAGAAATTCAAGACCAACATAGTTGTTTCTCCTCTACAGAGGAAAACACGCTATAGTTCTGCAGTTAAGCGTACCAACAAAGAATCTTGTGTTGAGTGCTCTCATTAAAGAACGAGAATGATAATCCAAAATAAAACTGCCTGTGCCTCCAAAGCTAGTTTGTCAGCTAGAGAGGTAATTTGCTTTACTATTACCTTTATCTTGATTTGATTTAGTTTCTGCAGACAGAAATGCCCCCAATGACCCCCAACATTTATTGGCTCAAAAACAGCAGACAGAAAGTGCTGTTACACTAAGGAGACAGCACAAAGGTTTCTAGTCAATGAATATAGCCAGATTTGGCTTCCCTATGGTGGCCTTGCTTGCACCTGTTGAGCCATCTCTCTGCAGTGGAAGTTACATTGTTCTTCGTCGTGGACTCTGTGAATCCACACTGTGGGTTCTTCCTGCGCCTGCGCGGGAGTCTTCGGCCCTTTCCAAAGCTGTAATAGTATAGGCACCTCCCCCTCCAGTGCGCATGCTCCGCCTCTTCCCGCTCAGTTCCTTTTTGCCGCCGCTGAGTCTAGACGCATCCCTTCTTGCTCCTGCAAAAGAAAAGGAAAGTCTTTATTTTCTTATTCTAATTTCTCCTACTGTTATCCCTCCCCCTCCAACCCTTAGTTTTATTATTTATTAGTACTTAATTTGAGTTTGTTCCGCAATCTAGCCGTCCCCTTCGGGGGAACGGCCTTCCCCGTTGCGGGCCACCTGCCCGCTATTTCATGGCATCAGCCTTATTCAAACGCTGCGAGGCGTGTCCCAACAAGATCCCGCTTGCGGACGGACACAGCCTCTGTCTCTACTGTTTGGGCGAGACCCACCAAACAAACAACTGTCCTCACTGCAGGAAACTCACTAAACCTGCTCTAAAACATAGACTTAAGAGCCTCAGAGCGTTTCTCTGGGAGAAATCGCTCAAGCCTATGGATCAGCAAACCCAGTCTGAGGCTTCGATACCGTCAACATCTTCGAAATCGAAGCAGGTATCGAAACTGGACAAGAAAAAGAAAAAGAAGCCTGACTCGGTGAAACCACAAGCTTGGCTTCAGACCAGGGACTCGGGGTCGACTACCACTCTCGCACCCCACCCTGTTGCCTCACCACGCGCCACGGTCGCACAAATGCAAACAGAAACTCAGGGCATGGAAACCGCTACGACATCGAGCCTCCTTGATGCCCATGCGATACCGTCTTCTCAACAAGACAATTGGGCTCAACACTTGACGCAACAAGCGACCATGTCTCAACAAATGCCTCAAAGCCCTGTGATGTCTACGGGCTTGCCATCAGGTCAATTGGCCCTTGATGCTGACATGACCAACTTTGGGTTAAATCCCTTGGCGCATTTTCAATCGATGCAAGAGGCTTCCATGCAATTAGCCCCTCCACGACATCAAACGGTGGAGGACATCACCGACCCTCGACGCCATACAGCCGAACAACGCTTGGCCGTCCAGAGAGGTCGCAGCAAGAAGCCTAAGAGGGTAGACCGCGAGAACTCCACCTCCTCGACGTCACCCTCTCCCCGACGCCGAAGATCTAGGCATCGCCAGGCTAAACGCCAGAAGCGTCATAGATCTTCTTCCTCTTCTTCTTCACCTGCTCGACACCACAGATCCAGGCATCATAAAAGACACCACAGACAACGCCAAGTGGTCTCATCTGCGGTATCGGATTCATCCATGACATCCACCTCCGCTTCCACTACAACAATCAAACGACGTCGTAAGGAGCGCAAGCGCCTGGAATCACGCCCCCTTGCTGTGACAGAGCGTGACATCAGGACACTTGATTCCAACAGCACCGCCCTTGCTGCTGCTATGGACCTTTCTGAAAATACAGTCACTGTGACCTCCAGACAAACACACCTCCAGGAATCTCCAGCTTCCATGGACCGTCCCCTTACTGAAGAGTCTGAAATGGAAGTCGAATCTCAAGTCTCTCATCGCTCTACCATATCTAAGTCCAGGCAGTCTGAGGCCGACATGACGGACACTCAACCTAATACACCTTTGGAAGACTTTAAAAGCTACTCCCAATTAGTACACAAAATAGCCCAAGTAATGGGGCTACAGGTGCAATTACCTAATGCTTCTGATTCTTGCAAATTTTTTGGCCATTTAAATAAATCCAAACCACCTCCTCTTAAGATGGCTTTTATTCCATCCATGCTAGACAGAGCAAAGGAGGCCTGGGACAAACCCTCGTCTAATTCTCTTATGCCCAGGAGAATTGACAATCTTTACAAAACACACGGAGAAGGCACAGATTTCCTAACCAGACACCCACTTCCTAATTCGGTTATAGTGGATGCTAATCAGAACAGAGGCAGGTCTCATTCCAATACCACACCAAGCAATAAGGAAGCTCGAAAGCTCGACCTTATTGGTAGAAGACACTACTCGTTAGCTTCCTTCTCCCTAAGGGCACTTAACTACCTCTGTGCCATGGAAGCTTATACACGACACGTCCTCCTGACCTTCTCAGCATGCATAGATCTACTCCCAGAGGAACATCGGGCTAAAACCCAATCTTCTTATGCAGAGGTATTATCACTCCTTGATCAGCAGATGATTACCTCGTTGCACTTGACAGACGCTGCTTCAAAACAACTTACCACGGCCATCTATCTTCGCCGTCATGCCTGGCTAAGAACAGCCAATATCACTGAAGATGCAAGGAATCGTATTGAAGATTCCCCATTTGATGGAGAGGGCCTGTTTGCCACAACCACAGATGCCTCTCTAGATAATATTCAAAAGATGCGCAAAGCAGCCAAATCATATACTTACCCGACAACTTCTACACAACCAACCTCCAGACCTCCATCACAGCCCTGGAGACGCCCTTACACACCACTACAACATAGGCCTCAAAACAGATACAGGTCTCAATATCATCAATCTCCATATTACCGTCCTGCTCAATCTCAACGCCAACGACAACAACAACAACCCGGTAGGAGGTACGACAGGAAACCTAAACAGCTATCCTGACCCCTCCACCGACATCAGGCTACAACCTTTCCACAACAACTGGCAACGAATCACCACAGATGCTTGGGTATTGTCAATCATCGAAAGTGGATACCGTCTCCAATTCCATCACAGGCCTGCACTGGGAAGAGTCATCACTACACCATCCTCTGAAATTCTGCAAGAAGAGGTCGCCACTCTTCTTCAAAAAGATGCTATAGAGTACGTGCCATCTACCGAGCTCTTAGGTTTTTACTCTCGATATTTCACAATACCCAAAAAGGACGGAGGCACTCGTCCCATCTTAGACTTAAGGAAGTTAAACAAATTCATCAAAAAGGAAAGGTTCCGCATGTCCACTCTAGATTCCATCATTCCTCTTCTGCAAAGAGGAAACTGGTTCGTAGTCCTGGACCTTCAGGACGCGTATTTCCACATTTCTATAGCTCCAAAAGACAGAAAGTACCTCCGTTTCCGCATAGGAAACATGACTTACCAATTCAAAGCGCTCCCGTTCGGTCTTTCATCCGCGCCCCGGGTCTTCACCAAATGCATGGCGCCGGTCTCTGCATTTCTTCGTCTTCAAGGGGTCCAAGTGTTCCCATATCTGGACGACTGGCTCCTAGTAGCTCCTACAAAACAAAAAGTACAGAGAGACAGAGATATTACCATACGTCTACTTACCTCCTTAGGACTCCGCATAAATCAAAACAAATCTATACTCAAACCAGCCCAATCAGTCCACTACATCGGAGCCCTTCTAGACTCCCGTCAAGCAAGGGCCTACCTAGCACCGGATCGTCTAAACAAGATCCAAAAAGCAATAGCTCCCTTCTTCAGTTCACACAGAGTAACAGCACACCAGGCTCAACATTTACTAGGCCTTATGGCCTCCACCACAGCCATTCTCCCTCACGCCAGATTGAGAATGAGACACCTGCAAGCTTGGCTCTTAGCACGTTTCCGCCCTCACTGCGACCCATCCAACAAGTCGCTTCGAGTAACTCATCTACTCAAATCCAACCTCCAGTGGTGGTCTACACCAATGAATCTCCGGACCGGCAGACCGTTCAGGCAACGCTTCCCGTCGATACAAATCACGACAGACGCCAGTACAACTGGCTGGGGAGCCACCTGCAAACGCTTATCCATCCACCACAGATGGTCTGCCATAGAGAAAAGATACCATATCAACCATTTAGAACTCCTTGCCATTTACAAAGCACTCAAAGCGTTCGAAATCCATCTCTCACGCAAAGTAATGCAGATAACAACAGACAATACAACAGCAATGTACTACCTGAACAAGCAAGGAGGCACCCACTCACACTCCCTATTACGTCTCACCACGAAAATTTGGATGTGGTGCATCAAGAGGCAAATACACCCGATTGCCATACATATCTCTTCCCAAGACAACACGACGGCAGACAAGCTCAGTCGTCTACAGCAAGACAACCACGAGTGGTGCCTCTCCAAACGCATGTTTCTCCACCTGTGCACCAGATGGGGCACACCACTCTTGGATCTCTTCGCGACCCAACACAACACACACTGTCGCCGATATTGCTCCAGAGCAGGTATGGGCAAGCATTCGATGGGAGACGCTTTTGCAACAACATGGCCACGAGCCCTGCTCTATGCCTATCCTCCAATTCCACTCATACAACGGACTCTAACAAGAATCAGACACCGAAAGGCCCAAGTTATCTTTATAGCTCCATTCTGGCCCAGACAACACTGGTTTCCACTTCTCCAACAGATGGCAGTAGATTATTTCCACCTGCCACTGACACCAGACCTTCTCACTCAGAACCAAGGTCAGATACGTCACCCGGACACTGCAACTCTTCACCTCACGGCCTGGCTCCTTCTCTCACGGTAGAGCAGGTACTACTCCTCTCCAAGAAACACTCTACTATTTCCTTGTACAACCGGAAATGGCTCTCCTTTACAAAATTCACATCCGACCACTATTATCCTGCACAACCTACTAATATACAAGTCCTTTTAGAATTCCTCCTCTATTTATTTAATAGAGGCCTCTCTATTTCGACTCTCCGAGTCTATACGGCTGCTGTTGTCTCCCATCAACCATCAGACTCAGAAGCAGCCATGCTCTTCCAGCATCCCAAGTTCAAGAAATTTCTCAAGGGCCTTGCAAACATTCGTCCCCGCGAAAGAGGACCTACACCTCAATGGTCCCTTTCCTTGGTCCTTAATTGCCTCATGAAACCACCGTTTGAACCTATGGCCACTACCTCGCTATACCTTCTAACCTTAAAGACTGCGTTCTTGGTCGCGATCACATCTGCAAGGAGAGCATCCGAGCTTGCTGCTCTTCGGGTTGACCCCCCGTTTTTGAACTTCCACCATGACAAGGTAGTTCTACACACAGACATATCCTTCCTACCGAAAGTAGTTTCAAGGTTTCATGTTTCTCAACCTCTGGTTTTACCAACCTTTTTTCCAAACCCTGGTACTCACCTGGAAAGGCAATTACACACGTTGGATGTCCGCCGTGCACTTCTTTTTTACACCTCTCGAACCGCACCTGTAAGAAAAACACAAAGACTTTTTGTTAGATCATCTGAGCCAGCTAGAGGATCTCCAGTATCCCCCCAATCCATCTCCAGATGGATTGTCTCCACAATCAAAATGGCTTATGAAATTAAACATGCCAAACTACCAATCACGCCACGGGCTCATTCTACTAGAGCGGTGGCGGCGTCTACGGCCTTCCTAAAAGGCGTCCCTTTGGAGGAGATCTGCAGAGCAGCTACTTGGGCTAGACCTTCCACTTTTCTGAAACATTACAAGTTGGATGTCCGAGCCCGTGCTCAGGCTACCTTTGGGAAAACTGTCCTGACGGCTGCACTTCCATGACTACCCACCACCGGTAAGTCTGCTAGCTAGTCACCCACAGTGTGGATTCACAGAGTCCACGACGAAGAAACACAGGTTACTTACCTGTAGGTTTGGTTCTTCGAGTGGACATCTGTGAATACACACTACCCGCCCTCCTCCCCTCTTCCGTCATGGCTACTCTATCTTTCTGAGTCAGCGGCGGATCAGAGGGGAACTGAGCGGGAAGAGGCGGAGCATGCGCACTGGAGGGGGAGGTGCCTATACTATTACAGCTTTGGAAAGGGCCGAAGACTCCCGCGCAGGCGCAGGAAGAACCCACAGTGTGTATTCACAGATGTCCACTCGAAGAACCAAACCTACAGGTAAGTAACCTGTGTTTTGAGCATGCTTTATTGTTCTGTGCTAAATGGTCATGAAAAAAGGAGGTTGTGGTGCCAAGGAAGAACTTATCATCTGCTGTTGAGCCAGTGCACAAGTGTGCTTCCTCATGTGGTATAAACATCTTCCATATGGGGGCAGTAGATGGACACAAACTGAAAAACCAGTGGTTTGTGGTGGCCCATGGCTACTCACAAATCACAACAACCCCTCCCATGAACCAGTTCGCAGATCGTTTTTTGGGTTTGTGCCTGGAGGGACTACATGTTTGCCCGGCCCTTTCCCATGTTCCCCATTGTCCGCCTACTTTGTCTTCCTACCACCATAGTCAGAGAATTGGGTTCCCTTCCCAGAGCCGACCATTGCTTCTTTGCATGTGCCTACCTATCAGCTGGGTGGTAGGCACATATTCAAAGGAGGCTAGCCCACTATCTCTGACCATGGTGGCTGTGGCAGGATCAGGTAGGGAGGCGGTGGGGGCAGTGGGAAGAGGGCATTCATTTTGCCAAAGGGAAAAAGATTTGGTTGTTCATTCTGCTCTGGCAAAGTAGGATCCCCCAAATGGGTTGTGAACCAAACAAGAAACCAGCTCAGTTTGGGTCCCCCCCCCCGAGTCGTGATTTGTTTTGTGCCCATCTCTAGTTTAAAACATATTCCATGTGCTCAATATAAACTATAAAACCACATTTGCTCTCTTTGCTATAGCAGGCTTTGTTACATTTTGGGAGAATAGAGCAGGCATTGATTGCATTTTGGATCATCCAGTGATAATTGCAGGACCTTGATGGGATTCATCCCACTTCTTTTGAAACAATAACAACAGCAACCTCCTTCTCCCTCTCCCTCTCCCTCTCCCTCTCCCTCTCCCTCTCCCTCTCCCTCTCCCTCTCCCTCCCTCCCTCTCTCTCTCTCCTTCCCGCCTCCCTCCCTCCCCCCAGTTCCACTCATATAAGCACTTAACTTTCCCTGAGTTTGTGTTGAAAATGGATTATTACACCATAGTTAGGGGGACTGTTGACACAATCTTTTGGAAGTCACTAAGGGACCTTCATAAATAGAAATTGACTTGACAGCACATCAGAGCAACAAATTATCATGGGGTAGTGAGAAAGACATTGGCTTTAGATCTAAGAGACTCAAGTTTCAATCTTGACTCAGGTCTCTATCCAAGAGATTACTTTGAATAATTTCACCAAGAAGTCACAATCACTTTAGTCTGAGTATACAGTATACAGCGGACCCTTGTAAAACAATTTGTATAACATAAAATTTGTACAACATAAAAAATTCCAGAGATAGGGGACATTTGCTTAACAGAATCCCCTGTGGGACGAATATGGACAACATAAAAATGGTCGCGATTAGGGATTAGGGATTACTCCATTTTCAGTGCATTAGCGCATCTCCCTAAAGGCATCCGGATCCAGACCCACGAGATCGTCGCAGGCGCGCTCACTGAGAGTGGCCACACCCAGAGAGGCGCGGAAAACGCGTACGCGAAACCGCGCCTTCTCTGTGGTGGGGCCTTCACTCTGGAATCATCTCCCCAGTGAGCTGCGCCTGCTGGAGTCCCTGCCTGCCTTTAAGAAGGCCTTGAAGACCTTCCTTTTTAAAGAGGCCTTTGGTGACCTTATTAGTTAGTTTTTTTTCTGCTTTCCTCTTTCCTCTCTCTTCTACTCGACTTGCCGCCATCTTGCCCTCCGTCACTTTATTGCTCGGAGGTCTCTCTACTTATTTTATGTGTTTTTATCATTGTTAGCCGCCCAGAGTTCCCGCCAGGGAAGATGGGCGGGATATAAGCTTACAAATAAATAAATAAATAAATATAAAGGAAAATTTGCTTAACAAAATTTTATTTGGAATGAATTAATTCCTTTATACAAGGTACCAGTATATATATTTAGTATGGTAACAATCTCTCGGTAGGAAAACATGTATATGATTATGTATGGAGAGCAGCCTAAGCTTATGTTTTGTCATGAGCACCTGCCTAAATTGCTACTTAGCCTGTGTCCTCCTGGTGTATTGCAGGGTTAGGGAACTCAACACAGCAGTTACGAATACAGGAACATGGATATTTCAGATTATTTGTCCCCCTTGTCCCAACAGGCAGGATAAATCAGTGAACTGGAGTACTTGGGTGTCGAACCAGAGTTGCATATTCTGTTCTTCACTGTGTCATGAGGGGAAAAAATAAACCTCTGTGGCCTTGGGCAAGCTGAACAGTCTCAGAACACATCTAGAAGAAGGGAATGGTAAACCAGCTCTGTACCTAGAAAACCCATAAAAGAGTTGGAATTGACTAGACCAGTGGTGGCGAACCTTTGGCACTCCAGATGTTTTGGACTACAACTCCCAGAATTCCAAGCCTAGATTGCCAATAACAAAGGACTGTGGGAACTGTGGTCCAAAACATCTGGAGTGCCAAAGGTTCGTCACCACTGGACTAGACCCTATTATTTTCAGTACCCCAGTAAAATTTACTCTGCACATAACTGACTTTCTGAGGATTCAGATAGAGAAGTTATTTCTCATCACTTGGAACTTGTCATTAGAACTGGAGATGCTAGTAAACACTGAAGCAGAGACTTTCAGCAAACTATGTCATCTGACAATAAGCCCTCCTTATTCCCTTGTTCTGAAATAGTCTAAAGGAGCCTTTCACTTCACTGACAGAGCAGAAGCACCAGAATGATTAAAGTTTCTTCTTTGGTGTTTGGTAACTTAAGATACAGTGGGAGGAAGCAGAAGGTGGTGGGAGGCCCTTCTGTGATCTGCACCCATTATGCCACATCACAGTAAACATGTTTTTTTTCTAATGGCCAGAATTCTGTCGGACAAAATTGAAAAAACCCACATTATATAAGTAGTTCTTTCTTCCTTTAGCACACTGTGAGTTTACATAGTGGGTAGCTATGTAGCATGAGAGGTACCCCATCAAAATGTGGTGGGGCGGGGAAGAAAAAAACTTCTGTGATTAGACTTTCTCTTCCACCCCCCTTCTTGATATGTGACTACAATGCTTATTTTAAGAAACTTTGTTCCGCTTCTCCCCCCACCCCCACCCCACCCCGGAAAAGTGTCTTAACAAAGTCCAGTTGCCTTGTTGAATGGCTGACTTAGTTCTTGTGCTCATCAACTAAAAGACATGTGGGGAAGAAAGAATGGTGGGAGGGGGGGGGTGGAGGAGTCCTGTTACCATTACAACATTTTAACTTGTTTCAATGTGTAATAGTTGGCCTTCCATGTTTAAACATGACTTTCAATTTCTTTATCATTTTTAATTTATTAATTTGTATTATGTACTTATTTGTCCATGTTGTATATGCATGTATTGCTGTTGCAGTAAACCGCCCAGAGTGTCCTGTTTGCCGGAAGCCCAATAAATCAAATCAAATCAAAACTAGACTATGGGTGATACCTTCATAGGCTGCTAGTAGAAAAAAAAAGTTGATGAGCTTTCGAGAGCAAGCTCTCTTTTTCAAAGCAGGTATAGAAGTCCATTACACCCTTTGCCATGTTTGGACTTCTATACCTGCCTTGAAAAAGAGCTTGCTCTCGATAGCTCAGCAGCATGTTGTTTTTCTACTAGCAGCCTAGGAATGTATCACCCATAGTCTAGTTTTGATTTTGTTTGTTTTAATGGCTGCATGGCTCCAAACCTCCTTTTACTAAATAAAATAATAAATAGCTACCAGCAGGACTGGAAGCTGGGTAGGTCACCTAATAAAATGGCTTTCTCCCTTTGCTTGATCTTGATGGAGTAGACACTATTAAGAAGTGGTAGGAAACAGAGCTGGTGGGAGTTACCAGCTTTTTTTCTCTTCCTTGTCTGTCCCGCCGTCTTATGGAACATCTGCCACTAGGTGACAGTCTAGGTGAATTTTCCTTTGGCCACAGCATTGCCAGGCCTTGGATGGGTTTGATGGTTGCCACTGCAGCACCTGCTGTAGATCAGCATTAACAGATGGATCTTTTTCAACCCTGACCCTGCAAATTCCAGAGAATTTGAAGACTTGGTTGGAAACCCCACAATGTTTATGGGTATTAACCTTCACAGGATGAAGCAGATAAATGATAAATCACATACATGCTACAGATTACTTAGTAAAAGTACAAAAGAAAGTGCTGATTTCTCATGGTTGGTAACAGCAGTGGGAATTTTTTTTGCAGTGCATTGTTTTTTTGCCTTTCCTACATACCCACAGTATTGCTTTGGCCCTCTTCCCATGAATTGATATGTTGTTGCTGTTTCCAACTGTAAACACTCGTCTCAGTTGTGTACCCTTTAATGAGAATAATTCACAAATGCAAAGTGCTGATAACTTATTCCTGTAATGTTTTATACTATTGCCAATTTGGGGTGTCCCCTCACCCCAGGTAGATAAGTTAGAGAACAAAGCTGCATGTGTCATTAAAAAAAACACCCTTTTTATCTGGGATGACTGGTGAGCATTTCTTTTTCACTTGTGCAGCTGTGACAACTATTTTGTGTGATCCTAGTGATAGGTCTGCATTTTGGGGGGAAATGCTTTAAGTGTTTCTAGAGTGCACATCATTGTAGGGTATGGGCCTCCAGGGAGAAGGTGGTTGTTTGAGACATAGGTCTGAAAATCTGGAAGTGTACATTGTGCTCTGCCAGGGTGGATCTGATTTAAATCAGATTTAAATTAAATTTAAATTTTAAAAATCTTTTTTTTTGCATTTAAATTATTATTTAAATCAATTTAATTTTTTTTAAAAAGTAATCATTGAATTTATCCACTTTCAGCTCGATGCTGTTTTTCTCTGTTATTGTGGTTAAATCACAGTGTGTCTCTGAAGAGTTTCTGTGCTTGTGGATTTTGAAAGGTTCTAGTAATAGTCTCTCTAGATTTAAGACCACTTTCACTTTAGTAAAAGCTTTCTTAAGGAGTGCCTGGTCTCAATTTATGGATAAAAACATTTGAGGGAACCAAAGTCTGAGATTAAGCAGAAATAGTTTTAAGAATATCTAGTTCTTCTGGTCAATAAAATATGTTTACATTCAGTATTTTTGTGACTGTAGCTGGATTATCAATATGCTTTGTTCAGCTTTAAGTGAAAGTTTTGTTAAGCCCCAGTGGGTTTGAGGCAAAAGTGAACACTTTATTTCACTTGTTCCATTCTTTGAAATAGTATTAGAAAATGTTGCTGGGTCCTTTAGTCTCACCCTACTTGTTTTCCGTATCATGTAAATTTGACAAGTGTGCACGTAGATGGCATGACAACAGATTGCATATTAGGACACGCTGACCCTCTGTGCAAAGCTGCTTGTTATACATTTGGATGTTAGTTCTTGTCTATGTTGATATTTCTGTCCCTAGTTTACAAAACTGCTTTAAGGGTATAATAACAAAAACTTGTCTTACTAGCATATGATTGTATTTTCTTTGTGAAGATTTGCAGACACATTGCCCACTATAGAACAACCAGCAAGTGCTGAAGAATGAGAACCCTGCAGTAATTTAGTCATTTCCTATAATAAATAATATACTTGTATAACAGAGCTATACTGGGCAGGCAGCAAAGCAGTTCCTTCCATTTATTTACTAACCATAACTAGTACTTAATAATAAACAGAGAAGCATCCCACTCAATGTTCTCTCCACCACCACCACCCCCTGTGCAGGGCTTTACCAACCCTATGCACCTGTCATGACTGACCACATTTGTTTTAGTTGGGGTGGAACCCGTACACATGGGGGAACAGAGCCCCACATGGGGGGTGAGCCTTAGAGGGCACATTGAAGTCATTCATTGATATACTCCCTGCAGAGCTCTTGATTTAACATGCCCTTCATGTCATGGTTTTTTGGGGATAGGTAATTTTAAAAAATGTTTGGAACAAGACAGTCACCAGCAATAAACTTGCACATGTGAAGTTAACTTGATCTTATATTTTTCCTGATTTGTATAACAGTTACACGGGTTTATTTCTGGGGTTGGAGATCCCCGAAATATTTCCAAGGTAGATTTGGATGTAAAAAGTGTAGGAACCACTTATGCTTCCAAGTGTTTGTATGCCATATGCAGGGTATCAAAAGAACATCCTCACTACTGCCAGAAAATTCCACCTGGCGGTGGGGGCGGGGGAGGAGCAGGAAGTTACCTATGGTGCAAATCAAACAGTTTATTTTCATGCTAATTATAATAGTGTTTTCAGGACTACAGAGGTTGTAAACTACTGTTTTGCATAGCAGTACAGGTGGCAGGCCTTTGTGTGTGTTTGTGTGTGTGTGTGTGTGTGTGTGTGTGTCTGGCTCAGTGGGCTAGAGTGCTGCAAAGTCATCAGTTCAAATCCTGGGTGCCACCCAGCAGAGTGCTGTTAACCTCAGCTCCTGCCAACCTAGCAGTTTGAAAGCATGTATGCAAGTAGATAATTAGGTACTGCCATAAAAAGCAGGAAGGTCAACAGTGTTCCACGAGCAGAAATGTGTTCAACCATGCCGGCCACATGGTCACGGATTTACACAACACTGGTTCTTTGGCTTAAAAACTGAGATGAGCACCACCCCTAGAGTCGGACATGACTAGCACACACGTGCAGGGGGGAGACCTTTACCTTACAGTTGGCCCCAGATGGCAGGCCTTTGTACATTTGTGTGTGTGTGTGTGTGTGTGTGTGTGTGTGTGTGTGTGTGTGTGTGTGTGTGTGTGTGTGTGTGTGTGTGTAGATCTCTAGATACTGATACGCTATGGAATATAATTATTTGGTCTTCTACAGGAAGGTTATTTTTAATCGGTGTTTGCTGCCCCACGGAATCAACCCCTGATTCTGTTTTTTCTATATAGTTAAAAATGCACATTCATGATCCAATACTTCATTTGTAAAGCCTAGGAAGCAAAGCATTTTCCCTCTTTGTTCATTTATGAGCCCAGTAGTGTTTTGAATCTTGCTTAGAAAGAGACTTTTGTTATTTTCCCCTTCCTTTTAAATTGTCTTTATCAGCCTCATTGTTTGTTGGTCAGACTTTAAAGCCAAGAAGATGGCATGAGAATTCAGAAATAAAAGTGTTCCTCAAGTAATTACACTTGATAAGCAAAATGAAGCACAACTAGATTTTGCCTTTGCTTTGTTACAAACTTCTGCTAAGGGGAAGCAGTGCAGCAGGAAATTCTGTTGACACACAATTTATGACACAAAACACTCCTTTGTTTCTTCTGTGTGCTTCCTTGTCTGGCCCTCCTGAAATTGTTCGTAAAAGTCAGAAGCTTTTCCTTCCTGACAAGTACATGCTCTGAATGCCTTTGTGAAGGCGGGGGTGGGGGTGGGTAAGAGGGGGAGATAAACCTCTTTGGAGGCCAACTGACAAATGCCCTTAGACTCACTTTTTGAGATGCAGAATTGCAGCCTGAACCATCTGCATGCCGCCATACTGCTGAATTCAGTAAGGCTTAAAATGTCTGTAACTGTGTTTGGTCTAATTTGAGATTGCTTGGTTACTGTTGTTGGCCATGAACCAGAGAACTGATTTAAACATGTGCAAGGCTGTGTTGTGTGCCAAGAATTGTATTTTCTTGGCCAAGCTTAATTGGATTGTGGCCACCTGTGTGTGTGTGTGTTTGTGTGTGTGTGTGAGTGAGTGAGTGAGAGAGAGAGCTTGAGAGAGAGAGAGAGAGAGCTCTAGTATCACATTTTAAATCATTTATTTTGGGAGTAAATCTCAGTTAATTCACATCTGTCTTATCAGCTGTATGGTTACATACCAATAATGCCGTTGAATATATGGCTAGTATCTAGGTATAATCTTTAGAACTACAAAACTGGACAGGACCCTGTGAATCATCAAACCCAGCTCCATTGGGGAGGGCTCCTGAGTAATCTAGGTTCCAGCCTCTGGCTCTGCAGCCGGACACCTCAACTACTGAGCCACTTGGCAGTTCACAGTTACAGCCTAAGCAACTTGACTGATTTAAGAGGACTATCCCAATAGGATTGTGACCAATAGCAAGCAAGGGGGGGGAATCATAAAAGTGACATGGGGAAAAATACGAAAATTGTAAATTAACTATTGAAACTTCTGGCAAGAGGGGCACCAAAACTGAAAGCATCCACTGAAGACCCTCATGAAAATATATTACTCAACAGGCAGGTTTCTATGGGGAAGACAAACCAACACAGAACACTGTTCTCTTTGGCAAAATCATGGTTAATTATGGTTGTCTTACCATAATTCGGAATTTTGTGAATACCTGGAAGGCAGCAGAGTAAAAAAGGGGGTGGGGTGGGGTGGGGTGGGGTCAGAATTGAGGGCCTTTTATGTGGTGTGAACAGAATCTTTTAAATACTTTAATAACTGATAGGAATGGAATTAAGCTGATGCTATATATGATTTTAGACATCTACAGACTAATACAGTATAAATCTTCCATGGACTGTCTTGAGTTGCTTCCCCAGCATCCATTGTTCTGAATTTAGAACTTCAAATCTTAAAAATCTATTTTTAGATCTAGTCAAGGGTGTCAGATGCTGATACTTTGACTTTTGTGTTGCTTAAAGTAGTCATCTTTTTCTCCACAAGCAATCATGTTTGTTTAACAAGAATCACTAAGGTTTTGCCCTGGTGAAACACAACAACATACTGTATGGCATTTTGTTCTGCAATTTCAAGCAGTTGCAAAAGTTGCAAAATAAAAACCGTTGCAAAAGTTCTCCTGCTTCGGAGGTGTGTGTGGAATGATGATTGACCTAATAATATTACTACTACTAATAATAATATGAACCTCTACCAAGCTTCAGAGAAATCTAAAAACTAAACAGAAAATAATAGATTAATCCCAATCGGATTTGTGGGTGTGTACATATTGCATTAAGTAATTAACATACTGTCCTTTGAAATAAATATTATGTTTCTAAAGAAGATATACTAGGTGATTTATGTCTTATTCAAGGTTTCTCACTTTTAACGTAAAGCAGTATTGATAGCATAGTCACTGTCTTTGTCTATGCTTGAGCAAAAATCTTTTTCTATATGTCTTGAGGTAACTGTTTATGGTGTAAAGGGTCAGTTATCATCTTGAAACTTTTGTAATGACAGTCCTTTGTCATTGGCAGTACAGGCTTGGAATTCTGGGAGTTGTGGTCCAAAACATCTGGAGTGCCGAAGGTTCGCCACCACTGATTTAGGCCAGTGGTTCCCAATCTTGGACAGTCCAGATGTTCTTGGACTGGAACTTCTAGAAGCCTTCAGCATTAGCTGTGCTTTTGGTAATAATGAGTTACCGAAAGTTGGGGACCACTGATATACTGTAGGTTATATAGTACCTTCAGCAGGCCCAGTACAGCTAAATAATTAGGTAAAAGGCAAGAACAGAACTGATAAATAGAAACAAGCAGACCATTTTACTAAACCTCTGAAATCTTTTTTTTTTCAGATCATACAGGTCATGGAACTTGTGTTAACGGTTGTACAATAGGAGATGGCGGTGGGAAGGAGTGCATTTGCACAATTAAAACTAGTACGCCAGTTACACCTATTTCTTGAGAAACCTGCTCTGGCCACGGTGGCTCATGCCCTAGTGACGTCCCAGCTAGACTACTGTAATGTGCTCTATGTGGGGCTACCGATGAAAAGTCGCAAGAAACTTCAACGGGTCCAAAATGCAGCAGCCAGATTGCTGAGTGGGGTGGGGTACAGAGATCACATTACATCCCCGTATCCCTTGTTTCTCGGTGTAGCAAATCACTACTCGAATCAGCAGAACTTAGAGCAGAGCTGGATTCCCAGAAATCCCCCATGATTCAGTGGGCCTGCCTTACCTATAACTTATTATCCTAAGCAACCCGATTTCAGAGAGTGAAAAAAAAATGATTGGAAGTGTTTGGCTTGTTTTAAACTGCTGTCTAATGAGGATAACACCTCACATTTATATGTCTTATTTGCAGTGTTATATGCACTTCACATACATTATCTCAGTAATCCTACTAAAGTAGTACTGTGCGTGTAGTCCTGCTAGATTGTTCCTGAGTGACAGATTGATTACGAAAGTAGCGCCCGAAATATATGAATGGCTGGTTTGACATTGAAACGTTATTAGTGATGGTGGTGTGCATTGATTGGGCAGCCTGTGTATATGTCTGAAGGCTTTGAAAACCATGCTGAAACAAAGGTCATGCATTGGGGCTCCCGATTTTCGCTTGTGGAGCAATGCCTCTGTTGATCAGGATTTATCTCTTGTTTGTGAATATATTTCTGTCCTAAGCAACTGCACCTGTTGCCAAAATATATTTATTCCAATCACATGCCTAAAGCTATGGGAGTTGTTCCTTGACATTTTATAGCCCCGCCAAAAGCTCTCTTTTAGCATCATTTGTTCGGAGAGAAGAAAATGGAGCAAAACAGTTCATTACACCCTAAGCACTGCTATTTGGTAGTATTCGCATTTGCACAGCACAAAGCTGCAATATTGATTTTTTTTTCACTCACAGCCCCCCCTGCACCATTTCTTCTTCTTATGATTATTATGATTTTTATTGTTGTTTCTGCTGCTGTTGTTACAAGATAAAATTGCTTCTTAAAATGTTTGTTTTTGCTTTTTTGATGGGGGCAAAGCGCTCACAGAGCTCACTTGCAACCTTTGCATTTACAGGGAGGTATTTTGGGCATATTTTAACGATCAGGATGACATGACTATGAAGAGTTCAGATAAATCTTTCCTGCTGTACACTCTGTTTCGTATAGTTTTTACCTTTCTGATATGCGGTGCCTTCCTTGGGGTAAAAAACAAGCATGCTGTTTCTTGCTTGGGAATTAACTGTTCTTGAACTTGAGTATAATTCTTATAGACTGTTCAGGTAGACCACACAGGCAGTCATCTTGTTGAAACGATGGGGTCCTCCAAAGAATGCCCTCAGTATTCTTCTCTATTTATTATCGCAAGCTAGAAGAAACTTTGGGCTCTGCGTCCAACAACACTCATTGGTGCAGCCCATTCAAGGTTGAACTTACTGGAGACTTTGTTGGCATTTCTGTTTTCTGCAGTAATAATCAAGGAAAACAGAAAAGTATTTAAATTCAAGTGCTGTCTTTTTTCTTTTTCTTTCTTTCTTTTTTGGCAGATAGGTGTGCATCTCTTAAGATGAACACTTTTGTTTTGCTCAGTTCTTCCAAACACTGGGAAGGTGCAGGGAAAATCTAGATGACAGTATTGTGTAAATCTTTTTTCATACTGTAATTGTTCCCTTCACTGCCTTAGAAGAAAGCTACACCTTCTGCTTCCAATATGTATGTATTACAGTAGGACCTCTATATCTGCGGATCAGCATCCACTAATTCACTCATCCACAGTATGAAAATATTAAAAACAATAAGAGAAATTTGCTAGAAATATACAGTATTTTCCATCTATAAGACTCTCCACATATAAGACTATCCCACTCACAGTTCTCTCCTCAACTTACGTCTGTGTATTAGATGACCATCAATTTTTAGTCTTAACAATTTTAGATAAAAATATGTGGAAAAATACTGTAGAATGGATTTATAAAGATGAAGATACCAGAACCGGGCACTAGAGGGAGCCAGATATTAGGTTATGTTATAGCATTCAGAATTGAAATAGTGTTCTCTATAATCCACGTGTTCAAATATCCACTGGGGAGTGGACGTGGAATCCATTCCCTGCAGATACCCATCCCCTGGAATACTGCATTTCTGTTTTGTATAGAAAGATATGCTAGCAACATGCACTGTAACATGTTGCAACTGTTGCTCTCTAGGTTATAGGACAACTCCATTCAGTTTGACAAAGTTTCTTATCAGTCTTGGAGATCAGTGCCTAAGGCTCCAGTCTTTAAGACTTGAAACTAAGTTGTGTAGCCAAATATTTAAACAAGTTTTTTTAACAAAATTAATACAAAAGAAAAAAACAATATACAGAACAATGGAAGCTGATTTAACACATAACATCTTTTCATAAATCAACATGAGTTGTTGGGGGGGGATACTAAGAGAGTCGGTATGATTATTACAATAATGAATAAAAGGAACACATCTATTTTCTCATTCTGATACCACTGCTGAGTGTATGCAGTAAGTTTAAATGTGGTTTTGTGACAACATAGAGCTTATGTTGCAAAAAAGCAAAGCATGCTGCTTAAATACCACCATATAGTGCTTAAAGCACTATCTGGGTAGTTTACAAGTAATTATGCAAGAAGTATAGTAGTACGTTACATTTGGAGTAATCCTTTGTGTACCGTACCTTCAGGTGTAGATAGACATTTATACAGTTTAGATGTATACCTTCTGTGGCAAAAGATGCTACTAGTATCCCAGTTATTTCCTCTAGGTTGCTTTAGTAGGTAGCACTGATGTTGGGTTAGTTGTTGGGTTTTCTATGTCTACTCTAGAATAAAATGGGGTGGATGGGAAATGTTGCAGTGACTGCATTTTAAAGATAAAAAACAAAGAACTTGGTGGGCTGTAGATTACGTCTCCAGATGCAAGGTAAAGTCTGCTGTGCTGCCCAAGTTTTTACGTCTCTTCAGTTTTAAACAACAGCTTATAAAAGCCTCTTGAGCGCCTAATAATGACATAGCATTTATCCAAGAATTCAAGGGAACATGACTGACTGTTCCACATAAATATATCACCATGCCTTCCAGATTATTGCCGTTCTACATCTCATTGTCTCTTGTCCCAGATATCAACTTGTTCATGCATCCCACGTAATAAATCACTGTATTTTATTCTCTGTTCAGACTGTTTAGTGTCAGGTCTCATCTGCAGGAACACCATACCCTTTCCCAGTTACACATTGGTTATTTTTGTGACCCTCTTAAATGCAGACCCTATTGCCAGCATTCTTCAGCTTCCTATTACAGTAGGACCTCCATATCCACTGATTCATTATCCACTTATTCAGTTATCCACAGTTGGCAGAGGAAAAAATTTAAGTAATTCAGCAGCCACAAAGCAAGCTATTGTCACAAACAGCAGCTGTAAAGCTATTATCACAAATAGTATCTGTAAAGCGAGCTACTGTCACAAACAGCAGCCATAAAGCAAGCTACTGACTCAAAACAGCAGTCATAAAGCAAGCTAATGTCAGGAAACAGCACTTTGGAGATGGTTGGGCAGGCTTTCTCTCTTATCCACAGTTTTCATTATCCACGGGAAGGCCTGGATCCAATGCCCAGCTGGCGTCCTACTGTACATAAAAAGACCAATGTTGCAATCCATTGTGATGCAATCAGTTGTGTTGAGATTTTAACATGGGAGGCTAAGTTTTAAATCCCTCCTGAAGCAGAAACCATCTTTTGGGGCATGTAACAAGCTTTGATATAAGGAACAAAAACATCTGTGCTAGGGTGCACAGAATTCCCATCAACACGATGCCCATGCTGGTGGGCGTATCCTTCAGTATTTCTGTGCTCTGACACCCATATTGTTTCATTGTCTGACCATTAAGGGAGAGTACACATTATTCTGGATTCAAATATATTCTGCTGTGGTGGTGGTGGTTAATGCAAATGAATCAGTTGCATATGGACATTTGATATATAGCCCAGCCCTGAGCTTAAGAGGACACAGTACCATAGGTAGCCCCTTCCTTTTTCCTGGCAATGTGAAATGACTACTACTCTGCAGAGGTTGTTATTTAAGAGGAAGGATGCAAAAGGTTTCCAAATGAGTGTATTGGTCTGTTGATGTCGGGATTATTTAAAGTGGCTGATGGGTTTTCAGATGAGGACTCTGTCCTACCTGGTATGTTTTGGAGATAGAACAAGTCCTGTGGCTAACCTTCAGCTGGCCCAGAGCCACAAGCCATTTCTCCTTAGATGTCAACAGGCAACTGTATTATGTGCAGCAATTTGCATTTCTTTTGATTGTGCAAAGAATGTATGAATAGGCCAATAAGGAGCTTTGCTTTCTAGTGACCAGTTTTATGTGTCAGTTAGCTCTTGTAGTTTTTTTCCCCCTCGTCAATAAAGGTAGTTGTATTTTTGAAGAAGTTTTTATGTCTCCACCTTCACCCTTATTGAAAAAATGTCAGGAGAAATGTCCCATTGTCATCCCCTCCCCCTTGAACTAGACCAGTGGTGGCGAACCTTTGGCACTCTAGATGTTTTGGACCACAACTCCCATAATTCCAAGCCTTTATTGCCAATCACAAAGGACTTTGGGAGTTGTGGTCCAAAACATCTGGAGTGCCAAAGGTTCCCCACCAATGAAATAGACTATGCTGCTCCATTTTCTCTGTTTCTGTACAATTAAGACCTATTTTCATAACTATTTCTGACTGTAGCAGTTGGGGTTTCTACTCACCATAGGCTAAGCTCTAGTTACACTGCCTCTTGCTGAGTCTGTGGGAAAATGGTGCTCAAGAGTTGACTTTAGCCTGTGTTGTTGTTTTAGGGTTTGCTTCAGCAACATGGAAGCACAGCGGAAGCCTGGCTGGCCTGACTGAAATGCACAACTGTAACTAATCACATCTACTTAGTTCATAAAATAATATAATAATTGAGTTAGAACGGGCCTGTGAGGCTATTGAGTCTGATCCTCTCCTCAATGCTGGATTCTAAATCAAGGAATATGTGACAGATGATTGTTTAATGATTGACTCGAATGCCTGCAGTGTTTGGAGAGCTGATCACCTCCCAAAGTAATTGAGTCTACCATTGCACTGCTCTAACAGTTAGGAAGTTTTTTTCTTATAATTAACTGAAATCTGGCTTCCTGTAATTTGAGCCCATTATTACATGTCCTGAATTGTGCAGTGATTGAGAAAAGATTCTTGTTACCCATATGCTTATCCCCAGTAAGATTTTGGTCTGTTATAAGATAGAAACTGTTCCAGGTAACATAATGGAAATACACAACTTGTACAGTCACACACACACCCGCCGCCAATCACGATATGCGGAAGCGGGTGGGGTGGGGCGGGGGGCCGATTGCACGCCTGTCCAAAGCTTCTTGGAGGAGTACGGGGGAGGCGCAGAGCGACCTGATCACTCTCCACTGCCCCCCACGCAGCTCCAAGGCTTCTCGGAGGAGTGTGGGGGTGGCACGGAGCGACCCGATCACCCTCACTGCCCCCCATGTGGCTCTGAGGCTTCTTGGAGGAGCAGGGGGTGGCGTGGAGCGATCCGATTGCCCCCCGCTGCCCCCCTGCAGCTCCAAGGCTTTTCAGAGGAGCGTGGGACTGGCACGGAGCGACCTGATCTCCCCCGCCACCCTCCCACGGCTCTGAGGCTTCTTGGAGGAGGACGGGGTGTGGCGCGGAGCAACCCGATCGCCCCCCACTGCCCCCCCAAGCGGCTCCGAGGTGCAGTTACTGCGATCCTGCAATGTAGTGGAACCACAGTACCTGATCCGCAAAATGGCAGGGGATGACTGTACTATTATTGCTGTCATTATTAGTGTATTCCTCCTCTCTCTTTTACTTTGGTGTTCTGAGTGCTTTTTAATCTGTAAATGTTGAATATAGAGTGGTGTAATTTGGACAAAGAGACATGAAAATACTTTAACTGTTTTTAAAACGAGGTAGTGTGTCAGGCTGTGTTACAGTAGAAGCCTAAGAAATGTATATAAATAATAAGGAAGTCAAGTTTTTCTTTTTCTTTTTCTTTTTCTTTTCTTTTTTCTTTCTTTTTTTTTGGCCTGGTATGTTCTTCAGGATTAGCTCATCTTAAGCAAGAATTTGTGACAGTAATTTTTATTGTCCTTTTAAAACACTAAGTTGATGCGAATTTGCCATTTAATTTAGGTGACTGGTGGGGTAGGATAAATGGGTACCTGCATGTGGTGTAACGGACAGAGTAATGGACTGGGAATAAGAAGATCTGGTTTAAATTTGCTTGCTGTACCAGGAAGGTTCACTGGGTGACTAGAACTGGTTAATTGTAAGCCGCCCAGAGACCTTTGGGTAGTGGGCGGCATATAAGTTGCATAAATAAAAATAAATAAAAATATAAACCAATACTTCATTTACCTCGAAAACCCTATTAGGGTTGCTAGAAGTCTTGATAGCACATGATAGGGTAACAAGTAGGAAATAATGATTTAAGTTTTAAATTATTGCCACCCATTGATGTATAAGTATAAATAAAATTAAATTTAAGCGACTAGCACGCATGTGCGGGGAAAACCTTTACCTTTTTAAAATCTGTATTACCCAGTGTGCCAGCTTAAATTATTTTGGCTATTGTTGATCTTAAATGGGAGACAAACACCCTTTCATTAAGAATAATTTTTTAAAAATACCTTTCAAGAGAAGAAATGGGTATGAGAACATGAACCTATAGAACCAAGGAATCTTGGTGTGAAAAAGAGGGAGGACGGAAACTAGAGAGGGTTTAAGGTGCATTTGGGTTTTATGTTACAGAGTTTATTAAGCTTTTCACATTTTACTCCCCCCTCCCAACACACAGGTAGCTTCCGTGCTTCTCTGTTATTTTGAGATGAGTGGGGGGGGGGGGTAAAGAAAACTATGTGAGGACTTGCTATATAAATATGACACTGTGTTTGTTCCAGTAGTTTGCTAGAGGTGGAGGAGTGTATGGAAAACTAAACAGGACCTGTTGCAGAGCACTTTTAAAATACATCAATACGAAGGTTGATCCAGTTCCAGGAATAGACTATGTATCAGTAAACATTTTTTCAAAAAACATCAGTAGGACTAGTTAATTATCTGTAGTGACTACCGTGCAGAGCCCCCACTCGTTTCACGGACCATTGACCTGCACTTGCTACCCATTTTGCTGTCACCATCCAGGGTATCCCAGTTTAAAATAACTGAGTCCCAGTCGAAGTGTAATGTGGATCCAAATAAAATAAAGTTTTATTGAATACAAATATTTTTCAGATTCAAGTTCACTTGTGTACAAATACTTAAAAGTTCTCAAAGCAGTAATACTTAGTAATGCTCTGTCTTTTTCTTCAAACCTCTCACAAACTAACCCAGCCCTATCTCTACATCTGATTTTCCCAAGCTGGCTAGATGAATGTTCCCCGTCTCACTAAAACTCCTCAGGTTGATCCTTTATGCACTTGGGCTCTGCCTTCACACTCCTTATTTGATACATGGTGTTCACCCTTTATCCCCCTCCTGGTTATGCATTTGTGAGTCAGGGAAAGGGTGAAGACCACACTATGGTTTAGGTTGACTTTAAAAAAAAAGGCACAGCCACTCAGTCAATATTCTGTACTTATTATGAAAATTACTTGTGTGGTTAGAAGGACACTTTATTTTTTTCTCAGCTGTTTCCCTCCACATTCTGGAGTTTATATGTTCTTTTTTAAAAAAAATCTTGATGCCTAAGAGCATGTTTATTTCTAGAAAGACATGTTCTGAATAATACTTACAAATATACATGATTTGTAGCAGTGCAAACTAGCTGCTTAGTTTCGCCATCTGTGTGCAGGACGGCAGAGGGAAATCTGCTATGAACTGTGGGGTATAATACCATTTTGTTGAATGTTAGAGTGAGACGAGTGCTTCATGGTCAGAAAGTAACAGAAATCTCTCTCCCATCATTTGCAAGATAGGAATTTTATTTTTAATGTGTTCTCTCTCATTTCTCCCTAGGTTTCAGCCGAGCAGCATTACCGTTTGGCTTAGTAAGGAGAGAACTGTCCTGTGAGGGCTACTCCATCGACCTTCGGTGTCCAGGAAGTGATGTCATTATGATAGAGAGTGCTAATTATGGAAGGACAGATGACAAGATCTGTGATGCTGACCCCTTTCAGATGGAGAACACAGAATGTTTCCTCCCTGATGCCTACAAAATTATGACCCAAAGGTAACTAAAATGTCAACGTCAAGAACCCATAGAAAAGAAATCAATTTTCTGAAGATTTAACAGAGTTTACACATCGGGGGGGGGGGGGGGAGGCCAACAGTATTTTCCACTGCACCTTTCTCTGACTTTCTCAAGGAAAAGTCAAAATTGTAATTGTATTTCACTTATGTGGAAAAAGTAAAACAAATGTAACCATTTACCAAGGGCATATGATTTTCAGATTTAAAAAGTATGAATCAAAAAAGTAAGAAGGTAACAGCCTGGAGACACAAACATTTTAATTTTCTTGGAATTATTATATTTACCATATGGAGGCTCACATTCAGGTATTTTCTGATGTAGACTATGCATTTAAATAACAATAATTGATTGCCATCCAATTGATTCTGATATAAAGCAGTCTTTTTTCTGGCTTTTCTATGTAGAGAATACTCAACATTGGTTTACCGTTCTCTTCTTTTGAGACCTCCCTGGGATTTCACACTTGCCCAAGGCCACACTTGATAGCTCAACTGGCAAGAGGCACAGCAGGGAATCAAATACCAAACCTCTGGCTTTGCAACCAGATACCTAAACCACTGAGCTCCCTAGTCAGCTATTTAGGTGACATTACAGTATCCATACAGTAGGACCCTTGTATCCACTGATTCATTAGCCACTGATTCAGTTATCCACGGTTGGCAGAGAAAAAGAATTAAATAATTCAGCAGCCACATGTGGAGCACTACTGTTACAAATAGCAGCTGTAAAGCAAGCTACTGTCATAAAACAGCAGGTTTTTTTTTGGGGGGGGTGTTCTCTCTTATCCACAGTATTTGTTATCCATGGGAAGGCCTGGAACCGATCCCCAGCAGATCAGTTCCAGGCCTGTTGGGGATATGGAACCTACTGTACAAATTAACAAAACTATTCAGTCAATGACCAGTATTCTGTTGACATCAATATAAAGTTATGCTGATGTAGTTAGGGATTGTGGTGTGCAGTTGTGTGTCCCCAGCAGTACACCAACTGGTTGCACAGTTCACCAACATAAGTGATTCAGGGATCACACTTCCATCTACTGCAGTTGCAATCTGGAATTGCATGCTCATATTTGTGTGCAGCAACAATGATTCATCTAGAAAGTACACAAAAATCTGCTGCTTTTGTAATCCATTTTGTAAAGACTGCTTGTGATGGTTGCAGGTGCTCTTTCCTCTGCTCTGTAGTTTGAATATAAGGCTCTGTCCACAGGCAACTCTGTCATCCTGATTTGTTTTCTTAAAAACAATTATTGAAATGTAATGGAATGGCATCAAACAACTTAAAGCTACCTCAGTTCTTCTTTTCCTCTTCTTTTACCATAATTAGAAATCAATCTATATGGCCAATGGGGAAAGTTTTTATTAATACTTTTTACACTGGTTTGTAAATACCACACTTTGCTTCAATACAGATTTCAAGGCTACCTATTGAACTAGTTAACATTATTGATATTGACTGCTTCTGGTGAAATACAGAATTAGGATTTTCAATATTGTTTAAATCTTTATTGCAAAAAATTATTCTGTGGTTATTCCCAGAGTGGCCTTTGTTGCTAAATGGCCAGTATATAAATCAAATAAATAAATAGCTATTGCTGTTCTACATTTGTGGAACAGGGAACATTCAAAGAAGCCACATTGTTTTGAACTGCAGAAAATCTAGTATGGAACAGATGGCATATGTCATATTTTCTGATCTTTCTTAGTCATTTATGTGGTATTTCTTACAACAGTACCTCTGTGTTTTAATTAGAAGAGCCTTTTTAAAAACAGTTGCAATAAGAACTGAAAATTGTTATTGAGATCGTAGGAATCATGTAATTCAAACCTGTGCTTTCTTGTAATATAGTTATTTATTTATTATTTCAATTTAATATATGGCTTCTGTTAGTGCCGAAGCACTACCCTGGAGAGCTGAAAAGAAAATATATAGTCAAATAATTAATATAATAAAACAGTAAACAATAAACAATCTAACAGTATATAAATGGAGGGTCCAGAGCATTAGTAAAACTACACTCAACAGAAAATAAAATACCAAAATACAAATAACAAATGGTTGTACAGAGATGTTAGATTGCCTCAACTCAACTAGGGTCAGAATGGAGGGACTCCCTTTTTGTCACCAGGGAGGGGCCCAGGAAAAGCTCCTCCAGGAGCTGATTTCAGAAAGACGGAGTAGATTTATGAGCTTCCTTCAGGGTGGCTGCCTGGAGGCCTGCACTGACCTCATGAGTCAGGCATTTGACACTGGGACAAGATGCCCTGACAAGTAACGTGGGCCCAAACCACGTTTGAGCCTCCTAGCACATTTACCAATGTATCCTTGAGCAGAATAAGAGTTTTTGGCTTGTAAAATTAAGCATACTTACAGTTACAGTGCAACAGGGGAATATCGGGCACACAAACCTAAAGCCACAGTGCAGCATTAATGCTGTTTTTGAAAAAAATTCTGAATTGTAATATCCTCCACTTCTCCATTTTTTTGTGAAATAGTTCCATTTAATAACACAAAACTTGCCTATTTACTTTGCATTTCAGGCTTGTAGGCAGATACTGGATTCTCATCTTTTTGAAACTTGAACATTTCAGTCAATTTCTTCTGGCTCTGGGTTTAATTTGGGACACAACATAATTCGACCAGAGCTAAACACTTTTAAGTCGGATTTATTGAATTGGGAGGCTTAAGGATGCTCTCTGAGACCACTTCAACTGTGATTGAGCACTCCACATGTTGATAGAGTTCCTACTGTCACCTGTGGGTAACAACTGTTTCATGAAACTACATAGCATTTCCTCTGGTAATAACCAGTAGACGGAGGTACACTGCCAAGATTCCTTATCTGCAATTATACATCATGAGTAAGGCCTGTGAACTGTGTTTCTGAAGAAAATAATCTGATTTGAAGTAAACTGGTGATGATACAGCTCTGTGTGTGTGTGTGTGTGTGTGTGTGTGTGTGGCTGCACTCCTGTGTAAACATCTGTCAGTATCAGCATATTGTGTTGTGACATGGACTACCAATATCCCCACCCCCAGGACACCCACAGAGGATCCTAGGCTGATGGTGTTGATCCAGTAGGTATCTTTGCTAGTAAGTGGATGCAAACTGCATTGGCCCCCCCCCCCCGCATGCACCCTTTCTCCTGTTATTCGTCGTTCACAGACCATGGCTGAGCTTAAAAGGTGCCTCTCAGAACATAGGCTGTTTATTTGCTTTGCTCTCCTGATGACTATTTTTTATTTGTAGCTCAGTTGGCAAAATGTTTAAAAATCCTAAACCTCGAATTTGAGGTGCCCTTCCCCCTCTTATCTTAAACATACAATTATTATTTTGAAGCTTATTTTGAAGCAGTAACCTCACCTGGATGACTGAGAATCTTCACAGACATATTTTAAAGATTATTTGTGGCGAAAAAGAGATAGGAAATGAAGATGTTCACCAGCGGTCAAAAATATTGTGTCAAACCATGTATTTTATTTATATTTTATTCCCTTTGCTAATTTCCCAAATACCTGACAGAAAAAAACAGCAAATAAATAAAATTACAGATTTCATTCTTGAAGCATTACATGTATTCCCTTACATGTATTCCCTTACTTATCAAGCTTTGGGGGTGGGGGAGGAGTGCAGAGATATTAGATGATTTTATTTTCAAGTGAAAACAAGACTGCCCCTCTCTTTTCTGACAATAATGAATAAAGGAAAGTCTTTCAGTAGAACCCATAACCTTGGACAGTTGGGTGGGGAAATCACCCATCTCATCTGATTAATCTCGTCGTCCTGAATTGCTTTGGTCCCTTAAACCTCCAGCCTGCATTGAGTGAAAGCCTAAGCCAGTTTGAGGAAAAGGTTTCCCTGCTATGCTATCACATTACAGGGCACCCTACAGAGAACCATTCTGTAGAATCTTACCATATATACTTTGTGACAGCGCTCAGACAACAGTTGTGCAAAATGTACTACTGTGTAGCTCTAAAGCTGAATTCCTTACACATTAGTTTGAAATGATTTATTGTTTCCCAAGTTTCGCATGGCAGAAGGTCAGATGTGCAAATGTTTCTGCGTTTCTAGTTTTCCTTTTTAATATGAGCGATGTGTCTTAAGTACCATTTAGCCATTTGCTAAAAGCTGATCTATATGAAAGGTGGCTTATAGTCATAAGCAGTCTGTATCATCATCATCATCATCATCATCATCATCATCATTATTATTATTATTATTATTATTATTATTATTATTATTATTATTATTATTATTATTATTATTATTATTATTATTCCTCTTTCACCTGGTACTTCAGTTACTTGCTGCTCTTTCTCGGCCCCGAAAGTGATTGTGTGGGTTGTCACATATCAGATATCATTTTGGGCGAGTGCATTCACTGAATGAATGTGCATCAAAACTGTCATTGTAAATGACTGATCTCCGATACCAGGTCTGCATTCTCCTTTGGCATGTCATTGGCTTTCAATGCCTGAGTCAGAAAGATTCTTGACAAACCTCTTCTGTACATCGTTATCCAAGCCAGACAGCTCTTAGACATCTTTTTATTGAGAGTTGCCTTCAGCAAATCTCAGAGCAGACTTGGAGACGCAGAGGTTTTGTACCCACCTGCACAGGCATTTCAGAGAGAAAATTTGAAGTTGAATGGCTTTTGGCAAGTCCTTCCTGTTTAAGGTCATTTTTTAAAAAAAAAAATGCCACCAGATTTTTGTCAGTTCATTTTCTTTTGGGGGGCAGAGATCAACTGAACTGACATGTTTACCTGACCATTTTTTAAATCCTTGTTGGCATTTATATTGCACCATTGCATATTTCTTGCCCATCATCATTTTATTTTGGTTTCATTTTATTTTTTAAATTGCTTTAGTTGCTGATGTTAAATTTGGAATTCTCATTCTCTCTCTCTCTCTCTCTCTCTCTCTCTCTGTGTGTGTGTGTGTGTGTGTGTGATGGGCCATCAAATTGAAACAGATTTATAGCAAGCAAGGTTCTCTCTAAGGCAGTGTTGGTGAACCTATGGCACATGTCCTAAAGGTGGCACTTTGGTCCTTTCTGTGGGCACCCAACACCACCCCTTCACAGCCACATGTATTCAGGTTAAATTTCCATATTTGCACTTTGCAAAAAAAATGGTCGGTTCTGAATCGCAGTTTGGGCGCTCGGTCTCTAAAAGGTGTTCGTCATCACTGCTCTAAGGTGTGTGGCTGTGCACGCATGACTCTGCCCCCTTCCATGCAACATTCTTTCTCCTCCTTCATGCATCCAGTTATCAATTATTTCTAAACCCTTCAGGGCGTGGGAGTGTGTGAAGTTGAACACATGTGGGGTGGAGCCCCAAGCAGAGAGGCTGAATATGAAAGGGAATGTTGATTGCAGCCCGATTAGGCTTTCAGGGTAACTAAGATAGTTAAAGAATGGTTTTATTAGTGCCAACTCCTTACTCTAGTGAGTTTACATGCCCAAATTGGAATCAAACTCATGTGTTCTAAGTCCTTCTGTATGACTCTATCTACTACAGGACAGTGGATACACAAATAAGAGTTTTGTCTGAGCAATAATACTTAACCAGTATAGATTCTTATCCTCAATAACAACTTTGCAAGATAAGGCAGTGCCTGTCTATAGCCACTGTTTTATGATTGCTAACTCCACTTCATCATTTCTCAGCAGTATGGATCGTTATTCTACAATGATGACTCTCATTCTGTTACCCAAATACCTTAGTAGGGCTTAGAGATCATAGGATCATCCCATAAATAGCATAGAATTGTTGAAACATGCCAATATTCAAAAATTCTGTGATACTTATACAAGTTAGAGGGGAAAAATGATCCCCTTGATTAAATCTTTCTTTAACAAAGGCTCTTTTATTTGTGATTGCTTTTTTAGCCCAGAGTTAAAATTGATTTTACTGTAGGAAATATTTTATTTTATTTTAGAATTGTTTAGAATATTAATTTTGTCATGGACCATTTGATTGTGTTAATGGGGGAGAAGGGGAACTCAACCACAATGAATGCAAAGTATGGGAGACCGACAGACATTGTTAGAATTTTTAATCCATACTTTCTGTGAGTTCTGTTACCGTTGTGCAAAATCCGTAGATAAAATCTGATAAATTGAGTAGACTTGAGGAGGGGAAAAATTACAGCAGCCTTTTACTGCTCCATTCCAAATACTTAAATGGATACTTAGAAGAAGAAGTAAATAAACTTGTAGGCTGATTGCAAATCATGGTATCAATACACTCTTGTTGCCAGCTGCTGGGTTGATAGATTCATATCTTCAGGAATCTGACACAGGTGAACTGCTTTCTCTTAAAGGAGAGCTTCTCTCATGTAGCATTTTATAAATATGTCTGGCCACTTTTGTCTGCATAGCCCAAAGGAGCATTGCTGGCTGTATATTTTCTATCTGACCTTATGCTGAGTTGTGGTGTACTAAATTGTGGCTTTGACCCACACCAAAGCCTTAAAACAACCACATGTACTGATGAAAAGCATCTGTCTTGACCAATTTTTCTTCACGTATGAATCAGCATTAAGTCTAATAGGAAATATCTTTGAACAGGAGCTTATACGTTGCCGCTTGCATTCTGTTGACAAACCTTGAGGTTCCTCTCCAGGGATGTTTTGGCCCCAAAGCAAAATCTGCCACTCTGCCCAGCCGCAAAATTTTAAAATTGAGACAAGTGCTTTAAACCAAAAATAAAAAAATACTAAAAGAGGCTACACAGCTCCCTTGCAATACCTAATAAAGAATCAACATTCTTTCTTCCCGGCAAATATCTCCCAGACTGCTTGATTTAGGTTTCATTGTGTTTAATCTATGAAATGAACAAAAGTACATTTTACAGTGATGTCACTATTTATAAAAGCAATAACATACTAGTGCAGGAGACCCCCCTCTCTCTCACAGACACACACACACACACACACACACACACACACACACACACACACACACACACACACACACACACACACACA
>JAHTLZ010000129.1:28739375-28768270 GCA_023846285.1 Phrynocephalus versicolor | reverse complement strand
ACACACACACACACACACACACACACACACACACACACACACACACAATTGCAGTATAGCTAATTATATTACTATACTGGTCACTGTAGCTGATAAATCAGATGTAAAGTGGATTTAGGGTTCCTGTACATGAGATTGCAGTGCCATTTATCTCAGCCATTTCCTGAAGAGACCTTTATTAAGCCATGATGACTGCTGAATAGGAAATGTAACTAAGATTATTTTTATTCAAATATAATTTAAATATTCATCAAAGAGGATTTATGCTTGAAACTGACAGGGACTATTAACATCAAAAAAATATAATTAACTGCATTGGGTATCATGAAACAGAGTTAGCCAAATAGCCGAGAGGTCTAATTGCTCTCGAGTTTGCAAAGCAAGAGTTTATATTTTAGATGGTTGCTGTGGAATTAATAGTATTGTGCTTTCCTATGTGAGGCAATTAAAGCTTTCTGTTAAGGTTCATTGCTCCATAGGAGGTTTGTGCAATTGCATGTAGTAAACATGACTGGCATTTAATAATCATCATAAAAAAGTGAAGATGAGTACCTTTATAGGAATGTTGATTAAAATCACAAGGAAATAGTCATCCTTTGAGGGAATGTTTTGTAAAAAAAAAAACTGTTAGGAATTAGGCAACAAACAATAATTCCTCTGAAACGTTAAAAAAAATTCAGTGTTCTTCAAGAACACAACTGTTTCAAAATCGAGGGTTAAATTAAATCCATTGCTCTAGCGGTTGGGAACGTGACAGTGCTGTATGATCATTAGTATCTCTAATTGTGTTTTAAAAAGTTACCTTCATGGCAAAAATGGCTGTGGTCATAATAAAATTAAAAGTTAGGGACTTAGGAGTTTTCCCAGGCCGTGTAGTAGAATATAAGATGTCACCTTTTTAAAAATGGAATTAAATGTTTTTTCTGTGGCTGATGCAGACTCAGATTAGTCTGATATTCTAATGGCATTTTTTTTTCTTCATTACTGAAACTGAATGAATGTGAGAAGGTAAGGGTCAAGGTAAGAGCGAAAGCATTATGATAACAATGGATCTGTTCATCCTCCATGAATGAAATGGCAGCTAATTGCCTAATAATTGGCCGTTATAACTATATTTAAAAAAGCTTAAATAATTCTAAAGAGGCACATTATCTTTGTAAACAGAACAGACAAAAACTAAAGGAAGATTCTAGTTTTTCTGTGTGGGAACCTCACATTTGAATGGACTGGATGTGTATCCCTGTAATTCTGTTTGAAGAACATGGCAAAGGGAAGCATAACAGACCCTTGCCAGAATTCCAGTTTGCTTATAAAGACTTTGCTTGTGTTATACATTATTTAACATGCTTACCCTGTTTATATCAGTGACATAAGTGTGTGTGCTAGTTTCTCAGAAGAGTACTGTCTTTGCCGCTTCATAGCACACTGTCTTGTATTCCCAGGCCTCCACATGGTGTTAGCAGATATTTAAAGCATTTCTGCCTAACATTTTGTAGGTCATGGTGAACTGAGCCTATAAAGCAAGTTACTGCAATGGAGTTAATGCAGTCTAAGAGTGTAACATAGCCTGAATGCTTCACTCAGTACAGTAATGTTTACCTTGCTGCAGAACTATCAAATGGATTTTTAAAAATATCCATCATATAAAACCCCAGTGACAGATTTATTGATAACATAATAATACTACAAAGCTGTCTTTCATAGATTTATCTATGGCCATTTCTCTATGCTTAGACATATTCTGTTGTGTTTTCTTAGAGTAGCTATCTTTTTAAAATAAGCTCCCAAGGCCAGTTGGTGGCAACTTCTTTTGCGGCCAACTAAAAGATTGCAAAAATGTGAGCATTTTGAATGCATGGCAGGAATACGGTTATCTCCTTTTCCCGAAGGGGCCAAAAATATTTATTTGACTGGTCACCAAGGTATCCTCTAAGGTGCATGCAGGCGCGTACACCTCTCACCCCTCCTTATGCAGGGCTTTTCCATCCCCACATACCCATTGTGACCATTTTTGCTGTGGTTGCAACAGACCCTGGGGGATGGGGAGCTGTGCATCTCAGTTACATCTCAGTGGGAACAAATGAAGAGGACAAGGAGATTAAACTCTGCCATTGTGCCTCCTCCTTCCCCCTTAGAAGCCGAGGGACATGAAACAATTAGCACCTCTCTAGAAGCAGAAGTACAGGCGATGAAATGAGATCCTTCCACCAAACCAAAGGACCAAGACCCCCCCCCTAAAAAAATGAGGAAGTGATCCGTCGCCATTGAGATGCAAGGGATCAGACCGGGCAGGAGATATAAAAGGAGAGACCATGGAGAGACAGAGAAGGCAGAAGGTGAGGAGGACACAGTGGTAGAGATGGGCACGACTCAGAAAAAAATTTTCGTTTTCATTTTCGGCTAGGGTCCGTTTCGTTTCGTTTCCGTTTTCGTGAGCTAATTTCAAAATTTTTCGTTTTTGTTTCGTTACGTAACGAAAACGAAAAACCGAAACCGAAAACGGAAAATTTTTCGTTTCTCCCCATTTAGCTCCATTATGTGTTTTTCCAGTAACGAAAAACGAAAATTGGCTCAAAATTAGTCGTTTCGTTTCCGTTTTCGGTCCATTTTTGAACCGTTTTTCGTTTTCGTTTCGTTACGTAACAAAACGAAAAAACGAAAACGAAAACGAAAATACCGCTAAGTTGTGCCCATCTCTACACAGTGGTAGAACCGTCGCCATTGAGATGCAAGGGATCAGACCGGGCAGGAGATATAAAAGGAGAGACCATGGAGAGACAGAGAAGGCAGAAGGTGAGGCGGACACAGTGGTAGAAATAGAATTGGTAGAAAACCAATTAATCCATTCTTGAGGTCAGAAAAAAAGTCAGACCCCCACACACACAATGCAGAGCACACAGTAAAAGGCATGCACAGCAGAACACAGGAAAAGGCATGCAGACGACAAAGCTCAGCTCCCTACCTTTCCACTGCTTGAGAAATGTACCAAAAAGTTCCAAAAAGCCCCCCCCCAAAAAAAAACAAGCTTCAAAAAATTCTAGAATGGTTTCAAAACTCAATGCAAAAACCACTCTTAACACAATGCATCCTGGGTACCCTTACCAAAAAATGTAAATGGATTTTTCTTTCGTAAACTGAAAATTTTGTAAACCATGCCGTATGTAAACCAGGGTACCACTGTATTTGAAAACTTGAGCAGGTCCAAAACGCAGCAGCCATATTCCTTTATGAGCCTACCTGTGTACTGAGATCATTAGGAGAGGCCTTTGTCTCAGTTTCAGCACCCTTACAAGTGTGTTTGGTAGGAAGATGCGAGAGGGAGTTTTCCGTTGCTCCTCCTAGACTTTGGAACTCACTCCCACTGGAAGCTAGACCGGCCCTGATTTTGCCATCCTTCTGCAAGCCAACAAATAACTTTCTCTTCAGACAGACTTTCCATTAGTAATTAACTTTGTGATATTTTTCTTTTTTTTTAAAATGCAATTGTTTGTAATGTTGCTTTTAAATCTGTTTTAGTAATGCTGTTATCAACAGTTTTTATTTTCTCTGTTTAATTCTTTTCTTAATATTCTAACTTTTTAGTTTTTAATACTGTTAAGTTTTAAAAGTTAGTTTTTAATAGAAGGGTTGTGGAGTCTCCTTCTTTGGAGGTTTTTAAGCAGAGGCTGGATAGCCATCTGTTGAGAATAGTTTGATGGGGGTTCCTGCATGTCAGGGGGTTGGACTGGATGGCCTTTGAGGTCTCTTTCAACTCTGATTCTATGATTCTGTGATTCTTTTTTAGGATGTATTTGATTTAATTAAAAAAAGAATTGATGGTGATTTACATTTTAAAAAATAACCTTTAATTTGTAATTCAGTTTTTTTGATTTTTTTTAAATCATTGATTTGTATCCACCTTGCCCTTTTTAATTGTGTAAGTGTCCGTGGGTCCTTTTTAGAGAACAGTGGGATATTTTAAACAAACTCATCATAATATGTATGTAGCCAGAAACCACGGCCTCCTTTGAGCATTCAGCTGATATGGAGTGACACCATGGTTTTCGTATACATCGTGAATTTGGAGATTAATTTTTTAGTTGTGGAGCAAGTGTCACAGAGGCTTGATTGAGATGTTTTCACCTGCCTGTTGGAATTTTGGTGCAGTGCCATGTAAAAAACTCTATAGCTGGTAGAACCCAACCTGAATAATATAAAAGTGTCACCCTGTTTGGTCTTAACTGACACTTTTCCTGATGTCTCGAAATTAAAAGCTACTTTTGGGCTTTGCCGTATGTGGACTATGGTGTGTTAATATGTCTGCTAAAAATTTTGAAAGGAATATTCTAAATGCTAATCCACATTGCTGCCATGTGTATATTTACAGGACTTGGAATTTTTCATACCGACCCCTTCCTTGTGGGCTTTGCCAAAGGTCTTGTGGTACCGGCTTGGTGGTTTGGTTCATCAAGCCCCAACCTCTAGCCTGAGCCTGACATTCCTTTCAGCTTACCATGCCTTGAAACAACTAAACACATCTTTGGGCCTCCCTAACTTCCTTACCCCATCCACTTACTCCCAATTTTCTGCTATCTAACCTTGTGAAAAGTTTGAACATGCTGTATGCATACCACTATTTACTATTCATGCTAATAATGATATTGTATGCCTGTGGATTTGTATAGTGTCCCAAATGAAATTTTTTAGTGCTACTCTCTGAAGCTCTCCCAATTAGACTCTTCAGTCTTACTTGCCAAGGAAGACATGTGTAAGTGAAACTAGGCTGAGGTATAGCTCATCAGACCAAAATATACAGTGGTACCCCGACTTAAGAGCAGCTCGACTTAAGAGCGGAAAACTTTTGACGTTTTAATTGGTGCCTTACACATTTTAGATATGGTCTGCTCGACTTACAAATATTTTTTTAATTTTTTATTTTTTTAACTTATTTTTTTCATTTTTTAAGATAGGTACCCCGACTTAAGAGTAGTTCGACTTAAGAGCATTCATTCGGAACAGATTAAATTCATATGTTGAGGTACCACTGTATACTATACACCGCAGTTATTTTTTTTAAAAAGCCCATAATATTTCCATAGTGGTATTTGACAGGATTGGGTTTTTGCTGGGATTTCTAGGTAAGAGGAGTGATGCTGCTGAAGGTGTCTAAATATAGGCATTAACAAGCTTCATCAGGCTATTGTTTCAGCATAAATCAAGTGACTCCCCTGAAACCAAGCCTTGTATGACACATTTTATATACATATAAAACGGTGAGGTTGGGTTCATTTCTTTCTCTTCTTCAGAAAATATTGCCATATATGGGCTTTAATGTAAGTCAAGTGTTAACTTTCAGGTGGTGAACTCAGTGATACAAATACATTTCTAGATCTATATATGATTTCTCATATCTTCAGAATCCATTATTCCACTGCCAGGGACACAGACAGGTTAAAAAGCTGTCACTTGCTCTATATACTTAGCATTCTGAGACAATTTCTTTGCCTTTGTGACTGAGATGCAATGTAAAGATCCCTCAGTGTCCCATTTTTTAAAGAGCACTTTGGATAACATGCTGTATGACTAAATACATACCAGTGAGCTTTCTGTTATCACAAATGCCATCAGCAATGCCTTGTTGCTTTCTTATCAGCCACTTCCTGCCGGCAACCCAGCGCGTATTTCAGTAGGAGAGGATTTGCATCCAGTGTAACGCAGCATTATGTCTAGCTAATGTGAGGTTTTTAATTGTGCAAACACATGAAACTCTTGCAGAGGTAAGCAGTTTGATAAAAGGATTAGATTATGAGTGTTTCCAACTTGATTAAAGATTAGCTTGGCGGCTGATAGAGGTGGGGGTTTGCAAATACCCTTGTGTGCATCTTGCGCGTCTGAACTTGCCTACCTGGGGAAAGAGTGTATATTTCCAATCATTTGGGGTTCTTTGTTTTTTAATGTAAACCTGCCATTCATTGTGGCTTAATCAGGTAGATTCTAGCAGAAGCCATTTATCAAAGAACCAACCAACACTGCCCCTTCCTCTAAGATTAAGGTCCTTTGAGTTGCAAGAGTAAAGAGCTGTGCTTTCAGAAGAACTGTGATACCTGGAAAACATACAAACTGTCCAGATGCTAATTATATCCAGACACTACTGTGGCTGAAGAATAGCTGTTCTTTTGTGGCATCCAGCCTCTTGCAAAGAGGAGGAGGGGGAAAACACACTACTTCTAGCACAAACTTCAGAGATACATTTTAATAGAAAATGACACCACTAGAGCCGAGTTGATTAAAGAGCCTTCCGCAGGGACACAATTTCTGTCACATGTTTTAAACCACATGGGAGAGAAGGGGTGGGGAAATCAGCAGATCAAATCAAAAGTCTTTCTTTTAGTTATTAGTCACCAGTTTGACATTTATACTTTTTAAAGCTATGAATGGAAAGTTACTTAAAAGGTGCAGGGTGGGATGGGGGATATTCATGCTGGTCTCAGATTGCAATCTAATCAGTATGGGGAAGAAGGGAAGGAATGAAAGGAAAGGAAAGCCAGATCATTAGTGAATGGTTTGAAATTAGTCTTTTTAGGGTCTCAGCTGCTTTTAAAATTCTGTTCAGCATTTTATTGGGGAATGTGCCATGGTGCTTCGTAAGTACAGTACAAGTTCTTGTACGTTGGTGAATAGATGCCAAAATGGGTCTTGCGTCCAAACCAACCTGGATACTTTTACAATAAGTGTATTAACTACCTGCTCATTAAAAACCAGCTTATCCTGCTCGCAAACATTGGCATGTTTTCTTGCTCCTTTGCTCTGTTCCTCATTGTAATACTCTTAAGAGCGTAATTAATAGGCTGGAAGAGCCAATGAGGGAAACCTAGAGCCACGAGAGTGAGATATATTTCTCTATAGAATGATCTTTAAGGAATAAATAATTACAGGCTCCAGAGGTTTGTGGTGACCAGTCTAAATTGCAGCATAATTAGGGGGAAACATGGTCAGGGAATCAAATCGGTTTGCCTTGTGCTGCTGCCTTCGTAGCAGCCAACTAATTAAATATTTAAAGACTTGCGCCCCTTCTTTCCCTTCATGCGTGCGACAGAAAGGCCTGATAATGTGTGCAGATAATTAACAGGTGGGGAAAGGCATTCAGTTTCCCTCCAAGGTTGTGCAAGGTCGAGTCTTATTATGCTCTATCTTGTATATGGCCTGGTAACAAGTTTCTTGCTAATTTAAATCTTAACTAGGACATCCCATAGCGATTTCCCATTTCCCTTGTCAAAATGGGAAGCGATTGCTTCGGCGTGTGAAAACTGCAGTAGGTGAACATTTTCATAAGTAATTGGTCCTAATTGACACTGGCCCCAATATAGAGAGATACACTGTAATTATCCCAAGGAGAAGTTTTGAGACTCTAGGCATCCTATAAATGTTTAAATAAACAAGTGTGCACACATTTTATTCACCCAATGTATCTACCATAACATCCCTGCATTATGTTGAAACATGATGACCTTTTGAAATTAAGGGGGTCTCAGTGGTCTGCTCTGCAAATAAATTTGCCTTATTTTGCTCCTAAAACAAAACCACTTTTATGTTGAATGTGCATTTCTGCAAACGAGGAAGTTGGGCTGGATTAATATGACTCTGAGCAAGTCAGGCCTAATTTGCATTAAACTGACCCAAAGGTCTTGTAAAATTGCACAGAATTATCCAGCTTTCCAATGTATCAGAAGTTTTATTAACAAATTACTGATGTTACTTTAAAAATTGCTTATTTCGCTAATTAAAGGCACTTTTAATGGCAGTTTTAAGTTGTATTTAAAATCTATGCAAATTGCATTACATAAAATCTGCATACTGTTGGTGTAGTAAATCTTGACACAGCATATTAATTGGAGATTCATGTGAATACCTTATGAAATTTTAACTCCTTCATGGAAATTTAAAGTGTGTGTGTGTGTGTGTGTACACAGTCTAGACAATATATATTATTGTCCAGACTGTAAGATCTTCAGTAGTTGGGTTTTTCCCATCTTTAGACATGGCTTCTTCCTAAAGATTAAATGGGTGGTAAGGATAAAGAGGCATTTTCAGTGGTATGATCAGGTTTGTAAGAGACATCCTTGGTAGGAAGATGGGAGAAAAGCTCTTTATTTTAAATGTCTTTTGACAGGGTTGTTTATATATATACATGGAAATAAGCTGATAGATTTACTGTGGGACTTAATTTCTTAGTAATCATGTATACATTTACATTTACCTTATTCTTATCCTTTTTATCTTTTAAAACTGATGTGACCTGGTGCTTCCATTTGTTATGTAAGTTTTATCCATTTCCTGTTTTTATTGGACTGATGTACGAATTGGTTTGGTGTAGCAAGCGGCTTTGCTTGTCTGAGTAAATGGCATATACTGTAAATGTTTTCAAAACAACAACCACACTCAAGTGCATAGCAAACAAATCTTTCCAGCAGTTCAGAGTTGTGCAGGGTTAGTCATGCTATGAAGGCTTGACAGAGTTTGTTGTTCTTCACTTAGCTTAGCGTTAGGCTACACATCTAAGAGTCTGGTAGTTTTGCTTTGATGGCAAAAGCGTATCAGGGAGCAAAGCTGATTACCTACTGAGAATTTTAAAAGAAGGATGTAGCTTTCCACTCTGAACAGATTCACTGTTTTAGAGCAAGAACGGATCTCAAACTCCTTTTCCACTTGGTCAGTTGTACGTTGGATCTGGCTCGCATCAAAAGGTGTTTGCCTGAGTGGAGAAGCAGTTAGACTCACACAAAGTATCCTTCCGGTTACTGCTGCCTGATGTCTTTTCCTATCTGCCCTATGGCATATGTTCAGACTTTTCAGAGACGTTTCTCATAGAAGAACAATGGCTATAGTAGTGGGCTAGGATGCACAATATATTCTTGTCAAATATCTGGAATACGGCCCATGCTTCAGTGAAACTGTTGCTATCTACAAAATGCACCTTTTGTTTCAGTGGCGCTTGACACTTCATTGCTATTGTTGTTACTTAATGGATCATGTCCATTAGATTCTGTTTTTACACGCTGTGTGCATTTGCACGTGGATGTTTTAACTAAATGATTTAGTCTCAAAATAATACTTGACTGGCTTCTATAGAACTAGACAAGAAAGATGCACAAAAGATACTTGTATTTATTGTTTGGATTGTGCTGCAGAGAATCTGCTCCAAGGACATCAGTGCTTGTTAGGTTAATTATGGTTAATGGGATCAGAACATCCTTGACCACATTAATTGTGCTACATGTGATTTTCTAATATCAGTAATTACTGATGTTTAACTAATTGTTAGTTATTATGCATTTAAGGAAAACTTGTCCTGCATTTCTTCTGCAGAGTCATTTTTAAAAGAAACGTTATATGGGGGTCCTACTATCCCACTATGAATACTCATGTAGCTTAAGATTGTTACTAGCAGCAATGGCAGTAGGACTTGAGGGGAATCCTTTTTGGTCCATTCTTTTGGATCTTAGCAACCCAAGGTAAGTAGAGCACGTCTATTAAAAAGCAGTTAGGATGGTGCCAGCTCTGGAAGCTGAGCTCTACCGGGAATAGAGATGTGAGGACTAGATATGTGAAGGCCCAGGGGGGCAGGGGGCGGACAATTTTTTGGGGGGGACTTCCCCCCTGAAGCCTTTTGGGGTTTTTTCCAAAAAAATGAAAAAATAAAAAAAAAATAAAAAATGATAATGGAATGTTTATTTGAATATGACAAATAATATATTTTAAGACAGGGTGTTCTAGTATTTTTCAGATCATTTCTAAAAATAGGCATAGTATCAGATTATTCTAATGTCTGTGTACTGAGGATAAGCAAGTCCTAGGTTACAAATTGAACTCTCCAGTGCAAGAACAAGATGTATTTCTTCCTTTAGGAGGTGCTGTTATTGCCACAAGCAGAGATGGGCACGACTCAGAAAAATTGTTCGTTTTCGTTTTCGGCTAGGGGTCCGTTTCGGCTCGTTTCCGTTTTCGTGAGCTAATTTCAAAATTTTTCGTTTTCGTTTCGTTACGTAACGAAAACGAAAAAACGAAAAAACGAAAACAAAAACAAATTTTTTTCGTTTCTTCCCATTTAGCTCCATTATGTGCTTTTCCAGTAACGAAAAACGAAAATTGGCTCGAAATTAGTCGTTTCGTTTCCGTTTCCGTTCCAGTTCTGAGCCGTTTTTCGTTTTTCGTTTCGTTACGTAACGGAAACGAAAAACGAAAACAAAAATACCGCTAAGTCGTGCCCATCTCTAGCCACAAGAAAAAGAAAAAAGGTTTCACTTTTGTGTTTGCATGTGGGTGGGTGGTTTAGGTTCTGTTCTGTCCTCTTCACTAGGCCTCAAAGTACTAGAAGAAAATACAGAGCAACAAAAAATGATTCTGATTTCATGCCCATTCATTGAAACTTAGTCTCACTCCCTTGTCTCACTTAGTCTCACATCCCCCCCTTCAATTTTTTTATGAGAATGATTTTTTTATTATTTATTTTTTATTCAATACTGTAGAGAGGAATTATGGATTGTTAATTCTGGATTTTTAAACATTGTTTTGTAGCTTTTTTTGTTCCACTAATAAACAGTTCAGGACATTGTTTTGTTACTTAAAATTACAAAAATAGGTGTTTTTTTTTTCCGAGCTTCAAAATTTCTGGAAATTTTACATCTCTATCAAGAACTAGATATTTTTAATACGAGAAAGAGAAGATTGAGGAGAAACATGGCACTGCTCTGACAAAATCTAAAAGTCTGTCATGCAGAAGGTAGGGCAGATTTACCATATTTTTCGCCTCATAAGATGCACTGGACCATATGACACACCTAGTTTTTAGAGGTATGGATCTGTGAAAAAATATTCACAAATGCATACTGCGGTCCTGGTCCATCTCCAGCCGTGGTGCTCTTGGGAGGCCCGAAGAGGCATGGCTGGAGAGTAAAATGCAAAGACAAGGCTCCCCCTCATCACCTCCAGGGTCTCCATCTGGGGAAGCCTTGGGGCCTTGCAGAGGCCTCCGGACCCGGTGCAGGTCCCAGCCCCAGCTGCAATCCTTGCGGAGGCTTCTCAGCCAGGCTGTTTTTTTAAAAAATACCTTGCATGATTGATTTATTCCATATGAGATGGAAAGAAAGTAGCCCCATTGGATACCATAGAGATGAGAAACGGGCTAGAGAGTAATCACCCACCATGATTACCATAAAGCTGCAGCTAGAAGTAACCACCCACCATGATGACCATAGAGATGCATCTAGTCGTGTCTGTGGTCTCCAAGTGGTCTGCTTTCTCTCCATCTCCTATTATATGGAACAAATCAATTCATGCAAAGTAATTTTTTAAAAACAGACGGGTGGGAAGCCTCTGCGGGAGTTGCAGCTGGGGCTGGGACCTGCACTGGGGCCAGAGGCCTCCGCATAAGCCTCTCTGGAGGCTCCCAGTAGGGGTATATTTGCCCCATAAGATGCACAGACATTTCTCCTTACTGTTGGGGGGAGAGTGTGTTTTATGGGGCAAAAAAAATACAGTATTGCTTGTTCTGGAAAGGCAGGACAAGAACAGGAAAGCAGATGTTGTCTAAACATTAGGAAAAAAATGCTAACACAACTGTTCAGTGGTGAAGCAGGCTGTCACAGAAGGTGTCTGCTAAAGATGCTGCAGCTGTACATTACATTGGAGAGCTTGCATTTAGCAAGAGCTTCCCAGTTCCTTCCAGAACAGGCTAATGGAAGAAAAGCTTTTTGCCCTCTGGTTTTTCCTGTGCTTCTCTCCCCCGCCCACTCAAGAGTCATAGGACATACTGAACGACATGGGGTGGATTTTGGGGGGGGGGGGATTTGCGGCAGTTCAGCTTCTCCTGGCATTTCTCCTGCGCTGCACCCACAGTGTTGCCAGGGATGAGTGGGCTCGATTCACCTGAAAAGCTTTTGTAGAGAATGCAATCGGGGATAGGAGGCCTTTCATTAACTTGCTTAAATTAGCCTATCTTCAGAACCAACCCATTTATACAGTCCCCAGTCACCAATACCCAGTGGCTGTAATAAATGGGGCTGCCATCTTTTTCCTGGAGGGTTATTTATCTTTACCCTGATGTTAAAAACTCAGTGGCTCTCACACTATATAGTAGTAGCTGTGGAAAGTCTATAAATATGGCAGTGTAGTTAACATATCATGTAACATACTTTCTCTTCAAGTTAACAAAAGCTGCCCCTTGTTCATATATAACATGGTTTATCTAGAGATGGAAAACACTAGTGTGACCAGATGGACATTTAGCCTGCTGTTTGAATCACTGTAGGGATGGGTTAGTTGGCTGTTTTTGACAATGATTATACTGTATAATCAAATTGCTACAGCACACTACATTGTCTTTAGAGCTTTCCTGCTGCACCTTTCTTGGTCCTGTCAGGAGCTTCTATTTTTCTGGTATGTGTAAAATCGCTTTGGTTTGGTCCATTTTGAGCCCATGTGATAAAATGCACCAAAAGTGAGCCTTGGGCCAAACCATGAAATGGGTTAATACCAACAGGCACTTCAGGATACTGGCAAATTAATAATTTCCTTGGCTCTGTGGAGGGCCCAAGGAAGTGTGTGTGTGTAGGGGGGAATTAAGTGTGTATTTGACAGTGAGTATTCATTGCATCACATTAAATGGAAAGCTTCCTCCCAATTCAGTTGTGGGTAGACCTTGAAAAGCAAAGCAAACAAAAGTTTCTAGAACTATAAAGCACAGCCCATCAGTCTAGTTTAAGTAGAATATCTTCCATATCAAACAAACAAAAATACTCATCACACACAAACAAACCTTAAACCCTAGCTAATGTAGTTCTTTTGTCCAGTGGAGCATTTTAGGAGTCATTGCCCGAGTGGTATCCTTACAAAGACCCTGCTGGATGATGCTATGACAGCTACGCTAAGTTGAAGGCATTAAAATTAAGTTTTAATTTAAATGAGCAGGTTAGCTTGGATTAGAATCCCACTGGCATTAACAAACAAACTGCTATAGGAGTTCTCTCGCTCAATTCTCCCTCATGACTCTGCTACTTGTGCCGTGTGATCTGTTGAAAACAACCCAACATGATGTCTTCCACATTCAGTACTACTTCCAGTTACTTGTACCATGCTTGTCTTCTCATTATATACAGGGCTTTTCATTTTAGTGCTAAAGTATTTGTTCAAGATGGTAGATTTTGCATTTTTAATCTTCCCTAGAACAGGGGTGAATAACAGCCTCTGGCAGGAGATAATGAAATTTTCTTAATTTATACTTTCAAGGCGAAGCCTCAATTGAAGATGGCATCCTGTGGCCCGGAGACATTGCTCTTGTGCAAATTTCAGGGGAGCTATAATAATAATGTAGTGCCAATGGTGATGGGGAATGATAGGACAGTGAAGAAGTAATTTAAGGAAGAAAAGGGAATGTACCAAAGCTTTATTGTAGCATATCTAACGATCTACTCAAGATTCCCAATGGCTTTTGGAGCATGACAAGTGAAAACGAATGTTATCTCGCCAAAACAGAAGCCTTTTGCTTAATCAGCAGAGCAAGACCATTGATTAAAACACCTCGTGCAAATAGATTACACATGGAGCTTCATCTCCATAGTTTGCACTTGGCAAAGTGTTATAATGAGCGCAAGATAATCAAAAGGAGAGCAAAAGCAATTTGTTAGGAATTGTGCCAGTTGAGATTACAGCCGGAACACAAACAAATTAGAATAGAAACAAGGGCTGCTTTTAACGGCAGGCACATGACAATCAAACTTGCATAGTATACATAGATGAACAAGGAAGTAGGCAAAATGTAATAGCTGCTGAAAGATGCAAAGTTGCCTCAAATTCACCTTTTCTCCCACGTCTTGTTTTGTTTCTATGGAATCCTCTGCAGGAAGGATTGTGAAGGACTAAGAACTGTACAATTGGTTGTATGGGGCAAGTCAAGTTCAGCATCTCTCTGGAGCTGTTAATTATATGGATTTCCCTTGGTGCCAACTCTGCAACAGCATAATTGAGCCATTTCATATGTGTATTTTAAGTGAAAAGCATATTTTTATGGAAGTTTAAACATTAAAAAAGAGCCCCAACCACAGTTGCATGACTGACACAATGGGATTAACTCGTGTTGATTAGAACAAAGGGATCATCTACTTGAAACTTAAAATAAGATACTGAGCAGGAGAAAACAAAACAAAACAAGTATTTGTTAAAAAAAATCAATGGTGCCTTTTAAAATAGACATTACGCTTATTCTCTGTAGGACAACTCTGGCTCAACCAACATCTGGAACATATCCTGATAGCAGATTTGAGAACCTACTCTCTTCTTCCATAATACAAGCAAGAGATATTTGTGCAGAGGCACACTCCATTTCTAGAAAAGTGAGATTCTCAGCTAATAATAAGTGGGAAGCTAATGTTCCCTCTGTGTAATAATAATGTGCTGTCAAGTCAGCTCTGACATATGGTATCCTTTTCAGGGTTTTCCAAGTAGAAGTGGTTGGCCATTCCTTTCTTCTAGGTAATTGTGCAGTTTGCCCAAGACCACCCAGGGTGACTATATTCTCAAGAAATACCGCGAGGAATTAAACTGCCATTGTATGCAACGCATGCATGACTACAAAAAGCATAGCACTCTCTGCAACATCCTGATTTTCTGAAACACACCCACACTCATTAGGAAGGAGGGAAGTGAATCGTGTGGGAGAAGAAAATCTTTCCACATGTTTATTTCCATAATCTTTTCTTACCATAACAAACTGTACTTTACTTTCACCATGGCAAATTGTTGTTAAGCGTTCGTTGAAATTTATCTTTGTTAAATTGAGCAACATTCTTGTACTTTTGTCCTGATCAACATGACCAGTAGGAAGTATAACTACTCTGGTTGTGCTGTGTGTTTGGCTGTTAAATTTGTATCTTTGTTACATATCACATTTCTTGATTACAAGCCAAGAAGGATCAGTAAAGCAGGGAAATTCTGGACATTCTGGAGTGCATTAGTTAATCCTTCTCACTAACAGAAGAAGGATACTTGGAATCTGTTCTAAAAGACTGAGATGACCTGTGGATCACATAGCTTCATGAGTGAGGAGAGAAAGAGAAAGGCATAGGGATAAGGTTGCTCAATGTTACATTAGGAGTTGGTAGCTGTGGCAGATTATAAACAGCCCATGCATGCAAAATGGGTCATGAATTACGAGAGCTGTAGTTCAACACTGAGTTCAGTGTTGAGCTGTTCCCCAACACTGAACTCAGCGACCTGAATTGGGCCCTACAGGCAAATTAAAAGAGCCATCAAACCGAAAAAACACCACCAAACTAAAGAAGAAAAACAGTCTCGAACAAAGTATTTCTGCCATACATAAAAGGAGTTACGGACCGCACGGACAAAGTGTTGAAAAAACACAACCTACGAACAGTGCTTAGGCCTTTCTACGGTCAGCAAAGGACAAGAAGAACCCACTCGCCACTGCAGGAGTATACCGGATACCTTGTAATTGTGGCCAGGTATATATTGGGACCACAAAGCACAGCATCCAGACCAGAATCAAATAACATGAAAGACACTGCAGGCTAAAACAGCCTGAAATATCAGCAGTAGCTGAACACACCCTGAAACAATCTGGTCATGAAATCCTCTTCCAGGACACAGAGGTACTGGACAACACTACCAATCACTATGTCAGACTCCACAGGGAAGCCATTGAAACCCACAAACATCAGCACAGTTTCAACAAAAAACAAGAAAGTCTAAAATTCAACAAGGCCTGGCTTCCAGAACTAAAGGCTGCAGAGTACAAAAAAGGTCAAAGCTCAATGATTCCCATCCAGCCACAAGCAAAGGTGATCAGTTCACACAATAGAACCAATAGAACATCAACTAAGTATTAGGATCATTGCTACCCCTGATTACAATGAAACTTCTTAATCCCTCCATAACAATACATTGACTAACACCTATTCTCCTGCATAGGACAAGCTTCCTTTTCCCCACAACTTTAAAAACCCCAGTCTCACTCACTCTATACCCCAGAGCACAGAGAGAACTCCTTGTTCCCTGAGCTCTTTGCCCTCTGAAGATGCCAGCCACAGAGTCTGGCGAAATGTCAGGAAGAAAAACTTCCAGAACACGGCCAAACAGCCCAAAAAACTCACAACAACTAAATGTATTGTTTACCTTCAGGATATCCATAGCATGTTTTAATTTTGTTTTAATTTGAATTGTTTTAAATTCTTGTGCTTGGCTGGCTAGAGAGCTCAGTGATTTAGTGGTTTAGGTATCTGACTGCATCGCCAGAGGATGTGTGTTCCTCCTGTACATATACACTACATATAATGTAGTCATTGTAAGTAATTTTCCCCAGAATAGTTTCTCACTATTGTTTTCTGATAATAGTGAACATGAAAGAAGACAGGTCCTTTAAGACAGTGCTCCCCAACCTTTTTGTCCCCACGGACCAGTAAATGTTTGATGATTTTTCCGTGGCCCGGGGCTGGGGGTGGGGAAGGGGGGAGATGGGGGGTGGGGGGGTCGGGTGGGGGGCAGGGGAGGGTGTGTGTGTGGGGGCGGGGGATGAGGGGAGGGAGGAGGAGGAGCGGGGGGGCTTGGCGTGTGTGCCTTGCGGGGGGGGCCATGGGAGCGGCGACGGCGCTCGCCGGCTGGGGGCGTCGGGCGTGCCGATCCCCCCCGCATGCACGGGCGGGGTGGGGGGGAGCCCGGGGCTCCTGGGCGGGCGGGCCCCCGCCTCCTCCTCCTGTCGGCCACGGCGCCCTTCGGGCGGGCGAGCGGGAGGGGGGAGGGGAGGGAGGCCGGTGGGGGGTGGCGTCTCTGCGCTGGCCGGTTCCGCTTCCAAGGAGGGACCACCGCCTCCACGCACGCGCACATACACACACACACACGTTGCAACCGCCGCCACCACCGCTCCTTCCCACCCAACCCACCCACCCGCAATAACCTCCCGCCATGCATGTCCCGTCGGGGGCGGGCGGGCAAGGCAGGCAAGGCAGCTGCGGAGCGCCCCGCCCGCCCGCCCGGCCACGCACGCCCCGGGACGGGCTTGGGACGGGCTGCGACGGGACGGTCCCACCCCCATCCCTTCTTCCCCCTCGGGCACCCACCACGCTCGGGACCCTGCAATGCCGGGGCCGGGGGAGGGTTGGGCCGGCAGGCAGACACACACACACACAAAACACACAGAGGGACTCACCGTTCCCGTCTTCACCGGCACATAGACGACGGCGGGTCCCATCTTGGCGGAGGCGGAGGGGGGAGGGGGAGGGAGGGGGCCCGTCCGCTGCCCGCGCCTCTCCTGGCCTGGGGGGGGCGGCGGCCGAAGAAAGGGGGGAGAGAGGTGAGCAAGGACAGGGCGCGCTGGCAGGGAGGGAGGGGGGGAAGGAGGGGGCAGAGGCCGGTGGCATGGACCAAGGTTTCTTTCCCCCAACCCCCACCCACCACCACCACCCCAGCATCCTGCCATCCGCCCAGCCCAATGCGGGAGGGGGCGCCTTCTCCTCGTCCCAAAATCGGGGCGCGCGCAAACCCACCCCACCCCACCCCACCCAGCCAGCCAGCCCCAGGAGAGCGTGCGGCTGCTCCGGCAGGATGGTCGCGCCCCAGAGCCGCCCCCCACCCCACCCGACGCTTCCCCTTCTGCCCGGGGAAGTGGGACAAATCGAGGGGGGCCGGGCGAGGGGGCGGGATGGGCAGAAAAAGAGAGAGGCGCTCTCCTCCTTTGGGCTGGAGGGAAGGAGGGCTGGCCGGCCCGCTGAGGGCAGGGCAGAGCAGGCAAGCAGGGGCGCCTCCCTCCCTCCCTCTCCTTTGCACCCACCCCACGTGCGCCCCCTCCTCCCCGCCGGCCCTCGCGCGGAGGAGGAGGACTCGCCACCGCCGCCGTGGCTGCTGCTGCTGGTGGTGGTGGTGGAGGGCGAGGAGGAGGAGGATGCGCCGCCGCCGCCGGCGGGCAGAGGAGGAAGGCAAAGGCAAAGGCGGCGGCTCCTCCTGCGCTCCTCCAGCCTTCCTCCTCCACCGGCCGCCCGCGGGAGATAAGAGGAGGAGGAGGAGGAGGGCGGCGGAGGAAAAGGGGAGGAGCCTCCCCAGGCGGCCCGGTGCCGACCGGTCCACGGACCGGCACCGGTCTGCGGCCCGGGGGTTGGGGACCACCGCTTTAAGATGTTGGCCTTTAACCGTTCCCCCCTTCTCCCTCTATACTCCATATTTGTCATGTGTTGTGTCTTAAATTTAAGACTGTAAGTCTCAGGCCAGAGACACTCACCCTTTTATAAACCAGTCTAGGGGCCTTTTTGTATTGTTCTGAAATTTTGGGCTGACATTAATATCCATCAAAGCCATGTAGCTCACCCCCCTGTTTTGCTTTGCTTTGATTAATATCCATACACATCATGAACGTACTGATTGATTTTCCACCTGTTGATAGAGGACAGATGTCAGAAACTCGGTGATACAAGACAGATTGCTTCCACTTGTACAAGGGTATTCAATAGTATGAGAAGGGGCAGTTAATGCAAGAGTTGATAACTTGATATACAGCTGGAGTCAAAGGCTACACTTTTATTTTAGGACCTGGCTTCCTTTCCTCCAGTTTACTGACAAACAGAATTCACCCAGGAGATCAGCCAAGATTTTGTTTTGCTCTGTTTTAATCACCAAACACTTTCTGACCTTTTGTTTTCCTTCTTCCTTTGCTTTCAGAGTGAAATACTGAAAGTAGTTTTTATGTGTTTTTGTTTTCTGTTGATGTGTATTCCAAAACCAGACTTCACTCCTCACATCTTATCATACTGCAGTTGTCTTCAAGCTGCCAAATTTATGCAAAAACAGTCGCTTCTAATTATCTGAGCAACTTTGTGGGAGAAGGAGGGCGTTCAGCTGTTCATTCCAAAGGGGGATCAGATGACACATTTCTGGGCACAGTCCAACCTAGAAATACTTCTAGGACCATTGGTTTTAATCAGATGTAATCCTAGTCACTCTTTCTTTATTATTATTAAGAAGAGATGCTTCTTAATAAACATTCATCGTATTGGGCTGCCACCCACTGTGTTGTAAATGCTTCCATTAAAATCAATCCATCTTTGTAGTATATGTAGCTGGCTGTAGAGTCCGAGGTCGGGAGTTCAATTCAACCCCCCCCACACACACACCTCGTAGGAGAAAAGCCGGCTTACATGATCTTTGACAAGCTTCAGAGTCCCAAATTGGCCACAGAAGAAGGGAGGGGCAAACCTCTTCTGAGTACTTGAAATCTAGGACACCTTTGAAAGGCCATAAGTTAGAATTCACTTGTCATCACACAATTATCATTATTGTTGCAGTGTACAAGTTTTACTGGATGAAACTGCTTAGCCTTACAGTAACCCCCCACCTATCGCGGGGGTTAGGGACCCACCTGACCCGCGATACATGAAAATCTGTGATATACGGAAGTGGGTTGGGTGGGGGCGGGGGCGATCAAAGGGGCGGGTGGGGTGGCGGGGAGTAATTTGATCGCTCCCCGCCGCTCCGTCCCCCGCATGGCTCCAAGGCCTCACGGAGGGGGTGGGGGGTGGGACTGCAGTACCTGAACTGCGAAATGGCAGCGGGGGTGACTGTACTAGAATTTATAGTAACTCAAGCTGCATGGTGCATTGGTTAAACTGCAGTCTTGCAGCCAAGACTCAGCTCATCACCTGAGTTCATTCTTGATGGGTTCAGGGAGCTGGCTCACAGGCGACTTCAGCTTTTGATCCAGACAAGGTTGGTAAAATGAGTACCCAGCAAGGCGTTCCTTGTTTAATTATGTTGTAAACCTCACTTGATAAATATGTAAAAACAAGAAACAAACAAGCTCAATCTAAAAAGTATTTTTCAGATAAAAGCATGGATGGAAAACTTGTGACTTTCCCGAAGGTCATCTTCCATTATCAACAGTCTTTATATACTGTTGTCACAGGTGTTGTAAGGTACATCCCAGTCCAACAGTATGTGGAGGGCCACAGTTTCTCTACACTTTTTGAAGCCTTGAGCCTCAGGTTTATCTGTGTGTAGTACATATCTGAGATTGTAAACTAGTAGTGGCTTGTTCTCTTGCACATTTGTAGTAAAAATGTGACATCAATTAAACTACTAATCTAGAAGAGTGTTTGCCCCCAGATGTGACAGTTTTTGTGTGAAATTCCTTCTCATGCAGGTTAACTGATATCAAGTCAGTGTTCTTGCACCTTGCCTAATTTTAAGCATGGTGTGTTTTTGTGCTGTTTATTATTGATAATGGTGATTTTTCAGTGTTGCTGACAATTTGTACAACTGATTTTGTTGATTTTTTTTTAAAAGAAACTGTTTTGGATATTTGGGTTCTGCTTGATTCATTTTACTGCTTTTAATTTATATGATTGATAATTACTTGTAATTAGTTATGTGTTTACTGTTATATTGTTTCATGGCTGGGAGTTATTAAACCAAAGTGAAGCTCCTCAGCATTTAAAGTAAAGATAGAGATAAGCTAAACAAATATCTCCTGATGTGTTTTTAAAATAGCAAGAAAAATAGCAATTGAAAGCTCATGGCTTATGTGTAAGATTATTATAAATCAATTTTTAAAAGGACACTTTGTCAAGTCAACAGCAGGCAAAATGCTCTTTAATCTCCCAACAATAGTTGCTAAAAAGCTTTGTAAGTTGTTTTCAGATTCACTGTACTTAATTTCCCTCTCCTGTTTTTAGGTGCAACAATAGAACACAGTGTATAGTAGTTACTGGGTCAGATGTGTTTCCGGATCCCTGTCCTGGAACATACAAATACCTCGAAGTCCAATATGAATGTGTCCCTTACAGTAAGTACACTGCTTTTGTTCTTGTTCACTTCCTGCTGCTTTCACACTTGATGCTGGAGCCATACTGGATGCACAAAAAGAGCATATGTTTATGGCTTGAGATCCATTATGCATGCAGAGCACATACAGCCTAGGACCTCCAGTTAGCTGCACACTGTGTAGAAAGGAGCCATTGTGTAACGTTGTCCAACTGTCTGTGTTCTTCCGTGTTTGGCTTTTAAGATGGTTAGTTTATTCCTGTTCACCCATCCATCCCCAGGGAAAAAACTCACCCTTAAATTAGCAGTTTCAAAGGCCAGATAGAAATTTGTACTTTTGCCCAGCATCAGGTCCTGACAAATTGGCTTGGCCTTCAGTTTTCTGAAAAAAGGAAAAGAACCATTGACTTCAGCTTCAGTCTTCAACTGTTGTGAAGGCGACTTGTTTTGAGAGCTTTGGTGCACAGGTGCCATGAATGTATCCAGGACTAAATTTAAAAACACCCCTATCAAGGTGGGTTTTTTTTCCTTTAAAAGAGTAAAGGGGGGGAAAAGAGATCCTGAATGTTGTCATTCATAAATACCTGCACGGTATTACAGGTTTATTTTTTCTTATTAGCCAAGCACAAATATTAGAACATATTTTAGTTGTATAATATTATTTACAGAAGGGAAGGTAGACACAGAGGTACTGTAGATGTGGATATATTCCTTCCATCCAGCTAGGTCTCCTCCTCCTCCTCCCACCACCACTACCACCAGTGTTCCCCTGCCCATACCAAAAAGTAGTGTTTAAAATGAACCAACATTCATTAGGAACACATAAGAGCCTTGGAAATCCAAAAGCCTTGCAGACCTTTACTTGGATCCGAAAGGAGCCAAGTTGTCCACATTCTAAAAACCTTTTGTTTTGTACTTTGTGGTGCTGTTGTTCAAAATAAATTAAAGCTTAGCTTCACATTTTCCACTAGAGAAGGCCGTTGCTAGTAACTGTAAACATCAGCAACACATTGATTTCATGGGCATTATAAATACAACATCAATGCTTTTAATGTACAGCAGCCCTCCAAGCTCAAAACAAAACGCGCAGTCTTCATTTTGGTAAAGGGACACACACATTCCACGGAACAGTTTAAAGTTAGTACCATTCATGGATTTTGCTTCTGTAAAAAAGGGATGATCTGTGTTAAAAAGAATACCCAGACACACTATGTAGGCACACAGAGACAGACATAAACACACACACCTCTGTGTGCATGAATCTAGCCAATATTCCATGCGAAAACTCTGTGCTGACTTTCCTGTGCATCAGTTAAAGGCCGAACACCTACCATTTTCTTTCCACTCTTTTGTATTTCTGTGTCATTGTGAAATGGAATTTTGTTGTAGTTTTATTTTTCTTTGTCATTAGGACTGGAACCTTACTGCATATGCTGAACTCTGGTAGTCTCTGTTCTGCTGTGTCTTATCATTGGTAGCTCATTGTCATCATTGTTCTTGTGGCATTTCAAAGAGGAATGTTTTATCCCTACTTAACAGAAAACAGTTTTGTTTCATAAAATCACCTTCACATTAAGATCACCATTTCTATTCCTAAATTCCCAGAAAGAGGCAGTGAATCTAATGCCAAGTTATAACGCCACTGAAATGCCGAGATGTTTGTATTCCTTTGGGACAGTTCCTTTAGGACGAGGCACTAGTTTGATCGAAGGATTATTTTCAGGTTTCAGATCATTTCCCATGCTGTTTTAGGGATGGAAGTGTGGATATAGCCTGCTGATTGAGTTGTCCTATCTACAGAAGAATGTGTTTCTTTTGCAGTTAACAGAAGGATGCTCTGCACGGCACTGCCTACGCAGAAATTTTAACATGTAGTTATTTCACTCCCTGTTAAACATCTATATCTCACCGTGTCTTTTGCTTACTGCTCCTTTCATTGTAACGTTCTTCTCAGATGTTCTGTGCAGGACAGAAATAAATCAGGGTCTTTTTCTGATCCATGCATCAAATTCAGTACTTAATTTGAAGAAACATATTTGAAAATGGATTGAATGTGATTTGCCTTGTCTTGTTCTTGTCTTCCTATTACATTATACTTAAAAATCAAGCGAGAGTACAGTGACCCCCCTGCCTATCCCGGGGGCTAGGAACCCAACCCGACCCACGATAATTGAAAATCCACAATATGCGGATGCAGGTCGGATCAGGCCTGGGGGGCCTAGCTGGGGGCTGTTGTACTTACCCCCAGCCTGGTGCTGCCTTGGCCCCAAAAGGGTCTCCCTGCAAACTGGAAGTGATTTCTGGAAGTGTTGGAGGCCTCAGAAATGATTTTTTGGCGATCTGGAAGTGACTTCCGGTTTACCAGAAGTCACTTCCTGTTTGCAGGAAGGCCCTTTTGGGGCCTCTAGAATGCCTGGGAAGGTCCTTGCAGGCCTGTTCGGGACAGCGGCAGTCTTGGGGTAAGTACAGGAGGCCTTAAACAGGTGTTTCCCCCCTTACCCCAGTGGGCCTTTTTCATATACTTTGGTCCCGCGATATAGCAAGACCGCGGTATATGAACCGCGAAAGGGCGGGGCATCACTGTACTTTGTTAACTTTGTTAAATATGTTTTGTTTAAAGACAGAAATAAACTTTGATTGCACTCCTCCACCCAACTGCATGTGTGCACAGTGTACACTAGACCCTGAATTGAAATCAAATATACAAGAGTGAGTGCATTACCACAGCCTTTCCAAGTTAACAATTTCAGCTTGATGCTTTTTTTTAAAAAAGGCAATGTGGCTACTGGGGTAAAATTCATGAAAAACATGCTGCAGCACGGATGCTAATGGACACATTTGATTGATTCCCTCTACCCCTGCCCCCAAGACCTGTACCTAAAACTGGCAAGGCTGCTGCTTAGGAAAGCAAATTCATGATGAGTAAGTAACAAATATAGAAATGCAAGGCACTAGGTAATCCACACCTCTCAGCTTTCCTGAATGGCAGTGTAAACCAAGGCTGCATCTCAACAAAGTTCACAATTGTTATATTAACTTTTTCGATGACTGGAATTCGGAATGTTCCAATGAGCTTCATTTGCTTTTTAAAACCGGCTTCCTTTTCCAAACCAAGCTATTTTGAAAATGCTGTTTTCTTCTCTCAATAAAGCCCAAAGCCTTCTCTTTGGCTTTTGTTTTCCTCTGTAAGGAGATAAGTTTTCTGTAGACACCTTGCATGCTTTGAATGCTTTGCAGCACTTATGCTTAGCTCCCCACGGGTGACTGAAGCTCTAAAGTAGCAGAAACTTCTGCCACGTCTGTTACTGCAGGCCTGTTAACACAGATGCTAAGATCATGCACCTGGCTTATTTACACCTCACTTACTGAATGGGACAGGACTCTCCTCCCCCGGGTTGACATTAATGCACTTACAATCCATGGTATGTTTCAGGTTCAACGCTGTGAAGAAGAAAGACCCTGTCTATCAGGCAGTACTCATCCCCTTCTGTGTTCCTTTTCTGCTAACACAGCTAAGACACAATGCATTCTCAATTACTTTTATTTTGAGCATGATTAGTTAGCATAAAGGGGGCTGACTGCACAGTTTCTAAACAGCTGTCCTAGTTTTTATTGATGACCCACACTTGTCTCCCGCTGAATGAACTTTCCCCCTGTAAGCATCTACCCTGCTTCACTTTGTTTCATGTTTCTTTTTCTGTCTCTTTGAGATAAGGAACCCATGAGGATTGAGTAGTATTGGGCATTTTAATCCCCTTATAAGACCACACTAGGAGGAATGATATGCCAAAATCTGGAACTGTTCTAGAAATTCTGAAACAGTGAAAGGTTGACATTGGAATGCCAGTGTGGTCCTGGTACTACATTGTCCTTAGAGTGAATGCTCAAAACCACCGCTTGCTTAAAAAAACTGCATGCAAGCCCAAAAAGAGCATACAGCTTTCAATAAGTTTATTTAATTACTTTAGTTGTATCCCCGGTCATGTAGCCTAGATTCACAGTCATAAGAACATAAGAGCCCTGCTGGATCAGGCCAAAGGCCCATCTAGCCCAGCTTCCTGTATCTCACAGTGGCCCCACCAAATGCATCTGGCCCTTGAAGTACCCTGGTTTTAAGCCTGGAGGTTACACATCTCCATCATGGTTTGTAACCTGTGATGGACTTTTCCTCCAGGAATCTGTCCAATCCCCTTTTGAATGCATTCAGGCCAGATGCCATCACCACATCCTGTGGCAGGGAATTCCACAGACTAACAACACACTGGGTAAAAAAATCAGTGTCCTGTTCAAAATTTAACTCAAGTTGAACTTGAATCGTGGAAGGTGTGGTAGTGGCCTAATCAGGAGCTGCTTGTGCATGATTGTGTACCTGGTCACACAATCTGAGACACAGTAACCTGGCACCTGGCACTCGGTTAGATGGATGTGGCAGCTTCTGTGATTTGAGCTACACACATGAGCAAAAGGCTTTGCAATTGCAAGATTAGGGTGATCATAAGGATTTTAAAAAAAGAGAATGAGGAGAATAAAACTCATCTTTATCAATCCTTGGCGCTCAAGACTGATAACAAGTTAGCCTCTTGTAATCTCCAAATTATGAGATTTGGTTGGGAAAAACTATGACTATATCCCCCCCCCCCCAAGCTTGGCAGGAAGGTTGACCTGGGCTGAGTGCTTCAGAGCAAGTCATGTCAGCCATCTTATGATACATTCTGCGTTGCTTACCATGTTCCCTTTCTGTATGCCTGACCAAAGCTAAGAAAAGGATCAGGAAGGGGGGGGGGAATCAGGTGATTTGTTCCATAATATTGGTGGCGGAAAACACCTGAAGTGCGATAAGGGAAGAAGTGTTCATTATAGTCACACAAGAGAGCTAGTTGAAGAAAGACCTTTCACTGTCACACAGTACAAGTTTCTTCAAAAGAAACAGTAGTATGAATGTGGAAAGCACTCCTATTATATTACACCAGCGTGAGTTAGGCTGGAGATGTGCCGAGTGCAGACCAGATAGAGGCAGGCATACCCAAGCATAATGTATTTTTCCATGAACTGTACAAGACTATACATTTTTTTCTTACTAAATTTAGGGTCGTCATATACACAGAAGTAAGCCAGTGAGAGAACCACACAGTAGAGAGTCTGTCATTTTGGGCTGTGAAATTGGGAGCATCTCATACATGGGGGCGTCTTATAGATGGAAAAATACGGTGTATCATAGGTGCAATCCTGAACTCAGGGCTAAATCTCAGCAAGTACAGCTGGCCTTACGGGAATATACGATTGCAGCCTATAATTTTCTGAGCCTAGTAGCACCATTTTACAGCTCTTAGATTTTTTCTCTCTGTCCTCTCTTAAACTTACAACCCCACTATGGTTATCTTCAACCGAGTGTAGCTTAATGATGGTATCTGATGAATGATTGGAAACCTTTATATTGCTGCACGGGGGACCCTTGTGTAGTTTGTTGTATTTTTCATATCTTTCTGTTAGATATGTGGAGATTACTTTCCAGTTTCTAACAGACCTATAGAAATAATATGCAAAATTATGAGATTCCTTTTCAGTTTTTTTAAAACTCAATTTTCTTGCTAATGGTTTCTCCCCTAACCTACACACGCACGTGCACATGCACACACACACACACACACACACACACACACACACACACAAACCTTTTTTCAAAACAAGATGCTTAAGCTGAATTGTTATTAAAATCTGAATTCTGAAACAAGCATGAAAAGCATTGCTTTGTCCTTGAATAAGAGTGTTATTGATTAAATTACAGAGGAATTGAGAGCATCCCACTTGACATTTCTCTCAATTATACTGCATAGTATATGTTGATACTTCCAATAACCTAAGTCAGTCCTTTTAGGATTAATAAGCACGTCAGGAGCACCACTTCCTACATCTGTGCATGACATTTTGTTTTAAGCTTTGCTTGGACCTGGGAATTCAGTGGAAAATACTCAGAAGTGTTTCATACTGTACCTGTACTGATTGGACTTTGCAGCTTCTGTTTATTTTAGCAAACCCATCTGTCCCTGAAAAAGCACCACTGTACATTATGTGCCCAGAATAAACATGCAACTAATGATTTTTGTTATCCATGTCCTTATGATGTCTTTCTTGTATTTATTCTATGTAGCTACAGTATTGCTTTAATCTGATATGTGATAAGCACACATGCAGAATCATCAGGAAGTCATTAGTATTGAAATTCTGTCGAATGTATTCTAAATGGACACTTGAGTGCTTAGCTGATGATGCAGAATTGTGGAGTGTATCACAGAACAGTCAACACTAGGAAAAACTCTCATCTCCAGTCAAACTTCACCTAAGGCAACGGAAATTAGTAGAACTGAAGCAAAAATAACTCTACTCTTTAGAGATGCTTAACTTTTTGTTGGCTTACACCCTTCAAAATCAATTTAAGATGGTTTAACACACCATGTTCTAAAGTTTCAAGTAGTAAATTCTGATGTTATCAAAGTGAAATATGATGCTTTAGTACAAATCATATCTTATTAAGAAAATATTTCTTGCTCAATGCTGTTGTTTTTCAAGTATTCTTGGCATAAAGCTTTTCAAGTATTTTCCTTGAAATTGAAGCATGCTACATAAACAGAGGTGTGACCAATGTTCTCAAATTGTCTGTTGGGAAATGTTAGCAGAACAATTATATAAACAGTTTTTATTTGCTCCAAGCCACCTTATTCATTTTCATCCTACCAAAATCACATACTGGGATGAATTTCTGGGTTTCACCATGGATTTCAATAGTAAAGGCACGTAGGTGAGTGTACAAATGGTTCCCAACCATTGGTTCCCAACCTTGGGTAACCCAGATTTTCTTGGACTGAACCTCACAGAGACCCCAGCCAGCACAGCTGGCAGCAAAGGCTGGGAGTTTCAGTCCAACAAGACCCAGGTTGGGAAATACCAGAATATGCATGCCAACTTTATTTATTGAAATGAATGATAGAGTCTTTTCAGGTGATGATTCTATGGAACTACCTTGGGCAGAATAAGCTGTTGGATTGAGCTGAATGCCTTAAGCCTGAGAAAATAATTTTAAGAAGTAACCACTTACTGTGATGGTTCCAATGTACCCAACCAATAGTTCCCGTTACCCTTCCCAGTACCTTTACCTTCTTAGTTCTCAAAATTCATTAAAGTAATTGCCTATTCAGTCAAGTCTTTTTTCAGTGATGTTACACCAGAAAGGAAGTAAACATGTCTCTCATTATATGGCCACTATAACTGAACATAATTATCCCATTATTACTGACAAAGGACATTAATCACAAAGTGTTGTTTTCTTTTTTTTAAAAACTCTCTTCTTACCCTTTTCCATTCTTCCCTTCAAAAGAATGAGTTTATTATAGCAACCAAACTATGTATCCATGAATAATAACAATAACTATTATTATTATTAGAGATGGGCACGACTCAGAAAAAAACCTTCGTTTTCGTTTTCGTTTTCGGCTAGGGTCCGATTCGTTTCGTTTCCGTTTTTCGCGAAAATTCGCAAAAATTAGTCGGTTCGTTTTTTCGTTTTTTCGTTGTCGTTAGTACTGGTTTGGGGGGGGTAGCGGGCTCCTGGAGGCAGCTGCAGGAGTCAGCCAGAGCCACAAGTGACGGACTGGCAGACTCTTTGCACATGCTGCGTTTCACATACTTGTATGTAGTGTAATGCAAGTAGATCTGGCTTAGGATTAAGATGGGTTAGCAGTGCACAAGAGCTAGGGTTAGGCTAGTGACGGGTGAGGTTAGGGTGAGTATTGGGGTGCACCTCTGGGTGCCTCTCTGACCCACTTAGAAGGACAGTGTACTGGTGTATGGATTAGGCTTAGGCTTAGGGTTCAGGTTCGGGCTACGATTAGTGGGCTGTTTATGCCCGATTGGCACATCCCAGAAGTCTCTGTGGTCAACCTGGCCAAGTGGCCTTGCGATTGGTGGAAAATTTGCATGTTGCACTCTCATGGGCGAGCCCATCATTGCGAATGCACAGGTGTAAAAAAATGAAATGAAATGAAATGAAATAAAATCAACGGAGACGTTTTTTTGCAAGACAAACCCACTGCTGCTACTGTAAAAAT
>JAHTLZ010000129.1:28721225-28739365 GCA_023846285.1 Phrynocephalus versicolor | reverse complement strand
TGTGGTGCTTTGGTGGGGTTTTGGACCACGATTTAAAAAAAATATTGTGGTCGGCATTTTGGATCCCCCCGCCCGCACACCGCATGGCAAAGGCAGACGAGACGATCCCCCCCGCCTGGTACCAGCAGCGCAGCAGTAGCAGTAGCCAAGGAGAGGGGGGCGAGGAAACCCCCACCCCCCAAAAAAACCACCCTTCTGGCCTGGTAGGTGCCCTCAGACAGTTTTCGCCTGCTTTTAGGGCCGGGAATCGGGTTTTTTTTACTTTTAAAAACTTTTTTTCTGTGCCGCTTGGCATTGTGTGATCGCGTGACGTCACGCAAGTAACGAGCACGACAAATCAGACCAAAATTGTTCGTTCGTCGGTTCGAGCTCGAAGTCTGGGGCAGTAATTCCCGTTACCGTTTCCGTAGAGTAACGGAACCGACTAACGGAAACGGAAACGGGAATACCGCTAAGTCGTGCCCATCTCTAATTATTATTATTATTAGTAGTAGTAGTAGTAGTAGTGTAACTGTAGTTTGGTTGCTATAATACATTTATTCTAAGGAAGGGGAATATGGAAAAAAGTAAGATGATGATGATGATGATGATGATGATGATTAATGTTAAGCAACAATTGTTCAGATGAAAACAATATATGATATGTTTTCCACGAAGGTATACTTTGTGCACAAGGTTGCTTTTATGGAATAATGGAACAAACCTACACTTTTTGGTTTGTTTTTGCTTTTCTCCTTGTTATTTCTTACTGCACTTTCTTTCTTCATTCTAGATGTTTATGCTTATTTTTAAAAAAGATGGATATTTCAGTTCCAGTCTGAAAAATCACTGTGTTCTCAGGAGAAATATTCGGCGATACAAAATGCCAAGAAAAATAAATAAAACAAAATAAGACAGTTCTGTTAGAAATTAGGGGAGAGGAAGAAGAAGTAGAAAGAAATAATGCTTATTCCCATGCCACCTTTTAATGTATTCTGTGGCACCAGAAGCAGTTCCTCGGTTTTGAAGCATATTATAAAGTTGGAAAATCCCGTTCATCATATACTGTAGTGATTTGTTCTGCCTTTATGAATCTTCTCAGAAAGAATCAATTGGTGAAGGAAATAAACTGGCCAAATTTAGGAAATGCTAGTAATTGATGTTTATTCATTTTTTTAAAAAAATAATTAATCTACTTATTTATTTTTGGCATAGTCGATGAAGATGAATATATTTATTGCTTCCTAAAATGAAACCCTTGCTCTTTCTTGCTTTCCTCGTCATGTATTTCCTTAATCTTCTGCACTTTCAATAATGTCAGATATTTCAAGCATACTGTGGGGCAGCTATTATTTACGGATGTGGTGAACATTCAATATGAATTTCTGTACCTGTGATGTCTCCCAAGTACTCATTTTAAATAAAGGGAGAGACACATCATCTGTTTGCCACCACAGCACAAGGAGGTTTTGCAAAGAGCTGTAAACTGTTGTAGATACAGCTTTCAAACCCCCCCCCCATCAGTATCCAAGAGTGTTGTGGAAAAGGTGTCTATGTGTGTGTGTGAAAGAAAGTGTGGGCAAGAAAGGAAGAAAATAAAGGTTGTGATAATGCTGGCTTGCTCCACAGTCAGAAATAACCAATTTTGCCCCTCAGCTGTAAGCCAGTCCATCTTTTTTTTGACCTTACAGCGTGCACTATCAAACCATCATAGTGGAGGTGTTGACTCTTCCATTCCACCTGGGGGAAAGCGGAAGGAGAAATTGTTTTTCCTTGCCTCTCTGGGCTTTTTAAAAGAGGGAACCCGCTCTTCCATTTAGTTCTGGTTCAGCGGGGGATAAAAATTTTGACCTAGCCAAGAGAGAAATAATATTCCATCCTCAGATGCATAGCCAGCTCACACCTCAGGGAAGCATCTGCCAGCTTTCTTGTTTAGCTAGTGGGGAAAAAGTATGTGCTTGTGCGACTATGTGTATGTGTGAGAGAACGTTTTCCTTCCTGAAGGTTGCTTCCTATAACTTGGCAGCAGCCAATTAATTAATTAATAGCAGGGCAAAGACACATGACAGGTGATGTTGCCTCCCACTTGGCAAGGTGGTGGTAGCAACCTGTCTGCCAGCACTGAGGAAAACCAAATGTAAAGAAAAGAGTACACTTCCACCCCTCACCGTTCCTTACCCGTACTAGGGAGAAATGTTTTTTGCACAATGTTTTCTAATGCTTGACTTGTCTGCACTGCATGTCCTTTTTCTCCTGTTCTTGACAGAACTGTGTTGTGTTAAACTGAGGCAGGGTTTCCTGCCACACAGAAATGGGCTTGCAGACCTTCACGAGTCATGCAGCTTACAGCCAGACTTGGGGTGGGGTGGGGTGGGCAGCGGCATAGGTATGGGTTCTTGGAGTGAACTGTTGTTCAAAGTCGTACAAATCCATTTATGGTTTTTTTTCCCTTTCTCCTTTTTAAGGATATTCCAGGAGAAAAATTATGGGTTAAAAGGAGACTAAAAGCCTTGAGAATTTCACTCATGTCCTAATGTCTGTGTCATGTAAGAAATGATGATATTACACCATCTCAGGTGTGTCGGGAAAGTTAAGCTCCATGCACTTACAGCTGGCCTTGATGTTTAGCCCTGGTTCTCTTCTATTGAAGGTCAGGGAGAACTCTGAAGACTAGGACCACATGGGGCTGTGTGAACCCTTACCTGCTCTGAGAATGATTTCATCTCAGGGTAGGCAAGGCTTACATTGGCAGTGGATTGTCTATAAGGCAGTGCAATTAATAGGCTACTAATATGCTATGATTTGGTAATGAGGAATGTACAGTGGTACCTCTGATAACGAATTTAATTGGTTCTCAGAGGCAATTTGTTATCCGAAAAATTGTTATCCGAAACGTGGTTTCCCATTGAAATGAATGGAAAACTGATTAATCTGTTCCTGAGGTCCGAAAAAAGGCAAAAAAGCTGGGTGTGCGTGTGTCCAGACATCTTTATAAAATGCACTTTAAAGGCTTGCAGTGCTGGAACACCCTCCAGAAAATCCCCCTGCAGTGCAATGCAAACATGGACAAGATAAACCAGCAAGGCTACCCCAGCCTGTTCCCACCCAAAGTGCAATGGGGGAGAAATGCAAACAAACAAACATAAGCAGGAAGAAAAATCCAGCCCATTTTTGAGTGCAGAACAATGAAAAAAGATTGCAAACATGGAGAAATGAAACTAGCAATACTATCTCAGCCTCTTCCAGCCAAAAATGCAAAGAAAAGCAGTGCAAAAATTAATAAAAGCTAGCTCCCTATCTAACCAAGTTCGAAAGGTCCAAATCCCTCAGCAAAACATGTCCAGAATGGCTCCAAAACACCATGAAAAATGCTCTAACCCCTTTCACCCCTCCACAAACTATGTATCCTGCAATGCTTGCAGGGTACACATTGTTTGCAAGGTATTATAAAACATTTGTTATTCGAGGCCGCCCATAGGGAACATTTGCTATCTGATGCAGCCCTATACCTGGAAATTTCCATTTGTTATCAGAAAAAAATGTTATCCGAGGCATTCTTTATCCGAGGTATTACTGTATACAAGAAAGTAAGGCATGGGCTAAAACCGGGAGGTAGGGTGGGAAAGATGTGGGGCTTGAACTGAATTCAAAGTACCTTTGAATTTACAGGCAAAGCAGCCCGATTATGCAAATGAAGAGACATGATAGTGCCCAAACTTTTCTGATTTAATATGACAAGTGTGTGTGGTACAAAATAACAACCGTTTGGTAGCACTTTCACTATCATGGCCCCGTGGCTGTATTGAATCCTTGGACTTCTAGTTGGCTGAGACATTTAGAATTTTCTGCTGCAGCCTTTAGAAGTGCACTAGAACTCTGTAGAGGTGTGTCTAATCCCAGAAAATGGGAAAAAGTGCAGGATTCCATAGAATAGGAATGAGAACAGTTACAGAGACATGAAATTCCTGTAGCATGTGAGTGTAGAAACAGTCTGGGACTGGCCAAGCAGCTTAAAATAAGCTTTGTCAAGAGATTGATTATCAGAATTAACATTTTCGTGTTTAAGAGTTTATACTGTGTAGTCATTGTCTCCAAGTTCAGTTTAGCTTTCCAACACAGGAAGAGGGCTGGACCTGAAACCTCAAGGAAAACTGTATGTGCATAAAAGACTAATTCGTAACCCATCACTGTAGCTGATACAGTGAGAAAGTAAACACATGAAATGCAAGGGAGAATTTTCATGCTTTCTAGACTATGAGTGATTTTGCAAGAGAATTAACTTCTTAGCCAACGTTTCTCTGATAATAAAATACAGTGTATGACACACATATAAGCATACCATTTCAATAGAAAGTTCTATATTGATGAACTTGACAAGGTTTTCTTTGGGAAGGGTAACGGTTTATATATCATGCATTAGTCAAGTCTTTCATTATTTATTCAGGTTGACTAAGTGAAACTACATCCCTGCATTTTCTGTGTTGCCTCTTTAACCTACTAAAATGATTGATCCATGTTCACTTATGTAACTGTAGAATCTTTCTCCTGCTAGGTTTTCCTGTTGTCTGTTTTCTCTCTATCCAATATAGTGCAGTTCTTATTCTCCCTGTGTTTAACATCTGTTAACTAATTTAATCTTCGCCTAATAGTCAATTTATGTTAATCTTCTTTTTTTTCCCTTGCACTTTTTTTTTTCATTTTTCTTCCGATGCTTGAAATAGAAGTGGAGCAAAAAGGTAAATAACGTATCTAGTCCGAATTCCCCAGCTCCTTGTTATGTGCCTTATGGATGTTAACCTCTTCCCCTTCCCCTCCCCCACAACACTCTGATACTGTGATAATCAGCAGGACCTCATAAGTACCCCTTCATACAGAGAAGTTGACTTTGCAATAAACTGACTTGGCTGCCAAACTGACTCAGCTACTTAAAGCAGGTGGCGGGATTTAGTGTCTTGACGTACCTGCCCTGGGATGGAGACTCCCTTTACTCTCTTCCTCCCGTTCTTTTTCTTTCCCTGTCTTTCTCTCACCCATGACTATTTCTCCTTTTTAAAAACACCATCTTGCTTGGCTTCCAGAACCCTCTCCATAGCATGCCAAAATTACAGGGGTTCCTGGTCTGTTTCATCCATTGCTTTGGTTGTCCTTTAATTTTTGTTGCTCCTAATGAAGACCTCTATGTAGATGTCTTAATTTTGATTGTGTCCTGTGTCAAGGGCAACTTTGTTTTCAGCCTTACAGTTACTTTTCTTTTTTTTTTTAAAGTATATGACTTGTAAAAGCACGAACCAATTGAATGGCTGCACACCAGCTAAAAGGTCTGGAGAATAAAATCTGTGTTTAAGTGCAACCATAGTTCCATATCTCTAAATACATTGATAAGCCATAGAACCTTGTGTGATAAAAGGGAGAATATTTCACATGCTGGTTGCTATGGTGGCTTTTAAGAACCATGGATGACAAAGGGTAATATGCACATTAATCATTTATAAAATATTGTTGCTGGTTTAAAAGGACATTTTCTCCTTTATAATGATTTGCAGTTTTTTACCTAGACTTTGTCAGGTAACACAAAAGTCTTAATTTCTTTTTTTTTAAATAACAAACCTTGTCTTGCTTCTTTCTGTGACTGCTAGTTTTTGTTTGCCCTGGGACGTTGAAAGCTGTTGTGGATTCCCCAAATTTATATGAAGCTGAACAGAAGGCAGGTGCCTGGTGTAAAGATCCTCTTCAGGCTGCAGATAAAATATACTTCATGCCATGGACTCCATACCGTACTGATACCTTGATAGAATATGCTTCTTTGGAGGACTTCCAAAATGGACGCCAGCAGACAACTTATAAGCTTCCAAATCGAGTGGATGGTACGGGATTTGTGGTGTACGACGGTGCAGTCTTTTTTAACAAGGAAAGAACCAGAAACATTGTGAAGTTTGACTTAAGGACTAGAATTAAGAGTGGAGAGGCTATTATAAATTATGCCAACTACCACGACACTTCCCCTTACAGATGGGGGGGAAAGACTGATATTGATTTGGCGGTTGATGAAAATGGCTTGTGGGTAATTTATGCTACAGAACAAAACAATGGAATGATAGTTATTAGCCAGCTGAACCCATATACTCTGCGTTTTGAAGCAACGTGGGAAACTACATATGACAAACGGGCAGCATCTAATGCCTTTATGATCTGTGGAGTTCTTTATGTGGTGAGATCAGTGTACCAAGACAATGAAAGTGAAACTGGGAAAAATGCAATTGATTACATTTATAACACGAGGTTAAGCCGAGGAGAACATGTAGATATTCCGTTCCCCAACATGTATCATTACATTGCTGCTGTGGATTACAATCCAAGAGACAATCAACTCTATGTATGGAACAACAACTTCATCCTACGATACTCTTTAGAGTTTGGCCCACCTGACCCTGCTCAAGGTAAGAATTTTCTTACATTTCTTACATTTATGTAGTTGAAATACTGGTGAAATTACATTTCATTTTTTTTGGACCTGGCATTTAATAAAGAAGTGAAAAACAAGAGAGAGATAATATGTTGTTCGTATAGAGGTGAAATGAACAAATACCAAAAGTATTATGGCATCATTAAGAGCTTTAGTGAGTAAACTAACTAATAACAACCTAATTAGTCTGGACTTTCTGGGGCATGAATCTAGTCCCAACTCTAGCAGACCTATCAGATCTGTGAGCCTTGTATACATGCAGGCTTTCCATTTTTTTTTATTTCAGCAAAAATCAAAGAAAAACAAAAGACACAGAGCATGTGGCACCTTAAAGACTAACTTTCATATTTTAATGCAAAGTTTCGTGGACATGTCCACTTATTTAGACATATAGCAGCAGAATGAGATGTGCAGTATAATATGTGATGGGATATACATTTCATACCAGATGTTCATTGGTTCTAGTATATAGAGTTGCGGGGGTGGATAGGGGAGGGGAGAGGAAGAAGAGGAGGGAGAGTTTATTAGTAGAGATGGTGGGAAAGAGGATTTGGCCAGGGTCTGTAGATATTTTAAGTATAGTTTTATGGCTCCAAGTAAATTCCTCAAGAGACAGAAACCAGATCAGATGAGGGTGGTGGTGGAGGAAGAGATGTGTGTGGGGGGGGGTTGCCTTAGAGTCCATGAAAAAAAAGTGGCAATATGGTAATTCAGCTGTTTCTCTTTGTATTCTTGATCTGTAACTCTTTGTATTCTTGATCTGTTCCAAAAAGGTGACCTTCAAATCCTTTAAATTTTAATTGGATCAATGGATCTATTCTAATTGGGGGTCTTGGTTTGATTTAGGTGTTTTCTCGCCAGGATTTAAAATAAAATCCAAAGTTTAAAGTATGATCTGAAAATGTTTGTATTGTTGCTATGTAGAGTGATATGTGGTTCCATTTTTGACCTAGCAAACAGAACTGTCTTTATGCATGTATTAAATATTTGTCCCAAGAAGAAAAGAATAGAGTAGAGCCATTGAAAATTATGAGACTTAATTTAGTTGAATCTCTCTCTCTCTCTCTCTCTCTCTCTCTCTCTCTCTCTCTCTCTCTGTGTGTGTGTGTGTGTGTGTGTGTGTGTGTGAGAGAGAGAGAGAGAGAGAGAGAGAGAGAGAATGAATGAATGAATGAATGAATGAATGAATGAATGAATGAATGAATGAATGAATGAATGTGAACCCTTTATTACAGTCAATGACCAGTATCCAAACTATGTGTACACAAGTTTGAGAGAGAGAGCGAAACTTCTTTCTCTGCTTACAATCTTCCATATTTTCAAAGCCAAATGGAAAGAAACACCATTTATGAATTGTTTGTGGGTGCATTCTGAGATTCACTTCTGTTTTCATATTATTAGTGATTGCACCCATTACTTCAGTCAGCCTGTCCCAGCCTGGTACCTCTTGGAATTTCTAGCTCCCATGACCCCATCAGTGTTGCTCACATTAGCTGACAAGAAGTACAGTCCATAGTGTGTATACAGGACACTGTGATGAAGAAAGTAGAGTTTAATTACAGTGTTGGATACAATCATGGATTTACTGAATAGTGTTACTTGACCCTTCCCGGAGTTTGGGGAGAGGAAAGTGTCCAGTGCCTAATGATGTCCTAGACTCATTGTCTTCCCACCAGAAGCCATGGCCTCTTCTCTTGGAATGTTTAATTTGGAGCCATTGTCAAAACCTCAGCAATCTTTGCCACTTAACTTGTGATGGGAGCACTAATGATACAGTGAGCACCTGCCTTTCATCTTTGTGCCCGTCAGAGTCTGGCTGCACAACAGCTTCCTGCTACAAAAATGGTTCCAACACAACCCTCTCTACACCTGTGACTAGCAGGAGTTCCTTTGTCACACACCTCTCGATTGCTCACCTGATCTTATTTTCACCCCCAATACTAAATATCATGCCTGACCTCAAGCATGGACTTTTTCTGTCAGCTATACTACATGAGAGACTGAGATATTGCTTGAGTTAACCTTCCAAATTGGAGGAGCTGCAGCAAGGGTTTCATTCCTGCAGGACTAAAGCTATGATTTTAGTTCATTGGCTGCAGATCTGCCCAGCACACAATACCCCTCGATTTTTACACAGTGCGGGAAATATGTTAACAATAAAGCAACCACTAATTATTTTCAAGGCTGAACTTTATGGGTACTGTGACTCTCCAATTTTTGAGGGTCTTACAAATGCATCTATGTCTTAAGAGTCAGTGCTTTATATTCCACATGATCTCTGCTTAGGTTAGGAGAAAGGAATATGACCAGAGTCCAGCATCAATCTTTTTGCATAGATAAGCAATATTGGCTTGTAGAGAAAGTTGAAAAAGGAGGTCTTACTTGATAATTTCAAAGGTGGGCACCCATTGGCGACATGGAATGGATTCTCTGTTATTCTATAAGGGTTTATAAGTACAGTACAGTATTGAGGCTCCCCCCCCCGAACTATGTGATTATACCAGGTTGAATAGTTTGATTCTGCTTGGGTAGATGTTTAACTACTGTATTATTTTATTTATTATTTATTTATTTGTTATATTTATGTACCACCCATCTTCCAGACGGAACTCTAGGCGGTTTACAATAAAATATGATAGCAATAAAAACAACAGGGAAGAAAAGAAAACAAAAGTAAAGGAGGAGGGGCCCTCCACAGGAGGTGACGCGGGCGGCAATAGAGAAAAATAAAATAAAATTAAAATTAAATTAAATAAAAAAATAAAAAATTAAGTAGTAAGGTCGCCATATGCCTCTCTAAAAAGGAAGGTTTTCAGAGCCTTTTTAAAGGTAGGCAGGGACTGTGCTAGGCGCAACTCATTAGGGAGATGATTCCACAGCGTGGGGCCAACCACAGAGAAGGTGCGGTTACGCGAAAGCGATTTCCGTGCCTCCCTGGGTGTGGCCACCCTAAGTGAGTGCGCCTGTGCCATTCTAGTGGGCCTGACCCCAGGTGACCTCTGGGAGATACACTCCGACAGGTACTCTGGTCCCATTCACTATCTCAGAAGCAGTTGCACAAATCAGTACATTTGCTGCTGGGGACATCCATCATACAGCTGCCCAGGATTTTGTTTGCCAAAGTTGGGTTTCTGCTGGTTCTGTTAGCTGCACCAAAATAGTCAAACAGCACTGCCTTTCATAATTTTTTTCCCCAATGGGTACAATATAGGATTCAACCTAGTGAGCCCACACAAGAGTGGAAGGTTTTGTTTGGGAGTTTTCTTCATCAGTTACATTTTGGTTGTTGTTGTTTTGTTTGTTTGTTTGTTTTATAGCTGGTATATGGTGGGAGATAGAAGAAGATCAAGCTGCCTATATTCTGAGCAATTGTTTCCAGTCTCTTTATATCCCCTAAATCTAATGATATTTATATACTGGAGAAAAAAATATAATCTGAATCTAAATAGTGTCGTGTGTTAATTAGCCTACTCAAACTTAGTGAGAGTTTTAGTTCATTATTTTTATTTTTCTGTGACATGCACACCTGCACAGCTTTTGGCCCTTTCAGTTTAAAAAAAAGCATTTTGCTGTGCATTGCTAAAGATGAAGACAACCTGATGTTACAGGTAAATCCAGAGTCCCTTGAAACTAAAGAAGTTGTTATACAGCTCTTTGAGGTTTGGACTGGAAGCTTCAAAGTGTTTTCTGAGATGTAAGTGAACTACTAAGAATTACGTTATGAGGATTTGTTCCCATTTAATTTATTAAGTCCTTCTATGATAGGAAGGTTGCATATAGAGATGGGCACGACTCAGAAAATTTTTTTGTTTTTGTTTTCGTTTTCGTCTAGGGGTCCGTTCCGTTTTCGTGAGCTAATTTTCAAAATTTTTCGTTTTCGTTTTGTTACGCAACGAAAACGGAAAACGAAAACGAAATTTTTTTTGTTTCTTCCCATTTAGCTCAATTAAGTGCTTTTCCAGTAACGAAAAACGAAAAATGGCTCAAAATTAGTCATTTCGTTTCCATTTCTGTTCCATTTTTGAACCGTTTTTCGTTTTTCGTTTCATTACGTAACGAAAACAAAAAACGGAAACGAAAATTTCGCTAAGTCGTGCCCATCTCTAGTTGCATATATATAAACAGCTCTTGGCATACTTGTCAGTATTTTTAAAAATCCAGGAAAATGTTAACTAGACAATGCTTATTGTTTTCAGCTCATTCTCCATACAGTTTTGAGAATGTTTGTTTAAAATATTTTTAACCCCACCTTTTTCCATATCCTCTCTAACTTTGAGATCTATATCCTATTGTGCAGACAGTGACAGTTACCAGAGACTCCTTTGCTAGTTGTTGCACTCCACTACTATATGCTGGCATGTGGGAACCCAGGACAGTCAAGTGTGGTGGGGATTAGGGGACCTGCCAGGCAGTGGTGCCTCACAACACTCCAGTCTGGCCACAAAGCTAGGCACTCAGAACCACTGTACCCACCTTGTAAAGCCGAACTGCTATCGCATACACAAAACCAAAACTCTCATTTAGCTAGCCAAGGCAAGTCCCAGTTTTAGTACCACAAATTATCTGAGCCTAGAATATAGTCAGCATAGTTCCGAAGCAGAGACAGAATGCATCCTTCCAGGCACGGTATAGCAAGACAGGACCCGAACATATGACTTTCGTAGAGGTAAACTAAGTGAACTAAAGTAACTTCTGAGCCCCTTTTATATGAAAAACACCCCATTCTAGACCCTTCCAGATAGTCTGCCAACTAGGCTTCTAATTCCATCAAATGTTCACAAAAAAACAAAGCACTTAATGTCCTTCTCCCTTTTCGCAGTTGAAATCATCTTCCAGTACCAGGGAATTATCCAACTTGGCTTTGGAGGTCACTCTCATAAAAGAAAAGCTGCAGGTGTTACTCCTTTCTCTTTACCTGGCAAACACTAACCACTCGATTCCCAGCCAGCCTTTCTCAGGCATTTATAAGAATTTTGAATTTTCCAGATGGATTCCATGTTCCCTGAACTTCCCAATTGCTTTGCATAGCCTTATTCCCCCCTCCCACATTTTATTATATTGAATTTTATCTGAACTCTTGCTAAATGTAGTGTTGATGTATTCATATGTGACTGAAGGATTTCCAGTCAGTCTTTCTCTTTCACAATTATCTGTTGTGGTGCTTTGTGGCACTCCCAGAGGGTGTGAAGCCAGAAAGTACAGCCAGACAGGTAACAAAAAGTTGAAAGAGTGTGAGTTGTCTGATCAGATACATTAATCCAGAGACTCATAATGGTGAGTTGCTATCCCTATGGCCATTGTTTCATCATGATGGACTTCTTTCTATCCCTTCTTAAACAGGAATGCTGTTGCACACACAGATTCCGTCCCAACACAATTGTGTGCAGAAAACAGACAGGAATATTATTATCCCAATCTACAATATACTTAAGCAGCTATACTGAGTTTGCCTAAAGACTTTTGCATGCCATGTTGTAGCTACCAGGGTGGACTGAATACAGTCTGGCAAGATTTTCATCTGTTCTGTCAGGAAGCATGGCAACTGGACTTCTTTTTCTTGAGAGATTGAAACGTTGTGCTGCTCATCCAAACAGCTTCATCGATGAGGTTGTTTGGTTGAGAAGCGAAATGTTTCAGTCTCTCAAGAAAAAGAAGTCCAGTCATGACTGAACTTCCAGATAAACTGACCTGGATGACTGAGAATCATCACAGACATCTGTTCTGTCCTACGTGTCACCAAATCACAGACAGATGGAGCTGGAAGGTGTTCACAAGGCCATCAAATCCAAACCCTTGCATCAATGCAAGAATCCAAATCAAAATATATCTTGACAGATGGTTGGATAATTTTCTCTTAAATGCCTCCAGCATTGGTGTGCTCACCAACCCCTGATGGTTGCATTATTGTACTGCTCTAACAATTAGAAAGTTTTTCTTGATATTCAGTTACAATATGGTTTCCTGTAACTTGAACCCATATTTACATACTGGGATGATAGAGAACAGATCCTGTCTGGCCTGTCTATGACAGCCTTTAATACACCAGATGCTTTCGAAGCACTGGACTACTGTCATATTACGCCCCAGTCTTCTTTTCTCATGGCTGAGCAAAGGCATCTCAAGAGAGCCTTGGGATTTGAGGGTGGGGGAATTGGAAGTCTTTAATGCATGAAATACAGGTGTAGCTGATGATATCGGCAGCCATACGCAGCATAAGATCCACGACTAGATTTCAGCCACTGAATTATTATATCTGCTGAACTATACAAGATACATCCAAAATTACTTTTTTCTAATGACATTTTTGACTACATTTCCTACTCTTTGGATGCTTCCTATACCCTCTTTTAGGAGATGAATTTGCATTGCATTATTCCAGATAAATAAATATAAACAGCACTGAATTTGGGTTTTCACTTGGGACCTTTTATAATTTGAACTATATATGCTAGCAGTTGCCAACCTTGGGTACCCAGATGCTTTTGGACTACAACTCCCATAAAGATTGGGTGGGGGCCCAAGTTTGGGAACGAGAGATGGGCACAAATACAGTGGTACCTCACTTTACGAATTTAATCCATTCTGAATGCATGATCTTAAGTCGAACTCCTCTTAAATTGGGGTAATTATCTAAAAATTTGAAATAATAACTTACATTTAAAAAAAATTGGGGGGGGATTGTAAGTCGAGCAGACCATATCTAAAATGTGTAAGGCAGCAGTTAAAACGCCAGCAGTTTTCCATTCTTAAGTCCAATTGCTCTTAAGTCGAGCTGCTCTTAAGTCCGGGTACCACTGTATTCAGGTTAAATTACCATATTGGCACTTTGTGAAAAATAAATGAGTTTTAAATCACAGTTTGGGCACTCCGTCTCTAAAAGGTTCACCATCACTGATCTAGAAGAATATTAATTGTATTATTGCTAATGCATATTTCTGACGTGAGGAATGACTTAATTAAGCACATGCTGTCTAGAATCTAAGTGATAAGGAAAATCTTCAGATGCTTGCCACAACACTCCCAAGAATTGAGTCACCAGTGGTTTCTTGACACTTTTTGTAAGCACTTCTGATGCTTTTGACAAATGTTAATTGAGAAAGCATTGGAAGCCTGGCTGCATTATAATCAAAAGAAAATTACAGAGGTTTCACAAGGTGTCAGGCAATGGCTTGCCGAGAAGATAGACAGGTCTGAATAGGTTTTTGCAGCAGGTAGGCTAAGTAAGAAGTGCAGTCGGATTGGAGAGGCAGCACTCAGTCCAAAAAGGGATAAAACACAGCTCCCAGAAGTTTGATGGTTTGAGATGAAAAATGTAAACCAGAAAACCCTTGATTTTCAGAAGAGTTTTTAACAGTACACAGCTAAAAATAGAGAACCCATAGAAATTGTCACAATACAAAACAGCATGGCTTTGTATTTTTGCTTAATTCATAGTAACTGGAACACCTATAAAACGAGTTTGGGGTTAAACTAATGAGATCCATACACAACTCATGCAGTCATAAATCTTTATGGACATTTTCAACAGCTGTGCAGGAATTCATTGTCCTTAGAAGTGGTCCACCTTAAAAGATCTGTGTTCCAGTTTTCTGTGAAATATGTTCCTCTCAAAAAGTATATGGAGATGATGGGATGATTAGAGCTTTTACCATATCAGGAGGGCAAAAGAAAAAAAGATTTATGTCAGTTTTATTTTGCCTGTCTCTTATCCCCCCTCTTGTAAGAGCCAGAAATTCCATCTCTCTTTAGAGCAAGAGAGAGAAAGAGAAATGAAACATTCTTTTTAAGTCTTCTGAAAGACAGCCTAATGCCTCTCTCCTTGTTTGCATTTGTGGTTAAATTCAATTTACATTCTCAAATATATGTTTTTTTAAATAAGTTCTAGCCTAAGGACAAAAGAGTTTAAAGGCCTTTAGGAAAAAAACATAAGCCTTTAGGAAAAACGTATCAAAGTGTGGGGGGATTGTAAACCTGAGAAGAGTCAGATCCAGTTTTTTTCCAGAAGGCCTGACATAGAAAGGAGGGAATACATGCCACAGTTTGTAAATTCCTCCAGGCAGGGACCTGTCTCATCTTAGTTTGTGAAAGTGGTGGGCACATCTGTGGAGATGGTAGCGTGAAAGGGGGTGTGTGGAGAGAGAGGGACAAATCTAAATTAGAAGTTCTGGTAGAGCACCAGCTAGCATAACTTTGAATATTTCAGTAGCCAGGGGCACACAATACTCTGCTGAGTCGTCAGCCTTGCCAGTGCTGTTTTATTTGTTGGTTTGTGTGGATGGTAGATTCCACTAACATGTTAAAGTTTTGAATGCATTTTTGATGTTTGAATGATTAGGGTTTTTTTTAAACTTCTGTTTCTTCTTCTTTGCTGTCTTTATAGTTTTTCTAAAAAGAACTTTTTTTTTCAAGTTATGACATCTCATTTCTACCCAACCCTCTGTGTCCACAAAGCAAGTATTGTGTCCTTCTAGGCCTCAGGATTCTGAAAAATTCTTTCTCCACACTCCTTTCCATAGGCCCTTCAATAAGCCACATCCGTAAAGCAGGCCTCCAAAGCCACCATTTTGAACATAAAGCCTCCACCTTGATTTGCCTCCCACTACGTTCTATACCTTGGATATAGCTTCAAGAACTGAGGGTAGGATGAGGGCTTTGTCAAGTATATGTCAAGTCCCATTACATGTTCTGGCTGCATTTGGCAGATCTGACATAATGGCAGCATCATGTGGGTTTTTAACAGATACAGTCTCACGTGCATGCCTCTAACATACATCTCCTGAGAATTATTTCAGCTCTGAGGGGCAGTGGTTCTTATGAGTTACCCAAGACCCTTCACCAGCAGCTGTGCTGGTCGGGGCATCTGAGAATTGCAGTGCCAGAATAACTTGGTTACCTCATGTTTGGAACCAGTGCCATAGAAGAATGGAGTATGGCTAGATTTTACACCACCATTTCCACCTGGAACATCAGGAAGCCAAAATCATCACTGCCTCTTAAAGACAACTGAAGAGCTCAACCAACTGAAGAGACAACCGTCTCATTTGGGGATGCTGTAATTTTTTCCAAGCTCAGTCTAGGCACATGTTCAAAAAACTGTCTACTTTTATGGAATGAATTATAGTTGTGCTCTGATAAGGAGGTAGATAGTATTCTAAAGGGATTGCAGCCTACTACACCCCTGCTCAAGCCAATATCGTCTTGCTTTATATCAATGGGCAGGAATGTATTGGCTTGAAGGCAGCTGAACTCTCTTGGTAGGAAAGCAATTCAGGGTGCTTTGAACAGGTCAGTTGTGAGATCACTTCTGAACAACACCCTCCTCTTCTTTTTCATGGGGAACAGATTAAGAACTGAAGAAAAGTTACAAAAATGTAGCTCTACTGTGGTCAGAATTTTAATATAGAGTTGAGGAGAGAGGTAACCTTTATGATGGAAGAGATCAGAAGGAATTTCCTTGTTTTTCTTTTAACATACATTTGGGAATGTAATTTGAATTAAGACAAGTACCGAGCCCAATCCCTTGACTGGAACATTGCCTTAGTTGACATCAGTGAATGTGCTGGTGTTGTCAGAATTAATTAAAAAATGCAGACCAGGAATTGCTTATTCAGAGCCAGTTTTCTTGGCATAGATGGTTATGCTTGTCTACTTGCCATTGGCTTCAATTACTTCTTGCATTATGAAACCGGGAAAGGGATGTTTAAGGCTGAAATAATGAAACACTAAACTAAAGCCTACATGTGATGCTATTTTCTTTTGGGGTCAAATCAGGCGTGCTGCAAATATCCAGAGGAACAATGACTGCTGGATGGAAATATATTACAGTAATTATATCCCAGTTAGTAGTTGAATAGGTGATTTATTTGGGGGCTTTGTTTTTGCCTGACAGCCTGGTTTACCACCTACTTTTTTGAATTATGCCTTCTGTTGTTTGTCTGGTCTGGGGGTTTTTTTACACTTAAAACATTGATTTGTTACTTTGATGATGGTAAAATTGTAGTTCTGCAGATGTGTTTAAATTTTTTTAAAACTGTGTGCTATGCACACTTATTCTTATACACATTTTAATACGCATAGAATAGATAGACACACCTGCACATACTCCAATCTACGTCTGTATATATGTCTTTAAAATTATAATGGGTAGAAGTTAAACTCATCTTGATATATTACAATCAATTTATTCTAAAATTATTTACCACTAACCTTCCAGAAATGACTCTCTTGACATTTTAATGTAGATAGTGGCATTATTATTGTTCATTCTCTCTTTCATTTTATCATGTGGTGTGGTGATTGTCTAGGAAAAACCTGGAGGTTCTCTAGGAGTAAAATCTATCTCTCAGAATACATGCAAATTGGATTACAGTATTTTTGGAAATTTCCAAACCACTACTTGTCCATTTGTACTTCTCTTTATAACATTGTTTTTCTCCCTGCAGTGCCTACCACAGCAGAGACAATGACTCCTTCCACAGAACTGTATAGAACAACTGTATCAACTACAAGCACCACACCACAAAAAATTCCTGTCAGCACAACCGTGGGAACAAAAGGCCCGCGACTACCACCAGCAGTTTCTACGACCAAAATTCCTCCAGTTACAAGCTTTTTCCCTTTGCCAGAGAGATTCTGTGAACCCGATGTGGCCAGAGGGATTAGCTGGCCTCAGACTCAAAGAGGCATCATGGTAGAACGCCCCTGCCCCAAAGGAACTCGTGGTAAGTCCATAAAACCAGATTGTCACATCAGGTCAAATAAATATTTCACCATCTGCCTTGAACTGTCTTTCATGCCTATTAGCCTCAAAGTCTCTTTGCTGTGATATTTGTTGCTTGAAGTGGCACCTCCTGGTTTTAAGCTGTAGAGGGCATTGGTGTTTAGGTACAAGACTACAGACCCTTTGAAGGATGCTAGATCACAGGTTTCATTTGAAGTCCTATGTCTCCCACTTAACAGCTGTCTCTCTTATAAATTCCACTTTACATGGTTTTCGGTGGTGGGGGGAGAGCTAGCCCCCCTTCATCTTTTGTTTATGTGCTAGAAAATATGGTATTTTGCCCTTAGTTTATTAGTACTGCTTTCTCTTTGGATCTTTGTCCTTTATATTGCATTTGTGAGCTATTCAGATTGTAACAGAGTGGAGCAGTTTATTTCATAGTCCAGTAGTACTCCGATGCTTGTGACAGATTTTTTTTTAAAGTTCACAGCAAAAAAACAACAACTCCATTTTATTTCAGTTTGTTTTCCCCATCTGTTTGTTTCAGGAACAGCTTCATACCTCTGCATGGTTTCCACTGGGGCATGGAACCCTAAAGGCCCTGACCTTAGCAACTGTACTTCCCACTGGGTAAATCAGCTGGCTCAGAAGGTGGGTTAGAAGAATTTTCTAATATGATACCATGGCCATGACTACCAGCATTTTTGGACACTGATAGATTCAGATGCTGCTAGCATGCCCTGGGACCTACTCTTTATGCACACGGTAGAGCACAGGAACCAAGCAAAATGCACTGTATGAATGCCAGGACAGCTGCTTCTTCCATCTTTAGGCAGAGAGATGGGAAGAGCAAAGTAGATGCTTAGGTTCTGGTCTACAAACTTCATTAGGAACAGTGTGAACATCTCAGAAGCCCCAGAATTGACTTCCCCATGAACAAGAGCAGAATCCAAATATGTCCTTGTGATCTACCCATCT
>JAHTLZ010000129.1:28705166-28721215 GCA_023846285.1 Phrynocephalus versicolor | reverse complement strand
ATTATTATTATTATTATTATTATTATTATTATTATTATTATTATTAAAAAGTGAGTGCAAATATGAATTCTAGGCCCCTAGCTCTACAGCTGGGCACTACAGTTCACTGAACCAGCCATTCCCTCCTTACCAAAGTCAAAAGAGCCTATTGTGACATAATGCATGTGGGAGTCAGTGACTGGAGCAATTTTTAGATTTTGCCAGCAATCTACCATGATTCATAGGACATATGAATGACAATTTAAATCGCCATTTCAGATCCGGAGTGGAGAGAATGCTGCTAGTCTTGCCAATGAACTGGCTAAACACACCAAAGGACCAATCTTTGCTGGCGATGTGAGTTCTTCTGTCAGGTTGATGGAACAGTTGGTGGACATTCTTGATGCACAGCTGCAAGATCTGAAGCCTAATGAGAAGGACTCTGCTGGGCGGAGTTATAACAAGGTAGACGGAGACCCTAAACTTCCTTCTCTGTTTTGCATCAAAACGCCTTTTGTCTCTAGGGTTTGTTTAGTTTAGTCCAGAAATGGTTTTGTGAAATGTCTGTTTGTTTTGCATCCACTCCTCTCTAGGTTGCATTCAACATTTTGAAAATACTATAGTTTCTTGAAGGCTTTGAGGCTATATCACAGTGCCTCAAGGTTGGTGCTCAAGGAATGAAAATGAATGTGAACATAGCCATTCCTTTGTGGGCAGTAAGAATAGACTAGATGGCATTCATCATGTCTTCACCAAAATTCTGAAAACAAAACAATGATTTGAAGACCAAGTAGAACCAGCTTTATTGTGCCTCTGGGGCCATCATGGCAAAGGAAGCACATCCGAACTAATCCCTACTTTGGTGTAATAATCTCAGATGTGATCTCGTATTCATAGGACTGGAGATCCTAGAAATTATTTTAAACAGCAAGGAACCCTAATTTGCTGGAATATTCATGCCCTCCTTAAAAACAGGTGATTCACTGAGAATTAAGCACACCATTTTTATTATTTTTTTAAATCAGAAAAACTGATTCCTGAGATTAGCACATAAGTGTTTGTGCAGTACTTAAATAGCATTATTTTTATTATTATTACTATTACATATTTTGTGTGTCTAACCTCTGGTTTTTGTTTCTGTTTTTTCTCTTACTAACAAGCTCCAAAAGCGAGAGAAGACATGCAGGGCTTACCTTAAGGTATCTCTCCTGTGCTGTCACCTTGCTTTCTCCCTGCTTCATCCACCTGCTACTACACTTTATCCTCTTGCTGCATGATCTTGTGTATTTCAGTCTTTGATAAATGTGTACTGTGCCTCTCCATCACCAACTGTACAAAATGTTGGCTTTGCACAGGTATAATACTCCTAGAACATGCTGATAATCAATCTCTTCGATTTTTCTTTAAAATATGCAAGAAGAGTAGCCTTAAGTGAATTGGATATAGCAAAAGTTTTGTTTTTCTTAAGGCTTATGGAGCTGGTGGTAAATTATAATGTAACTTTTTATGTCAGAGACTGTGGCACCATAGTGGGTGGAATCACTGCTGTTTCATGATCTCTATTTATACCAGTGGAGCCTGTGTTGCAAGAGTTCTGTGATGGACTGCATTTCATGTGTCTGCATGGCAAAATGTCACACACACACACATATATATACTCATTAAATACCCTGTGTTTACTTTAAAACATATATTCTGAAAAGTAAATCTTTCTAATGGCGAACCTTGCACGATAGCTGGAATTCACAGTTTCAAGTAACTGATACACTGCTGGAAGATTATCCTGTTTTGTAAACCAGGAGGAGAATTACAGGTGCTGAGGAATTTTGTATATCTTGCGAGCCTTGCATTGTGCTGTCTTGTTAATGCCAGTACCTGTCCGCTGTGTGTCTTGTTAATGGCAGTATCTTTGCATTGTGCTTCTGACTGGTGACTGGGAGACCTGTCGGGTGCCTGATGTTGCTCACTGGAAAGCAAGGCTTCTGGCATACTTCTTTTGTATAACAATTATTACATCATGATGATGATGATGATGATGATGATGATGATGATGATGATGATGATGATGATGATGATGATGATGATGATATTAGTATTACTGAACTAGAACTCAACAGAAGAAGGGAGTACTATAGAAGACTCCTAAGTTATAGTGGATATAGCCTTCCCAGTTGCTTAATGACAATGAAGTTGTTTGGAAGGTGTCCCCTTATCGTTCCACCCCCTTTCTCTCAGCTCCCTTCTTCTGGAGCTGAACGGGAAGGAATTGCTATGAACAGTCATGCTAGATGTGGCTGGAGCAGAACGGGCTGGAACCAATTGTGCAGTTGACTTCTGGATGCAAATCGTCATAATTTAAGAAACCTCTCTGTTGCATCTCAAGTTGTGTGATTTGGTATGCAGCAGATCATGATTTCACTTATGACCTCTCCCTTCCAAATGTTTTCCCCTTTGCATAACTGCACATCAGGACTTCAGCTTCCATGTATTATTTATTAAATGTATTTATTAATCACTCGCCTGCCCACCGGTGCTCCTAAAGCAGTATTACAATGAAATATCTTTAAAGGAGATTTTTTTTTAAAAAAAAATAGAACTCTAAAAAGCTATTGTAAAAAATCAGTTTTTAAATCAGTGCATATGAAAGAGTATTATTTGGGCCACTTGTGGAAAGCAATATAGTGGTGGCTGTAGACAGAATCATTGCTTATAACTTGACCGAATGGTATACCAGTGATTGTTTTCCAAAAATGATAGGGACGATTCCTTATCCTGTGGGCAGTTAATTGCTCAGCCACCTGCAATCGACATTTGCTCTAGTGCCAAGATGATTTCTGGTCTCTTTTCCACTGTCTACATGTGGCCATTTTACCCCTTGGAATAAATGACACCTTAGCGAACATGCAACATCTTAGAGAAGACTTGCTCAGTCACACTGGGAGATCTTACAGGGTTGAAGAAGAATGGACGGGGTTGGGGGAGGAGTTGCATCTTGATAGCCAGGTGACGATTGCTCCCTTTTAACCCAGCTAATGGGAGGCAAGGCAAAAAAGTCATGTATTGGGCTGAATTTTTACCATTGCATTTTCAGTTTACCTTTAAAGATAAGTGTCCTTGTGTAAAATATAATAATGTGTGTGCTACTGAGAATATGTTTACCATTGCAGTGGTGAACATTTTAGACAGGATCCAGCCCCGATGAGGCATTGATTCCTATTGATGCGAGTGAGAAGCTCAAGAAGGCGCTTAAAACTTCTCTGTTGGAATCCCAAAGAATCTAAAAGTGCTGAAGTCGGGCTAAATCATGCCTCTAAATTTATTTAGTGTCTTCCTTTCTTGCACTCCCTTGACAAGAAAAAGTGCCATTACAGAGCAGAGTATTTTCATACCACTGGAGCAAAGCAGCTAGTCGAATAAAATTAAAACTATAAGAAATGAATCAGGCTAATGGAGGTATATAATCTCCACAGCATATATAGACATGCAACTCAGTCTGCAGCACAGCCTTAATTTCTGACTGATACCGTTTTTAGTAGGTCTCAGATGAGCTTCTCAGCTTGGATAAGACTAATAAAACCTCTTAAAATTACAAATCAGGAGCTGGCTGATGCTATGCAAATGAAGCAAGTCCTCACTTGGTGACAGAGGATTCATTTGTAACTCAGATCAGAGGCTCCGATCCGTATTTCATGGTGACTAATGAATGTGGCCTCTGCAGACCAATTTCTATTCCACTCTATTTAATGGTTGAAGCAGCATCGCCATGAACACTTTGACTGTTCCGTTTCCCATTAGAGAAAAGGAGAAGAAAATCCTTTCATGCCACTCCACCGTATCTTCCACCTGCCATTGTGGAGGTTCACTATCCAGACAGAAAGGGAATATTAAGATGGATTAAGCTAATTAATTTTGCTCCTGACAATAGTCCCAGCTAACTTTTCCTTATCCATTCTGGCACTCAGTACAGTGCACTGGACCCGACATCTCCTTTGTGCGTGTAACACTTCCTGTTTTCAGTCCCATTGCTTTTGAAATTGATCAGCTCCGTTATCTGTATGCTTAATGACACATAACTGGCTGTACAGGATGACGTAAGCACGGTGATTCAGCAGTGCATAATGTATTCAGTGTCTGACTGCAGTGTGCATAAGCGCTGGAGCCACCCTTTCACTTGGTTGTTTGATCAGAGTTTTTACAGGATGACAATAATGGCTCCATTCAGATAATCAAAGTCTGGTTTAATAATCTGGGATATGTGCGAGCCCTGTATACCTGCTCATGGTCCCTTTGCTTCCAATCCGTGAGCAGGTCACAAGGAACCATACACCTGCCCCGCACGTCATTAAATTACTGGCAGCTTCTTCATTCGAAGCTCTCTAGGCATAAATATTAAACAGGATGTGAGCCACAGCTTCCCTTTGAATGGGAACTGTTAAGTGCAGTTAGATTTGGAAGCCACGTTAAGATGGCTCCTTTGGAGGCCTTTAACCATACCTGTAGTTCCTAGTTTGCATATAATGGGAAGGTATACTTAATTTGCCTTTTCCTAACTGCTGTGCTCCCTTGAGTTAATGGAGAAGAAAAGCCACCAGTAACATGGGGCTTATGCAAGTGCATATTACTTATGCCCATGCTAGTTTATGATCTTTTCCCCTTCCTTCTGAATTTCATAATACTTTGCAAGCATTTTATTGCACCTGTAACATCCATGAGATCAGACCACTGCTGGACATCCCTTCAGTACTGAGTGAAGGGGCAGGCCTGTTGTTTCTGTAGAGTTTCATACCTGCACCAAAGCCCAACAGCATTTGGGATTGCCATCAGGGGTGTTCATTTTAAAGCCACAGGCACTCACATTTTGCATTCTTGGATATGTTAATAACATTCTTTTTCACAGCTGCTCTAAGGCATGTTATGCTGATGTTCTTTGTTCTAAGGGAATGCAGCAGCAGTGTTGTCTTTAAATCACTGTAAATCATGTTGACAGCTGAATATTACAATTGTCATATGATCATGTTAGGAACTCACTCCTGCTGCCTACGGCATAGAGCCTAATATTTTTCTAATGAATACAGGCTATCGTTGACACAGTGGACAACCTGCTTAGGGCTGAAGCTCTAGAATCGTGGAAAGATATGAATTCTTCCGAGCAAGCACATGCCGCAACCATGTTACTTGATACACTAGAAGAAGGTGCTTTTGTTTTGGCTGACAACCTTTTAGAACCAACAAGAGTTGCAATGCCTACAGACCACATTGGTAAGTGAATGGCTTTTGGAAAACTACCTGCTGTGATGAACAGGGTGTTCTGAAAAAGTACTGATTATCCATGTGTGCTACATTTGATGAAAAAAGGCTAGTTATTCAGTCAGGAATGAGTGAAAAATAGCTTGTTTGCAAGATGACATAATTAACATTGGTAAAGTACTTCACATTCGTTGGAGGCAAAAAGCCTGTAGGTGATCTAGAAATCATTCTAGTTTCTCTGTACAGTGGACCTTTGTATAACAAACAGTTTGTATAACATAAAATCTGTACAACATAAAAAAATTCTGGAGATAGGGGAAATTTGCTTAACATAATTGCCTATGAGGCAAAGCTGTACAACATAAAAATGGGATTACTCTGTTTTCAATGCATTCCTATGGGAAATATGTATAAAGGAAAATTTGCTTAACATAATTTCATTTGGAATGAATTAATTCCTTTATACAAGGTACCACTGTATTCAAAAATCCAGTAGAGAGTGTCTAAGGCTAACCACCATTTTCCTAGCCTTAAAATCCCATCCGTTAAGAGTGGGCTACCCTTGACCTTCCAGATATTGGGCCTCTGCTTTCCAGAAGCTCCTGTCAGCATTTCCACTAGTAAAGGACTGCATGAATTATAATCCAAAATATCTGGATGGCCAAAGGTTCCCCAGTATAGTACATCCTGATCTACAGCATGTAATAAACAATATAGGCTTGCCTTAAAGTGTTATTGTCAGGACAGCCAGTGTGCGTGGAATCTTGACTAGTGATGGGCACGAAACGAGCAAGTTTTCATTTTCGTTTTCATTTTTTCATTTCGTTACGCAACAAAAACGAAAACGAAAATTTTTTCAAAAAGAAAACGAAAAATTTTGCCGTGTTTTTCATTTTCGTTGTGGCAAATACATTGAACTGAAAAGAATGCTAACGAAACAGAAATTTTTCGTTTTTGTTTTTGTTTTTTTGTTTCATTACATAACGAAAACGAAAACAAAAAATTTGCAAAACTCACCAAAAAACTAAAAAGAACCGAAACGGACCCCCTAAACGACAAACGAAAAACCATTTTTTTGAGTTGTGCCCATCTCTAGTCTTGACTATTGAAAACATCCCACAAAAATGGCCAGATAAACATATATTTAAATAACTGAAATGTGTACTCAGGGTTTCTTTTTCCATTATATGTCATTGAGAACCTTATGAATATTGCTCATATTTGAGAAGAGTACAATGCCAAATTTGGATATACAACATATAAATTACTATATTTTTCCATCTATATGATGTCCCCATGTATGACACTCCCCACTTTTCTGATACAAAATTACAGTTTCACAACCACACGGTTCTCTACTCATCTTACTTCCATGTATAATACCACCCTCAATTTTTGGTCTAGCAATTTTAGACAAAAATATACTCTCATACATGGGAAAATATGGTAAATGTTTTCATTAAACAGAACTGCCTTCAGATGAAAATAGTTTTAGTGTGCTATTTCTCAGACAATTCAAAATAGTCATGCTTCATAGATTGCAAAAGAGTTACCAATGCTTATAGCATCATCTATCATTTAAATGCTAGCAGAGAGATGAAATGATTATGTATTAGAGATGGGCAGATACATCTTCTGTGGTGTTTGGGAATGTGGTGGTATACAGACTTTAATATCCAGTGCTTATGGTACTCTGAGATGTGACTCACTCTGCATTGATTTGAAAATGCAATATATATGTTGGTGTGTATGTTGGGAAGGTACTGAGATTATGCCTAGACATTGAAGAGACTACGTGATAAATGGGATAATGTCTGTTGATTTATGTATAGTGTATCTATCAGCTACTAAACCTGAAGCAGAATTTATAGAAATAAGTGTGAGAGCTCTTCATTGTCACACTAAATATATTTACCTGAATATAACAGATACAATGGGTTACTTAAGCCAGCTTTCAGAAAGTAATAATGCCATCTGTATACTCAGTGGGGTTAATCCATCCCTGCCCTAAGCACATAAGATCTCGCCTAAGCAGGGTCGGCCCTGGTTAGTACTTGGATGGGAGACCACCAGGGAATACCAGGTGCTATAGGTGCCTGGAGCAGGAACTGGAAAACCACTCCACTATTCCTGCCAGGAAAACACCATGGACATGGTATCACGAAGAGTCGGTCACGACTGTAACAACACAACACACACATATACTCAGTGGGGTGCATGTGCAGCTGATTCAGAAGTGGCATGTGGGCAACATGACACCTCTGTGGACCGTAGTGGGTTTCACCCAACAGGGTAGTCCATTCATGCGAAGTTTCCTCTTACACTCATAATGCCCTTGCTAAATAGGGAGGATAGTGTGGCTGAATTATTATTTTTTCCCTTCTAAAAAGACCATTTTGAGCAATTATGATAATAAGCTAGCTAGCCAGTCTTGTAGAAGCTACTTTGCAGAACTTTCTCATTAGGTTTTTACACAGACTTTCGATCGTGTTCACTGTGTACATGGTTTAAAAATTTGATTCAAAACATGAGCTAAATCCAGAAAGTCAGAACATGTTATTTTTAGCAATGGCCCAGTTTCTTATTTAAAACTGTACTCCCATCTTTAATGTATTATTTTCTTCTAGAGGGGTCAGAAGGTAAACTTGCATCTGTAGCATCTGGGTTGTTGGGCTTTTGGGTTGTGTGTGTGGTTTTTTTTTTTAAAGAAATCTGGAGGATTTCCACATTCTAGCTATATAATAGTAACAGCAAAAAAAATAACATCCCTTCACTTTTAAACAATTCTTGTGAAATGAAGAAAACTTGATGTAATCAGTATTGTGTGTTCAAGGACTATGAACGCTATTCAGTACCACCTCTCTAACAAACTGCTTGGCTCTGTATTCTTTACTTGTAAGTATATGTTATAAACTCAAGTATATGCTATTTGTTCCAGCTAGAGCAGGCCCATTGAATCAGTTAACATTTAGATAAATGTTAACTTAAAACATTCCATTAATTCAGTGGGCCTTTTCAAGTTGAGACGAGCTATGTATTTTACATTAAACTCTGTTTGGTTGATCCCCGAATTCTCGTACAAAAAAGCAAAGGGGATCTCATGAGCCTCAGCTCTGCCTAGTTACTACAGTATTTAACAGGCAGGGGAAGATTTCATTTAGAGTATGCTGCCAAAGCTTTGATGTATTAAAAATCCTCCTGATCCCAGCTTGTGCATTACTGAGGGCCAGGTGGAAAAGGAGTGGAAGAAAAGGAAACATACTTCTCTGCTCAAGAATTTCTGAGAAAAATCTGTGTTCCCAGCTCTTTGAAATTCAGTGAAACCAAGTAAAAACGCAACCTTAATCAGGTCTCTCTACAATGAATTGGCTGAAATGAACAGTGATTGTTTCTTAAGTTTGTCTGCATCCTCACTTTATCTAAAGCAGAAAATTGTTATTTTCTGGATTTAAAAAAAGAAAGAGAAAAACACATCAGTATATATAAATCATATATTGGAAAGAAGTTCCATGCTCTTCTCCTAACCCAGGGCTGTACAGAAAATCAATAGAAAAAATGTTAAACTAGAGACAATGCAGATGTGGGGAGCTTACTACAACAAAAGAGAATCAGGAAATGGAATAGCTGAGCAACAGTACCATGCTAAGTTTTTGAAAATGCAAGTTCAGACAGAAGAGTCTTGGCATTTCCCTGGGGTGGATAGTGCTTGACACAAATAACTAACATATTTCAGAGCCTGATGGATGCCACTAGGTTAAATCCTTTCCTTGTCATTGCCAAAAAAATTGTCCTTTCAGGCTTTCTTTTTAACAATAACAAACAACAACAACAACAAGGTACCGTCAAGACGATTCTGATTTATGGTGATCTATAGCACTCAGAAGGAGATTACTAATCTGTCCTCCTGGTAGTTCTATTGGCCCATGTAGATTGCCCAAGGCCACACAAGTGGTAAGGCATGCAATTTGATCTATGTCCCACCCCACACCACAGACTATATTGACTGGCCCTATTCTGGGAGACATGATAGAGGTTAATACTCCTATGTACTCCCTACACACCTAGGCACTTCCAATGCATGGAGTTAAATAGGCATTTTATTTTATGATATTTCAAGTGTGCCTAAGGGGGGATATGATTGAGATGTACAAAATAATGCAGGGCATGAGTAAAGTGGATAGAGGGAAACTCTTCTCCCTCTCACAAAATAACAGAACTAGGGGACATACACTCAGATTGAGGGCTGGGAGAGTAAGAACAGACAAAAGAAAATATTTTTTCACCCAGCGCGTTGTTAGTCTGTGGAACTCCCTGCCACAGGATGTGGTGATGGCATCTGGCCTGGATGCCTTCAAAAGGGGATTGGACAGATTCCTGGAGGAAAAGTCCATCACATGTTACAAACCATGAGGGAGATGTGAAATCTCCAGGCATAAAACCGAGGTACTTCAAGGGCCAGATGCAGGGGAGTGCTATCAAGAGACAGATATCTAGTCTCATGCGCTCCCAAACGCATCTGGTGGGGCCACTGTGAGATACAAGAAGCTGGACTAGATGGGCCTTTGGCCTGATCCAGCATGGCTCTTCTTATGTTGTTATGTTCTTAAGTGCACCTTCCGTTGAAGGACTTTGGCTCGCCACAAAGAGAGCTTTGGCTCTCCACCCATGTGCTAAAATGTACATTGAGCAGAATAGTGACTTGCCTTTGTTTACCCGTAGAGTTTCATGGCTGAGTAGGTATATAAGCATGGGTCTTTCCAACCTATCAACACTCTTAAAAACTATAGTGCAGTGTTTGTCTTCTTTTTTTAAGAGATCAGCTGCACCAGACTGTATGTCGATACTAAGAAGTCATGCAGCACAGTTGTTTCCATCTCCAAAAGTTAAACATTTCTTCTTACGAAGAAATCCTGGAACTTACAAAAGGGTATATTTTAGGCTCACATTAAAACCAGGTTTGATGTCATGTTCTCTGAAATGAAGTGCCGTTCCCGTTTTGTGGCATCTGCACTCAAGTTTGCTTAAAATTTAAAGATGATGCCATATTTCTGAACTCTCCCTCAGTGCAGTACATAAGCAAGCAAAAAGACCATCAGAGAAGATGCCTTTTCAGTTCAAAAGCCAGAGCGCAAAAACAAAACCCTCCTCTCTGTTTTTGTTCATCCTAGTCCTAGAAGTGGCGGTCCTGAGCACGGAAGGGCAGGTGCAGGACTTGAAGTTTCCTCAGGGCAATACGGGAGGCAATTCCATCCAGCTCTCTTCAAGCACCGTGAAACAGAACAGCAGAAGCGGTATGTCTTTTGTAAAGCAAATAAAAATATTTTCAGCTCCAGGAAGTTAACTCTTACACCCTCCACACCATGTAAAAGAGCTCTTCAGAGGCTCTCAGTTATACACCAAACTGTTTGGACTGGCATTTTTGCTTGGATCCAAGTTTCCTGCACTCAAGTTTTATATTACAGTTGGGAAGATAGGATGGGGAGATGCCATTGAACACATGTTGTGCTCTTTCAAGGCAGAGTAATAGTCACTTTCTTCCTTTTCTTCCTGAAGGTTTAGCAAAGCTGGTTTTCATCATTTACAAAAGCTTGGGTCGGTTCCTCAGTACTGAAAATGCAACCATAAAACTTGGAGGGGAGTTTGCTGGCAGGAACAGTACCATCGCTGTGAACTCGGATGTCATTGCTGCCTCTATTAATAAAGAGTCCAGCCGTGTCTTCTTGACTGATCCTGTTCTTTTTACCCTGGCACACATTGATGTAAGTTGTAATAATGAATTAAGAGCAAGGTCATAAAAATCAGCAAGAGGGAAGACCAAAGTCGGGATGCAGGGGCGGCGGCGGGGGGGGGGAATCTTTCAATTTGATTTTTAAATGTCGGGCTAGGTCAGAGGCACGGGTTTTTTTAAGTCTGCGAACATAAAATTAAATGAGCCTGGTTCAGTGATTATTAGAACTTAAGTGTATTCTTAATGAAAGCTAATTCAGTAATCAACATGAAAATGTAAATGGCTCTAATTTGTTCCTAAGTGAAAATTAACTCTTACCTTAGCAGCAGGGTAGGAAAGACAAGCTCTTTCTGTTTGGGTTCCTTAATGTAGCAAAATTTAAATGGCACTTAGAACATTTTGCTCTAATTCGATATTGTCTTCTGGAGCCCATTTACCAATCATTCAAGTACATTTAAGTTGATGCAGGAGCTGTTTCCTGTGATTCCGCTCAACACTGTTGGTCTGCCTTCAGTCAGTTCCCAGAGACTCTCTCATTCTCGGCAGTGTGCTGTTTATTGTCTAGGTTGGAAGTTTCCATTTACCTAAAACAATGGATCAGAAAAGTCTATACAAGAAAAATGATCTTTGTCTATTCCCCAGTGGGGTTTTCAGTTCAGCTAAATTTGGTTTAAGATGCCAGCTTGTCTGTTATGCTTCTTTAAATCTGGTCAAAACTGAGAAGGGGAAAGTGAACACTTTGCTCAATCCTCAATTATTCAAGAAGCCCTTAATAAAAATTGCTTCTTTCTAATGCTACAGGATGGAAAAGAATGGCCGCAAATGCATAGCATGAGAATTGAATAGCAAATGGAATACTATAATTGATTATAATTAAATCTACATCAATGTGAACTGTGTTTTAGCTTGTTTTAAATTGTAGCATCCAGTTTTTAACTTGCTGGCAGGCTTGTCCGGCTGATGATGGACAAACCACAGAAAGATTTTATCCTGGGTTACTCTTAATTGATGTACCAGGATTTTGAATAAACTGTTTTTGATTAGTGTTTCATAACTGCAGACTTTACAATGTGCAGGATTCAGTATATATTGTGCTTTGGAAATATTATACCATACATGCCATTCCTGTGTTTCTCAATCTAATTTTCATATGCTGGTATCTTACAGCCTAACAATTATTTCAATGCCAATTGCTCCTTCTGGAACTACTCAGAACGGACTATGATGGGATATTGGTCGACTCAAGGCTGCAAATTGATTGACACAAATAAAACACATACCACATGTGCATGTAGCCATTTGACCAACTTTGCAATCCTCATGGCCCATAGGGGAATTGTGGTAAGTAATGACGGCTTCAGCGGGTAAGCCTATAGCCATTTGAAAACATAGTTAAGCATCTAAATGTTGAACTATCTAGACAGTCTGATATTGTTGAAGGATATTTGTCAATATCAAATGTCAGAGCAACAGTAATCTATCATCTTTGTGTTCCATAGATTCGTATGCAAAATAGGTGGGGGGGGGGAGAGAGAAAATAATGTATCTGATCATACTTGGTGCCGAACTAACAGTTCCTTTTCCTGGCATTTTGTTATGCTATCCATTTAACTAGTGGGAACAAGGACAAGAATGCTTGCTTTGGCCAGCTTCGACACCATTCTCGTCCTGCTGCATTCATTGCGGTTGAATGTCTTCACGAGGCAGGACTTGTGTCTGTGTGGGTTTCCCAAGAAAATCAAGAGTGCCTAGAGAATGCATAGAGATACAAAAGGCTGTCTGTGTTATGAGAATTCACTCTCAACATGGAAAAGGCTGCTGAAGGATGGTGTCAAGGATGAGGCAGAGCTACAGTGCCTTCTCTGTTTCCATGATCATTGGACACATTAAAAGAAAGCTCGGGCAAGCTTAATGTACAGCAGCAGTTTCTGTGTTCTGGCAGTGAAATCAGGGCAGATGTTAAGGGTGATTCTTACATTCAGAGATCCCGGACCCTCCCATTCATGCTTTCCTCATAGTCTCTCTTGAGAATTTTATTGTTCTCTAATATGACCCCAGTTAAGATTAATGATGGCATTAATTTTCTTCCCTCTTCTGTCTTTTCCAGTACAAAAATGGAATGCATAGCTTACTCCTGACTGTCATCACCTGGGTGGGGATTGTCATTTCCCTTGTCTGCCTTGCAATCTGCATCTTCACTTTCTGTTTCTTCCGTGGCCTTCAGAGTGATCGAAACACGATTCACAAGAATCTTTGCATCAATCTCCTCATTGCAGAATTTATTTTCCTAATTGGCATCGATAAGACACAATATACGGTAAGTATTGGGATTTTTCTCTTATTCTTCTCAAAATGTCACTGCAATAAGGCAAGTGTATAGCTTACTTGATAGCAAACACAGAGGGGCCCATTTCTCTCTTTGAACTTTATGGCCCCTTCCGTCCTCCAGGTATTTTTATCTTTTATGAACGGAGAAAAAGTCACCGGAAGAAGGGGATTGTAGACAAAACGTAAGCTATTAAAGACTTGAACATTTCCCCACTGCCACATGTCTGGCACAAGTAGGGGTGGGGTGTGTGGAAAGAGACGAGATGGGAGTTTGGAACCTCAGCTCCACTTTATGCTCGAGAGACCAGGACAGAGCAGCTCAGGAGTAAGGGCAGAACTGTTTCATTCAGCTCTGTGTATCTGTTGGAAGAATGAAGGCTCCAATATGGTTCAGTTGTTCTCATTTTTCATGAAATGTGAGCTTTTCACAGCATAGCACTCTTGCTATTATTTCACAAATATAAATTCAGTCATTCAATGAGTTACTGTTCTTGATTTGAAAGGAAAGAAACTCTTCATAATTACAGTAAAAGTAGCAGTTGCGCTAATTAAAACAAATGTGAGAAGCACAGGAAATATAGGCACATGGCTACGTAAATAGTTGCACAGACCCATGTGTTAAATTTCTTTTTCATCCTTATATACACCTGCTTTTGATGACTGTTCTGCACAGTCACTGGTTATAATCTAGTGAGAATTAGATGAGCCTGTCTCCTTGCTATGAACAAAGCCAAAGTGGCAGATTGGAATGCTTGAACAAAAAGTTGGTTTTGTTGGCAAGAATCCTGTACCAGATTAACAGCAGCGTAAGTATAATTGCATAAATGGTAGTGATGAATTTCTACTAATTAATAAGTTGTCAAATTCCTAGTCATGCAAGTATCACATAATTAAGAATGAAAGCAAAAGCGGCTCAGCTATTTTTACTATCAGCATTAGTCTTAATATAGTCATTTTTTGCTTATAGGACTTGATTTCCCCTAGCACTCCTAACGTGTGTTAATGTGTTGTTCTATAGATACCTATTGGTGACTATAGAACTTTCCTCTGACATAGTGGCTGAAAACTTGTTACTTAGCATAGTAGACTGCGCCAGAATAGGCCCACTGAATCAGTGGGAATTCAATTAATCAACTCCTCTGAAAGTTCAATTTAGACAGATGGGCCTACTCTAATTGCAATTTACTTTAACATAGTAAGTCAAGGCTAGGGAAGACTTATTTCATCCACTGAATTTACAAAGGATTTGGCTCACCAGATCTTAATAGGTTTAATGGGTTTATGCTAGTGCCCTAAGTAGCAAATATTTTCACCCATTTTTTTCCATCTTGACTTGTTTTCACTCTTCCGCTTTAACATCTGTATAGAATAATCAGGAATATCATAGGATTGTTACTGAGTGGCAGTTACTGTTTTCCTGCACCTTAAGGCCAGGGCAGACTCCATGTTTCTCTAAAATAATGTGCCTGCAGAATTGAATCAGTTCGTAGGATATTGGTCAAAGCTAAGCTACAGAGGAAGGAATGTAACTTAGCTATTGATATGACAGCAGGTCTTCCTTAAGAAGGAAAACCATGATATTTGATATTAAAGAAAATAGAATATTCTGACAGTGGCATAAGAATTCTCAACAGAAGGTATAAATAATACATCCAGTAGCAGTGTCTCTTTATCTTGCTGTACCAATAAAAGCCTTAGAGCAGAATGTTAACATTGCACTACCAAAAATTAATGGACTGGTTTCCACACTTGATATTCTATTACGTTGAAGCATGTTAATAGGCACATACCTTTCCATATTTTAACTCAGAGAGCGCAACGGAAGAGAGGCTGCCGTTCCTGGGAGCACAATGCATTTTAGCAGCTCTGAAGATCAATTTCTGTTTCTGAAAAAACATTTTTCCTTTTGGAAAAAAAAGTTAGAACTATGTGGATGATCTGTCCATGCAGTCAGAGCCACTGCTGTTAGTTGCAGAACAATTGTAGTCTGGAAACATCAGAATCAGTGGAAAGTTTGAAGGCATTGTAGTTTGCATTTGATTGTTTCTGTTTCTTTGCAGATTGCATGCCCAATATTTGCAGGCCTCTTACACTTTTTCTTCCTGGCAGCCTTTGCCTGGATGTGCCTAGAAGGGGTGCAACTCTATCTCATGTTAGTAGAAGTATTTGAAAGTGAATATTCTAGGAAGAAGTACTACTACGTTGCGGGGTATCTCTTCCCTGCCACTGTGGTTGGTGTCTCAGCGGCGATTGATTATACCAGCTATGGAGCAAAGAATGCGTAAGTAAACGGAGTGTTTCTCGGGAATGTCTAAAAGAAACCATATGATCGACTGGTGAGACACCAATAGACTAAAGTAGCACCTGAAACCTTTATCGGTAAGAGAAATCAATAGACATGGGCACGACTTGACAAAATTCTCGTTTCCGTTTCCGTTACTCGTTTCCGTTACGCAACGGAAATGGTAACGACAATTACTCCCCCAGAACTCGAACTCGAACCGACAAAAGAAAAATTGGGTCTGATTTGTCGTTGTCGTTCCTGGCATCGCAGCAATCGCGCAATGCCAAGCAGCACAGAAAAAAAGTTTTAAAAATAAAAAAAACCTGATTCCCAGCCAAAAAAGCAGGCGAAAATATGCCTGCCTGAGGGCACCTACCAGAGGGGTGGTTTCTGGGGGGGGTCCCCACTCCAGCCTTCCCCCCCTCCTGTCCTGGGCTGCTGGTACCAGGCTGGGAGGGGGCATCCTCGGCGTCTCCATTTGCC
>JAHTLZ010000129.1:28594296-28705156 GCA_023846285.1 Phrynocephalus versicolor | reverse complement strand
GTGGTCCAAAAACCCACCAAAGCACCACAGAAACATGTGAAAATTAGGTATTTTAACTGCCTGATTTTTATAGTAGCAGCAGTGGGTTTTTCTTGCAACAAAACGTCTCCATTTATTTTATTTTATTTTATTTTAATTTTTTTACACCTGCGCACGCGCAATGATGGGCTGGCCATGGGACGGGACCATGCAAATTTTTGGAGCCATTCCACCAATCGCATGGCCAGGTTTTGCTGAGACTTCTGGATGTGCCAGAGAGGGCATTAAAAGCCCACCAACCCTAAGCCTAATCCTAATCCTAACCCTAACCCTAACCCATACGCCAGTACACTGTGTTCTTAGTGGGCCAGAGGCACCCAGAGGTACAGCCCACTAACCCACCCTAACCTTAACCATTACCCTAAGCCTAGCCCTTACCCCCTAACCCCATGCTCTGGGAACTGGAAGTCAAGTCGCGTTAAATCGCAGCAGTAATGACAAACGACACGATGGAACGACAAATTTTTGAAAAATTTCGTGAAAAACGGAAACGAGCCGAAACGGACCCGTCCCGAAAAACGACAACTCGGAAAAAAAAATTCCTGGTCGTGCCCATCTCTAGAAATCAATGCAGTGTGCAAATCCCAGTCTGGTCTTTGGTAGTTGGAACGGTTCAAAGGAACCTGTTCTGGGGGATGAGGGTCAAGGCAAATTCTAAATCACGACCTTTCTTTCTAGCATAGATGATAGACTTAAATCAGAAAAAGGAAATAATATATTGGCTCTCCAATGGGAATTCAGTAAAATAGCAAAATACTGTAAAGTAATATTTTTTGCTCAATTTAACCCCCCTGCCTCCACTTGTGGCTTGTGAAGAAGTGCTGCATTAAACTGCTTTTTTTAGCTGATCATCTCACTAGATCTTTCCCTGGATGATGAGAGTTCAATATTTCAGCTCATATGTTTCATTTTGATAGTATTTTATCAGGCAAGAAAGATTAAAATTAGCAACTGTCTTTTATTTATGAAAACAGAGATATTTATAGACAGTGACAGAAGGTAGACACATGAAATTTCTGAGGTTTTATGTTGCTAGAAGCATTAATGTGCCATCCAATAACGCTTACTTTGTCCTTTGATGAAATTAGCTACAGTATTGGCAGATACTGTTGAATGCAAGAAAGCTCCCTGATTTTGCTGCCGATGAAAAGAAAATTAAAAGGGATTCATCAAGGGCATGTTGTATATAGAAATCAAATGATTAAGTGAGGGGAGTCCTGATACGCTAACACTTAGTTGAGCTTTATACCATTTTTGTTGATATTGTGGTGGCTTTCAGTTTCTAGTTGGAAGCTTGGGCATATTGTTAGTGGCTGTGTTGCTTAGCAGGAAAACAGGATAATTAGACTGCAGTTTTACATCGCCTGCCTGAGAGTGAGCCTTATTGAGCTCTGTGGGGTGAGTTTGGGATTTAAGAGTCTGCTGTTAATCACGTTCTGAGTCAGGGACAGGCCTTTCTGTATGCAGTAGAGTGTTGATAGCAGGTCCTGCATGCTAAAGTGGAATGAAACACAACGTCCTGTTGTAGTAGTTTTCCCCACCCCAGGGTTCTCAGGGCTGTGTCTGGGGTTTCAGGCTTCTCTTAAAGAACACAAACTGGTTTAATCACATGCTGTGCTGATGCCATGCTACAGGGGTTTCTCATGGCAGCTTTCGCTAAGGGTATGTTCATTAAACATTTGTTAGGAGAAGAAAGGAGTTGTGGGGAGGGGGGAGAATTACTGTATATACTCGAATATAAGCCTAGTTTTTCAGCTCTAATTTTGGGCTGAAAAAGGGGGCCCTCAACTTATATGCGGGTCAGTACTTTTAGCCACTGAGGCAAGTGCTTGGGTTGGTGGCTAAAAGTCATTTTAAACATTGCATGCCGCTTCTCATGACCCCCCTCTGCATCACGGGGGAGTGGTGCACGATGTTTAAAATGACTTTTAGCCACTGACCCAAGCACTTGCATCAGTGCCTAAAAGTCATTTTAAACATCACACACCACTCCCCCAGCTCACAAAGGAGGATCTGCCAGGCCCTCCTGCATTTCCCACCCTAGACTTATACTCGAGTCAATACGTTTCCCCAGTTTTGGGGGGTTAAATTAGGGGCCTCGACTTATACTCAGGTCGACTTATACTCGAGTATATACGGTAAATACTGAAAATGCAAAGCCCTAACTGTTTTGTGTTGCAGAAAACACTTTCTGTTGAGTCATGGTTAGATAGGCATTAGAAGTCTGAACACCGAAAAAGCAACTGAGCCATATTGTTACAGATCTTGGTGTTAGGAGGTAGGGTGCATCTTAGTTTTATGGACAGACAAAGCAGCAGGTTGTACACGGGCATGTTTCCTCCCACTTCTACCAGGATGGCCAGCACTGAAGGCATGACGGTTTAACCTTGTTGCATATCAATCTTGCTGGGTTGCTGATCAAGAGTGGAATGGGTACATGTCTAGCAACCCCAGAGTGGGATTGTTGTTCCCTTGTAGCAATGGTTGGGGACGAGGGAGGCTTAAGCCTACCACACTTGTTGATAATAATTCCAGATTAGTGATCTTCCCCTCTCAGCCATCTGATCTTGTTGATGGTGGTGCAAGTAGCTGGAGTCCAATGTTAAAAGCAGAGCAGGTTATCAACACAGTGTTGCTGAATAGTTCAATGAAATAATGTCCATTTGCATAGAAACCTATCAGCAGTTGTTGGTCAGAATTTACTTAGTATGAATTCAATTCAAGGATGGTTTAATTCATCATCACTTTTTTAAAAACAAAACAGTACTTGAGGTACTCCTGCAAAATAACACTTCTACAGATTCTTTTGGCTTCCAAATTCATGATTTATTTCAATATCTGCCCAACTGGACCTCCCATGTGAAATTCTCACTTATGCATAAGAATTAATAGACTTCAAGTTAAGTGTGAGGGAGAGGGATAACTAGTTACATATACATTTGTGATAATGAATTTCATGTGGATTTCTACATGGAACTCCTATTAAAAGGATTGCCTCATAATGAGGTAGTGTCCATGTACTCAACAGATGTTTTCCAGTTTCTGTTGGCATGACATGGAGGGTATGTTATGTGCTAATGGAATGTCTTCTCTCTCTTTTTTCTTTTTAACAGTTGTTGGCTCAAGGTTGACAATTATTTCATCTGGAGCTTTATTGGTCCTGTTACCTTCATTATTCTGGTAAGGCTGCTGCCTCTTTTTCTATCCATCTGTCTGATTTCCCCATAGATTTCTTGATTTATTTCTGTAGCTGTCCCTAAAATACTTTGAAAGTGAGATAATCTAGATTATTTTGACCATAAAATATTTCTTGCAAGAAAAGTGACGGAAGGAAGGAAGGAAGGCTGTTTTTTTCTTTTCATCGTAATTAGGACCACTTTCGGGCAGGTAATCCTTGTGTACATCTGGCTGTACATGACTTCTCTGGTCTATCACAAATCTCTGGTACAGACATGGTCATAATTGAATTATGAATTTTAATGTTATTATGTGTATTGTTTTGAGGTGATAGTTTTTGGACATTGTCTTCTGCTTTTTTGTTTTACCTTTAAGATATATTATTTTTAGTGATTGAGTTTTTTCATTCAAAACCATATCAAAACCTATACTGTCTTATTGAAAAGGACTGTTGATGAATTATAATCTATTCAAGTTAATTCATTTTTTGCTTATTTGTAACTTGCTGCTCCTCCAAGTTTCTCAAATACTCTTCTGTGTGATTTCCAGATGGTCTGCTTGAAGCCAGACTCTTTTTGGTTCCTAATTAAAATGTGCTTTCAGATAATATAGAATCCATAATGAAAATGCCCACAATTCTGTCCTATCCCTTTTTCTTTTAAACTGTTTGATACATGATTGTATCAAAGTTGGCTAGTTATACTTGATAGCTGTGATAAAATTATATCCATTTCTCCTATTTCTCTTGTTCCGGGTACTTGCCAATCAAAACAGTTTCTTAGCCACTAGGGGGAGGAGCGCAAGGGGCTGCTGTGCTTGTACCAAAGCACAGCTTTAGCATAATTTCTCTCATCCCAATCCCTCGGAAAGCCAGCATGCTTCTCTCTTGGATTTAAGAGATGGAGGTAGATGCAATAATTTGTACATTTGCATTACAATTCCATAGTTCTCCAAAGTAATCTCTGCAAACTTTACTTCTAACTTGTAAGCATGCACCACAGATCTGCCTGACTGTTAAGTGTATCACGATTAGACTGTAGAAATTATGTTTGGCTTGATGACTGGCATAGAGTTACAAATGGATATAGTCATAATGAATAACGTTATAGTACTAGCAGTATGAAAGCTACTTGCAGCTATATTGTTTTTTATGGCACTCTTTTCGGTGATACATCTTCAGGGACGTGGTTTACTGGATTAGAAGTCTACCCTCACAAGCCGTATCCCCTCCCCTCCCCACCACAACCATGTTTCTTCATTGTTAGATTGTTCACAAGAAGTTTTCATTGTAGAAGAAGCACACCATGCACAAACATAACATAGATGCTCTCTGTTAACTTTTCCTTTTGTCTCCTCAAGCGTCTGATATAAATTGGATGATGAAAACCTGAGGTAGTAAAAGTCTTTATTCTAAAGCATGGTTAGTGCTACCTCCAGTCATGTGAAGTTTTCACATTTTAGGCTTGTGTAATTCCACTTCCTTCCACACAGCCACGGCTAGTTGTTTAGTTTGACCTTTGAGGAAACATGGCTTCTCTTAAAATACAACCAGAGATGTTAGTTTAAAACAAACCCCACTTTGAAGGGAATTTCGAAAACCGAAACGAAAATCTTTGCTTGGTAACTTTTTAATATCTGTTTGTGATACTAAACCATGGCTCAGCAAAAATATAGGAGCCATTTCGTTAAGCCACAGGAATATGATGGAAGTGGCCAAGTAATACTGGAGGTCACTCTCCTACCTTGACTTATAATTCATTTATAATCTGCATTACCGCTGAATATATTTCATGAGGAAGGCTATACCTGTTCCCTTTCACTGCATCCTTTCCTCATGGTACCATGTTTGAGTTTTGAATGTACAGTATGTATCTGTCTGTATATGCTACTTTCCGTGGGCAGCAGAAATTTACCAGAATTAGGCATGGCTGCTGCTGCTGCCTCTCCAAAATGGCAAATTGTGCTTTCCCACATGAAAGACTTAATAAGAACAGAAGTGCTCCACTTCTACCATCTTATGATTCTGCCTCCATGTTTCTATCAATGGCATATAACAGTCAGAATAGGAAGGTTCAAATACAATAATACAATACCATGCTCAGAAAACACCTCATCTAACCTGCGATTTACAAGCAAATTCCAGCATTCTGCTGAGAAATCTGTTCTTTAATCACAAGGCAAATTGCTGGGTTCTTTTAATGTACCAAAAATGATTTCTTTAAAGGCAAAGTAAATTATAATGAAGGTTTATTTCTAAACAGAATGACAAATTAAGATAGATCTAAAATATATTTTCCCTAAAAACAACAAATACTAATCTAAGTAATCTGTCCTAACACCTTGCTGAAATTATTGGCTAATTTAAATAATTCTAAACTCTGTTTTAACAAGGAATCATCTTGAAGCGAAGCAGTGATAGGCGATAAAGAATAATGATAGCAGATAGGCTCCCTCACTCTATGACCTGTCACAACCCGCCATGAAACTCTTGAAAGTTCGCCAGCAACACATCTTGAAGCTCTCTACAAAAACAACAATCACTTTCATATTTTGTTTTTAACAAAAATGTGCCATTCCCATTAGCTAATATATTCTGTGTAAGAGTCCCAGCCCAATGTCCAACTGTACCCTTAATATCATTGCATGCTACCACCATGTTAAATACATAGTTAAGCAGCACAATGAACAACACATTAATGTACACCTGCAGCTCTTCTGCATTTCTACTATTCACATTAAGCTGTTCTTGAATCTTTACACTTCCTTTCTTTTGGTAGGGACGATTAGAGGGCAAGCCATTGCCGGAGAAGAATTACTCCCAGTGATTGCTACCTGCTGTTTAATTTGTTTTATTTTGAAGTTGGGACTAATGCTTCCAAAGGCCTTTCCCTTCTTGCCCTAAATGATTTGCAGGAGGATAATAATGTCACGGCCAGTAAATAATAGCAGACTCTGGCTTTACATGGCCAATATGATTAAATGTCCCTTACCCTGAGTTTTTCAACTGGTTAGAGAGAACACCACTATCTGCAGCAACGCCCAGGGCCCCACACAAAGTATTATGTTACTGAGAAAGAGAGGAGAGAACAAACTGAGCATAAAGAGTGCTCACAATAAATAACACTGCTATTTTTTTTTTGCGGGGGGGGGAGATAACAGCATAAAGGACAGACACTAAGATACAGATTATTGAAATTTCCATTTTATATCCATTCATGCAAGTTTATTTTAGTAGAATAATTATTTATTTAACTAAAATGTATGCACAATTTATAACATTTTATTAGTTTACTGCTGTTTTATGTAATAGTCTCAAGCTTTAAGATTCAAATATTTCCTGGCGGGGGGGGGGGTTTGTTACTAAAACATGTTTATTGTATTTGCTGTATTGTCTGCCTTTCACCACACCCTGCATAGAAACTACAGTAAGCAGGCTGTAAGACAAAAACACCTTTCTCTCTGCTGAGCCCAGAAATGCAGTCCCTTCTTTGTCAGATTCCCGCAAGCCAGTTAACAACAACAAATGTGAGCTCATTTATAATGTAGATATAAAATACAAAATTCAAGCAGATGATTTATTGAGGCTGCTAACTTACAGACTCCTATCTGTAACTAAGCTCCTCTGAAGTATGTAGGAAGGAGTTATGGATATCAATACACAGCCTTACACTTGAGCATAAGCTGAAATACGACTCATATTGGCTATAGCAGTGGTGGCGAACCTTCGGCACTCCAGATGTTGTGGGCCACAACTCCCAGAGTCCTTTCTCATTGGCTATACTGGCTTGGAATTCTAGGAGTTGTGGTCCAAAACATCTGGAGTGCCGAAGGTTCGCCACCACTGGGCTGTAGTATAATTCAAAATTGGACATTCATGATCTAGTTGAAATTTCCTGAACTTGAGACTGGCAGGAGAATACTATAGTGTGGACTGTTCGTTTAATAGGCAGTAGCAATCTGTACATTTTGAAGTAGATGACTTCCAAGAGAAAAAAAAATCTGTGATTAAATCTCTGTTGTAGTTGGGAACTGATGATTCCAGCATGCTGGCTGGTATCTTCTATTTCCTTGATTGTAAATAGTTGTCTTTGTCTTTCACCTGGTTGATCTTAAGCTATTACATACAGTGGTAATCTCTTTACTATTTTATTAAATTCTCTTCTGAAGAGTTAGGTGCATCATTTGAACTAGAACCATATTGTTTCTAATGGGCTTAAACAGACTAATTCTTTTGCCAAAACGTGGCTTGTGGTTATAACGGTGCTTCAGTTCCTCATTCAGGCTTTCGTTTTCTTTGTCATTCGTAGCCGCTTTTCTTATGCTTGTAAATCATTTCACCATGCTTTCATCCAAGCTTTTTTTTTAAATAGGCACTGCCCTATTCCCAATAACTTGAATATTCCTCAGGGGTTTCAGGGAAAGGAGCAGGGCGGGGTCTGTGAAGGAGAACAGTTGACTCTAATTTCATACCCGATGCCTGTGAGGCACCAGGGTTATAATATCGATGGGGGGGAAAGCGTGTATAAGTAATGAGCAGCAGAAACCCATTAGTATGCCTGAAATGATTTAATGAAAGCTTGGATCATGACACGTCAGGAGCTGTTCTTATCATTTGGACAGCTCCATCTGCATCTTTAATAATTAATTCAGTTCAGGGAGAGTTCAGCTTGCACACTCATTTAGAAGCCTTCTTCAGACAACACACGTCTGGCTGCCGGTCCCAAAGAGGAATGGGCTTCTGCATGGCTAAAAGTGAAGATCGGGAGATAACATGAGCAATTTTAGAGCTGCCTTTCCCAGGTAACAAAAGCTCCAGGGAGGGCAAACCGGGTCAGGACATGTGCAGTTCAGCTAGGTTACTTCAAGTGGTGTTTCTCTTCTTCTGTCTTATCATATCCATGTCAGCACTTCAGGCTGTGTGGAATGAATTTTAAGCTTCTAAGCTCAGGTGAACATGATTCAATTGAGCAGTTGGATGGCTATAAAACAAATAGTGCCTTCTTGTAAACTCAGGTCAGGAAAAAAAGCCAGCATTTTGACTTTTTGTTTTGCCCCTGTGCATTTTCATAACCTTCAAAACCTGGTTGAGGGTTGAGCAGACGGTTTGCTTTTGTGAGAGAGCCTTGTGGTCATTGCTTTAGAAAACAACACTAACCCAGAGAGACTGGAGCTAATCTTTGCACATAAATAATGAAAATTTTTAGTTTTTACCAGAAGGAAACAGTTTTGATTCTTACTCAGCAGTCTTCTGTGCCTAAGTGGCCCTGGGTGCAGATTTCACTTCCTGAGCTACATTCGGAGGAAAGACTTGTCACTTTAAAAATTACAAGGGAGCATTACCTAGATAATTTTATATGTAAGCTAGTCTGATTCCACGGGTTACTCACCATGGCTTTCTTTGTGTACTTTTAAATTATAGCGGTGGTCTATCCAAAATGTTCCTACATTGATAAATTAACCTTGTAATTGTGTAAAACAAAAACACACACACACATAGAGGGGGGAGTGCTAAATGAAAAAAGAAATCAATAGTTACAAATAAGCAAAGTAATTCTTTATATTATTTTTTTAGTTCAAATTCTTGAGTATGAGCATATATCATTATTAGCTGGTCCTCCCATTTATTCTGCCTTACCTTTGAAAAGTAGGATCTTTTTTTACAGGGGAGAGGACATCTAATTTCTGACTGATCTCAATCATACAATGATTTGTTACAGTTTGTCGGCATGGAATTCAACTATTAAGATCCATTCTATATCCACAGCATTAAGAATGACACTGTATAATTTGATACAGATCCGTGCATTTATTTACTTTTCAGTGATATAGATACATATACAATTACTATTCCTGGTTTGTGGTGTTTTTTGTTTTTGTTTTTGTTTTTTTGGTCTGTATGAATTTATTCCAAATAAACCAGAATTACTTTATCATCATCACTTGTTGCTGTAGCTGAGGAATATTTTCTGATAGCAGAAGTTTCATTTCTTGTTTACTGAGTTCAGCACTCCCGGTTTCTAAAAGCCAAGGGCCATCTCATTAATCAAGGAAACTCAAGCCAGGAATTGCCTTCGGTTTGCCATCAAAAAGGAGCTGCAGCCAATCGTGGACCCCTGATGAGTTTATCTGCAGGAGAAATACATTTCCTGTATCTACCCTTCACTTTTTAGGTGGATGCATCATATTAGCTCATCTAAAAAGCATTTAAGGAGTACATCTATAAACACGGTGATTGCAGTGTCTGAAAGGGTAGGAACATGCCAGAATGTAGCTGTGGGAGATTCATTTCCCTAAAATTCTTTTAATAAGAACATTTAACATTGTCGACATGCATAGCTAAAATCTATGCGCAAAATCTGTGCTGAGTGAGTCTGGCTGAATTTTGACTGCTGTTGATCTAATTCATGTTTGCAGCCGCATTGTAAAGACTATGTGTCATCAGCCTGCAAAATAGTTCAGAAAACGATGGTTCTTCGTGCTGCTTCTCTTTTGTTTAGTCTAGAGCATCGTCATTAATCAACCTGTTACTTGAAGTAGTTTAATTTCGTTGGTATCTGTTTTGACAGCTTAATCTTATCTTCCTGGTGATCACACTGTGCAAAATGGTGAAGCACTCAAACACTTTGAAACCAGACTCGAGCAGGTTGGAAAACATTAAGTAAGTACTTTGTGTTTGAATCCAAGAACTGTGATTACTTTTCTGATTGTTCCAACTGATTGAAAGCTCCCTTCCATTAGAAACACATGGCTTTGTCTCCCAGCAACCACAGATGTCAATTAGATGCAAACAGCACCAGTCCTGCTTTCGTCACATTTGTTGCTATAATGTCACAGGCAAGGGTCAAAACTGAGTAAGTTCTACCTGGAATGGCAATTAAGAAATAGCTTTGGTGTCTTCGTGGAAGTTCCATCGCTATGTAATAATTTCATTTGCTTTTAAAATGCACCTCCAAATTAATGCTCCTCTTTGCATGGCTGATGTTGTTCTGCACACAGTTTGTTTTTGCTAAATTATTATTGGTAGTCAGGGATTGTCAGCAGTTTCCCCAACCATAATGCCATTCCCAAAATAGAATTTACCTCCATTGCTATCTTGTAGATTATCTGTTTCATGCTAATGTAAGAAATACTTGTATCCTGGTATTATACTGTGTTCCCTTTCTAAAAAGTAGATCGACAGGTTATTGGGAGTCTTACAATAGTGTTTCACACATCAGGATAGATTCCAGGCAATATAAGGATATAGCTTCTAACTTTAGCTCATACAGTCTTATGTTGACCTTATGTTCCCTGCTCTTGTTTGTGATTGTTGTATACAATGTTACTGCAGACTGAACAGTTTTGCTAGATTGGCTGTGGAGGGACAGGATCCCCCCACCCCTCCCACCCCAAATATGTATTCTTACTTAGAAGAAGAAAGCTCACTGTAGTTGTTGGGACTTCCAAGTGAAATCCAGTTAGAGACAGAATTTTGAATTTTCTTTGAGAATAGAATAGGGCAAGAGCAGATTTGCATCAGAACTAACAATAAAACTAGAGGTTGCCTAGACAGCTCACAATATCAGCTTCATTGCATGTTGCATGTTAAGAGAGAGAGCGCTAATCTTTAGCATCTCTCTCTCTTTTCTTCCTTTTCTTCCTCTTTCTGTCTTCTCATCCACACCAGTAATTACCGTGTTTGTGATGGCTACTATAATACGGACTTACCTGGGTAAGATAGAACCCTATATTAACAAATTTAAAGCATGACTTTTAAACAAACAAACAAACTTTGCAAATTTGGACAGCTCTGTGGATTGTCCCTAATTTTAATTAACTCTGGAGATATGCTAAACGATTTCCAACTATTATATGCCTTTTATTATTTTAATCTGCTTGCACCTGCACTTTGAATTTTCTAATTTTGACTATTTTTGTATAAAATTACTAAAATGCTTTCGTATTAATTTCAATTCAAATTCTGTCTAATAATTTTGTTTCTCTTTTCTGCTTATAATGCTTTCTAGCTATGAAGATAATAAGCCATTTATCAAGTAAGATCATTAGTTAGATGTGGAATGCACTGAACAAACCCTTTCCCTTTCATTTTTTGCTGTTCTCTACAATTTCCCTCCCCCCACCCCCGTGAAGATATTCATAAGGAAATATCCTTTACAAAGCAACCCTATATGTGGCTACTCTGTAGAAAGTCCTACTGAATTCAGTGGGGCTTACTACTAGGTAGTTACTACCAGGTAGTTGCGCCATTCAAGATTTTATTTCGTGGCCAAATCCATATATTTGTCACATTTCAGCCAGGCACTTTCATTGGATAAATTAGACTCTATAGTCTCAGTTTAGCGGTCTTCAAGCTTCGGAATATTGGCTGTTGACTTGCCATTTAGCCTTGGTGTGTTTGTGTTATCGGTGTGTGTATGTGTGTCAAACGCAAGCAGAATGCTTAAAAACATGGGCCTCCACCAGCACTTAGGCTAGACATTCAAATCTCTTTATTGAACAAGATGCATAGAGGCACATAAATACTTATAAAGCAAAGGGTTTGTAGAATCATGTACTACAGCTTTGTATTTAATACAGTACTGAGATGTTTTGCAGTCTTGGGTAAGGGAGAATTCTTATCTACCACTGTTGTTTTTACTGGAGACTGAATTGATTAATGCTCCCTTTAACAGATGAAATAGAATTGTACTCCCTTTAAGAGGTGAATGCCTGATAACAGTAATTTGTTTTATTTATTTGTTTTTACTTTTGAATATGAACCTAGCCAGAGTCAACTATGACAGATCTAATTTTAAAATGCTGTTTTGCAATGTGCATTTTTCTTTAAAAACAATAAAGCAGAGTTACTTAAATTAATGTTCTTTTTTCAGGTCTTGGGCCCTAGGTGCATTTGCTCTGCTGTGTCTTCTAGGCCTAACATGGTCTTTTGGCCTGCTTTACATCAACGAGGAGACAATTGTAATGGCATACCTCTTCACAGTATTTAATGCTTTCCAAGGGATGTTTATTTTCATCTTTCATTGTGCACTCCAAAAGAAAGTAAGTCATAGCACATACTTGTTTTCTCATCCAGGATGCCTTATATATTATGTTTTATACAGGCCTTCATACTTAAATAAAGCATGTAAAGAAACATAATAAGATACAGTATCTGTAAACTGTGTAAATTTTGAAAGTTTGCAAGGACATCAGAAATCTTTGAAAACAAAAATGCAAAATTCATTGTTCAGCAAACATGCATAACACCCATGATGGAGCATAGAATGAATAAGTAAACTGAACTGTTGTGTAAAGACAATTGATTCTGTCCCCTGAAAAACATTGGTGGATAAAGCATGATGGCTGAAAGCCATCTACCTCAGTGGCACATCAGTCTGTCTGTAATATCTCTGTTAACAGAGATAGGTGAGGAATTTTCTAGATAGGAGAGATCACAAGGTTTCTATTCTATTTCCATAATAACCTGTCCTTTAAAAAAAATAGGGCACAAAATAGCATTTAAGCATGAATTTAAATTTGTGTTTTCTCAGAAAAGAAGCAGGTCTAAATAAAATATCTTTTGTGGATATATTTGTAAATGCATTTTTCTCAAAAATATCTATTTCAAAATGCACTTTGTTCCCTTTTGGGGCTAAAACTTGTACAGCAAAGTTTTAAGAAACATGTAGAAACTAGTGGATAATTACATTCTGCTATGCTTCTCAGTCTGGGATGTATACCTTAAGTCAGTTTGCTTCAAAAATTGTTACAATTAAATTTCTCAAGCAAGCCTGAAACTTTTCTTGGAAAGAAACTTGACCAAAAAGGCTAGCCATCTCTTTTCATTCCATCTGTTAAGTGAAGGCTATTAAAAGTGTTGGTGTTACTTTGCTGATTTGCGATATAAAGGAATGGCTTGTTGTAACCTTTTAAAATTAGAAATGTTACCATTTTTGATTAATTATAATAGTTATCAGTATCCACTATTAATAAAGTACAGTGAAGTGACATAATTGAAAAACTAGATTAAAATAGGAAATTTAGAATTTGAATTGCTTTTTACCAGGGTGGTTAATAATTTCCTTTAAATATAAAGCAATTTTGTTTTGCTTCTATGATAAAAATAATAATAATAAATAAGTGCCACACATAGAAAACAGAGTGTAAAAAGAAGTAAAAGGGAGAGAGAGATAAACATGAGATAAGAGAGAAGTTAAGCATAAAAAAAATAATGGAGCTCGTATGAAAAATTAATAACTCACAAAAAGCATACTAGGCATAATGGAATATATATTTTACCTTAGTAGTTTTTTTAAAAACCAGATTGGTGTTCAGACATCAGGGTTCACAAAACATTTAGCCCATTTGAGATCCATGGATAAAATACATGTTGAATTATTTGCAATATATAGGATGTTGTTTTAATTAGCTTTAAATCAGAAGTAACATTTTGCATTAAAAATCAAGCTGACAGTTCTGATTTTATTTAAACTTAGTATGCCATTTAATATATGTATGGCACCTGCCATACGGATTTTTTTAAAGTGATAAGTAACAATAAATAGTGAATATATATTCTGGTGTGCTCCTCAGAAGTAAGAGTGAAATAAGTATGTGAAATTTCTTTAAAGAAAAATTGTTAAGATTCTCAGACATGGACATTATTTTAGATTGTTGTTGAAATGAATCCATAGCCACACTGCTCTTTTCTTTCTTATTAGGATTATGCATTGTTTTTCTATTAAGTGGAGTCAGCAGAAAATGATATTAAAGTGGCAGTCAAGTGTGGAAAAACCCAGCCTAGCACCAGATTATTCATACCTGAAAGAACATTCAGGTTGCCATTTAAAAGTTTCAGTGTCTTTCACAGGGTATCATTCGGCTTCTGTATACATAGCTAATGCAGTCTTTTTATACTGCTATTACTAGTTGGTCACTAAATTGAACAAAGAAATAGAATTGTGAAAGTAAAAACTATTATGTTTCCAGTCCTGACAAGATGATAGTGCTGTTACCTCAGTTTTGAACAAGGTGTAATTTAGAAATAATGACAGTGGAATGTGCAGGCCCAACAGATAATGTACATTCACAGCAGTATAGACATTAGGCAAAATTAGCCCCAGGGAATGGCATTGGGGAGGTGGCAAGAAGAAGAATTCATGGTCACACGTTCTCCGTTTCGTACTATTTTGAGGCAGCTGGAGTTTTGCTTATTTCCTTCATATGTTAGTATCGTTCATTAAACTAGGTCTTTTCATTTTTTCTAAATTTGCCTATGTTCAGCATCAGGAGGCATCTTGATGGTGTGCCTGGAATTTCAAATAGGCTTGGTCACACGTATATTCTCTTGAAATAAGTAGCCTTATTCCCATGGAACAGAGTTCAGGGTTGTAACCTTTAGTTATGGGCTCAGCATGAATGTAGCTGTTAGGAAGCTGCTTGCGGAAATGCTGTTTTAGTATACACGGGTGAACAAAGTAACTACCATCGGAATGACTGATATTACAACAATTCTAGGAGCAGGGGAGGGAATTTAATTGTTGTCCTTGCATGCCACTACTATGGAGCCCATCACCTATTTTCATTGCTCTTTTTTCACTTGGTGAATAAATTGCATTAGGTGAGTTATTTGGCTCTTGTACTGGTATCTTCCATGGCCATAAAAGATGGCAAGTGAACAACAATAGAATGCAGAATACAGTGGACCCTTGTATAACAAATGGTTTGTATAACATAAAATTTGTACCACATAAAAATTCCGGAGATAGGGGAAATTTGCTTAACAGAATCACCTAGGGGGCAAATCTGTATAACATAAAAATGGGATCACTTTGTTTTCAATGCATTCCTATGGGAAATTTGTATAAAGGAAAATTTGCTTAACATAATTTCATTTGGAACAAATCAATTCCTTTATACAAGGTACCACTGTATAAAACTAATGTAACAAACAATATAAAACTTTTTTTAAAAAAAATCAAATAAAAGTATATTAAAATAGAACTCAGTTAAAGCCTAATTCAGTCAAACTAAAACAGAGCAACACAGACAGTATATCAACTCCTGCGGCCAAGCAGCTCTGGTCTCAAAGACAGGGTAATAAGTTCTAAAATCAGGTTACGAAGAAGGTACCACAAACATATGTGGGTAGAGAGAAAAATCTTTATGATTGATCACAACAGCCAATTAGAACTATGTGGGTACTTGGCTCCTTTCAAGACAGGAGTGGGCACATCAGAATAAGTAAGAATTATTTGTAGTGAATTCTTTGTAACAACAGGGAACCAATCCAAGGAAGATGAACAGACTATAAACCCTAAGTGGAAGTGTGCCAGAATATGAATTATAGCTATCTAATGCTTTACTTCTCCCACAAGCTGCCCATATCTCGCTGGAATGATAAAGGAGGGAAAGACAAACGTTTAGACTACTTTTTATCATACTAGATTCCACACTTAATTTTCAGGATTGGTGGACAATTTGGGGAGCTGCATTTCATTCCCTCACTCCTATAAATGGAATAGCTGTTGGGTGCAGAGGCATAAGGGTTGTGCAACTGATGGGATTACTGACTGCACTATGGAGAATGGAGACAGAATATTCCATACAGAACTAAGAAACAGACTGGATGAAGTGAACTAATCAAGCATGTATGTGAATATTATATGACATCTTCCCGGATGAAGCAAACTAGACTAATTCCAGTTGTTAATCCCAACTGAGGGACTGACCTTTGGCCCCAACCATTGAATGAATCAGACTAATTGTTTAAATTAATATTTGGTTGTATGGACCTACTGTTCTTGGCAGTAACAATTACATTTAGCCTCAAGAATTCATAAGTATTAAAGTTGCTCAAGTCATAGTCAAGCCAAAGCTGAGTTCAGATTTGAGTCTTCAACCTTCCCCCTATAGAGATAAAGGGCAATTGTAGCCACTCAGTTCTGTCTGGAATTTTTGTCATCCTGCAGTATGACCACAATATTTAGAGCTCTAACTACAGAAACTGCCATGGTGATCTGATGAGGTGGCAAGTGCCGCATACCCAAGTATATACCTGGCAGCTTGTCAGTTCACAAACGCTCCCAAAATTTAGTTTCCCTATGTATCGCAATTGAATAAATAACAGGTTCATATGTCCTCCAGGTTATAACCAGGGTGTGCTAAACTACTGGAATATTTGAAATCAAGTCCACTTCATTCTATTAATGACCAATAATTAATAATTACCAGCCAGTAACTATGTTTAAATTTGTTTCATTACATATCTAAAATAGATTCTATTAAAGTCCTTTTGACTGGAGTCTACTTTTATTTTAATGTTTTCCAACTGAGATATTTCAAACAGTCATGGCTTTTAAACCTGAATGTGTAGATGTTCAATGCAAATATGTTCCTCATATACAGGTACGCAAGGAGTATGGCAAGTGTTTCAGACATTCATATTGCTGTGGAGGATTACCAACAGAGAGCCCACACAGTTCGGTAAAGGCATCGACTACAAGAACTAGTGCTCGCTATTCCTCTGGCACTCAGGTAGCGAACCTTTTGACAGCATCTTTTAATACCAACATCTTTTAATTAACTTGGCTTATAAAAAACCCTGCTGAGACATCTTCTGTTCAGATGCACTAACTGTGTTCTTATAATAATTTGGGTGATAACTGCATGCTTTTTATATTCTAGACCTGTCTCTAAAGATGGTGGGTGTTTCTGCTGTTGTTAGAGTGTTTGGCCATGTGTAGACTTAGTGCTGCTTTCCACTCATGGCTAAAGAATGGCTGAAGGATATGGATCTTTGAGACCTAAATAATTAGTTACGGGTGTATGCCTCTAATAAACATATACATCTAACAAGCCAGCTGCACTGAGGTTCTCTGAATGCATCCTATACATCTAACAAGCCAGCTGCACTGAGATTCTCTGAATGCATCCCCTGGCCTCTATCTAGCAATGTTCATTTTCTTTCTCAAACTGTGATGGTCCTAGAAAACTACATCAAGGGCATGAATTAAATTGGTACTCACAAAGGTGTAAGCCTCTGAGCTGTTTTAATACCATAAGCTAGTATAAGTGATAAAGAATATGGATTAGAGGAACTTTAGTAAATAAGCATACTGTTTTCCTCAACACTTAAGTGCTATTTTTTATTGGAACTGAGCTGGTGCTTCTCAAACTTAAGGGAAGGAAGGTAGCAGCACAGGTCACCTGACAGAAAACAGCAGTGTTTCCCAACCTTGGGTCTCCAAATGTTCTTGAATTACAAGTCTCAGAAATCCTGGTCAGCACAGCTAGCATTGAAGGTTTCTGGAGGTTTTAGTCCAAGAACATCTAAGGACTCTCCTAGATAGTCACAAAGGAGCCAATGACTAGTTTGAATCAAGCATGTGATGTCCTGTTCTTTATAACCACGTACTTTTCACTTAGTACAGTGGTACTATTAAATTCGTTATCCGAGGCAATTCGTTATCCGAAAAAAATGTTATCCGTAACATGGTTTCCCATAGGAATGAATGGGAAACCAATTAATCTGTTCCAGAGCCTAGGAAAATGACACAGACACCTGTTGTTTTTTACTCAAAACTCTTTATAAAGTACACTTTAAAGGTACAGATGTGATGCAGCCCGGGATAACTCTTTTTTACCAATGCATGCTGGAAATTTGTTATCCGAGGCAGTCCATAGGGAAAATTCGTTATCCGAGGCAGCCCATAGGGAAATTCATTATCTGAGGCAGTCCATAGAGAAAATATGTTATCCAAGGCAGACCTATACCTAGAAATGGCAATTCACTATCCGAGGCAGCCCATAGGGAAAATTCATTATCCGAGGCAGATACCTGGAAATTGCAATTTGTTATTAAAAAAATCGTTATCAGGGGCATTTGTTATCCGAGGTATTACTGTACTCTGGTCATAATGAGCACAATAAACAGTACACAAAGTGGCCAAATTCTACACATATTTTATCTTATAAGTCTCTCTGTTTATTGGGGTTACCATAAAGTGAACTCATAGGGGACTATAGACTAAAAGTAGCTAAATGTGCCCTGTTACAGCTTGAGGTGTGTGACAGTTATCCCCAATCTCCTTTGCGTTAACAGAGCCGAATAAGAAGGATGTGGAATGACACTGTGAGAAAACAATCTGAATCTTCCTTTATCTCAGGTGATATCAATAGCACTTCAACACTTAATCAAGGTCAGTTCCTGGATAAATTTTACTCTACTATTAAAAATAATTGTATTTCTTAAGAATGAATATAGAAGAGTTAGACTGCAGCAATTAAACTACATAAGCAGATGTGTGAAATAGGTAGGAGGAAGGACTCAACAATCAAACAGAAACAGACACACACATCTATGCAGACTGTTCGCCATAAATGTATAAAATTGCTGTTCGGCTCTGCCTTGAACACATTTTTAAAAGTTGGTTACTCCATCCTCCTTGCTCAGGATAGAAGCTGACATTCTTATTCATGGAAAGTGTATTTAAATAAGTCTCATCAATAATTTAACTTAAAAGCAAGAACATAATTTTAAACCTTTGCTAACCTTTGTAGTCGAAAACTGAAACAGAGCTATCAGTGCAGCAACATTTTAAATGCATTAGATTTCCGTACGCAGACATTTTTTGCCTGTGAAATCAAATTGACATCACCTCTATACAAAAGACATCTGCAAGTAAGTTTTTTTCTTCTGTATAGTCTATAACATACAGTGTTTGGCTGCCACATGACAGCCTCGAGGGTGTAAGGGGGGAAATCCCCCAGCTTCAGACCTTTGGTCACAGTTTTATCACTTTAACTCAGATGGAATGTTTGCAAGCCTTTAAACCACTTCACATAGGTGTGCTAAATAACGGTGAACCAAACTTTCACCCTACCCAGCCTGTTAGGTCTTTTTTTTTCTAAAGGAAAATGTTATGAATAGACGACTTTACATTTAAATATAAAAGTCAAAGCTGAGATATAGCTCTTATTGTTCAAATACAGTTCATGAGAGGATTAACCTTTTTGATAACCAAAATAAGAAAACAGCTAGTGTTTTCGTTTAAAATAATTCTACATTTAATGGCTTAGATCCTAAGATTTCCCTCTGTGGTACAATGATTTGAAAAAACATATACATGTGGTCCCCTATGCTACAACATTGCAGAGCAGATAGTATGTTGGATTTCTTGAAAACTATGTTTTTTACCAGTAGTAAACTCAATTTGTCTAAAAACTGCTCCTAGTTTCTAAAATCCTACTTTGTGGGCAAATTCCTGCACCCATGAAGTTTTCCTCATTCAGTTCATTAAAAAGTTGGCAGGTCTTGATACATAAAAAGCAGATATCTGTTATGCAGTATTTTATATGTGCACACACACTCATGCACAGGCACACTTTATTAGTGAAAATGTCTGTACCACTATTTGGAGAGAGCTTTATGAGATATACCTAACTTGCCCCCAGAATAATGTAAGATTGGTTGAGCTCAGAGACAGTTACTTTGTCCGAGGCAACCTGTTCATTTTATTGACTCATTGTTTTACCATGCATTCATACATACAACAAGGAAGTAACACAGAAATACCAAATCAGTCACAATTTCTGACACCTGTCCCCAGCTCCATTTGAAGGCTAGCGATGGAGGACTTGGGTTTTACCATGTCCATTTGTATTTTTTTCCTTCCTTAATGGGAATCCTTCTGCAAGGCCATGTTGGTGTGTGTGTGGGGGGGGGGAGTAATTCCTCCTGAGGGATGTTTCACTGAAGAATAGAAACATGTTGTGTTCAATCTAACAAAATTCAACTACCTTAAGTTCCCGCACTTCTTCTTTTTCTTTCTTTCTTTTTCAAATTGAAAGAGGTGGGAGAAGAGTCTGGAAGATTTTTACAGACTCTTGCCAAGTTGACATTTCTGTCTGAGAAATAACATCTTTACAGGCCTTAAGAAAAGGATGTGTTGTGCACAGAATTAGGCCTTTTTATCTAACTCAGCAGGCCAATATAGCCTGTTATCTAATGGCAGGCTATGGCATATACTCCGGTTCCCATTTCATTCTAGCGTTTCCTCTGCAAAGCTGGCTAGGGTCAGAGAAAAGGCAAACTTACACTTGGAAGATATAATATGGCTTCCAGGAAGCCTTCCTTTCATGGCCCTTTTGTTCAGTGATGCTGCTTACACGCAGAGCGAAATAGTATGACGTCTCTGTCACAAAGAGAGGGAAGCCTCTGACTTCACGTTGTGTTGTTATTTATTTATTTTTAAGAAAAGCCTTTGCCTTCCTGGAGCTATCCTTGTTCTTTTGACTGAGATGGCTGTTCTTGTTACTATGATACACAAAACAAGATAGGAAACCTAAGAGGATGAAAGCAGAGAGCTTTCACAAATTACGTTAATTAGCTGAAATTATCATGCAGTGGAAAGTTTGCCGTATACAACATAGCGGAAGATTGTTTGACTTGTCTTTTCTTGTATCTAGATTGTGTCCTTTAAAAATAAACCCTGTGCAAATCAAATAAATGAAACCAAACACCAAATAGGATTACCATAATCTGTCAGTGAAGCAATTCCCGGAACGCCAGGATTTTTGCTACCTACAGTAATAATATTTTGAGTAGTGATAAAGGCATTAATATTTAAAATGTAATATCTGTCTCTATTGCCACAATGAGAACCTAATCAATTTAAATTTTGTATGTAAATTTTTAGACTCCTATCTCATTCTGGACATATAATATATTCCGAAAGCATCAGCATCCCCTGCGCACTATCATACGGCAGAACAGAACAGCACTTTCACCTAGCTCTTATTTAATGTATATCAATGTCCACAAAGACTGCCATGTAATTTTATTTCCTCTGTCAGCTGTATTAATTTAAAAGATTCGAGATCATTGTCTAGTTTTTAACTAATTATTTTGAAACTTGGCCTTCTTCTTTGGAGACTAACGTAGAAGTACTGATGCATTAGGGACAGAAAGTGCCACAGTATGTGTTTGTTCTTGCTTCTGATGTGTTCAGTTTAAGATTATTGTTTACTTTTTAAACTCCTTGCAGATCATAGTGTAGCATGAATCCATTTGTCATATAGGAATCTTTGAATGACGTACCCTCCTTCTGCCTCTTAAGCATGTGCTCGTTTTGCATACAATAAGATAGGCTTTCTGCAGCTTGTTGTTACTTACCTTTGTTTTTATTTGTTCTGGATTTTTTAAAGTTAAGTAATGTTTAACTTGGACAGTCTGAATGCTTCCATCACAAATTGCCCAGTAGTTCTAAATTAACATAATTTTGATTTCTCTATTCTGGTGCCTACCCGTAGTTAAGGTTACAGATATTGAGCTATAACATCTTGGAATAGAACATGTGTCTCTGTATTTAATTGCTATTCTTGTTTTAACACTGATTTTGTATAAATTAGCAAATGTCATTCTCAGCAGGTGTTTACTTTGGGGATTTGGCCGGCACCTGTGAATTACTGAACTCTTAACTACATTCTTACTCTCTTTCTTCAAATTAGTAGTTCAAATACATTCAGAACTGTTCAGCTGAATTAAAATTGACAAGATATACACAATTCAAGATGAAAATAATAATAAAAAAATACTTTATTGGAACTGTCAGGTTCAAATTAAAGAGCTGATGTCTCTCTTTCTGTTTCTTTGCTCCAGGAATGACTGGCAATTACCTACTAACAAACCCTCTTCTTCGACCGCACGGCACTAACAACCCTTATAACACATTGCTCGCTGAAACCGTTGTATGTAATGCCCCTTCAGCTCCTGTGTTTAACTCACCAGGTGTGCCCACACTTTGCGATATGTTGATTTTGCATTTGTTTCTTAACAATCTGCTCAGAGCCCCTTCTCTTAATTTAGTCAGAGACCAAGACTTGCCTTCAGAATTCCTGTCACTTGAGAAGTACTGCTGATAATTCCAGGCATGTAAAACTGCACTATATTATAGTGAATAATGCCTTTTGCCGTAATAGTATTTGCCAATAATCATCCATGTTTTTAACACAGGTGGCATAAATCTTAATATACTATTACAGGACTGACACCCCATGATCTGAGAGCCCATCTTCAAGATATATATCACTTAGAGGTATCATGTCTATGCAATATAAAATTAATTACAAATTTGCTGAGAAAAAAAAATCTGCTTATCGAGTTGATGAGACAGTTAAACTTGCACAAGGCATCTTGACATTGGAACTGTGTGGAAAACCGCACCTGGATTACATTTACAGGAAAACTATAGTATAGTGCAGCTTTATGGGAGTTTTGTTTTCTCTAAGGAAAGTCTTGAGGTTTTGACTAGAAGTAGAAGAACCTAGTCAAGTGGGTTATACAGCCCAGTCCTAAGATTCTATGTTGCATCCACTAGGGAGTAGCTAAAATGTAGGATATGCTTTCTGCCGTGCTACAGGCATTGGCATCCAACATTACTCTGATTCAGTATTTCAGGGCATTAATACAGCAATGCAGGCAAACACACCAGCATTGGGATGCCAGGATTGTATCACTAACCTTACTTCTGTTATACTGCGCTAGCCAACTTGTTTCCCCCTAATTAGTAAGACTGTTTTTAAAAATTATGTGTCCACTGTTACTTAGCTGAACAAGCTGCCAATTACACTAGCCTTTAATGTTGCTAAAATTCCATGTCAAGTAGTTTGTACTGTACTGTGTTCCTTTTCTGAGAAAAGCCCTGTTGTTACATGTCAGATATCCTGATATTTTAAAAAGATTTGACTGCAGTTTCTGTGTTCATTCTCGTGTTTTCTTACTTTCCTTATGCTTTCCTCTAGCAACCTACAGAGAGACAAGTATGGGAGTAAAACTTAACTTTGCCTATCAAATGTAAATTTTTTCAGCATGATTTTTAATGGGCACAATTAAAACATAACTAGCGGTCATGAAGTAGACTCAGCGGGCAAGTGGTTCACAATTTGCAAATGAAATATTTTGATGCTTAAACAATACATTTGTACTCCTGTTTTGGAGGAGCAAGTAATAATAGCAATCAAAATTCCAAGCAGTCCGTAGCAAAGCAGCCTGTTGATAGCTGACAATATGCGGTGCTGGAATAATTTACTGCTTAAAACCTAGCACTGTAAAGCAAAAAAAAAAAAGGCTTAATAATTGACTAACATTTCCAAATTCCCACAATCACCTTGCTACAGGCTGAGAAAGACTTGAAGTGTACTACCTTATCATGGTTAACTAAACCTGCCTTTTAAAAAACTGGTTGAAGTACATTCGAGTGTGCTTAACTCTGCAGTATATCATAGAAAATTCATTTTGACTTATTAAATATGCTTCAATATCTCTTTAACAGAGAATAAAGAATTAGATTATCAGAAAGGGAGAATGAGAGAGAGAATGCCTTCATAGGGGAAATTAATACCAGCATGTGGCCCATACATTGGTTCTCTCTTATGAATGCCATATGTTCCATACGGATAAAGTGTTTGCAAGAAAAAGATCTAGGAACGTATATGAAATTACCTCACTACATACAAGAAGTTTTTAAATCAAAGCCTAGAGAGGCTTTCTAAAGAGCTGCTATCCTTTTAACCAGTTCAGCATGCGTGAAAGCTGGAAGAACATGATGTAAAATTAGCTGCAGCTATGTTACTTCAAAATTCTTATTTTGTAACAACAACAAAAGTATTCTATGGAGGGTGGGGCATCACCCTCCATTGGGATGAATTATGAATTATGAATTTTCTTGGTTGATCTGCAGCTTTAAGTGCAGGTTGAAAGTAAAACAGGAAGCCTTTTAAAATGCTGATATAAACTTTGCTTTCTCTATAACTACTCCAAGCCTTGCATATAATGCAGCAGCCTCACAGTGGTCAGTTTCATTCCAAACACGCTACCTCATTATTTTATTTATTTATTTATTTATTCCCTCCTAAACCTGCTCTGGAATGTTAAGTTATTTTTTTAGGTGTTCACTAACAAGTCATCTACTATTCCATGATACATGCTATTCAATTTTATTTTCAAGCATTTTTTTAATTTGCCTGGTAATGTGATGTCTTAGTTTATGTCTTTGTGTCTCTAGAAAAAAACAACCCAAATTTCTTTATCTCCTGAAAAAGAGCATGCCACCATAAAATTCTACTATTGTTTTTTCTCTTTCTCTCTCTCCTTTTCTAAACTCAATGTTCATTTCCCTGCAGATGTGTGCAATTTGTCCATTTCTCCAGTAGTTGAAAGTTGTCAGCCTGGCTGATAATGTCCTCCCATTCCACAGCTAATATTTCTTCTTTGGTTAATTTCTGTGACCCATGCGTAAAGAAACCCCTAACATTTCTGCTTTTGACCATTCGCCCATAGTGTCTGTGGGCCTAACTCGATATAGACTGTGCTGGTTCACTCAGTGCTGTCACTGTGACTGATGCAGACTGCAGGGCTGCAAGCAAACTTTGACCTTTGTGAAGCCTGGGGCCATTGCTTGCAAAGAGAACATGAAATGCAATTCCCCACTCCTACCAAAACAAACAAACAAACAAAAAAGCACAAAACAAAACAAAATCACGTTCAGATGGGGAAAACAAGCTGTTATTGCTAAGAATCGAATTTGCTGAACCCTTTGCTCTAAGTTGCTGAGAAACTCAGTAATTCTTCATCATGTTACAATAAATCATTTTACTTTCTTTTATATATCAGCTACTCTTAGGCCAGATAGCCTGAGCAGACAGACATGATGTGACTTGTCCAAAGTGAGTCATTCCACCTGCTGTCTTCTGTGTTGTTGGATGGTGCTTGTGGGCCTCAGACCCTTTTCGTGTGAAAGGTGGCTGTCCGTGCTTAACATGAAATCTCTGTATTTGTCCATTTTTCTTCATTCTTTTCTTTGCTCCATCTTCAGATAAAACACACACATACACACATACATATAAAGAAGTGTTAGAAATGCTATATTCAAGTAGTTGCTTGACAGTTACATGGGTGTATTGTTATGCATTTACCTTCTGTTTTGTATGTGACCTAATTCCTTTTTCCCCCTTCCCTTTTTCTTTTAATTTAGTGTCGTTTAGGACAAATTCTGTTGATTCTCTTTTTCCTGAATCATGGTGTTGTACTTAAAATCTAATTGTTACTGAATGAATTGCTTTGCATTACGTATGCAAGGGCATGGAGTGACCTTCCCCTTCCGTCTGGGAGGAGTTATAGAAGAGGGTGCTAAATTGTTCCAATAGAATCCTTATCTTTGCTTTTAAATTCCTAACTGCAAGTTGCCGCTAAAGCAGAATAGCAGTATTTACTTGGTAAACTTCTCTCTCTTTCTCTCTTCTATAAGGTATGTAACTCTTTACCGTTGGAAACATCCAATCACCCTTGCTTCCAAGTACAGCTTTGTCCTGAACTACATTAACGACATTTATAGAGTAAGAACATGAGCTGCAGTGTCGTCCATAATCCCAGCATGTCCCTTTTCTTTTTCAGGACATTCACTGAACAATGCCAGGGATACAAGTGCCATGGATACTCTACCGCTAAATGGTAATTTCAACAACAGCTACTCTTTGCGCAATGGAGACTACAACGACAGCGTGCAAGTTGTAGACTGTGGACTAAGCCTGAATGATACTGCATTTGAAAAAATGATCATTTCAGAATTAGTGCACAACAACTTGCGGGGCAGCAACAAGAACCATAACCTTGAGCGCACGTTACCCATCAAAGCTGTGATCGGCGGAAGCAGTAGTGAAGATGACGCCATTGTAGCAGACGCTTCATCTCTGATGCACAGCGATAATCCAGGCCTGGAGCTGCACCAAAAGGAGCTCGAGGCCCCCCTGATTCCTCAGCGGACTCACTCCCTTCTGTACCAGCCCCAGAAGAAAGTGAAGACGGAAGGAACAGACAGCTACGTGTCCCAGCTAACAGCTGAAGTTGAAGATCACCTCCAGTCCCCCAACAGAGACTCCCTGTACACAAGCATGCCCAACCTCAGAGACTCTCCTTACCCAGAGAGCAGTCCCGACATGGAGGAGGACCTCTCTCCCTCCCGGAGGAGCGAGAGCGAGGACATTTACTACAAAAGCATGCCAAATCTCGGCGCTGGCCATCAGCTTCAGATGTACTATCAAATCAGCAGGGGCAATAGCGATGGCTATATCATTCCCATTAACAAGGAAGGATGTATTCCGGAAGGGGATGTTAGAGAAGGACAAATGCAGCTAGTGACAAGCCTTTAATAGTGTAGCCAAGGAAGGCTGAAGGCCACATGCAAGTATTACACAGACTTAATTGGCCCCAGGCAGGCTCCCTCGTATCCGCTTGAAGTGAACAATTCTGTTGGCCCTGTAGTTTCTCCCATGGAATGGAGAAGACTGGACTTTGCAGTTCTGTGAATTTTTATAAAACAAACCTTTGTATATACACAGAGTATACTGAAAGAATTATTTGTTACAAAGAAAAAAAATACCATCGAGGTATTTTAAGATATCTTGCTGCTGACATAAAAGAGATTGTGAAACAACACACACACACACACACACACACACAACACGTTCCAGCCATTTTACTGCAGCAGTTTGTGAACTAAATTTGTAAATATGGCTGCATCATTTTTGTAGGCCTGCATTGTATTATATACAAGACGTAGGCACTAAAATCCTGTGGGACAAATTTACTGTACCTTACTATTCCTGACAAGACTTGCAAAAGCAGGAGAGCGATTCTGCATCAGTTTGCAGTTCACTGCAAATCTTTTCCATTAAGGCAAAGATTGAAACCATGTCTAACCACTAGCAATCAAGCCACAGGCCTTATTTCATATATTTCCTCAACTGTACAATGAACTGTTCTCATGAAAAAAAATGGCTAAAGAAATTATATTTTGTTCTATTGCTAGGGTAAAATAAATAAATACATTTGTGTCCAAATGGAAAAATAATTGTCGTTAAAATAATTTGAAGAAAATATTTTGAAACACTCTTGGTTGCACATATGCTACAAGCTGTTTCTTCTTACACTTGGTTCGTAGTACCGTAATATGTTTAAAACACAAGTTCTATCCATTCTCACTTCTTTTTCACTGTAAGAAGCTTTCTACTTTGACATTAGTATTTCTTTTTATATTTTAAACTTATTGCCAAAAGAACATATTTGCTGAGAAGAATTCTCTTAGTCGCCAATTAATGCCATGGCCTCTGGCTTGCACAAATCTGGTAAAGCCAACGATTAATCTATCGTGATCATAATTCTGTGCGGTCAAGTCAGTTCTGACTTATGGCAATCCTTTTCAGGGTTTTCTAGGTAGAGAGTGCTCAGAAGTGGTTACCGTTCCCTTTTACTGGGAGTTCCCTGGGACTATGCACCTTGCCCAAGTCCACACAGGGCAGCGCTTCTCCCTGGAAGGACAGTAGGGAATTGAACTCCCCAACTCAGACTCCACAGCCACAAACCTAAATCAGTGAGCTGTCCAGACAGCTTAACAACCACCAATCAACAAGTTATAAACTGGTTCCCATTTATTTTTTTTAAACTGGGCGGGAGGGGTGGAGGCAGGATAGAAATGGAGTGGCCAAAGGAAAACCCAAAATACTATTCTCATTCTAGTGAATGAAAGGTGCCTGACCTTCTTAAGCTAAGAGGAAACATAAACCTTACTCATCCATAGCCCTTCTGCCTATACTTAGTAATTAATTTATTTTATGATAAAAGATCTAATTAAATGTACGTTGTTTCAGATTTTTTTTTGCTTTTTTCTGATCCCTTTGTGTAAACCTGTTAATAATGAGCCCATCACTAATATCCAATGTAAAGTTTAACACCTGTTTGACAGTAAATAAATGTGATTTTTTTTTCCAAATAGGTAAAATGCTCTTTCTTACATATGAATCATAAGCCTGATTATGTCCTGTGGGAGCTTGCTAAATTCTGCTTAGGATAACTCCAGGTCTCAATTTTTGTGGAGAAGGCTGGAGTAAGAGCTGACTATATCTGTATTTTTATAGAGGTCATTGCTGCTACTTAATATTCTAATCATAGTCTCATATGATCAAGATCAAAAACACAAGCTTTAATGCAAAAGTGTTCAGCATTCCCCTCCATTTACATAACAGGTTTAACAGTTTGAATAGGAATTTGATTTATTAAAAATAAAAAAACATTGCAAACTGTAGTCATAATTCTGGCAACTATGAGTATATGGCTCTAATTAGAGGTAAAGAATAATCTCTTGTCAGGGGGAAAATACCAATATTACAGATTTGTAGAATAACTGTGGATAGTCAAGGTCTTTAAAATATGGTAAATCACAGCATCTCTTGTGTTATGGAAATTAGAATTTTATTCCTTCTGTTAGCAGATACAGAATCAAGGCAGGAGACTGATAAGTTGCCAAAGTAGAAACATGATTTAATTTTAGGTGTCCTCTTTCGGCATTGATCTGCTCATTCCAATGCATTTATATTGCCTACCGAGCACTCAAATTCCAATTTATATTTGTAATTGTTTATGTTTAAGTAATATCTTAATTGTTATCCCTTATTGATAATTTGCTGGATTCCTTCCTGACTTTTTCTTTTTCTTTTCTTTCCACCCTGATTGTTAGCTAAAACCACAGCTATACTAGCTCAGTTACACAAGTCCTCTAGATCAGGCATGTCCAAAGTTCAGTCCTCCAGATGTTTTGGACCACAACTCCCACAGTCCTTTGTCATGGACAATCTAAGCTTACAATACTGGGAGTTGTGGTCCAAAACATCGTGTGTGTGTGTGTGTGTGTGTGTGTGAAGTTTGGACATGTCTGCTCTAGATAGTTTCATGGGATCCTGATTGAATTGAATGGAACTTAAAAAACCCAGTTTTCCTGTGGCCTTTACATATTGACTAAAGGAGTTTCATCAAAAGAGCTTCTGAGGCTCATTTCGTTCCCTTCTCTGTGATTTAGGAAAGACTGGCAAATGTACGGTTTCTCTCGAGCGAAATATTCCATTGCATCTCTAGATATTTACTTCAGGCAGAAGGATTCCTGAAGCCCTTCCTGTTTTAAATTCATCAAATTATAGCCAAAAATTGTTAAGTCAGTTTGTTATGTGCCATCAAGTTCTAACTGACTTATAGCAACCCTAATAGGTCTTTCAAGGTAAGTGAGGTATTTAAGGAGAGGCTTTACCCATTCCACATCCCCAGTGAGTTGGGTACCAAAAATTAATACTGTCCTGTAATTAATCTCTAGACCAGTAGTATGGATTGCTCTTCCCTTCTGCTAGCCAGCACACAGGAGGAGGCTTGGCGTTTAGGTAAACTGGCTGGCAGCAGAGGTAGAGTGGCTAGCTAATGTAGCCTGCTCTGCGTTGGCTTCCAACAGTGGTTGTTATGCCCCTTTGTGCACCTCATGTCTCAGATTTCCAGTAATAATGTCTCTTCATCTCCATTATTCGTGTCTCTTCATCCTGTTTCAGCACGTTTCCCCATGTCCTACATCACTTTTCCCTACATCCTTCTTTATTTCCTGCCAGCCTCATTAGATGCCTTAAATGGCTGTAACAGATAAACCACACCTGGCATGTTCTGCTAGCTACAGGTAAGAAGTATCTGGTCCTCTTCAACTGAACTGGAGCAGACGAGAGGATATTGGACTGCAGCTCCCATAATGCCTCACCGTTGGCTATGTTATTTAAGGGCAATAAGACTTGTATGTCATAACAAAATTGGAGAACTGTAACTGTCACACCCTGAATTAAAATACAGTGATTCCTTGAATGACAAAATTAATCCGTTTCAACAGATCTTTTGTAATGCAAAATTTTCATTGTTCAAAACGCAGTTTCCCATAGGAATGCATTGAAAACCGATTAATCCATTTTGAAGGGAACAAATTATAATAGGCGTTCAATAGGCATCCCTATGGGAAGCCTTTCCCAACCCAGCAAAGCAGGGGAAGAGCTTCCCTTGCTTTGCTGGGTTGCCGGGAAACCCCCTCAATGAGCTGTCAACATCAGCTGTGTAACGGTGGTGAGTGGCGGCCAACACTTTACTCCTGCTGCGGGCTCACTGCAACCATTTGACTGAAGCCGGGCAAGAGTGAAGCACTGCCCCACCTCCCCACCACCACACAGCTGATTTTGATAGCCCTGCCTGGCTCAGAAGGGAGGGAACCAATCTTGCCTTGACCTGCACAGAGCCGGGCAAATGGGGTGGTAGCAGCTTGTGGGCTCGTTCATAGCTTGTTTACTCTCCAAGCATGCTGCTTTGGGCATCCCAAAAGTGGTGTGTCTGAAGAGTAAGCGTGCTATAAATGAGCACACAAGCTGCCTCCACCTCCCTTTGCCCTTCAGCCCATGCCAAAAGCCGATGGAGCATCCCCACCATCACTCCAAAAGCCTCCCAAAAGGGGAGAGACTTAGTGGGGCTCAGAGGAAGCAGAGAAGAACAGCAGGAGGGGAGGGAGGCACTGGAGCAGGGGGCTCCTGAGTATAGGGGGGACCCTTCCCACTTGGCCTCACCGCCCACCAGGAAAAGGAAGAGAGTGATGCAACAAGACAGATGTGCGGCGTGGGTAATTGCTAAACAAGAGACGCTGCAGTTCACCCAGGAAGACTCCACCTGCTGCCTGAGCCTATGCTGCTTCTTGGCTGGTGGGGAAAATGTGCAAGCCCCCCCCCCCAACACAACCGCCACCTGCATTGCAAGGGGGAGAAGAGGAGGGGAGGATGTAGGGGGAAAACTTCCCTGCAAGGACCCCCTCACCCCAAGATCCCCATCTGGGTTGCACCCATACCATCGTTCCTCCTCCTCGGGGATCTCCTGATCTCACCCCTGAAAGAAAGGTAAGACCCCCATCAGGGACGCCGACGAAGGCGCTTCTACCGGGCTTTCTCCTCCCTGGAGGGTCTTGGGGGGTTGTGTAGCTGCCCTCCAAAAGGGCCTGGACCCCCTCCCAGCAAAGCCTCCGGGTGGGGGGGGATTTCATCCCTTCTTTCCCAAAGCTGAGGTTCCAAGTCCCTTTGTGAGAGGCAGAGAGGAGTAGGGGTATCCAAAGGGGGTGCCCCTAGGAAAAAATTCTAAATTGAATAACACCCCTGCCAGCGAGCAATTGTGGCTTGGCTTCCAAATCCCAATTCCATTTAGAATTTTCCCCCCTAGGGGCACCCCCTTTGGAGCTTAATAACTCAGCCCCCGACACCAGATTTCTCCATATTTTGAGGGCTTACCGGGAAGAGTTTGGGGAGGCTCCCCTGCCATAGGGAAAAGTTCATTACTAACAAACTACTAAAGAAATGAAAAGTAACACTATATTTCCATTTCGTGCTCGTCTCTATTTTTAAATGACCCTTATAGTCACACCAAGCTTCGGTCAGGGCCACAGAGAAGGGAGAGTCCAATAGAACAGCCTCGTCATTAACAAGGAACGGTTCCTGACAGGGATAAATGGCTGGATTTGTGCTATGTCAGAATAACACAGCCAACAACAACAAAAAAGAAGTAAATAAAGATAAAGAATTAATGTGAAGCAAAAAGGTTCAAGTTAAAACTCCTAAAATAGGAGGGGAAGAATACTCTATTGTCTACTTTTAGAGTACATTTACAGTACTTCTGCAACAAAAAAGGCATGTATCCACAAGGAGCTATTTTAATCAATGAAGGGGAGTAACTGTGTTTTAGTTAATTACTAGCATCTCTGTGGTACTCCCCTCAACTAATAAGAAAGGCTGTGTCATTTATGAAGCTCTGGATTTTTCATCCTTGGGATTTATCAAGTGTTGGATTTGTCAGTATGTGTGTTTGATTTCTGAAATTGATTAAGTTGATTCTGCTGACAAGATGGTTCCAAAAGAATCTTACTGCTACAGTTCTATACTTTGAAGGTTCTGCTCCTTCAGGTTTAGTCCAGCAGTATTTAAATCTGATGAATAATAAAAAAGTAATATAATAAAATCATGAAATTGAAATGCAGGTGTGTTGCAGCACAAAGCCAAAAGCTACAGCAGGCTTCCCTCCGTAGGGGCAAAGGTTTTCTTTTCAATGGAGTCCACTTTTGACAAATAAGGCAAAGGTACTTTTAAAAATGGGAAAGGGGTAACAGTAATCTGTTGGGTACATTGGAACTATTACAGTAAGTGATTGCTTCTTCAAGTTATTTTTTCAGGTTTAATGCATTCAGCTCAATCCAACAGCTTATTCTGCCCAAGGTAGTTGCATAGAATCATCAACTGCAAAGACTCTCCCATTCATTTCAATAAACAAAGCTGATATGCATATCCTAGTGTTTCCAAACCTCGAGCAACCCAGGCATTCTTGGACTGCCGTTCCCATAAGCCTTCACTACCACCTGTGATGGCTGGGATTTCTGGGAGTTGCAGTGCAAGAACACCTGGGTTATCTAAAGTTGGGAACCACTGTTCTGGGCTGATGACCGGCTAAAAAGAAAATGTTTGTCCCTACAGGGTGAAGTCCATCTCTGCAGGTTCTGCCTCTGAATAGACACTCGCTAGAAGAGGCAGGGCTGGGAACTGCCAAAGACCTGTTCAGCCATGAAACCGACTGACAGTGGTTCTCTAGTTGGGAGCCAGTAGTCTAGAAGGCTGAGGTGTCTTACTTGGTCAGAGAAGTCACTTGCCACCCATCTTTGTATAACCTTCTTTGAGCAAACGAGCCATGCACTGTAAAGTACTTATGTATGGCAAATATGGGGGAGTGAAATTGCCTTAACCTAGCCCAGGGAAAAATAATTGCCCATCTAATGGACTGCCCTATGCACCTCTCGAAGATACCAGGCATAGCTCTTTCCTGTGCCTCAACCTTTTTATTAGAACAAAATATATCAGCCACTGAACCAGGTTTCCTTTTGCAGCCAAAGTGTATTCTTTTCATGCTCAATGTATCCCCCCCCCACCACCACCACCACCACCACCACACTTCTCCTCCTCATCCGTCATGCAACAATCTGCCCCAGGCCACAAGGTATGATGTGAGCTGCACTGGCCAAAAGAAGAAAAATCTGACCTTAGCCCCACAAAAATCTCAAGAAGGATGTCTTTGTCTGCTTCAAAAAAAATGGCCTTTTAATGTGACTTAATGGCAAGTCTCTGATGCTTAACTTGCTTTTCGCGTGCTATGCAAGATTGCTCAAAATTTATTTAAAATGGAATTGTCCATCAATTTCCATTTCTCACTGCATAGAAAGCCTGCACGGCGTGTGTTAATCAGTCATTAACAGGTTTTGAATGAAGCATTATGAGAGATCTCTTAGAGGAATTCAGACAGCCTCAGCTGTGAGTTTTCTTAATGAACGTGAACCCTTCATTTCCCACCTGTGCTGCTGAGGTAAAATTTATTTCTACCCTGACCTGGCTGAGGAGCCTTGTGCTTTTTCTGAGTGGGAAGAGCAGTTGCCAAAGGTGGTGAAAGCTCATTTTTGACACTAATCAGGACTGCGACCGGTATGAAAGCAAAATGATTGCCCCAAAGTAACATAATGCAGACAGATATATTTGCACCATTGGTAGCTGGCATCAATTTTCAATCTTAGAGAACAAAAAGAATGTTCTATTTATCTAATTTGTTGTTTCAAGACAACAAATTTCTTCCAGATTTTCTTCTCTGTGGCTTTTTGAAGTATTCTGAACTGTGTCTCTGTCCTTTTGGAGAAATGAATAATTTTGTCTTCGGCAGATGACAGGAGACAGGGCCACTGGAATATTAAAGACCAAAGGCTGATTAAACATTTAATATTGAGAACACACAAGTGCCATATAACACCTATCAACTGGAGGATGTGTGCCTTCCGTTTCTCCAACACAATAGCTGAAATCCTCATTTATAGTTATATAAATAGTGTAATTTAGTGGTGTGTTTAAAATCTCCATAGAAATTATCTATTGCAGCTGAGTCACATGATTCAATGTTCAACAGTGGCAAAAAAATCCTGTTGCTTAGCATAGTAAATTGCAGTTGTGTTGGCCCAATGGATCAATGAGGGTTTTTTGAGTCACCCTTCTGCAAGTTCTCTTCATTGCATTTGCCCACTCGAGTTCAATTTGCTATACTATGCTATAGAATTTCAGCCACTGTCAACTGAGATTTCTCAAAAGGAATGCTATTTGCATAGCTGCACAAGAGGATATACTGGTGAATGCTGAAGAACTCCAGGACAATAAATGGATCAAGTATTTCATGCAAGATAAAATTCAAAGTAATTAAACCTTGAGATGTGTTTGTGTTAAATGGAAGCAAAGATTAAGGCAAAGAATAAGAGAAAAAATAGGCACTTCAGGGACAACTTGACTTCACCTGCCTAAAGATGTGGAAATTCTACATTCTGCTTCGTTTAAGAGGGCTTTAGTTCCATGCTGTCTTGTACATAGTGATACATGCTGTACTGAAATACAGTTGCCTCTCAGTTTCTAGCAGAATGAAGAATGAGAAAAACCAGGGGTGATTTGTTCACAGTCTGTTTTGTTCTGGTCTTTGGATTCCTTGTTTCCTTATTGTTAGTGCTTTTAATTAGCCTTTGAACCCCTCTTTGTGTGATGGTAGAATATGTGTCATTCTATACAGATATAGGAAACTCGAGTCTGGTTAGGTGTGCTCCTCTTAGGAGCAGTTTGATTTAGGCTTGATGTAAAAGTAAGATCTACATTCGTTACAGCTGCCTAGATGCCCTAAGCATATCCGATCTCCAGTATTCCTGCCAAGAAAACTCCATGGATATGGAGTCACAAAGAGTCGGTCACGACTGTAATGACGCAACACACACACACACAAACACACATTCATTACAGCAATTTGGACTTTAACGAGTTAGGATCCATAGAGATGGGCAAAAATAAAAATGGTATGGTGGTTTGGCCATGCAGTTGTTCCATGGGAACCCAGCTTTCCTTGCCCTCCTTCCCTTGTTGGGCACCCACACAGAGGCAAAAAATATGGCTTCCCAACTCCTCCTCTTCTGCAGACACCCACTCAGAGGCAGTGCCCACAGAAGGCAGGGCTGGGTAGCCATGTGACTGTGTCACTGTGAGCATCCACTGGTGGAGGCAGGTCTGGGAAGAGAACAGGATGGCAGTGGAACCAATGACCTCCTGAGGTGGTGAGTGCCCCAATGCTGGAGGATTTTCAAGAGCAATATAGACAACCACCTGACAGAGATCCTATGATTTGTATTCCTGCCTTGAGCAGGGGGTTGGGCTCCATGGCTTTGTAGGCCCTTTCCTACTTCATTATTCTATGAAGACATGTGGTGCCTCTAAGTGAGCAACCGGTGGAGGAGGCAGAGCTGGGAAGCTGGGGTGCCCACGAAACACCTGTGCAACTGAACCATGGAACCACAGTTCGTGCCCATCTCTAGTTAAGGATCATAGTTGTCTTTCAAGTCTAGCAGTCTTGAGCAGAACTTAATATAATAGTTGCTGATCCAGCTGCCTAGTACAAGTTATCAAACACTTAGCTCCAAGCCCTTGAGATTGACTTGTCCTTCAAGAAAGAACATAGAGGGGACTCTCTTAAGCATTATTAATCCCTATATTTTATAGCCCCTAAGAAACAGGTTTTTCAACATTAGATGAATATTGGGGTGCCACTATTTCAAAATGAGATGTCCCACTCAACCTAAGAACTGGGAACACATAATCCCTAAGTTTTTTTTCCTTTTTACAGTTGCCTGCTCTCAAATTTTCTTTTCTTCTCTATGCTAGTTTTTGTTCAGCCTTTTCTGTTAAAGGAAATTCTTCCTGTTATTCCAATTCAGCTTAATTTGGTTTCGGTCATTCTAGCTGACCTCCTTCTAATGTGGAAGATGCCACTGATTTGTTTCATTGCTTGCTACTTACCCATAAGAATTAGAATTTTATTAAAAGTACCCTTCAGTTATGTTGTTATTGTGTCTTTCTAAACATTTCTTCGATTTGAGGTAAAGATCTTCAGGAAAATGTCATTGAACTCATCAAAATTCTCTTTTTTAATTCTTCCAGTTCTTCAAGACAGCCGTGTTAGTTGAATAATTCTGAATGCTTTAAAAGTTAAAATATAGTAAATTAGATTGAATAGCCTTAGTAAACAACTGAAGGCACTCTCTTGTTTTAAGTCCATTCTTTATCACACCATCTTAGAAAGAGCTTTGTGAAGCCATTAGGAGACATCTGACAATGCCCTGGGCTGAGATTACCTTCTTCAGCATTGATTTCTTGCCCTTCACTCAGACTCGCTGCAGTATTAAAACATTAGATATAAAGGATTATCATAGTGTCAAGGGCTGATTCTGAAGCCATGTACTGCACCGCTTGGTTTCCGAGAACAAAATGGGTGGTGTGTTGACTTTAAATTCAAAAACATCTTCACTTTCTCCCAGAACTGAGACTTAATGTGGCTTATGCACAATTAAAAAACAATGACAATGACAAAATACTACTGCAAGTCTTCTTTTAAAAGAGAACCAGCATATTATGTGATCTCTTATGGTATGAGGTATTTACTTGTCTGGACAAAAAGGTCTTTGCCCACTGCTGGAAGGATAGCAGGGAGAGGCAAACCTGGCCACTCTTGGCAAAGAGTTCAAGAGCCCGGCCACAGGTCCAAGAACGTTCTCTCTTAAGTCTGTACCAAACAGGGTTTTGAAGGTGGCAGGGCCATGGAAACAAACTCTCCAGAAGATCCTGAAGCCTACACAGGCTTATTTTGAAGGATAAGCATTTTTCAGATGTCCTGTATGGGTCATATAAGCCTTTATAGGTCATAACAGCACTTTGAATTGTGCCAAGAAACAGACCGATCGCCAGTACAGCTGTCCTAGAAGAAAAGGATTGGGACATACAAGTTACACATGCACAAAGTAGGTCACACCCACCCACCCCTGGGAAAGTGACAGCCAATGTACAGGTAGATGGCAAGGGGGTCAAAAGGGGCTGACAAATTGCCAAATCAAAAATTGCTAAAAACGCATCAATTCATATTTGTCGGGGATAGTTGCAATTGACCGATATGAATGGGTGAATGAGCAACGTATGCCTATCTCCAGCCACAAATATTTTGTTTGGGAAATTTTGGTCCAAATGTGGAGCCACTCTTTGTGGTTTTACACTGAGTGGCCAAAATAGTTCACTCCGTTTAAGAAACAGTTCTTCATTGGCTTTTTCATATACCTCCTGCTTTGTATACATTTGGCTAACTGCCTTGAAGTAAAGAGAAAGTGAATGACGTCATCAAGAAGAAGGACTGATATTATTTCATGGTATGAATATGGGATTAGAGAACTGCAGGCTTGGATTGAACTATCTTTCAGCCTCAAAGGATGTGGCTAGGACAATATCTAAAGCAAAGCAACACAAGGTCTCATCATCATATCTTATACAAGAGAATACTGAGGAAATGTGACCATTCTCAGTATGATACTATATCTTTATAACTCTTAATATCCAAAATAATACAATTACAGAGGAAGGTTTCCCTCTTTTTTGCATGCCATGCCACTTAAAATAACAAGGGGATATAAAACTGTGATACTAGGCAGAAACAAGAACAGAATAGAAGGCATAAGAATCTATTTAATGAATAATACTTGCATTTAAAAAAATTCCACTGTAAATGCAGGATTGTCACAAAGGGTGAAAGAAATTGTGACTGCTTAAATGCTCTGTTCTGTGCAAACCATCACATTCTCAGTGATGTGAATGTAAGCGCTGAGTAGCTTTGAGACAGCAATGGTTTCTCTAGATGGATAGGAAATGGAAATGAGAACACAGAGAGAAAAGATACGGGTCCATCAAGCACAATTAAATAACCCTGATGTAACCTTACAAGAAAAGAACATTCCTTAAGAGCACATTATGTGTGATTGTGACATGAGCAGCTTTTCTGACCTATAAACTGCAGACCTACCAGCTTTTTTGTGTGATTGGTCTATCTCCATTAAGTACACCCTTCCTAGAAGCCTAAATTCTCAGACTCCAAAAGACTCTCTCAGGTGTGTCTTTGGAACACTAGTGGGGATTTCCTCTGCGATGACAGGTTGGCTCCCGTTGTTAACCCAGCTCCTGACAACCTAGCAGTTCAAAAGCATGTAAATGCAAGTAGATAAATAGGCACCGCCATAAAAAGCGGGAAGGTAGAACAGTGTTTCCTTGCAGCCATGCCAGCCACGTGGCCATGGACTTGCACAACACTGGCTCTTCAGTTGAATACGAAGATTAGCGCTGCCTCTAGAGTTGGATATGACTAGCACATATGTGCGGGGTGGGAAACCTTTACCTTTACCTCAGGTGCACAGCTACATACAGTATATTGCTTTCCCACATGTCGTTCCTCAAATATTTCCCAACCTCCATCCCAGATCACCTCACTATCAGAAGGTCAGAGGGGAAAGGCTACTAAATCCTTTTGCCTCTGGCCTCTCCCATTCAACCCACCCACCCTTTGCTCCTTTGGCTGGGAAGGAAAGGGAAGTCCTCATATATTTTCCCCTTATGATTAAATATAAAAGCTTTTTGGGGTGTGTAGCAGAGTTTAGGTGAGAAAAGAGAAAAGGAGATAAAGCGAAAGCCTCACCTTGTCCACCTGTCTCCTGACTGTTTAACAGGTAAAGTATGAAGTGACTCTGCATTTAAATGAACTGGAAGGAACAAATCCTGTGACTCCATTTAATGTCCACCTGAAGCCTCAGCTTCACGTTCTAGACTCAACCAGAGCTTAGCTCCAAGTTTGTTTGTTTTACCTCAGAGTTTCTTCTAATAGCATGGCAGCAGCCAACTGTCAATCAGAGACTCACGCGTGTTCCAGAAATATATGCACACACTTTGCATCTTTTCCTTTTCTGCTGACCATAAGACACTTTACCGACTACCTTACAAGTTGTTCCCCACTTCGTAGTCCTTTGTATATATGATACAGCTGCATTACAGCATGGCACTTCATTTACCACAGTGATTTTAGAGCCATAAGGCTCTGGTTTCGACCTTGACAGTGAACTGTTCCATGAAAAGGATTTTTGTAGGAACTAGAGATGAAAAGGAAGGATAGCACTCTGCACTGCCTTCAGTGAGAAACAAACAATTTGAACCTCTGCAAACAATATTGGCCTGTTCCCATAATCCCACCAGCCTACTTTTTAAGGTGTGGGTGGACCGTAAACTACACGTCTCATCAAATGTTCAATGTAGTAAGGGCAAAGAAAATCCACTGTCAATCTTATGTACCTTTTATAACAATGGTTGACAATCTGGTGTTTTCCAGATGTTTTAGATGACTAGTTCTCTAACGCCTAAGCATAGGCCACACCCACTATGGCTCATGGGAGCTATTATCCAGAGCATCTAAGAGGCACCACATGGCCCGTCTCTGCCCTAGATGCTATGGCTGGGAGTGAACCTGGTGCTAGTGAATAGGTGATAATTCAGAAGATGATCTCATTCCCAAGTGTAGGGCTTCAGTTCAGAAGATATCCTTCACAGCAATCTGGCAAGAAGTGTCCTCCCCTCTTCTCTTTCATGTGCCTAACACCTTGATTCAGGGAATTATAATGGCTGTTACAGATATAAACGCCAAGAGGCTATAATTCTGAAACTCAACAAAATAAAGCACCATTTTCAGGTCACATTTTTCAAGGGTTCCATTCATTATCAAGGGCCGCATCCTGCTGTTCCAGGGGCATCCTGCCCTTGAGTCTGCTATGAATGATTGAAAGCAAGTCAAACAGAGATGCTAGCAGGAGAGCAGAGTAAACTAAGAGTTCAGCCTGGCAAAGAAAGATCTTCCTTTCATCAAGTTATGTATTCAATTGGTTGAATTAAAGTTACACAGCTCATTACCTGTCTCTTAGCATAATGCTGCTATGGAGAATCACGCTCGGCAAGGACACAATACAACAGGGGTGGGAGGGGAAACCGGGAATTGCTTTAAGTGTTGAAAGGCAAAAAATGGAAGAAGTTAGAGCCTGTGATTTGGGTGTCACCTTGCCACCCAGGTTTGATACAGACAGATACGGCAGCTCAAAACACTGGGGCCACTCTGTGGTAAAACACTGGGTTAGTTTAGAGTTATTTTAATCCCTGACATCTCCAGCTGAAAGGAATTTAGACAGCCACATTGGTGTTCTTGGGGAGACTGAGAAACTAAACTGGGCACATAAGCAAATTCTCGGAATATGAAGATGATCCCCCCCCCGGATGACTATTCCCAGAACCACCACCCCAATCTCCTTCCCTGGCCAGCATAGATCCTGTCTTCCTATGTTCTACATACTGGAACTTCATGAGTTCAAAATAATAACATGTGGTAGTTGAAATGTATACATAAAGCATTTAAATATTCTCAAAACAAATTGTGCATTGTGTTGCTTTAGAAAAGGGAAAAAATGTAGAATAAGACTTGTTCCATGGCATCAAGTTGCTTCTGGCTTATGCCAAGACTAGAGATAGGCACGACTCAAAAAAATTGTTTTTCGTTTGGTCGTTTGGGGGTCCGTTTCGGTTTGTTTTCGTTTTCGTTGGGTTTTTCCGCAAATTTTTCGTTTTCGTTTCGTTACCTAATGAAAACGAAAAATGAAAACAAAAAATTTCTGTTTCATTAGCATTCTTTTCAGTTCAATGTGTTTCATTTTCATTTTGTTACCTAACAAAAACGAAAACCGAAACAAAAATTTTGCTGAGTCGTGCCCATGTCTAGCCAAGACTTGTAAGGTTTTTAAGTCCTAGCCCATGGTTTTCACTGTGGAGTCTTAGTCCAACACTACCCAATGGGCCCTGTTAGCTGTAGAAGTAGGATAGTCTGATATAACTAATATAAAAAAAATTTAAACCAGAAGTTGGCACTTTGAGGGGCTCACACCCTGCACATATTCCAATATTTTACAGAGGAAAAATAATCACAGGCGTGCAAGCATAAGCCAAGGGGTGGAATCAAGCATCCTACCTCTGTAAGCATGACAGGAAAGAGGGAGGCCAACACAATCCACACACAAATGACTCACAAAAATATAAACTGAAGGCTGCCAAAGAGAAAAGCAGTGAAATGAGCCTCACAAGCCACAGCAAGTCACATGTGTATAGCAAATATGCAGTCTTTTACATTTACAATCTTATATTTTCAGCAGAGGAAATGCCATTTTGTGGTTGAGGCACAGCATTATAGGAGTGGCCAATATTAGTCAGCCTCTCTATGCCATGGGTGTCTGATGGCAAATACAAATTAAGTCCCCTTGAGCATATTCACAGTGGTTTCCTTCCTACTTAAAATTAAGAAGAAAATCTTTCAGAATAATACAATTTCTGTCATGTATGTTAAAGGCCTGACCTCATTTTTAGACATTAGGTACTGACAGCTACTCACTGGAAGCAACCCAAGCCACATAATATATAACATTCTCCTTCCACACATTTCCTGTTTCCCCCCTTCTCTCTGGTAATTATCCCTATTCTTATGACATCCCCTCCACACCTTCTTACTAAAGGTGACATTCTTAATTTGTGTCAAAATCCTGCTAGGGCTCAACCTATGAACATGTGTGAAGTGCCTTTCCCTCACAAAATGTGAAGCATGCATTGCCAGACATTGTATTACATTACGAAAGAAACATAGTTAAGCTCACCCACTCAAAAAAATTGTTAGGGGTAATTGAATTAAGAGATGGTGTACTGTACATATGTGAGAAGTGACCATAGTGTATGTTATGTAAGAAAGACGATGAATCAAAGCTTGTTTATTGGAGCTCAGAAAGTTAGAGGACAGTTTCTTGAAGTAATTCTTAACTGTTACCTAAAATATAGAGGGCTAGTTTAGTTTTCTACTTACACTGCTGAGAGCTAGGCAGATGCCTGTGTAAGTTAATAGTTTTGTTCTTGTCACATCTCTGTGTCGCTCTCCCTTGTGTTTCATTAGCTTATCATGCAGCAAATAGTGTAGCACATCCCTCTGCTCTTTCTTGTACCTCTGCTGGTAAATTTAATGCTTATAGTCTAATCACATTCTTCCCAACAGGTAACAAAGAATAAAACAGCTAGGGGGAAATGACAAAATATAGTGCACATTTTCTGGTAGGTAAGCAAGCCCGATCCCCAGCTTCGCCATCAGCTATTTCCAGCAGTCCATAATATGCAGAAAAGAGGGTGACCAGCACCTTTAATTCATAAAAATTGAGGTTGGTGATCAACCCCAAGTGAATAGGTGTGTATATTCCAAAGTGCATGCAGGCAAGGTAGTCTGAAACCCACCTTTACAATATACTGTTGACTGGATCAATACAAAGTGACTTGTCAGAAAACAGCAGGAGTCTGTTTCTATACATAGTGTGTATACAAACCAAGGCTGGGCTAAAGAATCCAGCACTAAGTTCCTTAAAAATTCAAATTTAGTTCAGGACGGTGCCATACAGAGCAGTATGTACCCACCCAACTATTTTGATATATGGGGGCAGCAGCATTACCTCACTACTCCATCATGAAACACAGGGCAAGAAATTCAGTGAAAAAAGAGTGGAGAAAAACATGTCTTCTTAAAAGAAAGTGAAACCTTATCCTTTTGGAGAAAGGGCCAGTAGGTTTTGGTGTGTCCCCCCCCCCAACACTATACAGTACAACAGATTACTTTTGAATTTCAGTGCCCTCTAAATTGGGGTGCCCTGAAGCAAAGATGCCATTTCTTCATGCTAGTTACAATGGTGGTCAAATTTAAGCCAATGTTCACACAGTCCTGTTATTTTGCTCTAAAAGTGGGACCTAGTGGGATCCAATGCATGTGAAATCTCGTAACGTGCTCCCACATATCATGTTAGAGGGATCAGAGGTGCTCATTTCCTGACAACATTTAATGCTGCCAAGCAGAAACATCTCTGTAGAAATATCAGTGCATGCCAAAATAAATATAAACATGAAGATGATAAAAATGCTGTGGCACCTTAAAGACTGACTGCTGTATTTTCATATGAGCTTCTGTGAACAAGTCCACTTCCTCAGACATAAGAGTGGGACTACACAGCAAATATTTATACATTTATACAGTGCCTGCAAATCATAAATTGTGTTTGGAAACAAGGCATTGACCTGTCAACTGTAGAAATATGAAGCATGTATGAATCTGGATCCTTAGGGTGTGGTTGAATGTTTTTGTGGGTTTACTTCTCTCTCTCAAAAGTACGCCGAGCTCAAATGAATGTTTAGTTTCTTTTCACCACTTGTAGCCTCGTACTTGCATTTTTCACTCCTAATAAGAACTGTTTCATGATGGCAAGTGAGCACTTTCCCTCCACCATTAGATCAATACCTGTCTGAAAGTATTTGCTCACGAAAGGGGTAAAGCTTTTGCTTCTTCCCCCGCCCTAGTGAACTTTTGCTCTGCTCTTCCCATTACGTGCTTGTTACCTTAGATTCTCCATCCACCATTTCCTGAATGCTACATGGATCCTCTGGGATTGTTAGGGACAGAGAGAGAGAGAGAGAGAGAGAGAGAGAGAGAGATTTCTCTTTTATCTAATTAAGGGATTCTGCCAGCTGCAATACAGAAACGTAAAAATTACAGTTGAATATTATGTTCTGGATGAAAACATTCTGCAATTTTTTTATCAGCAGCTGAAAGGAAACTTGGAGGCAGTGATCAAATAGGGGAAAGTTACATTGTGTTTGAAAATGAAACACATGCAGCTCAGATCTGCTGTTTTGTACTGGCACATAACTTCTCACATTGACCCTAGGATTAGCGGTCTTCAAAAGGTCCTATCATTAACAGCCTGCCAGGGCTTTGCAAAGTGGAGGCTGCAGCACTCTTGACCGAGGCTGCACAGAGACTGCTGTTGTTAATGGTGGACCTAGCACTCAGAATGAATTTTAAATAAATACATGTGTAAGAACTGGATGAGATTAACATGGAATTGCAGTTTTGATTATGCATTTCTGAAAAGCTGGTGTAAACCTAGAAAAGTTACAGGGCACTCCTAAAGTCTATGTAGGGTCTCTGTGAGAAAAGGCTAAGGCAACTGATTAACAACAAACAAACAAAGGGTGTTTATACACGACCCCTAAGCTCCACTGCAAATGGCTCCCAGCTCCGGAGCTTAGAAGTGTTTCCCCACCAGCTCCGAAGTTTAGAGAAAATTAAGTGCGACCACGCCCCCATAAGCGCGACCCAGCGCACCTTTCATGTACCTGCTCTCAGCAGGTGAAAATTCGTTGATGCGGATAAGAGTGCCGGGCTCTCCTCGCTTGTCTGTTGTTTTTTTGACTCCCGCCCCTTTAAGAGCCCCTTTAAGAGAAGGAACCAGGAAGTAACGGGGCTCGTGGCAACTCGACCAGCACCGGCAGGTTAGTAAAGGCTTCTTTTGTCCTTTTTTTCCCTCCCTCCCCTCACGCAGACAGGAGCAGGAAGTGCTAAGGGGTGGGGACGCAGGAACAGAAACGAACCCCCAAGATCTCTGGTCCGAATTTAAGGGACCAGCGGATCTTAGGGGTCGTGTGAAAAGGCCCAAAGACTAATAGGAGTAAGTTCAGAACTGAGAAAAGGAAGGACTATTTCATGGAGCATTTACTGTCACCCACTGCTACCAGATAATGGCCCCAGCTTTGGTAGCTTTCAAGAGAGCAGGGAGATTCAGAAAGTGTGTGTGTGTCAGTTTACCATAACATCTGGAGGGAACATTCATGCCAAGGTACAGAGGCACCCCTTAATTAAGGTGCTGAACTCATACAGGGCAAGCATTCTGTTGTCCTATTGCCTTGTGTTTTTCAGGGACAATGGGCGGATACTGTTAGGAAAAGGCAGAACTTGGGAAAGTTATAGTTCCCAGCATATTCTGTCGGAGTTTTCCAATCTCACATGCTGCTTGCAGTGTGTCTGGCCAGGAGGGAACTTTCTGGGTTAAGGTGACTGTCAGTCTGTCCAGTAACCAATCATTCACTCCTGAATTCAAGCCCCAGCTCTCTGCTGAATGCTATTTCCCTCTTCAGCTGTTAAAGTCAGTTCAGTTCAGTTGCTTATTTTGTCAGCTGAATTGTCTGTTCCCAACTGCAAGTAATGAAATCTTTTTTTATTATTATTTCTACTACTAATGTGTTAGATTGAGTTATTAGGACTGTAAATACCAGTTGATGAGAAAAGAGTGGACTATTTGGGAAATTTGAAGCTATTCTCTTTGGTGATACACTCTACTCCTGCTGTGTATCGAAAAAGGAAATTCACCAGAAATTCAAAACTCTGCAACAGAATTCCTCTAGTCAGTGAGTGATTTTGGGAGACATAATAAAAAAAATACCAATAGGTGACTGGAAGACTTTGGGAACTAAAGTACAATATAAAAATCTACTTTTCCAATTTCTAGAAACAGAATATTGGATTACATGGACCCATGCTCTAATCTAGTAAGCCTCTTCATGGCTATCATGTGACACTTCTGTCTTATAAAAATAATGACCAGGACCAGGAATGCTAGAAATGTATGTAATGCAACTTCAAAAGCAATTTAGAAATATGGTTGATAGGGAAACATGATCTATGTTTATTATGACAATCCCACCAGGCACTATTTTAAAGAAAAGTATTCCCCCCCAATCCCCGAAAGGTTACAAAAGTTATGGTCCCCGAATTGTATTTGTAGCCTGCATTTTAAAATGCTCCAGACTGGGCACAGACATCTGCCTTCTTATTTTGCTCTCATGCTTTGAGAAACAGAGTCCACATTAAGCTTGATCAATTTTTCTGACATGGTATGATTTGAAATTTCAGCTAATTCTCTATTTGTCTCTCTTTCTCGCTCGTTCTCTCTAAGTTTAATTTTCCATGCTTCTGAATCTGACATGAAATGGGAACTTGGGCAGTTCTCTTACATAATGAAACACATTAATTAATTCACACTTTGCAGATATCTAGTGGCAGTTACCCTTTTCATCTTGAGCAATGATTCAGATTGTGGTAATGATGGAGAACGTGTTGTGCCCTGTGGAGGAGCAGAAGGATATTATTCAGTCCAGAAATACCGTTGACACTAAAACCAAATGTATCTTACAGTTAACCACTATAGCTTTCTTGCAGACTTGAGTGTAAAAATGATCTGTTTGGATTTCAGGAAGGAAGGAAGGAAGGAAGGAAGGAAGGAGTGATCACATGAGGGAAAAGACTGCAATTTTGGAGCACTTGCCGAACAGTCCGGTATGATCTGTTTCCTAGAGATCATACAATGTACAGGGAAATGGCTACATCTGGACTCGGACTTGTACTCATGCAGGACTTTTTTGGCCCAATTGTAGGGCTCTTACTTTTGGGGGCCAGTCTGGAGCAATTCCCCAGCAGATGGAAGGACTGCTTGAAAGGAACTCATCCCTTGCATAGTGAGCCTTTCTTGCAAAACCGGGCTCATGTTTTTCCAGCTGTCTTATCACCATTTTATGTCTCTTTGGTACAAGTCATATCTAGCTCTGCTTGCAGATATTGCCCTTTTAAAGCCCTCTAGGTGTGTCAACGTGGGATGACATTTTCAGTGAAACGTGCAAAATAATAAAAAAAACAGGAGAAAAAGGAGGAGGGGAAGATACAGTGAGCTAAATAACATTCATAATAATTTTACTGGAATCTCATATAGTAAGAAGCTCTTTCTTTCACATCTCCCATGTCTCCTGTGCCATGCTTGATAGGGAAATACAAACCGGCATGGTAAGAACCATTTGATGGCTTCTTCGTGGTGGTGGTGGGGGAGAAACAATTCCCAATGGTGATGGTTATAATTTATTACCAGGCGAAGCTGGTGAGGGTCAGTAGCTTTGCCACTTTGAGCAAGATGCTTTTGTAACAACACCCTTATGGGCATGACTACTTGTAAGTATCAGTAAATGTTCTTGGGGGAAGGGGAGGCAAACTAGCCATGTGCTGGCAGATGCTGTATATGTACCCTAGGTAAGGATACACAGGATTTGACTTTGATACAGAATGACAGTACAATGTTTTGTTTCCTTCACAGTTCTCATTTGTCATATGACCTTCTTAGCTGAGCTGGAGCCTAATTCAGAACCCGGAATCTCTAATGTGGCAACTCAACTACAAAAGGAGCCAGTGAATACTTGTATGCTTCATATACAGTAAACAGCTCAGTATAAGAAGAATGCTGGAGACCATATTCCCAGAGTTGTCCCCCCGTCCCCGCACTTTTCTCTCTTGAAGGCATAGTAACATGGGATTCCTATGGAAGCCAGCCTAGTGTAGCGGGTCAAGTGCTGGACCAGAATTCAGGAGAGCTGAGCTATAATCCCTGCTCAGCCATTGAAGCTCTCTGGTGGGGACACTGGTAAAAATCACTCAAATATTTTACTCACTTTAGAAAGCCTTCTGAGGTCACCATGCATTGGAGTTGATATGACTATACGCAACACAATGTGTTAACCATCAGAAAAGGCAAAGCCTAATTAAAACACAGAAGATATACAGCTTTCCAGATGTTGTTGGTCTGCTGATGTTCCCAGTTTCTCTTCTCGTGGACAATGTTGGCTAAGGCAGATGGAAGTTACAGCCCAGCCACATCTGGATTACCCTGCTCTGACTCATAATAAAAGTGACTTCTTATTTAGAAAGCAAACAGACCTGTCTCTAAGGCTGAAATAAACCACAGCTGCCAAGGAGGCCCATGAAGGCTCCCATGATCCCAGTAAAGTGATGGGCTGAGTCATAGGCTTAAGTATGAGAAAAGAAGAAATAAATGTTAAGGCTTTTATTAGTTGTATCAGAGGTGAAAAAGTAGCCATTGTAAAAGAATCTATATTCATTAGGGATGGGCATTTCGTTTCGGAACCAGTAGGTTACGAAACGAACCACGTGAGCCCAGGTGGTCCTCAGAACCGGCTGCAACATCATGTTTTCTGCTTCATGCTGCTGGCCAATCAGAGAGGGAGGCAGGATGATGCATGTCCCTGCACAGCTCCTGATTGGCCAGCATCACAGATCTAGCACAGTGGATGTTGCAGCATGCTTCCTTATTATATTTTAACCCTGTGCAAGATAGAGAAAGGTAAAGCAATTGGATCTGCATGTATCAGCTGGTTCTGAGGACTACCTGGACTCATGTGGTTTGTTTCATAACCTACTGGTTCCAAAATGAAATGCCCATCCCTGTTATTCATGGCTTTCTTTCCCTCTGCCCAATTCACCAACAAATTGATAAAATTATTGGTCTTCCCATCCATAAGAGGTACATTCATAACATTCAGTAGAAGAAAGGCTTGGCCCATATAAATTCAAGGTGACTGAATCTTTAAAGTGTAACATATGCCTCACACTCAGGGTACAATTACAACCCTGTAACATGTTTCAGAGCTTCATGGGCAATTAATTGATGCATGACTCTTCCGTTTTTTTCTTGATACTATATTAAGTACGATATTAAAGCATGTAATTTAACGAAGCCTACTGCAAATTTGGAATAAGGGACAAGAGTTTCAGCAGGTTCATTTTCTTCTACCACATTTGCAGGCCCTCTGTAGGCTGCTGGTTCATGGCTCTTCCTTAGAAGGGTCATCTGCTGTTAGAACAGAAAATGTTTCCCAGCACAGCTTCAAATTAAACTAAGAAAAGGGCAGGGAGCTTACAGACCTAGCTTCTAAGTTAGCTTATTTTTTCTAGCTAGGACCTGAAATCTTATGTAAGGGGAGACAAATTAGAAAGCTGAACTTATAAGAAGCAATAAAATAAAATAAAATAAAATCGATCCTACAGAAAGTGCCTGACACCAGAAAATGAAGATTAAATGAAAAAGGAGCAAGAATAACAACAACTGGTCTGAAAGTGAAACAAAGCAAATGTACTACATTGTCCAGGTTAAATCAGGTCAGCATTTCACCTCGGAGCAGAATTGTCTAATTTCAGTGAAAGATTTAGGTACAGAAGGGGCATCCCTGCAAGAAGAAGATAAAATTAAATCCAAATGCTCAAACATGAAGAAAACAAAGAGCAGGTGAAGACATTTTGCTGCAAATAATTAAGTAAGCTATTAAGAAAACTCATCCCTACGACAGATCTAGTAAAAACACTAGTTTTGTCAGAACTGCAATCACAAAACCACATCTCCTGCTGACTTTTACAAATCCTTATACAGTATAAGCTTTGAACTTGGTCTGCACACATATATTTTCACTTCTGCTCTTACCAGCAGATTATGAAAAGAACTCTTGAAACATTTATGGGAAATTCTGGAAGCTCATATTTTACATTTGTACCTGTGCCAATGATCTCTGAAACTGGATGGCATATTGAGCAAAATCAAGAATAGCAAATCAGGAATGGAGGTTTCTGGAAGCTTCTCCGCACCAACCCTATAGTATACAAATGTTTCTTACAATTATTCTTTTGAAGAAAAGCCAACCCATTTCCCCCTGCTGTATCCTTGAAAACACTTGCTTCATCAGGCAAGCTATTTTATTGAAGATGGTGCTCACAAAGGCAAGCCCCCTATTTTCTTTGGCTTTGATGGCTCCTAGGTCTTTTGCTCACCAAATCAAATATTGGGAAAGGCAGCATTGTTATCTGAAATAAAATTTCTACACAGATCAGCTATGGTCGAGCTTGTTTTGATTTTTAGACATGGGCACGGAGCGGCGAAATTCTCGTTTTCATTTTCGGTTATCGTTATCGTTACGTAACGATAACGGTAACGAGAATTACTCCGCTCCAGCTCGAAACCGACCCGAAAAAAGAAAAATTTGGTCGGGTTTGTCGTTGTCGTTTATGGCATCGTGGGCTCGCGCAATGCCATTGCCAACAAGCAGCACAGAAAAAAAGTTTTTAAAAGTAAAAAAAAAAAAAAAAACGATTCCTGGCCAAAAAAGCAGGAGCAAATATGCTTGCCTGGGTGAGGGCACCTACCAGAGGGGTGGTTTCTGGGGGGGTGTCCCTGGCCTTCCCCCCTCCTTTCCTGGGCTGTCTCTATGCCATGCCGTGGGGGGGGATCCAAAATGGCGACCGCAATATTTATTTTTAAATCGTGGTCCAAAAGCCCACTAAAGCACAACAGAAATATGTGAAAATAAGGTATTTTAAATGCCTGAATTTTTATAGTAGCAGCAGTGGGTTTTTCTTGCAATAAAACGTCTCCATTGATTATATTTTAATTTATTTTTATTTTTATTTTTTTACACCTGCACATGTGCAATGATGGGCTGGCCATGGGATGGGACCATGCAATTTTTTTGACCCATTCCACCAATCGCATGGCCAGGTTTTGACTGACACTTCTGGATGTGACAGAGGGCATAAAAAGCCCACTAACCCTAACCCTAAACCTAACCCATACGCCAGTACACCGTCCTTCTTAGTGGGTCAGAGGCACCCAGAGGTGCAGCCCACTAACCCTAACCCTAACCATAACCCTAACCCTTACCCTAACCCCAACCCTAACCCTAACCTGTACGCCAGTATGCTTCCCTTCTTAGTGGGTCAGAGCAGAGGCACCCAGAGAGGTGCCTCCCAGAGCCCACTTACCCTAACCCCAACCCTAACCCTAACCTGTACACCAGTACACTTCCCTTAGTGGGTCAGAGGCACCCAGAGGTGCAGCCCAGAGCCCACAAACCCTAACCCTAACCCTAACCCTAACCCATGCCACTACCAGACTGAATCTCTAACCACTAGATGACCAGGGTTGCATTTGCTTAATTGCTTGGCTTTACATACAAGGAGTGACATTGGAGATGGGGGGGGGGACATTGAGAGGAGTAGACACACATCCAGATTTGGGGAGGAACGGAATGTCTGTGTCTCCTGCTGCCTCTGAGAGGTGGAGGGGAAATGGGATGGATAAAAGCTTCAAAACAAAACAACAAAAAAGTATAACAGGCAGCCAGACCAAGTAGGGTGGCCGGTTCAGTCAGCGTTGACCAAGAGAAAAAAAAGAAATCTATTGCATTCGGCCCACTTTGTTTGCTTTATTGCATAGGATGCAGTCTTGTGCAACGATATATTTCTAATCCATCACCCAGTTTAAAGTGTTTTTTTTTTTTGCCTGCTCTGGGTCATTGCAGGACCCGCGGCCAACAGGTGCTCACTCGCCCGCCCGTGCCTCCCCCCTGCCACTGTCGTCGCCCGCCCATGGCCCCCCGCCACCGCCCACTGCCCGCACCTCCCCCCGCCCGCCCGCCCGCTGCCTAGGGTGCAAAAACACCTAGCGCCGGCCCTGATTGCGGGACGCCCCCATGCTCTTGGATGTCAAATCGTGCTAAATCATGTTGGAAACGACAAACGACAAACCGAAATGACAAATTTTTGAAAATTATCGCGACAAACGGAAACGACCTGAAACGGACCCGTTCCGACAAACGACAACTCGAAACGTCATTTTTTCTGGTCGTGCCCATCTCTATTGATTTTAGCTTTTGTGCCTTAAACTTAATTCTGAACTATTGTTAACTACCTCAACTTTATCTACTCATATGTTTATACTGTCTGCATTGGTCCTGAAGTTCAAAAGCCTGGTTATTTCGCCAAATTGGTTTGTGGTACAGAGGATGCCAATTAAACTTTCTGCACTGTGGATATATGTGACAACTTAAGAGAAATTATTTTGATTTCAGAAGAAAAGGCCACGTGAAATTAAAAATTCAATGTGTGCTCATTCCCCTTTGCTGCACACTGCAGTTGATATGTGGACAGATTCCCTGTCAAAAAATGAACAAAAATGCCTTGTGTGGCAAAATCCCCTAGACTTCAATGTTACAGCCTTTGGTTTTTGTGCAGTTATTTCCAATGTGCACTTTGCGTTCTGTGACACCAGTTGTTTGTGTCTACAGACATTGCAAGTTTTATTTTGCTTTGCTTTTACTTCACATTGAAGGGAGAAAAATGCCACATGCTATTCCAAAAAGCTGATTTTCTGATTGCATTTGTATGATTATTACTGAAGAGGTAACAATAACATTATCAACTCAAATAAAAGATGAGGTATCACACAACTGTGTAAATTTGTTTATAATCTTTAGTGTTCCCATGAATATATCCACAGGACCCAACATTCTTATTTAAAATGAAGTGTCTCACCCTTTGAGCCACAGGACTTTCAGATTATCCGTATGTTTGAGGGCTCACCCATGGGCAGAATTTTAATGGTGTTGGTGGTGGCCATGTTAGTCTGCTGCAGTACAAGCAACATTTGCCTACATTCTCAAATGTAAGAGTTCAAGCACAAGTTAAATTATTCCATAGCTCTTGGAGGACAATTCCCTCAAGTTAAGAAATCACTACAGACATTATCTGTTGACATTATTTGAGGGTGCAACTTGGCGGCTAAATTATCCCAGCCTGGATGAGTCCTAATAATCTTTAACAGAGTTGCTTTGAGGTGAGATATGTCATATGGGGCAACCAGGATTGGCCACATCACAACCTCAATGCAAATACAGGAATAGGTGATCCCTTTAATCGACCATTAAGAATAACAAACCAACAAACAAACAACAATCTTTTGATAATACATTATCTTTATCAAAGCTGTGCATCCAGTTCTTATGGGTTGCTACTATTAAGGTCCCCAGTTCGTATGGCTTTTTAGATGGGGATGGTGCGCATGCAAGTTGTTTTCAAGCTTCTCATCAGGCAACCCTGCTTAACACAGTCAAGGCTTCTTACACTTTAAAGGGAATACTTCCCATTTCTGAAGATCATTGTGGCTTGGGCAAAGCATGGTGCAGAAAAACCACTTGATGATCTTGAGAAATGGGAAGCTTTTCCTGTTAAATTTCCCTTCTACTCACGTTTTGGAGGGGAATGGAAGGTAGGTATTGCATTTTTTTTAAAAAAATGTTGCAAACCAGCACACATGTCAAAAAGCCCCTTCAAAGCATTAACATGAATGAAAAAGAAATGCCAAGCTTCCTCTCCACTTTGGCCGGATCTCAGGGATCTCACACTGGAATGGAACCAAAATGGAGCTATCCTACCAGCACCTAAAAAAGAATCGTCCCTGACAAGAAGTCATAAAGGTGCAGGTAGGAATGCTTTGGATATGGGCTGGTTTGCACTGGCATGTATATTGTGTTGGACATGGTCAAGAGGAACCAGCCTGCCCCCCAGAGGGATCAAATGGGGGACAAATCTCTGTGTAGTCACAACCTGAGTTGCATTATTCCCAATGTAAAATTTCAATAGAAGTTTGGCCTATGAGTATTTTGGCTCCTTAAGAGCTGACATGTTTATTTGGCATAAGTTTTCATTGCTTACAGACCTCTGCATACTATGCATAATTTGAAGTATCAGGTATGCAAGATATACTAAATATACAAACGATATCAGGAATGCAATTGCATGCATGCAAAAGATTAAATGGACACAGTTAACTCATGAAGGGCCATAATACTTAGAAATCAGTGCAGGAGCACTTCAGTGTTCCAGGATACAAGCATTATAAAATGTGGTGGGAATTGCTAGCCTCGACCCCCCCCCTTTTTTTTTTAACCAGATCATCATCAAGGTTTCTGAATACATGGCACATATTAGTTTATAAATCTGTTGAGTTTAGTTTTAGTCCACTCCTTTCCCATAAATGTTTACCTGCACTGTTTCAGTTATGCCAGTATGCTTCCATATGTTGGTGCTTTATTACTGTTGTTTATACCAGAAAGCCACCTTTAGAGAGCTGGCCTTACATTTCTTATACAAAGAAACAAGCCACAATGTTCCCTGTATTGATTGGAAGAGGTTTACGTTCCTAATAATGATCAAAAAGCTTATATAACTGGGTTGTTGAACTATAAACTGCATCATTATCTAATTAATATGACCAATTACATTGGAAGAACTTTGGCTATGAAGAACATGCACTTCTTGGTTTCAAACAAGTACACAGAACAACTGAATGTGTCTGATTTTTGAGAACACCAAATTTAAAACAACACTGCCTTTGTCTGCCCTTGAAACAGGGCCTAATCTATTGTGCTGCTGAGCCAATCAACACTTTTCTCATACATATCATGTCCACATGATAACATATAAATACAACATCAGTAAATACTGCCTAGTTCATAATTGCTTGGGGCATCCCCCCCCCTCCCTCAACAAGAGCCCTTTCCAGGAACATTCATTGTCACTAGCTTGTCAACTAGCTTTATGAAAATACTTTTTTTTATTGGCATCAGGCTTACATAATGAATAACACGCATTCACTTTTGACTGGTTTCATTATGACTCTATCTTACTCTGAATGTGTACAGTTCACTAATACAGTTGCTCTCATAAGAGCAGGCTGCTGAGAAAGGAATTCGTTTTTCTAGAATCCTGTGTTAAGCAGTTCTAGATTTCTGGTTGGACTTTGAAGGGTCCCGAGTTGAAGGTTTTCATGAAAACATTAAAACAGTTCATGGGAGGGAGCAAGAAAAGAAACAAAAAGGATATGATACTGTGGATTCCTGGCACTTTTTGGAAGGTGGCTCATTGCCTTGGCTGCTTCAAGGGCCAGATCTTCATCCAATTGTAAGTTTCCAATCTATATTAATTGAAAGGCAATTGGGCTGAAATATACTTAATATAATTGATCACCTTTCAAGGATACAGTATATAAACCTGAAGACTAAATTTGGCACGAATGTCATTTTCTATTATGTTTTGGTTTTGAAATTATCCTAGAAATTGGATTTTATCACCAAAAAAAATGTTGTCCCCCATGGATTAAGTATTAGTCAGACCATTACAGATATTTAGAATAGCTTTAAGACATAGATTAGGGTGTGGTGTCTCAGTGGGCTAGAGCACTGAAAACTGTCTACTGCAAAGTCAACAGCTCAGCAGTTTGAATCCTGGGTGCCATGCAGAGGAGCAAGCTCCCACTGCTAATCCCAGCACCTGACAACCTAGCAGTTTGAAAGCATGTAAATGCAAGTAGATAAATAGGTACTGCCGTAAGAAGCAGGAAGGTAAACAGTGTTCTGAACGCAGAAATGGATTCAGCCATTGTGGCCACATGGCCACAGACTTGCACAACACTGGCTGTTTGGCTTGGAAACAGAGATGAGCACCACCCCTAGAGTCGGACACAACTAGCACACATGTGCAGGGGGGGCCTTTACATTTTACCTTAGACAGTGATGGCGAACCTTTTAGAGACCAATTCAAAACATACAATTTTTTCAGCAAAGTGCCAATACAGCAATTTAACCTGAATACAGGTGGATGTGAAGGGGCAATGTTGGGTGCCCACAGAAAGGGCTCCAAGTGCTACCTTTGGCACCCGTGCCATAGGTTCGCCAACACTGACCTAAGACATAGATTGATTTCACAAAGCTAAGTTTTGGTTGGTAATTTATGCTGTACTTTTACCCAATTGTATCAAGAAGACATATAGCTCTATTGGTGAGATGAGACATAATTAGAAAAGCAAGATAGCCCCACATTGCTTCTCCTAAACAACAAAGTATGCCTAGATGCCCTGCATACTGGGTAAGAAATTATTTACAGTACTGGTCATGTGTATGGCTCAAATGAAAGCCTCTGCTTGGCTTTATAAATAACTGGTGAAGGAAGTCAGCTTTATTTATTTATTTATGATATTTTTACCCCACCTTTCTCCTTGGAAAAGGACCCAATGGTGGCTTATGATACTGAAGGGCAATATACAACCCAGAACATTTAAGACATATTGAAGTTCAAGAACAGTTCCAAAGTCTGGGAGCAGCAACAAAGAAGGCCCTTTCATGTGTTTTTATCAGATGTGCCTGTGAAGGTGGTGGGATGGAGAGAAAGGTCTCTCCTGATGATCTAAGCACCCGAGTTGGTTCATATTGCAAGGTTCAGTTTTTGAGGTAGCTTGGACCCAGGCCATTTTGTGCTTTGTAGATTAAGGTCAGCACCTTGAATTGTGCATGATAGCTGATTGGCAGCCAGTGGAGCTGATGTAACAGAGGTGTCCTGTGATCCCTGTAATCCACCCCAGTCAGCAATCTAGCTACTGGGTTTTGGACCTGCTGAGGTTTCATGAGACATTCCATACATTGGTAGCCCCACATAGTGCTCATTGCAGTAGTCCAGGCATGGCCAAACTTCGACCCTCCTGATGTTTTGGACCACAACTCCCAGAATTCTAAGCTTAGATTGCCAATGGCAAAGGACTGTGGGAGTTGCAGTCCAAAACATCTGGAGGGCCAAAGTTTGGCCATGCCAAACTAGGGCATGTGCCACAGTGGCCAAAGCAGGTTTCTCAAGACATGGGTGTAACTGATGTTCTAGCTTTAATTTTACAAATGCACTCCTGGCCACAGCTGTGACCTGGGCATCTAGGCTTAAGGATGAGTCCAGGAGCTTGAACATCTTCCAGTGTTATCTTTCTTCTCTCCTTCCCTTCCACCATTTACTTGTATTTCACTTGTCTCTTTTTTTCGTTTTCCCTTCTCCCTCGTGGCCTTCGTGAAGCCACACAAAAGGGTTTCCCAGGCGCCCCAGCGCCGGTGGTCGGCCTTCCCTAGCATAGGAAAGTTTGTTAGTCTCCGCCCCCGCCCAGCGCGCCTGCGCGAGGGCTCCTTCCCGCCCAAACCTCAGTTCCTCTTTACCGCCTTCGGCTAGAGGTTCGCCATTGTTAGTCTCCTGCGATTTTGGATTTTTTCTTCGATTCTGCCTTCTTCTTCGCTCTTCTGACTCGGACCGCTCGACTAATGCTGTTTGCCCAGCCCTTTAAAAATTGCATTGACTGCGGAGCCAAGGTCCCGCACTCCGACGGCCACGAAAAGTGCTTGCTCTGCCTCGGCGAAGAACACCACCCTGAGGCCTGCGCCATTTGCCGCGGCTTCAGTTCGCAAGCACTCAAGAACTGCCGTAACCGCCTTGCCTCCTTTCTCCTGGAAAAGTCTCTTCGACCTCAACCCATGGAGAAAGCTGCCGCGGACCAGCCCCGTAAGTCCGAGGCCCCGGGGCGGGAGGAGAAACCCAAGAAGATCCCGGTCCTCCAGGCGGTTTCGAAGCAGAAATCTTCGAAAACCACCGAGGCCAAGTCCACCAAGCCGGGAAAGTCAGCTCCACCGACGGCTTCTCTCGGTTCCTCCACCCCCGGTTCCGTCACGGTCGAAACGGAGTTTTCGGGTCCGGGATTCCGACTTTCTTCCCGGCCCGAATTCGACCCCTTGCTCCGTTCCGACGACTCGGACCAGTCATCGGACGATGACTACGACTCCGGCACCAAGGCAGCCCTCTTTGGAAGAGAGGTCAGGGACCGAGACGACTCCGCGCCGCGTCGAGCCGCGTCCGACCCCGGGAGCCGTCGCTCCCCGCACCGAAAGGGAGGCTCCCCATCGTCGCTCCCTACTAAACTTTCTTCTCCTGGCGTCGAATCCGACCAGAAATCGAAACCGACCCCGTCGAAGTCGGTTTCGGTCCCGGCCGCATCCCCTCCGGACCCGTCGGTACGGAAGGCCGAGGACAAAGAACACCAGCCAGAGAAGAAAAAGAAAAAGACCGACAAGCACCGGAAGCGCCACCGCTCACCGTCGGTCACGCGCCATACCGCTTCAAAGGCCGAGCTACCACCCATCCCAGAGGTCAGCACCCCGGGAGCGGGCGCTTCCTCGGGTTCGACCGCCCTGGTAGCTGCCTCAGTGGCAGAGGCTCTGACTCCTCCGGACCAGCGAGCAAAAAAGCGCCGCTCCGAATCCGAGGCAGCCACGGCTCCGGCTCTGCCTCCTTTCCCAACATTCTCGCTCCGTTTCGACGGTCGCCAATGGCTGGTTCACACCTCCGAACCCGAGGACAAGCAAGAGCCCAAGGAACGCTCCCCCCAGCCATCCTCTGACGAGTCCGGCGGATCCGACGTCGAATCCGAAGCCTCGGATTCGATCCAGTTCGTCACCTCACCCTCGTCTGATCTGGAGGAGAAACTACCCCCATCCTCCTCAGAGACTATGCGTAACTACACCGCATTTGTCGTGAGGATGGCAAATACCATCGACCTGCCGATGCACCAGCCGAAGCCCAAGAGACCTTGCCACATCTTCGGCCGTCTCTCCTCCGACGAGACATCACCGGTGCACCTCACCATGATTCCATCGTTCCTCACGATGGCTGAGGATGCCTTCCAGACGCCGGCTGCCACCCGAGTCTCGAGAAGGCTAGAGGCTCTCTACAGAGTCCATGACGAGAGCGCCCCATACCTCGACAAGCACCCTCCACCGGGTTCCCTAGTCGTGGCCGACTCTCAGGTCCAATCCAGGACCAGTCAAACACCCATTCCGCCCTCGAAAGAAGGCCGTAAATTGGATACCATTGGCAGGCACCTGTACTCCTGCTCTACCCTCATACACAAGGCCTGTAACTACCAGGGTGCGATGGGGGCCTACCAGCGGGATCTTCTCACTCACCTACACCCATTCTTGGAAAAGATCCCAGAGGAGCACCGAGCAGAGGCCCTTGCTCTCTATGACGAGTCCATGGCCCTAGCCGGACAACAGATGAGAGCGGCCAAGCACACCTTTGACTGCGCCTCCAAAGTGATCAACACCTCCATCACCCTTCGGAGGCACGCCTGGCTCCGCACGACTGGCCTCACTGACAACCACAAGGCCCAGATCGAAGCCTTACCGTTTGACGGCTCTGCTCTCTTCCATGCCACCACAGATGACCTAATGGAAGAAAAGCACAAGAGGCATGACACGGCAAAGAAGCTGAACGTCATCCCCTCTAGATCATCACATTCCTTTCGGAGCCAACCCAGGCGACGATACTGGCCACCCTCCACCCCCTCCACCTCCAGAGGCCACAGAGACAAACAGTCCAAACCGTCTCCTTTCGCCTCCCTCAGCCACAAGTCCAGAAAACCCAAGTCCTCGCCCCCCCCTCTAAGCCTAGAGAGAGGAGGCACCGAGAGGACTATTGACTTGGACTCCGTCCGCCTCCGGCCCTTCCTCGCTGCCTGGGAAAACATCACTACGGACCGCTGGGTCCTGTCGGTGGTGAGGAATGGGTACTCCCTCGAACTGTCCTCCATGCCGCCGCTGGGCAACGTCCTCCGCACCCCACCCTCACCATGCCTGCTCGACGAAGTCGCCGCACTCCTTCAAAAACAGGCTATACGTCCAGTCCATCACAGCTCCGCCGCGGGTCTCTTCTCCCGCTACTTCACTGTACCAAAGAAGGACGGCGGCCTCTGCCCCATTCTAGATCTCCGGGTGCTCAACAAGTTCCTCACCTACAAAAAATTCCGCATGGTGACTCTGGAGAAGATCATCCCCTTACTCCACAAGGGAGATTGGTTTGGGGTAGTGGACTTAAAAGATGCCTACTTCCACATCTCAATTCATCCTGCCCACCGTCACCTCCTCCGCTTCGCCATAGCCGACCAAGTCTACGAATACTGCGCATTGCCCTTCGGACTCGCCACGGCACCCAGAGTGTTCACAAAGTGCATGGCCCCGGTGGCAGCCTACCTCAGGACCCACGGCATAGTAATCTTCCCATATTTAGACGACTGGCTAATCGTCGCGGACACTCAAAGTCAGGCCAAGGCCGACATCGCCACGGTCCTCTCAACACTGAGCTCACTAGGTCTGCAAGTCAATTTCGAAAAGAGTCGACTGGAGCCATGCCAGGTAGCGCAATTCATCGGCGCAATCTTGGACTCCACACGCGCCATGGCGTTCCCACCTCGGGACAGAGTCCGCGAGACCATGGCGTTGGTATGGAAATTCCTCCCGGGGCAGACGCTCCAGGCCGTCCAGGTTCAAAAGCTACTGGGCTACATGGCTTCCATGACTTCAGTCCTCCCACACGCGAGGCTGCGACTCAGACCCCTCCAGTCCTGGTTTCTCTCCCATTTCAACCCCGCCCTGGACCCTCCTACTCTCCCGTTGACGGTGCCGCGGGATCTTCCGGAGCATCTCGCCTGGTGGACCACTCACCAGAACATCCTCGTGGGCAGACCCTTCAGAGACCCCCTCCCCACGTTTCAACTCACCACCGACGCCAGCAACACCGGCTGGGGCGCGGTGTGCCTCTCCTACCAGATTCACGACTCCTGGACCCCCCAGGAACGTCTTCTCCACATCAACGAACTGGAGCTCCTGGCGATCTTCAAGGCCTGTCGAGCTTTCCTCCGACACCTCTCCGGCAATGTAGTACTGACAGTCACAGATAACACGACTGCCATGTACTACATCAACAAACAGGGCGGAACACACTCCCGTTCCCTCCTCGATCTGTCCACTCGCTTCTGGAACTGGTGCATCCGTCACAAGATCCACCCGGTCGCTATGCACCTGCCAGGACAGGACAACATAGATGCCGACGGCCTCAGCAGACTGCAGCAGTCGAACCACGAGTGGGAACTCCACCCCCAAGTTTTCTCCCATCTCTGCAAAACGTGGGGCACTCCACAGATCGATCTCTTTGCCTCGCCCACCAACAGGAAATGCCATCGCTTCTGCTCCAGAGCGGGCCTAGGCCGGGGATCGCTGGGAGACGCTCTCCTCCTCCCATGGACACACGAACTCCTCTATGCCTTTCCGCCGATCCCCCTGCTCCACAAGGTCATCACCAAGGCCTCCCAAGAAGCCCCGGACCTCATCCTGGTGGCCCCCTGGTGGCCCAGACAACCATGGTTTGCCCCGCTTCTGCGAATGGCGTCATACCACTTTCGCCTACCCCAGATGCCGGAACTCTTGTCCCAGCAAGACGGGCAGGTACTTCACCCCGATCTCCCTCGCCTTCAACTCACGGCTTGGAGGATTCGGAATTGATAGAAGCCATACTCAGAGCTTGCCGTAAGCCCTCCACGGTCTCCCAATACACTTACAAGTGGCGCAGGTTCACCTCTTTCGCCGACCAGAAGGGATTCACCCCAGTAAACCCCCATCTCACCTGGGTCCTCCGGTACTTACTTCACCTGAAGAAATCCGGTCTCACCATGTCTTCTCTAAGAGTTCACTTGTCAGCCATTGTGGCGCACCAGCCTCCTTCGTCCCCAGCGGCGAACTTCTTCAAACATCCTAGACTGAAGCTCTTCTTGAGGGGTCTCAACAACACGTTTCCGGACAGGCGACCCATCCCTCCGCAGTGGTCCCTCTCCCTCGTTCTCCGGGCCCTGCAGAAGCCCCCCTTTGAACCCTTAGCTACTGTGGACATTAGGCTCCTCTCCTTGAAGACGGCCTTTCTGGTAGCCATCGCCTCCGCGCGCAGGGCCAGTGAGCTTTGCGCTCTCCGCTGCGACCCCCCCTATCTCCAGTTCTTCCCGGACAGGGTTGTCGCTTACCCAGACATCTCCTTCCTCCCGAAGGTAGTGTCTTCCTTCCACATCTCTCAGCCACTCATCCTCCCGACCTTCTTCCCGAATCCGTCGACGAGAGAGGAGAGAGAGATGCACTCCCTTGACATCAGAAGAGCCCTTGCCTTCTACGTTTCGAGAACGAGATCTCTCAGGGCAACACCGAGGCTCTTCATCTGCCACGACCCTGCGGCCGCGGGTCGCCCGGTATCCACTCAGCGCTTTGCACGCTGGATAGTTCAGACTATCACCTTGGCCTATCAGCTTGCCAACAAACCGCTCCCAGGCCCCGTCAAGGCTCACTCCACCAGAGCCATGGCCTCCTCGGCAGCATTCCTTAAGGGCGTCCCCCTGGAGCACATCTGCCAAGCGGCTACCTGGGCTACACCAGAGACCTTTGTGAACCACTACAGGCTGGACACCAGAATGAGATCATCCTCAGCCTTCGGGAGAGCCGTGCTTTCTTACGTGACGGCGTGACTCCCCACCAGCCTGTGAGTACTGCTTTCAATCACCCTTTTGTGTGGCTTCACGAAGGCCACGAGGGAGAAGAACCGGTTACTTACCTGTAAAGGTGGTTCTTCGAGTGGACCTTCGTGAAGCCACACAGCTCCCGCCCGCCTCCCCTCGGTCCATCACGCCTGTACTGGAGCTCACCAGTCTAGTGGCGGTCAAGAGGAACTGAGGTTTGGGCGGGAAGGAGCCCTCGCGCAGGCGCGCTGGGCGGGGGCGGAGACTAACAAACTTTCCTATGCTAGGGAAGGCCGACCTCCGGCGCTGGGGCGCCTGGGAAACCCTTTTGTGTGGCTTCACGAAGGTCCACTCGAAGAACCACCTTTACAGGTAAGTAACCGGTTCTTTTCTGTCCTAGTACTCACTAAGTTGAGTCCAATGAAGCTTACCTTGAATGGTAAGCAATACACTCCCCATGGACTGACACTTAACACATATGATGGCTTCATGGTTGAACCTGGATGATTTTACAGTCAAATGTCAGGAGTTCAATTTCCCACTGTGTTCCCCAGGAGAAGAGGTAGACTTTATATTGTTGAGAAAGCCGTGCAGTCCTTGGGTGTCCCCAGAAGAAGAAAATGGTAAACAACTCCTGAATACTCTGTACCTAGAAAACCTAGACAAAGTCACCATAAATCAGAAGAAACTTAATGGCAGTCTTTTTCTCCTCCTCTTCTTCCAATATTTTATACAACAATTATAGGATGACAAGCTGGAGGAAGCGTATACAATTGTTGGTTACAAGAACTTGACTAAAGTTAAGTTTCTTTCCACCTCTTTTTTGTAATCCTATAGCGGAGAAAGGCAGCATACATACAAATAAAAAAACTAAGCATGGACAGTAGTTTGTAGGAACAGATTGACTTACTGACCAGGATGACAGTTCAGCAGCATCCCATTCCCTAAGACCCTTGTGAGGAAGGACCATGTGATGTCAGAGAATCAAGGCAGGCAAGGGCAAGGAGGGAAAGGAGCTTAAACCAGTAGAGGTCAAACTTCAGCCCTCTAGATGTTTTGGGCCACACTTCCCAGGATTCCAAGCCTGTACTGCCAGTGATGAAGGACTGTGGGAGTTGTGGTCCAAAAATTCTGGAGGGCTGAAGCTTGGCCACCACTGACTTAAATTGTACATAGAAGCATGAAGGACAGCTGGACAAGGTAAAAAAAGGCTAAAATTTAAAATTATGAAATGTCTCCAGGGGAAAACTTTAACAACTTCTCCTCCCATAAGTATATGGGCTTCATGTTTCTTTGTCCAGAAGGCATTGTGAGGTAAACCTCACACTACAGTACTAGCCCTTGGTCTTTGGGGACTGGTCAGATGCCATCAGCTTACAGATGAATTGCTCATAAGTACATGCTTATCTCCAAGGCAAAAATAAAAGTGCTGTCCCATTTTTGATCCCAAATGCTCAAGAACCACCATTTTATATTCTGCTGTGATGTGGGGATCGGGTGGTGGTGGTAGGGTTTGGTGCTGGTGTGTATGAGAGTGAGCTAAACCCTACATCCAGATGTTGAGTCAAGTGAAAACGTCCAAGCGCCAGAACTGACTATCCACCAATAGTCTCTTAATCTCTGGAAGAAAAACAGCATAATACCCCTCATAATTAATATTTTAATTTGCTAAGAAATCAGCTACATGGTGGTGGAGCCCATCTTACCATCAATGACAGTAATGGAGCCAGACAAACTCCAGAGAAGTTTGGCTGACAGGAATTTTGTGTCATTGATTAAGATTTTGTTTTCAGGGTGATTAAAGTGGTCTTTCTTTTAAAAAGAAAACAAAGCTGAGTCTGATTTTGCTTTGGGGTGGAAGTGTTGCATGCAACACAAAAATATGTGAAAACCACTGCAGTATAATTAAAGGCAATTAGAATAATCAGCCCCATTTGTCATTCCCCTTCTTTTTTTTTTGTAGTCCAGCTTTACTTCTGGCCCACAATAGCAGCTAATTTCTGCTCCATCAGCTAAGAGTTGTTGGGTGGCAAGTTATTTAAAAATATACAAATGGTGCGTAAAGTATGCATAGATGGATAGCACACTTTTATGGTTCCAGAGGAATTGCTTTCCAGAAAATGCATCCTCCAGTGCCTTGTCACTTAGGAACAAGTATCCTGCACAACTGTATGAATGCATTTGCACAAAGGAAAATATCTGTTTTCCCAAGCATAGATTGATTAATAGATTGTACATCCACTCACAAAACCAGGAGCACCACCAGATATGTTTTGTTGTAGGTCTGGGCTCTGGGGCTCTGGAGAGAAAAATGGAAGAAGCACATGATGAGGCTTAAAGTCTATGCTTTAAGAGAGCAGAAGGTCCATCAGAATCTTGAGGGGGGACTCTGGATGACATGGGTAGATCAGCAAGTGTTTCCTCTGACTCTAACGTATTTAACAACAACACAACTGCTCCCACTAGCCCCTTGTTTGTGCCACAGAAATCAAGGAAGTTTGGGGCAACCAGAAGGGGAGGTGTTTCTGAAGAAGGAATTTGAATTCTATTGAGTTCTAGTTGGTCAATCTATAAGTTCACGCAAAACTGGACAGGTGAAACAGGCAGAAGAAAAGCAAGTGTAGTTTCCTGATAGAATGGGCTTATATGTAGTTGGAATATACAAAAGGGACAGGAGACAAAACAAAACAGTGGGAATCAGGAATAACCTTAAATTTTCTAGGAAAGACCAGAAATTGATTATGGGAAGACAGTATAACAGTCTGAATGGATTTTTCCATATTTCTGATATCTAAGACTCAAGGATCTCTAAAAGGTTAAGGGGAAAAAGGAATCTGTCTTGCTACATGGAAAGATACCCAGAAATCAGTTAGGAATTCTTTGTCTATCATCCATTGCTATGTCACAAAATGGTGGAAAAGCTTTCAAGGCCTCAAGGACTACTAAGCCTGACATTGCACAAAGCCATACCCCATGGTTTGTACAGCATCTGGCCTGTTTGAGATTTTTTTCATGTCATGCATTGGTTGTATGATGCCCAGGTGTGGATTCTGGAACTGGAACAGGTTTCTATGCATACTTATTCAAAATAAATTCCCATTGAGCTTGGTGGAACATACTGCACTGTATGATTGGTGCTGTGGTGACAGCCTTATTTGCATGTACTGTAGGCTTCCTGAAATAGCTCTAATTTATTAGTTTTTTAAAGATGTAGTCATATAGTTTATTTCAGCATGTGTAACAAAAAGAGAAAAAGTGAAGTGGGACTGTTATAACAGACATATTTATTTCTGGAAGTGCTTTCCATTTCCTCAAACACAAGTAAGCTGCAGCAGCTCTCCTCCACACCCTTGAAATAAGAAGGCCAGTATCCTGTTGCTGGTCCTAGCTCAAGTCAATGGGTCTTAGAGTTTTGACTTACTGTTCAACAGTTGATTTAATTACCTAAATCCTATTGCTCAGTGCAATAAATCATACTGGAGTAGTTCTATTGAATCAACTTGGATTTGTTGATTCAGTTCCTCAGTTGATGCAAATGGGCCTACTCTAACTTCAGCATAGTCATTCACAAATAAAGTAGGCCCATTTGAATCAATTGAACATATGTTTCAGTAAATCAATTCAATCGGCCTGCTGTAGTATTATTTACTGCACCGAATACCAATATTTTGGTGAATGGAGTTACTGTACTCTCTAGAAGAGACTAGCAATAGAATACAGTACTTGCCTTAGTCTTTGAGATTCTACATTTTATTTTTTATTTTTCTTTTATTTTTTGTTGGGCCTGGTCATGATGATCAATTTCTTTTCAGAAAGAAGTGGGGCCTAATTTATTTGGGAAACAACAAGAGCCAATAAATATTCTTGACTCCAGGATTATCTGGGTGATGCAGAAAATGATGTAATGATAGTGATATCCTAGAATCAGCCAGGATGGAAAGACCTATCAAATAGTGAGGACGGCAAGCTGAGAGGTGACTCCTTGCAGGTGGAACATCAAGGAGATGGTCCTGAACTTCTAAAGACGTAAAAATGGAACCCCACCATGAGCCTCAGGGATAGATGATAAGAATATAAAAAAAGATGAAAATCCATGTGTACAAGATCTGAAAAGCCCTGTGTCCTAGAAATTAATTTTTAACACATTTTTCTTTTCAGTCTTTTGATATAACTGTATAGGCATCCAACTATCCCAGCTTCCAACCGTAATCCATTTCAATGTTTGAATTTCTGTAGTGGATTACTGCTGAGTGCCAGTCTTGGCTGTCCTTCTAGCTTTTCCCCTTCAACACTAAGGAGGGAGAGATAAAGAGGGGAAAACAGGTAAAGAAGTGAATTGTTGAATAAAAAAGACTGATAAGAAATATTTTTGTCATTATTCAGCAAAGTGTTTCTGCTGAGTCTACGAAATGTCTGGAAATACTAAGAGGAATGTAATAGCCCTTAATGATAATTCGCAGGGCGATGGAACAATGGAGATATAAACAGCTATTTCCACGGTGGAAATACAATGGCGTGTTGATTAGTTATGCTAGTCACTAGTGCACTGGTGTCAGAAAATCTATTGCTTTGGTAACAAAGTAAGAAAGATAGGAAATTAAGAAACTCATTGAAATAGGTCATATTTAAGTCTCTGTTCTCTCTTTGTGAGCCAGACTTCATGAATTAGTGATTTTCCTGTCTGTACTTTGTGGAGCCTGAATTCCCCCCTCAGAGGTCACAGTGACCAGAACGCCATTCCAGTGTAATATTCTTATCCTCTTCAAAGGCAGAGAACATAGTCCTTTGTGTTTGTAATCATCATCATCACTATCATCTGAGAACTAAAGAGCTTGAAGGGACCCTATGGATCATAGGGCGCAGCCCCTGTTAAGGAAGCATACAGTAAGGAACTGAAATTTGCCAACCTCTGGCTCTGTCAATGTGATTTAAATAAAAATCCACCCCATTCCCCACATGCTGTTGTGAATTAAATGGGGAGGTGGTGCTTTCTCATGAGCATTTGCAGTGGATCTGAGCTATACAAGTGGGCCAAATTCATATTTAAATCTGGGTTATTATGGATTTGAGAGACATCAACATTACACACTGCAGTTCTCAACTGTCATGAAAAATTTACAAAAGAACATTCCTGGTTCGAACTGGAAGAAAGTTTTTCTGTTTTTGCTATATATTTTTACTAGCTTAGCCCTGAGTAAAAGAGAGAATGGGGTAGCTGAGCAAGAAGAAGAAGAAGACACTTCTATTGTAGGGAATAGGAACTTATACCCTTCGAAGAGAGGTTCCTACTTCATTAGTTTAAAAATTAATACTTCCTAGCAAATTTATTAGTATTGTTATTTAAAAGGTAAATGCTGCATTTCGATTGTCTGAAGATCTCTTGTGAAAGCTCACTGTGTTTCCCAAGTTGGACCTAGGAAGTCAGAAGTCAGACTCAGTACTAGTAGGATTTAATTGCTGGCTTTGGTTGTCTGTTTTATGATGGATTTTTAAATGTGAGCACACTCTGCTTTAACTATAAATAAATATGTAGAGGTATGCAGAGAGCATGGTGGTATGCCAATGGAGGCTTCTTGGAGGCATGGCTATGAAGGACCATCATGATGAGTTCCTACACCTTTCTTCTGTTTAAGATCTAGGAGGGCATGGATAACGTTTTTCTCTCTTGTTGTTTCTTTTCATTGCTTACCAAATTTCACTCTAACAGCAAGCTCCTGCTCTGGTGTGGTTCATACTTTCCTCCGATGGAAGCGGAGAAGTGATGACTGATACCTCCTTTGGCTTTTTATCTTTTGGAAGAAGATGACCAAGAGCTCTGCACAATGTGCATTTTTAGTGTCTCTGAGTGCTTTTGCACGACCCCTAAGATCCGCTGGCAACTTAAATTCGGACCAGAGATCTTGGGGGGTTTGCTCCTCTTGCTGTGTTCCCACCCCTCCGCACTTCCTTGCTCCTGTCTGCGTGAGGGGAGGGAGGGAAAAAAAGGGAGAAAAGAATGCAAGCTCACCTCCGCTCTGCCATCTGGAGCTGCCCCGGGAAGCATTCCAGTCTCTTAAAGGGGTGGGGTGGGGGGCAAAAAAGAAGAAGAAGAAGGGAGGAGACCCCGGCACTCACTGCTTTGCAATCCGCATCAGAAATTGTTCACCTTCGAAGACCAGGTACTTGGAAAATGCGCTGTGACGTGCTTAGGTGGACGTGGTCGTACTTAATTTTTTTTAAAAGTCCAGAGCTGGTGGGGAAAAAAATTTAAGCTCCGCATCTGGGAGCCCTTTGCCTCGGATTTTAGGGGTTGTGTAAAAGCACCCTCTGTTGGAGGTGGTACAATTTAATGCCTGTCAAATCTCATTAGCCTGCAGACGTTCACCATATTAAATGCTCACCCATTTTTCTTTTACTTTTTCTGATCCAAACTTGGCAACAGAAGTTAGAGTGGGTAGATTTCAGGTTAACTATTCCAGAGTAGAATTCAAGCACAGTTACTTTTGCCACCAGGAAAACAGATGAAGTAATGAAAGATCCAGCTACAAATTTGATCTTTCAGACTGTCAAATGGCAAACTGTTTCTTATGTCATCATGACTTCAATGCATAACAGCATTTTGCTCCTCCCTCCTTTATTCAGAAGTTGTAGGCAATTAGACAAAGTGAAAGGCCATAATCAAAGTATTCATGGATGTTCGTATGTATGCATTTGCTTATTTGTTTATACTTTACCTTTCTCCTTAAAAGGACTGAAGGCAGCTTAGAATAATTAAAATACAATATTTAAAAGCTAAAAACAAACATCATTGTCATAAATGTAGCTGGCTGTGGAGCCAGAGGTTGGAAGTAGGGAAGGGCATGTACAATACTGCAATTCAGCGGTTCAGCCAATTTGATGTGGCATTGTGTGCACCATGCACCCCCCCTCCTGCCTCCTCTGAGCACTTGCTTATTCTCTGGGCTTCCCTCCCTACCACCTCAGCATGACTGATCACTCACTGATGGCACTGCATGCTACCTCCCTCTGCCTTCTCAGATGGCTGCCTACTCAAAGACAGCAGTGTGTGCTTCCCTGCCCTGCCTCTTCATCTGAATGGGTGGCCATTGAAGGAGGTGGATGAGGGAAGCAGATGGTGCAATTGGTAAGTGGGCAGTCATGCTGGGGAGGCAGGTAGGCAAGCACACTTTGCACAAAGAACGGGCAAGCACACATAGGAGGTGGGAGGGAAGAATGAGCTGTGTGGAGCCCCACCAAACTGGGCCAAACCACCAAAACTGTGGTTCATGCCAATCTTTAGATGGGAGTCTGATTCCCCATTGTGCTTCCTGTGAGTAGAGCCAGCCTGTGTGCCCTTGGGCAAGCGGCATAGTCCCAGGATGCCCCAAGAAGAAGGGAATGGAATACCTCTAAGTATTCTCTACATGGAAAACCCTGGAAAAAAGAGTTGCCACAAGTCAGAATCGACTTGATGATACTGATGTAACTATAGTATTATCATATTGTAACAGTCTGTTTTATCTTGTAAACTGCCCAGGGTGGCTTCCCGTCAGATGGGCAGTCTATAAATCGAATAAATAAATAAAGAGAAAATAAATCACATATTTGAAGCTAGCTTCAGCTGAGACACCACGCCCCCTTTATAGGCTGTGTCAGAACATCTTTTAGGATCCAAGTAAATGTAATAGTTGCAAATTCCCAGTGGTATCTACAGAAGCAACCAGTAGTTACTAGGTGGGTTTCATTGGTAGTGCCAGACCTGGAGTATAATAATGAAAATATGTGACAAATATACAGAAGAGAACCACATAAAGAGACAGCTCGAATATCTGGACACAAACCTGCTGGTGTCTTTGAGTGTGGAAACCAGCAGGTCTTATTTAGTAATTCTTATTTACTCATTGACTGTTTTATCACATCCTTCAATAGTGAGAAGAAAAAGTAAAAGCGGGGGGGGGGGGAATCAAAGGAAGACCAATAAAATGAAAGACCAATAAGATGAAAATATATAAAATTGCTGCCATGCACTGCAAAGTAGGTTCCAGCAGAATGTCTCTGGAAAAGGATGTCTACAACTAGGGTGCCACGACTGAGAAAACCCTTCCTGCTATTGCTATCTATCTCTCCTTTAATGGCAGGGAGTAGAGATGGGCACGACTTAGCGGTATTTTCGTTTTCATTTTCGTTTTTCGTTTCTGTTACGTAACGAAACGAAAAACGAAAAACGGCTCAGAACTGGAACGAAAACGGAAACGAAATGACTAATTTCGAGCCAATTTTCGTTTTTCGTTACTGGAAAAACACATAATAGAGCTAAATGGGAAGAAACGAAAAATTTTTCTTTTCGTTTTCATTTTTTCATTTTCGTTACGTAACGAAACGAAAACGAAAAATTTTGAAATTAGCTCACGAAAACGGAAACGAGCCGAAACGGACCCCTAGCCGAAAACGAAAATGAAAATGAACAATTTTTCTGAGTCGTGCCCATCTCTAGCAGGGAGATTTGTAGCAGTCGGCCCTCTCTGGTGTCTTCTCGTACAAGCCTAGGGACTGGTTGGACTGAGAGAAGCCCCTCCCCCATCCCAAGATCTTAAAAGCCAAGCAAGCTCACATGGGTTGATTTAGTCTTTCAAATAGCCTGGGCCCAAGCTGAATGGGAGTTTAAAGATCATAACCAGATAGACCTTTCTGTCTGTTTCAGGAGGGCCCTTCTGTTGTTTGCAGATTTTGCTTTCTTTCCCTAGTATCTGGTAAAACATTTATGTTCTCTGAACAGAAGGATCTGACCTAACTGTAATAATTAATCATTATGGATCAGATTTTTCTTCTATGAAATTGGCATAGAATAGTCCTGGACTCTGAGGCCCTATCAAGAACCAAACACCCCACAATTCTGCATTTTGGAGTCTTTCAACCAGTACTATCTTTTGATTTACAAGATATGGAGGTTAATTTGAATTAAAAATCCTGCAAATGGAATTGGGTGAAATCTCACAAGTGTGATTTCTGGAATCACACTTAATTTGTTCCAACTCTGCCATTCATTTTTCAGCTTCATAGCTCCCTGCATTAACAACTGAGTGAAATAACTTCATTCTGAATGACTATTGCAAAGTTCTACCCACTCACAACCTGAATGAACGTCCAGATAACATATCTTATCTTGCCCACAAATGTGTTCCTTCAGGTTTCTGTTCCTTTTTCAAAAACCTTTTTTGTCAATGGGTTTTCTAAAAGATCTGTGGTGGATCAGAGCTAGTCAGAATGCTCACATCTCTTCTGGTTGCCTTGCTTCAGATAACATTTATGAAAGCAAAGTGAATGGTCTCTCTAATTCATATTCTAGCCTTGTCCACAAAATGCTGAACATGCACAAACAAATGCAAATGTAACCATTTTTCATCTTTCCCACTTTTAATATTTGTTATGCCCACCGCCTTGTTGACAGACACTATGGTGTGAAGGCTGCCTATACAAATATTTAATCAGTAATGAATTTATAAATATACCTTTGCCTGACAACAAAATGTGCTAATTGTCTCCACAGCACTATTGACTTGGCTTTAACTTTCTGGAGAAAAATGAATACTGGGGAATGAACACTCATTCAGTACCACAGCAGCACCATCTGTATAGCATTCAAGTTGCATGATGAATGAGAGTAGGATATAGAAGACTTGTCCAAATGATTTGAATGCAGGCAGTGAATGTACAGTTGTGCAAAATAAATAAATAAAAATAATAATAAAGAAGACAAATACTGGTATGTTGTGTGGCACCTTAAATGCTAACTGCTATATTTCAACATGAGCTTTCATGGATTAATCCATGTCTTCCGGGACCATTTGGGAATATATGTATCCATGGCACCATCTGTGTATGGTCCTTTACATGTCCAAGGTGCATATTATATGCCCTGTACCTTGAATACCTTGCAGATTATCAAAAATAAAGAATACATAGTTTTCAGTGTAAACTGCTACATTAAATTTATATATTAAAAAAATGGCCTCTAGATTTGCTTTGAAATGATACTCCAGGAGACAGGGGAAGAAGCACTGGATTTGTATTCAGTAGGATGTCTGTGAAGATTCTCAGTCATCCTGGTGAGGTTATCCAGAAGCTGAGTCATGGCAACTGGACTTCTTTTCTTGGGAGACTGAAATGCTTCACTACTAATTCAAGGACATGTGGTCAGTCAGAAGGATGCATGTTGTCTAACCTGGCTATTCTAAATGTTCAGTAGGCTTGCTGCTGAGCCTTAGAAAGATATTTCAATCTGAAGTATATCTGTTCAATTTCCTGCCTGTCTGCCATGTCTTCTTTTCCATTCTCATACTGACCCCTTCTTTGCACTCCTCCACTGTTTGCTCTTGTACTTAGCCGTAATGTCTTCTTGATACATCAGATGGCTCCTCTAGCAGTACTTGGGAGTCTGTCTTCTCAGCTCTCCTAGGCTTGCATGATGCATTGCTCCCACAAGTAATCTCTAGCACTTCCCATTTTGTACATTTCCCTGGCAACATCTTTCTGACATCTGCTCCAACAGATCTCCAAAGGGATCTTGCACAGTAGAGTGGTAAATAGCTGACTTTAGCGCAGAAGACAAAGTGCCTCTGCAGCTTCATAAATAACACCCCATGTGTCCCCAAATCATTCTCTCTAGTTAATGCAAACAGCCCCCAAAAGGGAGTCTGTTTATATCATCAGCTTTCCCTTAGGTGAGGGAGAAAATAATGGGTTTGGCATTCATTTTTCAGAGGGCGATTCTTCCAGTTGGAGCTACCTATGCAATCAAAATCCAATATTTAAGATTCCATCTGTAAAAGGTATGCCAAATGTCATTTGCTATTTTGTTACACAGTTAAGTGCATTTGCTTATTAGCAAGAACGCAGCTCTGAACACTTTTTTGAGGCAGAGTGTGAAAGGAGTGTGTAAAGGACTATGAAAAGGAGTGTGAAAAGGAGTGTGAAAAGTGAGGCAGTTCCCACAGGTGACAGATATTGAAAATAGGGAACACCTCTTTGCCTACCCACTGCCACCATTGCAAGTGACTTCTACTGTCACTACCGCTTAAGCAAAATTCAACTCTTCCATATATAGAGCTGGGGAAAGAACATTTTTTAACCTGTTTCCAGGTGGTAAATGACTTGGTCTAACCTTGCGCGACTGGTTAAAATATCAACAGCAGTTTGGCATATGCTAATTACAGGTAGATCAGATCAGGTACATAGGCTGAAGTCATACTGCACGTGGCTTAATGCCAAGTTTTACTTATGAGTGTTCACAGGTAGTTAGGTCCATGAGTCTGCATTGTGCAGGGGATGCTGCAATGGACTCTGCAACGAGTTGTACAACGGTGCCCCAGAACTGCTTGCTAGCTGTAACTTCTTCCATGGCATAGATTTCACTACCTCTTGCACAAGCTTGAATTATGCAGGCATGACTTTGCCATACGATTTTGGCCATGAATAATTTGAACTGTGCTTTCTTGCCTGACTTCCTATTGCATAATCTAAATTAGATTTCTTTTGAGTTGTTTCTTCACCTTTTATTATTGCCAACAAAGTGCAGAGAGACTTTGAATGAACAAAAATTGCAGTCACATTGGTTGCCAGAACTATTGATCCTCTGGGGCTGCTATACTCTAAATCTTCTGCTCCCTACCCCTTCCTATACATTATATAGAAAACTCCAATGGGAGCAATGGGTGAATTGCTTCCTCATTTCATTTTAGTAGATTCATATCATGGGTGGTTCACTCCATAGATTAGGAAATTATACAGATACCCTTGGGGTTAACTCCTTATTGCATATTCAATAAAATTACACATTTTCACCCCTCTGCACAAAACCTATAGCTTTTAAAAAGTCCAGCAAACTTTGGGAATTTGGTACCATTGTTTATTTTGGGAGGAGATGAAAAGCAACATTACTATGTCCAGTACCTGTAGTTTTATGTTTTGTAAGAAAAATAACTATTTATTGAGTTCCATTTAGTCTCACCTTCTTGATTTCCGCAGGGTGTTTCTAATGAGTTGTTTTGGGGCTGAATGCAAGTCTAAAATTCAAATGCTGCAGTGTACACAGTCTAGAAGTGGACCTGAGCCTAGAACAACTTGACTCAGAGGTATCTTAGTGTAGCTTGAGGCTGGATGTACTGTTTACTCATAGTCTAATAGCGACAAAGAACAAGCTGCACTGACAAGGTGAGCAGCTTAGTGCCCAAAGATTGGAAATTTCATTTAAGGTTTGCAGTGTTACTGTTAGGAGTACCCCGTGTGGTGTAGTGGACAGAGTGACAGACAAGGACTCAGGGTTTGAACTACTGCTGCTCACCCATGAAAGCTCCCTGTGGGCAGGAAATGGGAAAGCCATTCCTGAAATATCTAACTTATCCTGGAATTGCTATAAGTTCAGGCCAACCTCAAACTGCATAAAATGCTGCAAAATTATTTGGCATCCTAAGACCTGTAAGTCACTGCTACAATTAAAATGTAAAAACAGAAGTGCTTGCTTTCCTGTTTCTATAGAAAACTATACATGTTAGTTAAAATAAGATTTCCATACCCACAAGGTCAATATCCACAGTTCCATTTATTTGGTTCCTGAAAATATTAAATACCGTATATACTCAAGTGTAAGCCAAGATATTCAGCCCTTATTTTTTGCTAGGAAAAAAACCACCCTCAGCTTATACTGGAGTCAATAAGTTTCCCAGGTTTCCCACCATAGTGGTGCCTCTGCTTCCCATATGATTCCAATGAGAAGATTTAGGGGCACCCCCTTTGGAGCCTCATAACTCATTCCCCTTACCCCCAAATGTTTCCAAATTTCAGGGGGTTCCCTAAAATCGCTTTCTTAAGGTACCTCTGCTGGTGTACTGTATAGTATACCAGCAGAGGTACCTTAAGAAAGCGATTTTACCTTTGTTGCCCCCAAAATAAATAAGTAATTTTTGAGTGCATATTTTTAAAAAATATGCACTCAAAATTATTTTTAAAATATGGGACTCCAAAGTAGCAGGGGTACCTTCCCGAAGCGATTTTAGGGAACCCCCTGAAATCTGGAAAGATTTAGGGGTAAGGGGATTTAGTTATTAAGCTCTAAAGGGGCTGGGGGTAGTATTGGCAACTATGCAGGGATTGTGGAGGCAATCAGGGAGTTTACTCTATGGTATTAACTCTCTAATTGCCCCCACACTCCCAGCACACATTGCTAGTTACTACCCCCAGCCCCTTTAGAGCTCTGCTGGTGTACTGTATAGTATAAAGAAAAAAATGCCCTCTGACAATAAGTTTTCCCAGTTTTTTGTGGGGGGGTGTTAAAATTAGGCCCTTGGTTTATACTTGGGTCGACTTGTACTTTGCTTACTTCAGTATATACGGTACCCTGCTCCCCACCTTGAAATACGCAATTCCATGGTGTATTACCAGAACTGGTAATACTGGTATACAGAGACTATGTTCTGTATAGTTGCAGAGGGCTTGAAACCAATTTCACATGGATAATTACAGTATTTTAAAAATAGGAATGCTGCAGGTCACTGGTATACGAACCAAAACACATTATCATCACCTCACCACATTAAGGCACACATGAGATAGCAGTGCAAGGCATTGCATGAGCCTGCTGGTATGATGTTATGTCCTTCCTCTATTTTTTATTGAGATCACACCAATGTCAACAGAAAAGTAAACAAAACAGTTAGTTACACTGCAATGAGGGAACACACACACACACACACACACACACACACACACACACAGCTTTGACCACAATTCCTCATTGTTGCTGCCTGTCTTTCCTTACATGTACAGTATTTGAATCTGTCTCTTTAAGAATGTGTAAGGGTCTCTCTAGGCATAGCAACTCACTGCCCTCTGTAAAGCTAGCACAACAGAATTCTGTGCATGCTGATGGGGCAAGACCTATGTCAAGAAGACCCACAATTTGTATTTTGCATGGGAAAAGGAATGATAAAGAATGATAAAGCTCTCAAACTATAAGGGGCTTGCATGATAATAGCTGAGTTATTGAATTTAACAAACTTGTACTCAACAAACAAAAACACATATATCCATTTTGAAAAAAATCCCCCCCTTTCCACTGAACACATTTCCATTTATTTCATATAGGTTTTAGTTCTCATAATAGAAGAGGAAGCCCCAAATATCCATGAATTGCTATTTTTTTAAAAAAAGAAGCAGCAAAAAAGGGGTATAAATTCCATTTCAAAGGCCATTACTTGTTATGAAACATTTAGCTACTGTTGCTCCAAGTAAGACTTATTATGATGACTTGAACAGAGCAAGGCGAGAGAAGAGAAAAATACTTTCCCCTATTTTCACAATCTATACTTTTTGTATTTGACAACATTTTATATTTACACTGTTTCTCCAAACTTTCTGTAATAGGTAGTTGTTAACAGGAGAAAAGCATTTCTGTAAAGGTGGTGGGGGTGTTTAATGGACCCAAGAAGCCAAAACAAACAAACAAACAAACAAACAAACAAACCCACTGTTTTCAGTATATATCTGTGAGAAGATGGAGTTTCCCAGGTGTGAACGTGAGGGTGAGTTGTCTGGATCCCCTAAACCAGGTGGAGAAGAGGACAAGGAGCTGGAGAAACATGTCAAAATACTACATCTAGATCTCGAGGAAGAGGATGAGGACTGGGAGAATGAGGCATGCAAGGGTCCATGAGACGCATCCTGGGTCGTTGAGGAGACGTTAGCGGAACGGGGGGAGCACGCGGACGAGGGGGAAGGAAAAACGGACAGGAAAAATCGGCAGTTGGGAGAGGTAGAAAGACAGACGGAGAGTGGGTCTGTCAAGGAAGGGACAGACCATTTTAAGGCCCAGAAGGGACAAGGATTGGCTTGGGCGGTCTACGTCCGCCCTCTCCAATGGCCGGAGTCCTCTAAATGGTTCCAGCAATGGAGAACCGGGAGAGTTGCCAATCCTGTGGCTCAGTGGGCCAGGCATCCGTGTTGCGGCACGCAATGTTGGGGTCGGGGATCGCCCGCACCTCCCCATCCATGAAGGAGCCGGGTTCAGGTTATATACCAGTAGACGTGGTTTATGAAGATCCTTATGTTGAGGAAGTTGTTAATTCTGTTATGCCTAAGTTGTCACCGAGTGTTCAAGAACGTACCTACAGAGATTCAGCTAATGTATGCAATAAAAACCCTTTTGATGTTTTATTAAGAAATGACTCTTTTCAAGTATGTGACTCGGATTCGCCGTTAGAAAGAATCGAACCTTCACAATATCCCACAACCATCCCTGTGGTAATCACAGCTGCTACTCTAGAGCAAGCTTGAGTGTTACAATGCTAGGCCACAATCTGCCATTTTAGGATTAGCCCTGGAAGAGTTCAACTGAGTTTGTTGCTCAGATAAATGGAGTCAAAATATGTCAGTAAGATTCACAGGTACCCTAACAATCAGTGGTCCACTTCTGACCAAGGCAGCAAGTGGGTAGTTAAAAATAGGCTGCTTTGAATGCTGTGGCTTTTCTAAATGTCACAGAGATGTTAACCTGACCTTGGACACCACCCTAGTGATGCTAAACTAACAGGACTGAGGGACCAAACTGGTGAAAGAGGTCAGACGATTACCATTGGCAAGAACATTTGTGCTTCTTCTGCTTGAGTGAATGTGAAGGAAAGGAACAACTGTTACGAGGTCAGAGGGGCAATCCATCATATTTCTGTCTGTGAAGAAGAAGAAGGAAGAAGAGGGTGAGGCCTTTTCTTCCAAAGAGGAAGCATTTTCATGCCAGCCTTCAAATTGCTCCCTGCTCATTAAAACAGTCATTATGGTTTTTTTTCTCTTATTGACAAATGGTTTTTTAAAATGTCCATCTCAGGAAGGGGTCTGGTGGGGTCTTCTGGTTCAAGATGGGTTAGACCTGTTGTGTCAAACTGTGGCCCTCCAGAGTCCTTTGTCATTGGCAATACACGCTTGGAATTCTGGGAGTTGTGGTCCAAAATATCTGGAGGGCCAAAGTTTGGACACCCCTGAGCCATTACCTTAACATTATAGGAGAGGTGCCTCTCTTAAGGTTATGTGTGACCTCAGGATATCTCCGATAATCTCAGGTAACCAATGAAAGGCCTGAAGGGCCCAGAGACCCAAGTGTCTTATCTCCAAGAGGCTCTGTTTTATCAGTGAATGGACATTATTTCTCGCACAAATGAATGAGCCTTATTGAGCATTGGGGGGGGGGTGGATCTATGTGTGCACTAGTCGGGGAACTATTTTGGAACTGTTCACCGAGATCCAGTACATTCTCCTGATCAATTCACTAATAAAACAGCTTCTTGCTGATAAGAAAGCACTTGAGATTGATTTTAGCTCTCTGGGATGGAACATAGAAGCTCTATGGGACGTTCTACAATAGTCCATCTAATACTGAATGCCCAACCCTTAAATCAAGGCATGAATGGCAGTGTTTAGTTGTTGTCTGAAACACAATGCATTTTTACTGCCCACCACCTGTGGTTGAAAGGATCCCTGTCATGTCCCTAAGCCAAGGTATTGCCAAGAGAACAAGTCACAAGCTCTTATGATTAACAATTTCTAACGAAGCTAGATATGTTCAGTCTGTGCCCAGCTGCCTTCGGGGAGAAGATAACCTTGCAGCATTATTTGTGGCTGTGATGAAAGTGGTTTCATTTATCACAGCTGCCTTCTAATCACCACAGAACAAATCAGGATGACCAAAGATCAAACGGGAGCTCTGGAACAAGAAAAAAACGAGGAAAGCTCTCAAATGGCCAAACATTGAAATGGGAATCACCCTCCAGTCTTCCTACAAATTGCTCCCTACAGTTTCTTCCTGTGACAGGCTAAACACAGTGTAGTAAAATGCTGGCTTTATTAATGAAAATGAAATTACACTATGAAAAAAAAAACCCTCTCCAGGGCTTAATTCTAGTAATATCCAGTGCAACTGAGAAATCAGGGCAGTCTAAAACCTTACGAAGTGCTTTCAAGGAGGGACAGAAGACCAGATGTAGGTCACGATAGACACAACCTTCTTATAATAATGGCCTAGAGCAGGGGTCCTCAACCTAAGGCCCCGGGGCTGGATGCGGCCCTCAAAGGTCCTGAATCTGGCCCCCGGGACCAATTGCAACCCCCCACCTACCCCCTGCTTTGCGAGCAAGCCAGCCTCTGCAGCTGCTTCTATTGCTGAGGCAGTTCAAAGCAGTGGGCTATGTCGCTTCTCCCACTACCCGCAGCTACTGCCCAGAATGATGAGCACCATACTGGCTAGTGGGGCATTCAAAGTGGGAGGGCTATGGCAAGGTCCCCCACTCCCCCCACTCCCTGCCCAGATGGTCGGGGCACTGGGTGCAGCTGAGTGGGGCAATTTAAAACAGGAGGACTGTGGCAAGATGACCCTGAGGCCCCACCCCTGCTCCTCCTCCACCCTGCCCACCTGCCTTCATTGTGTGGCTGCCACCTGTGTTATTGCAGTTGTGAGGAATGAAGGGGGCAGGCAGAGGCAGTGCCAGCCAGACTTCCGAGCCAGAGCAGCCATGGCAGTGGACTGCTGGAGGTATGGACGGCAGGCGACCGAGGGCAAAACGGAGCTATTTCCTGCCCACCCAGCCCCTCTGAGCTGCTGCCTTGTGCTGTGGAGTGAGGTAGGGGAGGAGGGAGCACAGCCATGGCTGGAGGCTGAGGCTGCCGCCACCACCACTGGGTTAGAGACCAGCGAGGAGGAGGTGGTGGAGAAAGAAGAGAAGGGAAGGGAAGACCAACGGTGGCCCGAGCCTGGTTCCTGGGAGGCTGGCGGGGCTGCATTTGTCCCCGGTTGGTGATGGGCGGGCTGGCGAACCAAGAGAGCACCGCAGCCTGGCTGGACTCGGCCAGTGAGTGGGCTGCAGGTGGCTTTGGGCATGCCTTCCTGCCTCCCCTCCCTCCTTCCCAGCCCTTGCTCCCTCCCTCTCTCCCTTGCAGCGCACCAAGTCGGGCTGGGCCGGGCCGGGCCAGGCCAAGAGAGGAGGCAGCTTTCCCTCCAGGGCACAGTGAGGACGTGATGGCCAGGGCACATGGCTGGATCTGTGTGCATTGGTAGCAGCCTTGCTGCCCTTGCTGCGGCTACTGCTACTCATCCTGAGTGGCTGCCCAGAAGGTGATGAGGGGCCTGAGTTTGCCTTGGCTCCCACCTCCTTCCCAACACAATGAAGGAAGGAAGGAGAGCCGCTCCAGCCGCTGCCACAGGAGGAAGACGAGGAGGACGAGGAGGACGAGGAGGACGGGGAGGAGGAGGCACAGCAGAGGGATCCCAGTGGTGGCACCTCAGGGTGGTGATCTGGAGCAGGAAGCATTGCTGGGGCCCTGGAGACACAATGGTCATGGGCCAACCATGGGGGGTTCCACCCACTTGCCCCTCCCTCCCCCTTTTTTCCATGTTGGCCTTTTTTTTTTTTTTTTTGGACTGTGGTCCAGCTCCCAGTGGTGTCTGGTGTGTGGTGGACCAGCCTGCTGTTTGAAAACTTTGAGGACCCACTGGCCTAGAGTAAACCTTTTGAATCTGTGTAAATCAGTCGTGTGAATATCAGGGAGATCTGTATCAGGGAGATTCAAGTTCTGGAAGGTCATTCATTGGCATGAGGTCCAACACTATGCCTTGGACTGGCTTACCCCAATGAAATATTGTGGAGATAAAGTCAGAATTCTATGAGTTCTATCCAAAGCCCTTTGGAGGAACTGCGGAACAATTAGCAGGCGAACATTGACGGGATGAAATCCTCTTTTCTAAGACTGTCTTAGACACAAAACTGCTTGGGTGAGATCCACTACAAAATCCACTGGATCATCCTTTTCTTTCAGCAACCGCGAAAAAGGAATTTCAGACTGGCCCAGCTGTTTGCACATCTGCTTAGGGATCCCTTAGGGATTCCACTTAACCACTCACAGAAGGCACAGTCACTTCACACAACCATCTGCCAGCAGAAGCTCTCCTTGCCTGAACATATGTACAATAACAATTGTCTGGGGTGACTTAAAACATACCATCTGCTTGCAGAAATGAGAGCTTCATGAGCATAACAGAGTAGCATCCTAAGTTATATTATTATTTATATTTCAAGACAGATCTTTCCATTATTTCTTCTCACTGTTTTTTTGCCCAAACTCTGTTGTTTGGCATAGTAAACCACTCCTGTCCTATTCTAACTGTGACTTACATAAGCACAGTAAGTGACAAAGTAAGCCCATGGGAATCAACATACGTTATGGAAGAGTTGAATCCAATGGGCCAAATCTAGTGCAATTTGCTATGCTGAGAAACAGGATTTGGGCCACTGTGGTTCTTCTGTGGGTGAAAACAAAACATTAGAATGCCATCATGGTCTATCAATGCTGGTTAAAAGAAAGGGAGGCCTGGTCAAGCAAACACTTTTCTTCAACTCTCTTGATAAATTCCATGTAGCTGTCTTGGGTGCAGCAATTCACTTATACTTTAAAAATAATAACTTACACAAACCAACCTCCCCCTACTCCTTTCTGCCCAGAAATTAGCCAGCATCCCTATAAGTGTGAATATTAGGCTACCAGATCACACCCAAAAGATAAGAAGAGGAGGAATGTATAGGATAAATTTATTAGGGATCCCTTAGGGCAGGCATGTCCAAACTTTGGCCCTCCAGATGTTTTGGACCATAACTCCCAGAATTCTAAGCTTAGCTTGCAAATGCCAAATGTCTGTGGGAGTTGTGGTCCATGACATCTGGAGGGCCGAAGTTTGGACATTCCTGCCTTAGGGATTCCACTTAACCACACACAGAAGGCACAGTCACTTCACACAACCGTCTGCCAGCAGAAGCTCTCCTTGCATGAACATATGTACAATAGTAATTGTCTGGGGTGACTTAAGACTCTCCCTCCTCTTCTCCCCCCTCCTCCCTCCCCTCCCCTATCCACCTCCCCCCACTCTATATGCTACAGCCAATGATATCTAGGCTACAGTCAATGAATACCTGGTATGAAATGAATATCTCATCTCATATTATATCTCACACCTCATTCTGCTGCTATATATGTCTGAAGAAGTGCACATGTACATGAAATGTTACATTAAAATATGAAAGTTGGTCTTTAAGGTGCCACATGTTTGTGTCCTTTGTTTTGTTTTGTTTTTCATTGATTTTTGCCTGAAATTTACTAAACAGATTTTTTTAAAAAAACATTCAATATCATTGATTAGTAATAAGATGATAAAGGTATGTAGTTATCAATACTGTGCTTTTAATGAACACCAAGTGGGACGGAGAAATTCAAAGCAAAGGGTAATTGTGGTGTGTTCACACAGAGGGTAGACATTATAACATTTATCACGTCTCCTACACGAGGTTCAGGAGCTAATCACCACAAGCAGACAATTGCTTGATAATGCAACATAAGATGCGAAATAAAACATTTTGCTTCAATTAAGCCATCATTAACTTTTCCCCTCCAACTTAATGTACAGCTCGGCTGTGTTGTTTTCTTGTAAGCGTTAATTTGTTGTTTCAACTTGAAGACTGGATTTAAGAGCCATGTCATCACTTGGGTTCCCAGACCAGTTCATTCATAATTGTCCATAAGGTTTTCCTGGTAATTCAGAGGTTAGGAGCCACTAACACTGCACTAGAAAATGGCTTGCTTTCCTAAATGAACTTTGAAATTTTGAAATTTCGTCGGTAGACATATCTAATGTATGAATTGCTCATCTAGTCTACCATGAACCTTCATTACAGGATAGATTACACAGGAAAAAAAATAGAAGACAAAAAGTTCAAGTCACATGAAACAAGAGACCAAATATATGTAAATGGAATATATGCCATTTTAAAAGTACATTACGATCTCTATACCCACAGGCTCAGTATTTGCTATTCACTTGTCCATAGTCTGAAAATATTTAAAATATTAAAAGAATATCCTAGAAACATATACAGTAGTACACCCGTATACACAGTGGGTTGATTCAGCTTTCTGTGGATATCAAAATCCGCTGATAAATTAGAACGCCCCATCAGCTGCAATTTGTGACAGCAATCTGCTATGTGGCATTATTTGATGCCCACCGCAGATAACTGAATTAGCAGAGTCAGTGGATATGGGGGTACAATTGTATTTTTAAATATGATGCTACTCTCTACTAGAGGGAGTCGGAGACCATTGTATATATAGTGTTTGCTTTTAAAATGGTTTTTGCTATAATCTTACACTTTTCAGCATTCAGGGAGCCTGGAACTGATCACCTGTGGATCCTAATGCATTACTAGAATTGATGCAGCTAATAGCTTGATCCCACCAAAATACAATAATACCTCAGATAATGAATGCCCTGCTAACAATTTTTTTTTCAGATAACAAATTAAAATTTCCTGGTATAGGGTTGCCTTGGATAACAAATGTTCCCTATGGGCTGCCTCAGATAACGAATGCTTCAAAAAGCCTTGCCAAAAAAAACTGTATCCAAGATGCATCGCAGCCCCTGTAGTTTGTGAAGGGGAGGGAGGAGTTAGAACATTTTTTTCATGGTGCTTTGGAGCCATTCTGAACATGTTTTGCTGAGGGATTTGGACTTGGAAAGGTAGGGAGCTAGCTTTTATTAATCTTTGCACTGCTTTTCTTTGCACTTTGGGTGGGAAAAGGCTGGGCCAGGCTTTCTGGTTTTATGCTTATGTTTGCCTGTTTAGAATGTTTTCCCCTTTGCACTTTGGGCGGGAAAAGGCTGAGCTAGGCTTGGTGCCTTCATTTTCTCTGTGTTTGCAAGCATTCTACATTAATTTGGAGGCAAAAGTGGGCTGCATTTAGCTGCTTGTTTCTCTGTTTGGATTCCGCCCCCCTTTGTATTTTGGGCGGGAAAAGGCTGAGCTAGGCAGTTGCTGGTGGGCCGGGTTCAGGGCTCTGGTGGGCCAGATGTGGCCCGCGGGCCATAGTTTTTGGACCCCTGCTTTAAACGATACATTCTTATGTTCTATTTGAAAACATGTATAAATGAATTATGCTATTCATCAAATACATGAGTTGAAAACAGGGATGGCAACAGGAAACATGCAATCCAAACTTTAGAAACCATTTAAAAAAAACTTTAAGAGATAGATCCATTTAGTAGGAGGAAAGTATAGTAAGATTTTTTTTTTGGTTCTCATTTCATCTAGCAGCTTACAAAAATCACACTTTCTGAATTGACACTCCAAATGGGACAGTTATCCTTTTTTTAATTTGCTAACATTTTGCTGCAGTTTTTTAAAAACAAAATGGTGTGTGTGTGTGTGTGTGCACGCACATGAAACTGTGGATATTGAGGAGGGAAGGAGCAAAATACAAAATTCCATCAGGCAGGACTATTTCAAGGAAATGTACAGTCAGCATACATGTGTAAAATAATGAATATATTAGGGAACATATGAGCAAAAACCATACAAATTTTATGGCAGTTTTAAATGGCATGGACATAAGATCTGGGTGAGGGGGGGACAAAAATTAAGAGATTGCTCCATAGTTAAAGTGGGACTTCCTAGAAAAGTCTAGGATTCCACTGTGGATCTTTGAAGGACTTCTGCTGTTAAGCTTTGGCACAAAGGAGAATTTTGTTGCCACAGTTGTCACTATGGTAGGCCTTGGAGTCCCCCCCCCCCCAGTCTCAGTGTTGGTGCTTGCAAAATCTATACTACTTTTTGATTAATCACTGCTTTCCGAGTGCCTCCAAAAATGCTCTGGGGAAAAGGGAGAGAGGATTACAGAAAATTATTGCCACATGAAAAGTGGCCTTGGGTTGCTATGGGAACCGTCCTTGCAGAATTAGTATCAGAAAGAGGTTAACCACCCACAGGGTTGCATCAAGGAGCCTTGATGGTTAAGGTTTCAAATTAACAAAGATTTAGAAAAAAGATTTTCCTACTGTTTGGGGGCTCAGCATTGATGTCCTAAACAAATAAATTCATTGCCTTTTAATTTTGGTCCAATTATGCATCTGATCACTTCTCATTCCATACACTTCTTTTGGGTTGACTGAAAAAAATTATCACTTTGGACCTCTAATGACTATGATGAAGGATTTGGTGCCATTTTATTCCCGGCATAAACTTTGTTCCCTCCGTTGCCCTGAAAACAATCTCCAGTTTGAAATATACAGGGGACTCCTCAAAGAACGTTTGAAATGCCATTCTGTTCCTTGTTTGACTAATGTTATATGAGTATTTGCTTATAAAAATATTAAGACTTCCTCTAGTTTTGTTATAATTGTACATAACATCTATGAACAATATCTCCTTTCTTTTCTTCCTTCCTCTCCGTGTGGCTGCATTTCTAATCAAAACCAATGTAGTCCAGGTGTGTGCATCTGGAGAAAATGAAGCTGAGGTTCAGAAGAGAAAAACTGAACTATTAAACAAATAATAATACTTGTGCAGCTGCTAATCATGTACCAAATGAAACATGAAAATGCTGACATTGCAGGACCTTTTTCTTCCTTATCTTTCCTTCAGTAGAATTTATATTTGATCAAGAAGGGGGATTTTTATGAGACCAATAAGAAACAAGATTATTTATATGCACTGACTAAAACAATTGTAATAAAGATCTGAAGGAACCAAGGCAAGGGGGAGATCAGTAACTTGAACTTCAAAGTAAGCAGGAAGCCTGCACAAAAGGAAAACAGGATAGCCTTCTGGGCTTTATCCTAGAAGGAATCCTAGAAATGTCTCAACTTGTTTCACAGTGGCCTCGGTGAAAAATGACATTGGAAGTAATCAGTTCCATCATGCAACCACATTAGATTTTGTTTTAATTGTTGCATCATACCCTCTTGATGGAAACTCAAGAATTCTACACAGATGATAGCTCTAGCAAATCCTGCATAGCTGTTAAACCTACAAGTAATTTAAGCACTGTTTCCTCCCCTGAGCTTTTAGAACAAACTAGGGACATGAGGACATGCACTGCATTGCTGGCCCCTCTATTCCCTAAAGATGATGGGGCAGGTCTGTCAAGGAACTGTAAAATTTTCTAACTGAACACTGTTAAAAATCAAGATCTCATGGAGCTCTGCCACCATGTTCAGCATCATGTGTTGCAACTCCTTTGCGCATCTTCCTCACCGACAAGGAGAGGGTAGAAGTGGAAGAGGCAGGGCTAGAGAACATAAAAAGCACGGCACCCACAAGGACATCCAGAATGATTACTCCCATTTTACAGCGGTGACAGTGGCTTGTCATTGATTGCACAACTCTGACTGTTAGGAGGCAGGTAGCTGAGAGAAAGAGAGGCTGGGATGCTCACCAGGAAACACTCCACCTTGTGAGAGTTGGGTGCAGGTCTGCTTGTAATCTTAGAAATGGTTTTTATGGAAACACGTAGATTCTTTATGGAGTGCTTCAGAGGCCCATTTTCTATGGCAGGGCCATCACCGGACCACCAGTCTTCATGGCATACCCCTTGGGTTTTCTTTTGCATTGCTTTATGTTATTTTCACCTTCTCCTTGTAATTAGAGATGGGCAACAAATGAATTTTTTTCATTTCGTTTTTCATTTTTCAATTTGTTTTGGAACGAAATGAAAGAAAAGCGAAAAATGAAACGAAATGCACTGGAAATTTTCCGTTTGTTCCGTTTTGTTTTTTGAGCAATGCATTCCTATGGGAAACTGCTTTAAACAACCTGCACCTTCCCCCTGATCGGGGGCATTGCAGGAAAGGTGTGGGTCATTTAAAATGTCTTGGAGGCACTAAGGCTGCCTCAGTGGCTCCAAGACAGTTAAAAAAATCCATGCCTTCACCACCAATCAGGTGCATTATGGGGATGGCGTGGGGGTTTAATTTTTTTTTTAAGCCACTGAAGCAAGTGGCGGCCACGGACATCACCTCTTGCTTTGGTGGCTAAAAAAAGTTTACAATTCCTGTACTTCCTCACCAATCGGGTACGCTGGGCGGGGAAATGGTGCTGGGTATTAGAACTTTTTTTGTAGCCATAGAAACAAGTGGACATCGCCACTTGATTCGGTCGCTAAAAAAAGTTTTAACCCCCCCCCCAAATTGGGCATGTTGGAAGGGAATGGCACAGGGTTTTAAAACACAAAAGCTTATATACCACCCAATACAACTTCATATCAAGGATCACATGATGAGCATGCTTTAGAGCAGGCATATCCAAACTTTGGCCCTCCAGATGTTTTGGACCACAACTCCCAGAATTCTAGGCTTAGATTGCCAATGGCAAATGACTGTGGGAGTTGCGGTCCAAAACATCTGGAAGACCAAAGTTTGGACATACCTGCTTTAGAGTACTCTGCTCCTCCCTCTCTCTCTCTCTCTCTCACACACACACACACAAACAAGATAATTTAAAATAGGGTTTCTGAAGTTTCTATTGAAGTGGTCTGCTTATATAGCGCCCCATACCACTTCAAGTAGTCTCTGGTTGGTTTACAGTTATTTTAAATTACAGTATGCACATTGCCCCACCTCAGCAAGCTGGGTACTCATTTTACTGACCTCAAAAGGATGGAAGGCTGAGTTGATCATGAGCCAGCTACCTGGGATTGAACCCCAGGTCGTGAGCACAGTTTTACCTGCAGTACAGGCATTTAACCACTGCGCCACGGGACTCCAAAACCCAAAAAGAAAAAAGAAAAAAAATGAATGTTTTATGAAAAAAAACTAATGAAAAAATCATTTCAAACAAAATGAAGAAGAAAAAAAATGAAATGAAAAACCAAACAAAATGCCACGTTGACATTTCATATCCATCTCTACTTGTAATATTACATACATGCTGAGAACTAATGTTTTACATGGAAGTTCAAGGGAGTATTAAACAAACAGTTTATGTAGGTGGGAAGGATGTGCGCAAGGCTGAAGGACAGGAAAGCCTTGTAACACTCTTAAAATTCAGCAGATTAGTGTAAATTGCATGGGTTCTCTTGGAGCTTAGGAAGTCTTGTTTAGAAAGAGATTTAAAGATTCAAGTTTCTTCCCAAGTTCTTCAAGAGGCTACCGTGAACAGCTTTTTGGGGGTTGAACATTGCAATATGGCAGTGAATACTCCAAGAATCATTATCTATCATGTTTTTAATTGAGTTATGGCAATCACAACACACTCCTAAGTGCCAAGAAGAAAACTGACATAGTAAAAGCTAGCCAACAACTATTAATTAGAAGATATATCTGTACAATATGGAAGTACTGTAAATCATGTTGTGAAGAAGTAACAATAAAATATATATCCCAATACATAATTGGTTTAACCCTTGGGTCTAAAATTGGAAGAAAAGGGAAAGGAAAATAAAAAATAACAATGTTTGTGGAGGAATTTGTTTAAATCATATATGCTTGTTTATGTTCCCTGTGTATGCTCACTACTACTAGTAGTAAGCTGCATATTAGTCAGTGGTGCTTACGAAGGGTGTGTAGGATTATTAATTGTAACAAATATACAAATCTGAGTGTGATTATACTGTGTTTTTGCATTTCTCTAAATGCAGTTCTCCCATCAAAAATACCTGAATAATGGTACAGTATCTGTTTTGAAAAGAGTTGTACAGAAGAAACTGCTTGTAAAATGGACATATTAAGGGAAGTCACATAAAAACACATGGGTTTTGGATAAGCTTTGAAAAAATTGCAAACTGATACAGAAATTGAATGAATGAAATGGTGGTAACGGAAATGTGAATGCTAGAGAAAATGAAACAGATTCATGCATCCTTATAGGTTTGTCCTTGGAATTTCTGATGAGAGACAGTACTGTTACTTCATTCCCGTCAGAATGTTTCTGGACCATCATCAAAGGAAGGCCCATGTGGAACAAATTAAAGCAGCTCAGGTCTGAGATAATGAAAGCATGAATTAACATCAGTACTTCAGCTTGTGATAAGAAGACTCAGCCTTCTCAGGAGACAAGAAGAAGTGGTCTTGGTCACAGCCATAATCAGATATTCAAGTATGGTGAGAGTTTTAGGCATACATCAAGTTTGAGTCAATGAAGGGCCTCACACTACTCTGTTAGCCAATCACAATGGCTTCAGTCAAGCTTGGACTCATCTTGTCTGTATTGAATTTCTAGTCTAGATATGGTGATGAATTGAAAAATGAATCACATTTTCTGACAGGTTTGGCCAATTTGAAAAAAATCCATCAATTTGTATTTATCATAAATATAGTCTTCCAACAAATATGAATTGATAATTTTTTAGAAAATTTGGTTTGTTAATTCATCAGGCTATAAAATGGCTCCCAAGGCACCTACAGACACTAAATATGGAGGGACAAATCCCCTAACTATCCTATACTATATATTCCTTCCAAGTTTGGTGGAGATTAGAGTTTTGTGGTCTGAATTATGCAACCCTATATAGCACCCCCAGTAGAGGTCTCCCCAGAAACCGCTTCCTCTGATTTTCCTCTACACCCCACCCCACCCAAAGTTTGGTAAAGATTGGGTTTCCCCAACCCAGTTGCTAAGGGGCACTTTCCTAGGGGAGGCCTATTTGTGGCTGTATAACACATGTCTAAAACCCAGTCTTTACCAACCTTGCAGGGATTGTACAGGTGAGATGTGACAACACTCTCTACATGTTTGGTGTCTCTAGGTACCTGGGAGGCACTTTTCTGCTGGGCCCTTTTGGGGGGGGGAGCATAGCTCAGATGTCTGAATCCCAGTGTTCACCAAATTTTCATGGCCTGTAGAAGAGAGTCAGAGGAAGTACCCCTGCATATTTTGGGCCTCTAGATGCTAGAAGGTTTTTTTTTCCTAGAACAATTTAAAGGGGAGATGAATTGATTTATCTATTCATCACTAGAAATTCATATATTCATTAATTTGTCAGCCATGATGAATCAAAAATCATGACAAATCACACACTTAAAGAAAAAATTATCCCCATATCTAGTCTAGTCATAGTTAAACAAGGAACAGACAAGAGACAGTGACATGTGGGTAGAATGCAACAAGGAAAGAGAAGGGAAGTTTATGATCATTTTGAGGGTGCCAAACTCAGCATCTCTGTACAATCTCATATTGTGGTAAGATACAAGGCAGAAAGACCTTTCAGGAAGTATTCCAGATAAACAAGTGAAGAACATTTTCTGGAACCCCCTTGCATAACAGAAACTGAATTACTGAAGGGGAGACTTGTGAATGCCTTCCCTTCTCTTCATTGCAGTACCAACACCATATGACAAAGGCCGCATAAAAGAATCAATAGGGAACAATTAACAGAATTAACATAATCAATAAGGCACAATTAGTGTTATTGATGTCTAGGCAGAGTTTGTTGACCAAGGCCATAAGTGCCATCAGAGGCCCATGTCAACATGAAAAGCCAGTCTGGCAAAGATCCAAAACCAGACAAACAACTCTTGGTAGTATTTCAGGTATACGTGAAGCTGCAGAATGACTGCTCATGTTACAATATTTGCTCTCAAAAGAAAGGTTAGGAAGCAAAACAACAGCAACAAAACAAACAAACAAACAAAGCACAACCTGTAAACATACTCAGGTTTTGCTTCAGCTTCTGAAGTGGCAACCTGCCTTGCGTCTTTAAAAATTGAGAATGTCTGCTACGCAATAAATTATGAACCATGTATACTAGTGCAACTATTTCAGATCTTCTTCTGTTCCATCACCATTCTTTCACTATTGTTACAGTTCAGGCATCTACAAGTCAGTGCTTAATGCTTCAGCCAACATCCAAAGATCCAGCTTCTTTTGGCTGCTTTTCACTAGCCAAGAGGTAAAACAGAGGATGTAGCAGTGAAGGCCATGCATATCCCTTTACTTGACACACACACACACACACACACACACACACACACAGAGAGAGAGAGAGAGAGAGAGAGAGAGAGAGAGAGAGAGAGAGAGAGAGAATGGCGGGGGGAGATAATCAGGCTAACACTCTGTGAACCTGATAAAGTGAATTGTAGCTCACTTTGTAATTCAGATTGTTCTGGTTCTGCTACCCCGCCATCCCTCTTGTCAGGATTATTTGTGTTTTTTTTGTTTTTAAGTTGTTTCACTTTGTTTTATCTGCTTATTTGGCTCTTTCACCTTGTGAACCGCCCAGAGTTCCTGTGGGAAAGCTGGTGTGGTCAATAAGTGCAATAAATAAATAAATAAATAAATGAACAAAACAGTGCCACAATATTGTTGTTATAAAATTGCTATCAATGCTTCATCTTCCATTTTCAGAGTTTTAGGTTTTGAGTGGGTTTTTAAAAATAGATTTCTAAATATTGATACTGCTCAGTTGTGTACAACTCAGTGTTTCATATCCCACTGATCACATTTTAAGTCAGTACCAAGAGAACAGAAACCAAAATGTCTCCCATCTTCAACTGGAGTCAGGTAGCATAATAGATTTCATCCCTTGGCTTTCTCCCTAAGTAAATAAACTGGCAAAAGAGAAGGGACACTTGGCTGGAAAAACTCATCTGAGAAGCATGTACTACTCTGGAGTATTATTTGATGCCTAGCTAGCAGCAAGAGATTTGTGGTTAGCTCATCCATAGGCATTGACAGGGGGTCTAGGAAGAAGGGGAACGGCAATGAAGAACACATTATTTCTTGTCATAATATCATAGAGTAAAATGCCTGAGACATAAAATCTATTTCAAATACTGCAGTATTTTTTTTCTCTAAGATGTTTTTCAACCAAGTCAAGCATGTTCAGACTAGACCCAGAACAATGAAAACGATACAATCACTAATGTGATTTTAGGCTGCATTAATTAAAAAAAAACCCTCAGTTTATAAATCATGAAAAACAGTATTTCCACTTAGTCCACATTAATCCAGCCTCATCTGGAGTACTGCACCCCATCTGCAGAACTGCACTTTAAGAATGAATTGTAAACCAAATGGAGAATATGGGGCATTTATACACGACCCCTAAACTCCGCAGCAAATGGCTGCAAGCTCCAGAGCTTACAATTGTTTCCCCACCAGCTCCGGAGCTTACAGAAAATTAAGTGCGACCACGCCCCCATAAGTGAGTCCCAGCGCACTTTTCTTGTACCTGCTCTTCCCCGGTGAAAACTGCTTGATGCGGTGTAAGGATAGTGAGTGTGGGGCTCTCCTCACTTCTGTTTGTTGTTTTTTTGGCTCCTGCCCCTTTAAGAGCTACTTTACGGAGACAGGAATGTTGCCGCGGCAAGAACGGAGGCAGAACAAGGTGAGCCACGCTCTCTTCTTCCTTTTTTTCTCCCTCCCCTCACGCAGCCAGCAGCGAGGGTGGGGACACAGGAAGAGCGACAAGCCCCTAAGATCTCTGGTCCAAATTTAAGGGACCAGTGGATCTTAGGGGTCGTGTAAAAGCACCTATGGAAAGCCTTCTGAGAAGAAGTCATAGGAAATGTGTATGCCAGGCCCAGAAAAGTGATGGCTGAAGTGAGACTTGATAATACTGGAGGACCTGTCATGTAGAAGAGGACCTGCATTTGTTCTTGGCTTAAGATGAGCACTAGCAACCTTAAGTTCGAGAAGAATACGTGTGGGTTAAGCACTGGAAAAACGTCTTCATGGTTAAAAAAGCTTAGCAAGCAACCCTGTAACCCAACGCAGAAATACAGATGACCTGAAAAGCAGTTTGGAGCTATTCCAAGTTTCTGTCTCATTGGTGTCACAAGTGTACAAGACTCAACTGGCAGGTGCTATCAGCACTGGGCTTTCATATAACTAACATCAAAAAACAGATACAGGTAGTATGACAAATGACTACCGGTGCTTTAATCTACATACAATGAAGAGTGGAGAATGCTAAATGGGGTTTTTCAAGAACATTAATCTGAATTGGTCAATGATAAGATTCATTCCCCCATTTATTATAGATATAAATGATTTCCTAAATTTACATAGGAAGTGGAGCATCAGCACATATAGAAATGATTTAAACCCACAGGGTGTGATAATTTGTAATAAATTGGTTGTGGTTCCCCCTTCTTATATTCTCATGGCTTCTGACTCCAACTGTTAAGCTCAGTTCTCCATTCTTCTGCCTCCTGGCTAGAGAAAGGCAGACTTGGTGTGGCTACAGTATGAAAATGAATTGGGAGATGGATTGGGATTTTTGAAGTTGGGTTCAAGTCATATGGTAAACTTTTGGTTTTGGGTTGGTGTGTGTGTTCTCTTGGGAAAACCTCTAACCTGTTTTTAAACTGTGTTTTATATCAGTCAAGGTGGCTACACAGGCTTTTAGAATTGTTGCATTTGAATCTTTTTCCTGCACCCACTCACTTTTGCATTAGCTGCCTCTCACAGCCACTAGCTGTTGCTGCTATGGTGTCATTTTATAAATATATATAATTGCTCGCAATCTGGTGTAGCACTAGTTCTCTATAAAGAATTAAAGCAGAGGTTTCCCTGTTGCCCAACCCACATGCCCAGAGACAGGCAGGCAGACATGCACAAAGAGAGACACAGACAAACACAGAGACATGCACAGTTGTTTGTTTGTTTGTTTGTTTGTTTGTTTGTTTGTTTGTTTTTGAATATTTTACCCCACCTTTCTCCTTGGAAAAGGACCCAAGGTGGCTTACAATGATGAGGGATAATATACAGCCCACAACATTTAAGAGATATTCAAGTTAAGGACAGGGAATTAGGGGAGGCATCTTAGAACATTAAAAGGTAACATTAAAGCTACAAAGAGCACACAAAAAGAAAAAAAATCTATTATGAGGGGTGGAAACTATAATGGAAATCACTGGTGTTCTTATGAAATCAGTCAATGCAATCATGTATGGTAATCCATATGAAAGTCACATAGGGCCTTTTCACACAACCCCTAAAATCTGCGGCAAATGGCTCCCAGATCCAGAGCTTAAAATTGTTTCCCCACCAGCTCCAGAGTTTACAAAAAATTAAGTGTGACCACGCCCACCTAAGCGCGTCCCAGTGCACTTTTCAAGTACCTGGTCTCCGGAGCTGAAAAATTTATGATGCAGATGTAAAGTAGTTAGTGCTGGGCTCTCCTCGCCTTGTGTTCCCCCCCCACTGCCCCTTTAAGAGACAGGAATCATGATGACGATGGGGCTTGGGGCGGCTTCCACCGGCAAACGGAGGTGAGCCTGTGTTTTTTCTCCCTTTTTTCTCCCTCCCCTCACGCAGACAGGAGTAAGGAAGTGCGGAGGGGGTGGGAACACAGGAAGAGCGACAAACCCCCAAGGTCTCTGGTCCGAATTGAAGTGGCCAGTGGATCTTAGGGGTCATGTAAAACTGCCCATAGTAAGTAGTCCCTTATTCAAGGAAAACTTGTCTGAAGAGGAAGGTTTTTGCCTGCTTCTGGAAAGACAGCAGAGATGGCGCAGTCCTGGCCTCCAGCAGGAGGGAGTTCCAAAGTCTGGGAGCAGCAACAGAGAGGCCCTTCCAGGTGTTCTTATGGCACACACCTGTGAAGGTGGTGGGATAGAGAGAAAGGTCTCTCCTGATGTCTTAAGCACTCAAACTGGTTCATACAATGAGATTCGATATTTGAGGTACTTTGGACATAGGCCATTTTGTGCTTTGTAGGTTAAGGTCAGATAGCTGATTGGCAGCTAGTAGAGCTGCTTTAGTAGGGTTGTAATGTGATCTCTGTAACCTGCCCCAGTCAGCAATGTGGCCACTGTGTTTTGGACCCATTAAAGTTTCCTGAGACTCTCCATCAGTAACCCCACATAGAGAGCATTACAGTAGTCCAGCTGGAATGTGACTAGGGCATTTGTCACAGTTGCCAGAGCAGGTTTCTCAAGAAATGGGTGTAACTAGCGTACTAGTTTTAATTGTGCAAATGCTCTCCTGGCCACAGCTGTGACCTGGGCACCTAGGCTCAAGGATGAATCCAGGAGCACACCCCCCACACACAAGCTACACACCTATTTTTTTCAATCAGGGTGCATCCCCACTATAAGCATTCATTTCCTTAGATCTCCTACCCAGAGCATACCAGAAATAAACAGTAGCTTAATATCAGGAACCCCAGAACATCAGCAGCTGCATTTTTGCCCCGAGCGAACATAAACACAATACATTGTTTTCAGAGGCTGAGATCCACTTATTTTTGGTGTTCCATAGCACATTCCTTCTTTTATGTAGAAAAAAGCATTCCAATGGATACATGAATATTAAAAATGTGGTTCTTATAGAAGAGTTTGTGCATGTACTGTATTCATATATATTATTTATTTCTCCCCTCCCTCCCCAGGCCTTTTATACTGCAACCACCACTTTTATACCTAGTTGTGTAGGTATTTGGCTTCTTTTTGGATGTTACTTCAGAAAAATACCTAGCTGTGTGTCTATTTTTGGTATCGCCCGGACATGCTATTCATGGCCAGAGTATTGCCAATTAAAATGTAGATGAAGAAGAGTACTCAGATTGAAATACTTACTCTGCCATTTTCCCCCTATAACACTAGGATTAAGATCATATTTTATACAGCTGTTCTGGTTTAGTAGATCAGCAAGGGACAGATTTTATTTTAAATGTTGCATTGAAATATCACATTCTAATAAGCAATTAAAGCAGCTTACAGTAAGATACTGACATATAAATGACTCTTTCTGTTTCTTTATTATTGCATTCAAGTACAAAGTAGAGCTCAAGGTGGATTACAATCTTTGTGAAACAACAACTGAAGCCCTTTTTGTGCAGGTATGGCATAAAGGCATAGGTATGTATGCTTGCTGAGCACCATTAGACCAAGGCAACAGGGAATGGTGCGACTGCACAGTCAGTTGCACCATTCCCATTGTGACAATTGCACAAGAGGTTGGTGGAAATGCTTCACAGGCAGTACTTCTTCCCTGGTGGTCTTGAACTACCACGGGTGCCATGTCCAGTTATACCTGCTTAGCTTCACAACAGGATTTCGGCAACAAATCCAAACTCAACCGTAAAATCATTACAACCAAATGAAACCAATCGTACCACAGAAATCACCACAATCTGTTATGTATACAATTAACAGTGACACAATACAGTGAACATTATATGCCCACATAAAAATACAGTGGACCCTTATATAACAAGTGGTTTATTGAACAGAAAATCCACTTAAAGAAAAAAATTATGGAGATTGGGGTAAAATCACCTAATAGAATCGCCTATGGGGCAAATACGTACAACAGAAAAACGGTTGTGATTAGGGATTATAGTAGGACCACTGTATCCACTGATTCAGTTATCCACGGTTGGCAGAGGAAAAAATTAAATAATTTAGCAACCACAAAGCAAGCTGTAAAGCAAGTTGTTGTCACAAACAGCAGCTGTAAAGCAAGCTATTGTCACAAATAGCATCTGTAAAGCAAGTACTGTTACAAAAAGTGGCCATAAAGCAAGCTACTGTCTCAAAACAGTAGTCATAAAGCAAGCTACTCTCAGGAAACAGCAGTTTGGGGGTGGGTGGGCAGGCATTCTCTCTTATCCATGGTTTTCATTATCCACGGGAAGGTCTGGAACCAATCCCCAGCGGATACCGGGGTCCTACTGTAATCCATTTTCAATGCATTCCGATAGGAAATTTGTACAAAGGAAACTTTGCTTAACAGAATTTCATTTGGAATGAATTAATTCCTTTATACAAGGTACCACTGATTTTTTTAAAATATTCTTCCTAAATACAGTGAAAGCAGGAACTGATGGCAATTCAGTTGAAGGGAATAAATTCCATAGCCTGGGAGCCACACAGGAGCAGCCCTGTCCCAAGTGCCTGTTGGTTGTTATTTCTTTAAAAAGCCTCCTCCAAAGAGCTTAACATCTGGACAAATGGACACTTAAAATAGTCAGACACTTTAGCTGTTTAGAGCTTGAAAAGGTAAAACCAATACCTTTAAGTGGTCCAATAAGCAACTGGCGATCAGTGCAGCTGTTTCAGTTATTTTAGTATATGAATCAAAATACCCGGCACACCATTTAGCAATCCAGCTGCAAAATTTTGTACTCTAAGATTTTTTTTAAAAAAGGAAAGATACAACTTCATGAAGATAAAATGCAAATAAAAGAGGTCAAAACAATTTAAAAAGCCTTGGAGTTTAAAATGCTATTCGCCCAGGAAGATGGCAGAGAGAATTTCAGGTGAGCAGTTCTGGGAAGATCAGTCTAAAATCAGGACACCACTGTTGAAAAGACCTTCTGCCCACTAACCATCTCAGCTTGATGCATACTTCAAAGGGACTAACCTCAGCTGCAGATGGACAGACATATTTGAAAAATAGGTGATCCTTCAGGGATAGCCTCTGGTTCACCACTGGTGGATCATATCCTGAGTACTGATGGGCTAGCAAAGGAATTCCTCCAGTCCAAGTCATTTGAAAGGTGGAGGGAAGATGATCAAGGTCAAGCTTGCAAGAATATGAGTGGAATCAGAGCTTTGGTCGTTACCGTTTTATATCTTTACAGTCTCTGAGTACTTGCTGTTGTTCTTTACAATGCTGAAACAAAAGCCTGCATAGAAAACATAGGAGAGGGGGTTGGAATCAAAAAGTAGACATTGATTGAAATCCTGTTGCCCAGCATAGTAAGTCACAGCAGGAGTAGGCCCATTTGATTCAATGGAAGGTACAGAGGAGGTGGTTCACCCACTCAGATTTTCACTTACTCAGTAGGCCTTATATGCTAAACAATGAGGTTTCTGCCATTGGAAGGTGAGCAAACAGGCAGGCCAGCAGAGGTTGGGAAGGAATGCAGAGGAAGTAGCAATGGGAAGACATCCCCCGAACCTCATATTTTAACATTGATCATAAAGGGAAAAATGGGGGCAATATATTGCTTGACATCCCTAACAAGGGGATGTACATCCTTACATCCCTAACCAGGGAACCAATTAGGCTGTAGGTCTGGACCTCCGTTGCATATTTCAGAGCTGACCCCTGAAGACTCATTTGACAAGAGGTGCATGCCCAACAGTGTGTGTTGGGTTGCTTTCTTCCAAAACACCCCCTTGAAAGTTCTAAGAACTCTTTCTGAAATTCAGAGGCCCTTCACAGAACACCCTCTACTGCAGAAAAGTTAGCTGGTGCCATAAGTCAATTGGGGGGGGGGATCTCTCTCTAAAATGGACCTTGGGGGTGGCTGTGAGTTTTGTTAAATCAATAGTACAACAATGTATGTGTCCTACGAAGTGGACAGACAATAGTTTCCAGAATTTGTAACACCTGGCTTGAGTTTGGTCTTTTGAACGAAACATTACTATACTTCTAGGCACCACATAGTATTTGTGAAGCTCTTCATAAAAGTAAGCTCTCCTCTCTGCCTCTTTTTATCTCATTTATGACACATACGAAGAGCAACGGGCAAACTGAAGTAATATTTCAAGAGTCATGGGTAGTCAGTGAATGAGGAAAATAAGCTGATCTTTGTTTGCTGTTCCATATGTTTTTGACTTTTCTTCTTTTAAAATGGGTTCTGAAACTGACTTTCTTCATGAATAATGTCCTTGCATTCAAAAGTCCAGTGTTTCTCCTACCTTGCAGGGGTATTCATCTCCTTGTTCCTAGTATACTCAGTGCTGAAGATTGCATTCAGAAGAGAAAACCCAAAGTTGCCTGAAGTTGCCATATGCAGGTGGGAGAAAATGCAGTTGTACAAGCATCAATGTCAGCAACATCTACATCATCTTCATCTCCACCACTCCTACTCTTACTACTAATGCTAAAATTATTTATACTTCAACTTTCAACATCCCAAGCCTTCATGTTCTTACATGTTATTACACAAAGTTGTGTTATTAAAAAACAGGAGGAAGTATTAAAACATAACCATTCATAAAGGTTCTTCCCACAAGGTAAGTTGGTGGTAAGGAATACCCATCTCTCTATGGGGACAGAGAGAGACACCCAAATTTATGTATTTATGTATGAGTGGGAATTTCTATTGTTTTATTGTATTTCTTGCATTTTTCCATTTGTTTGTAGAATTGTAATTATGTTTTGACGGGCTGTGAACTGCCCAGAAAATGTTTACTATGATAGGCATTATAGAAGTCATATCTATCTATCTATCTATCTATCTATCTATCTATCTATCTATCTATCTATCTATCTATCTATCTATCTATCTATCTATCTATCTATCTATCCAGTTTTATTGGTTGTGGTTAGCACCCATAGAAATTGATTTCCCATAAGTAAAATCATTGTAGCACTTTAGATGACAGCTAGCAGCAGTCAGCAGAGAAAGCTGAGTTCCAACAGCAGAAGTGCCCTTATGTTAACAAGTGCTAATGGGAATTTTTTTCCCCATGCAGATTTATGTCATGTAGTCATTAGCTTTTAATTTGGATTTATCTGTGCTGAATGCAGTGCCACTGGTCGGGTAAATGGCCAAGGTAGGTGCCCATCAACAATAGCAAAGGTTCTCCTGGCACATTGCAGATGGAGTTCTGAAACACGTGAGCTATTCCTTTCTATGGAAATGAGCTGAACAACAGAGCCCATACCAGCAAAACATTGGGGTAACATAATAACTTGCTCTGTGGAAAGGAATTCAGATACATCTACTCCCTGCTCCTCATCCCCCAGATTCTAGGAACAAACTTGTGCTTGTTGTTTTTTTAAAGGACACCCCTACATGCACTGTTTATGGTTCATCTGCTCACATTCTTCCTCCCTAAATATGTTTACCATGCGGGAGGTAAAGGTGTACAGTGTTCCATTGTGAAACTGTTGCTGCATAAAAATGGGGATCAGCATGTTTTTCTTCATCCATCATTGCTTTGTCAAAACATTCTGGAGTTGTATGTTTATGCCAAGTATTTGCAAAATTAGAGAGGTATGAAATGAAGGACCTATGTCTGAAAAAATGCAGTATTTGTTTACAGTTTAAGGATTGTTACATTCATATGCAGGCAACTCAACTCAGCATACAAGTTGCTGAGATGTAAATAATGAGATAGTGTTGGTGCCTTCATGTTCTTCTTTTGGCACCTGAGAAGTGTTTGGTCGGTCACTGGGGAACAAAATATGCAGGACTATGCCTTGATTTGATCCATTGGGTCCAATACTTATGTTCCCAATTAAACATATTTAAGCTCACGACATTCCACATATCTAAATGCTAGCTAGAGGTACCTTTGGGTGTGGGACAGAATTTCAGAAGTGAGAAGGGCATTGAAAGTTACACTGTGTGCTGCATACCCCGTTTAGACACATTGAGCTTATTAAAACCTGAGTGAATTACTAGTTTGTAGAAAGTAGGGCTGTGCATCCGGACTGACATTCAGATTCAGAATTTAGAATACAACTCTTTGGATTTCGAATACAGATTTTTTTAAAAACTGCAAACTACAAAGCCATTGTTTTTCTCTTAAACAACAACACCACAGGGAAAGGCAAAATATTTTAAAAGGTTTCCCTGCATCCTCTGACACCCTCCTAGTGATTACAACCTGGCAGAAACCCTTTGATTTGTAGTCCTTCAAGGATCATGGGTTGGACTTGATGGCCTTAGAAGCTTCTTCCAACTTCACTCTTCTAAGATTCTGCCCAACAAAAAGAGTACAGAACAACATCCAGCAGTGCCTTAGGTATTAGGAAATGTCTGTAATAAGCATACTGATTGAACCCTGAAGAGTGGGGAAATGCCAGCAGGAAATGCCAGCAGCTTTGGGAAAGCAGATTGTACTGAGATATCCCGGGCAGCCTGGGCAGGCAGATTGGAGCAGTAGATAGTCCATGGTGAGTGGGAACCATGCCAGCAGCATGGGGCACAGCACAGTTGAGTGTGCACAATCTTGGAGTCGTAGTTGGAAGAATGGAAGAGGCAGAAGGAGGGGGCAGCAGACTGAAGCATGACACACCTAGTGCTGTGAGCAGAGTGTGCCATTCTCTCTTACATAAAGGGGAATTCAGGGAAGCCCAGCAATGCCAAGTTGACCTTAAGAAAATGTATTTTTTTCCTACAGATCCAGGTTCTAGGCATGAGCGGTGTGAATTAACAGTACCCCTTCTCTGAGAGAATTCTCTCTCACTGGGCACACTAGTTGGTGGGGCAAGATAGCAGTCCTGCTGCCACCTTGACCCAGCCTCCCCAAGATGACTGTGTTTCAGTGTCTTTTGGCTTGCAAGTTTCCTGCATGTACTCCTCTACACTCTGATGTGGCTGATGCTGCTCTTGCCCTTCTTTAGGATCTTTAGGAGAAAAGTGCCTCATTTATCACCTTTTTTATGCTCCTTACCCTACATGGATTACACTAAGATGTTAATGGAACATGTCTGAGGTTACTGGATCTCTGGGTCTCAGGCTGTTCCCTTGTTCTTCTGGGGCGGCACGCTGCTTTGTTGACGGCCCACTTTGGATATCCTCAGACCTTACGTGCTGTCTTCAGGTGCTTGTCTTCCTTCTTCTTGGCTTCTGTGGAGGTGAGCATGCTCTCTGCTCTGTGGTTTAGGGTTCTCATGACTCCTCATTTGTGTTGTAATGGATGCTGGGTGTCAAACAGTAAGTACTAATCTGTGTGGGTGGGTTTCCTGTAAACTTGTACTCCCAGGCCATGGTTGGGTCTGATGATGACTGCACAATCCAGGAAAGCCAGCCTGTTGTCTTGGGTGTCTTCCCCTGTGAACCTAATATTAGGGTCCACTGCATTTATGTGGTCTGTAAAGGCCTGTACTTCCTGAGTCTTGATTTTCACCATCTACATACCAGAACAAGTGGGATGGTGTTGTCCCTAGGAAGGTGTTGAGTGACTTCTTCTCCACTTCTTCCTTGAAGTTCTACTTGAACTTTTCGGTTCTGTAATGGGTAGAATGTGGTTCTTGCCTACATTTGCCTAGATGGGCTTTTTAAATGTCCTTTCTTCTCCAGGTGCATTTAAAACCATATGCTAATGCAAAGAGGAGGCTTCTTTTATATTTTTATCCTTAAATTGGGAAACTGTTATTTTCCCAGGAATAATACGTAGCTGCTGGAATTTCAAATAGGAACATGTCCTTGCAAAGACATATACAAATGTTATTCAGCAGATAAGCAGCATAACTTCTCAAACAGCGTTTTACTCAAGGCTGATTCTATTTACTTCTAGCAAGTTATTTCCAAGTAACTTCTTTAAAAAAAACAATAAGAACTCTAATTTATCTTTCCATTAGCTGAATGAATAATCATTTTGTTCCTTTCTAACCATGCTCTGAGCTTGTTGAAGGCTGCAGAATTGCTCTGAACATAAGGGATCAATTTTCTGATCATTCTCTTACATTAGTATAACTTATAACAACAGCCCATTTCTCCATTATGTGAAATTGCCACACCAGTTATGTCAGTTTGTTTCTCATAACCTTCAAATCTAGTTCTGATGACTTACTTCTATTATTAGCTCATTCTCCCCCTCTCCTTCTCTCTCTCTCTCTCTCTCTCTCTTAAAAACCCAACATAATTATTTTTATTCTTCATGTACAGAATTGTTTATTTCTGATACAAGCAAGGAGGGCAATAAGAGGTATTTGTGGAACAAAGCAATGTCTGGTTTCTTACATAATGTCTGAAGGCTCCATACCAATCCTGCTGCTATTTTTTCTGCCTTTTCAGATACAACAGAGGTAGAAACTTGGGTAGGCTCCGGGTCCATTTTTATTTCCCTGGGGTTATATACTATCCAAAAGAAGAAAAACAGAAGTGGTTAGAAGTCCACCTCCACATTTGAAAACAGGGTACATTGGTGGTGGTATAATCATATAGGGTAAGTGATGTATTTAAAAGATGGCATGCTCTTCCTATACTCTCCCAGGCACTGTAGTTCACTTGGGGGGGGGGTCACCCAGGGGAAGGGGGAAAAGAGGCCCAGAGGTCCCAAAAAGCAGTCTAGAAGACAGCATTTAGACGCATTAAACTGTTGGATAAAAACAGTGATGATGGTGGTGGTGTTTAAGAATAATTTCAGTATTTAAAATTCTTTTATCCACCCTCTTTTAGTGTTAAAAGTTTGGAAGACAGAGTTATAAATGGTAAACTGGAAAATTCAAAGCAAAAAAAGAAAACAAAACAAAAAAGTGACTTGGCTATCAAATCGAAAGCATGGAAAGGGGCGGATGAAATTCATAAAGATTATGCCAGATTCTTTGAAGAATCATCTCACCATCTTTCAGCTTTCACCTTCTGGAAAGGCATCTGAAAAAGTGAAGAGACCAGCCCTTCACCCCCTCTGTACATACTTTGAAACCAGATGTTCTGAAGCCATATCTAATGGGAAAAATACACTGAACGACATGAAGATATGGGAGCAGCTGGCAAAATAAATGTTGGTAAATGTACTGTACACTTTGGATTCACAATCACAGCAGTCGTTTTCTGTGACAAACCTGGAGAGCTGGCCCTGACAGAATGTGAAATAGCAAACACAGGGAGTTAATGTATTTTGAACTACATGCTTAGATCACTAAGCCATCCCCTCTAGCTAAGAAAACCTTTTTAATAAAACAAAAGGTCATTAGAATTAAGAGCATAAAAGCATACAAATGATAGCATAGATGTAGATCCAAGACCATATGATACAACATAGAGCAGTTGGCTCTGTTTTGGAATTAAAAATTTAGGCCCACTCAGGGGTTCTTTTTCAGTTTATACCCAACCATCTCATCTAGATTGATCGATGTCTGGCTGCAGTCCTCAAGCACTTACTCCAGAGTAGTTGCCCTCATGGACACCTCTAATGGGAATGCTTCAAATCTTCTTTCTTGTGGAAGAAAAACAGGTGGGATGGATGCCTTCGTTTTAGCTCAGTGTGACAGACCCCCCCCCCCAAATAACAGAAACCTGCAATGAACTGCAACACTGTGTTTCTAAAGGCTGAGAAAGTTATCTTTTTAGAATACATCTCCTCTAATGCACCTGCTAGCATGGCCAGCGGCCATCCCAAATGGAAGACTTGTTGGGTTCTAAAAAGGCAATTAATCCGAGCATTGGCACTAGTCTGAGTTTCCTCCAGTTTCCTCATTTGTTTGCCAGAGATGACAGGGAGACATGAGAGCTGGCACCAGCACCTAGCGTAGCTGGGCAGATCCTAGGATCACAATAGCCTGATAGGACTGGCAGTTGATGCCAGCTCCAGGCCTTCCACCAGCAGCTTGGCTAGGGTGCTTCCTTGCCATGGTGAAGACAAAATTATTGATTTGTTCTGAATTCTGCATAAGCACCTGGGCAATGAGTGAGATCCCACTCCTGAGTAAATCATTTAGTGCTTGGTTTTCTAGCGACATAACTTTATGGGAAGCAAATATATTCAAAACACAGAAGCTAATGCTTACAAATTGTGCTCGAGCTCCTCAGGAGATCTTTCACTAAAGCGTTCTCTTGAAAAACAAATCCTGGATTGTATGATTGAATAACTCATAACTCATGCTGGAATAGCACATGAAAAATATCAGCTGTCAGAAACTTTCTTCTTGAAATGAATAATTGTTCTAATAATCAACAGCAACTTCCCAGCTTCTTTGTGCATAATACATTCTTGGACTCAGCTTAAGTGGACTTAAAAATATGAGGGCAATTCCTCTTCCCCTTCAGAAACACAGTAAAAAAAATCTGCTTGGTTTATGAAAGGGAAATGACATTAATTAGCCCCCTTAGGAAGTCTCTGGTGGACATTTGTTCACTTAAAACCAAGGTAGATTTTAGAGGCAATAACCTTTTTTTTTTTTTTTTTTTTTGGGAGAAAAATTCAGACTAATATCTGGCACTGGGTTGGTGAAGGTTTAACATGAGATTCGTCTAGAGAAATTACTAGCCACTACTTTTACTCTTTTTCGGGTGTATGAACGGCATGCCAGATGATTTTTTTTTAAATGAAGAAAGTATGGGTAGGATACCATTCAGTCACATTCAGGTCATGAACTTTCCCTGCAAATCGTAGACATCCATTAATGATTATTATTTCTACAAGAATAAAAAGAAATTAATATTTTAAATGACCATTTAACCATTCCACCCTACTGTTATGAATATCTTTGAAATGAAATTGGCAAATGAATTCTTAATGACTATATTTATATGGAAATAACAGGGATTGGTGTTTCATTTCTTTTAATTATTTGAAATGGCAACATGTGCTTTAAGGGGGCCATGCTTAGGGTGCAAATGATCAAACATTTCCATTCCCTCCCACCCCAATTAATGAGATCTGTTTAACAAGGAAAATTACTGATATATTCAAAATGAAGATAACATTATTTCCCCTCCTCCCCTGAAGCTGCAAAACTATCGGTTTCCTGTCATCACAAACTTTCACAACAGCACTATAATTGAGAATAAAGGACATTGCCTGTAATGTAAGGAAAATGTCAGCATTTGTGTCTAATAGCTTGGTGATTAGTCATAGGCATGATAATTAAACCATGTGTACAGTTTTGGAAGAGATCAAGGTAGTTCAATTAAAGGCCACATACTAATAGCCAAATTCTCACATTACAGCACCTCCTCAAATGGTAGAAAATGTAGCTAAAAGACTACAAGCAGGATGCACAGTAGGAGGCAAAATGTGCTTTGTTTTCTTTCTTTTTTAATCGCTGGATTAGCTAAACTACAGTGGCTGAATAAAATAATGGGTTTTCTTGCTGCGTGTGTATGTGTGTGTGGGTGCTCGCTTTATTCTCTGAAGGGGAAAAGAAGCTATGTGGCAAAGAATCAATTTTCAACAGATTTGAAAAATACCACCTGTCAGTTCAAGAATGGAAGGTTAAAAATGGAAGATAAAACATTAAAAAATACATTCAAAAAATGATCCCAGCCATGTTTCAGCATTGAAGTGGCAGGGGTACCTTCCTCCTGCAGTTCTAGGTAACCCCCTGAAATTTGGAAGGGTCTGGGGGTCAGAGGGCTGAGTTATGAAGCTCCAAAGGGGGTGCCCCTAGGAAAAATAATATTTCTAATTGGAATTGGAAGCCTAGGGGCACCCCCTTTGGAGCTTCATAACTTAGCCCCCTGATCCCCAAATTTCAGGGGGTTACCTAGAATCGTTTGAGGAAGCTTCCCTGCCATTTTGGTCCTTTAGGACACAGGGCAGCATAGCATTTTGTTTCATTTTGTTTCATAACGAAACCACATTAAAAATTCATTGCAAACAAAATGAAATTACTACAGAAACAAAACAAAATGTTATTTTTCTGTTTCGTGCCCATCTCTAGTAAGGAGTCTTCCAAATGGAGCATTTGTACTGCCTTATGCTGCCTTCCCTCTTTGCTACTAGATATGGGATTCTTGGATTTTCTAGACTTCTAGACTTCAAATTAGAAGGATGGGAGGCTTTGCTAAATTTAGCACCACCCAAGTGTCCTGCTTAGAAAGAAAGCTTTCTGGAGCTGGAACAGGAAGCTTGGGCAAAGCTAGGCCTGTTAGGCCTCAAATCCTTCTAACTAGTAGAACACTCGGAATGAAAAATTACAGTATTTGGCATCCAAATAGTTCAGCTCCATTTCTACTTGCCACTTTCTTCTGAAGCACTATGGGATTTACTGACAATTACTAGGACCTTTGTCCAAAATTATTTATTTTATTTTATTTTAGAGTATTTTTACCCCACCTTTCTCCTTGGAAAAGTACCCAAGGCAGTTTACAGTAATGAGGGATAATATACAGTCCAGTACAATTCAGACATGTTCAAGTATTGAGAACAGGGAGTTGAGCGACATCTTACAGCATTAAAAGACTGGCTGCTCCGCCCGGCCTCGTGCCGCGCAGGGGCGTCTTTGCCGGCCGGTTGAAGGAGGCGGCTATTGGTTACGCTATTTGCGTAGCCTACGCCCGGGGAGCACGCCCTTTATAAGTTGTCAGCGCGCTCCCCTCAGCCTGCCTCTGCAATCAACGGTTTCCCCGCCCTCCCGCCACGGTTTATCATGTGCTGGTGATGCTTTGCTGGTCGCTTCGGGGCCGGATGGGAATTTTTGACCATTTCTCTGATTGGCTTTGAGCGGTGGTGTTTTTTCGCCCATCCCACCATTCACATATTGGCGGTGGGTGTTGTAGGTAATAACCCCGGTCACAACTGGCGGGTAGCGCATAAAAAGTTAACCATTTAGGTCCCAAATCTAATTACATCTTCACGTCGTCGGCAGCCTTCCATTAATAACCCAATAGGATTTAGTTAGGGAGCAAATAATAATAATAACCCAAAACCCTAGGAGGGCTGCCAACCTTTAATCAAGCGTTGATGCCAAAAGATCTCGTTGGCATCCTCACTGCGGCAGTTCAACGGGCCGCAGGAAATTGGTGGAGTAACGGGACCTAATCAAGTTGTTGTTAACATTTTGATGATGCGCTACGGCTCAGGCCCTCCTAAAGTTATTATTCATTGATAAGTAATTTAAATTCGTTACTGTAGTTAATAAAGTTGTGGCCCTTATTTAACCCAAGCGAAACGTGTGTCACCTCTTTCTTTCAACCTGGCCCGGCAAAACATTATGTTAAAGCTACAAGTAAAATCTACATGTAAAAGTTATGAGTGATGGAAACTAACACTGAAAACACAGTGTGTATGCAATCACACATAGTTATAAGTGGTTATAAACACAAAGTCTATGTGATCATCTATGGTAGAGTCATATAAAAGATTCATATAAAAGCAAGGCCCTGCTCTGTTTGTCCTGTATTAATGGATGACTTTCAGCTCCTATAGCAGGATGATGTGGTCAGGATCCTTGGAGAAGTGAGGGTCACCAGAAGTGTGTTGAATCCTTGCCCCTCATGGATCATAAAAGCTGCCAGAGAATGTATGGTTAGGAAGAGAAGTGAATGCCTCCTTACAACAGGGCAAGATTTTGGCATGCTTAAAGGAGGCAATAGACATGGGCACGACTTGGTGAAATTTTTGTTTTCGTTTCCGTTTTTTGTTTCTGTTACGTAACAGAAACGGTAACGATAATTAAGCTGTCAGAACTCGAACTTGAACCGAAAAAAGAAAAATTTGATCGGTTTTTTCGTTTTCGTTTGTGGCATCGCGGCGATCGCGCAATGCGAAGCACAGAAAAAGTTTTTAAAAGTTTTTTTTTTTTAAAAAAAAACCCGACTCCAGGCCAAAAAAGCAGGCAAAAATATACCTGCCTGAGGCTTTGCCACCTACCAGAGGGGTGGTTTCTGGGGGTCCCCGGCCTTTCCCCCCTCTTCTCCTGTTCTGGGCTGCTTGCACCAGGCTGGGGGGGGGTCATCGTCATCGTCTCGCCATGCCATGCGGTGGGGGGGATCCAAAATGGCAACCGCAATTTTTCTTTTGAAATTGTGGTCAAAAAACACACCAAATCACCACAAAAACATGTGAAATTTATTTATTTTAAATGCCTGAATTAGTAGCAGCAGTGGGGTTTTTTATAGCAATAAAATGTCGTATTGATTTTATTTTATTTTATTTTATTTTTTATTTTTTTAGACCTGCCCATTTGGGCTGGGCATGGGATGGAACCATGCAAATTGTTTGAACCATTCCACCAATGGCATCGCCAGGTTTTTGACTGATACTTCTGGATGTCTCGGAGGGCATAAAAAGCCGAGCCACCTTCCAGAAATCGCAGTCGGGTGTATGGATGTGGTTGAGGGAGGAAGGCTGGCTGCTGGTGCTGGTGTGATCTGATTGAGATTGAGGAGGGAGGTTGGAGGCTTTAGGATTTAAGTTAGGCAGGCAGGGAGGGAATTGAATTTAGAAAATATTTTCTTTGATTCCCTGCAGCTTTGTCTGCTGAAGGGAATAGCAGTTTATTCTTTATTTCTTCTCTGGCAGTTTGTGAGGATTTTTTTCTGATATTGGATAAAGGGGGAGGTTCGACTGGGAGTGGGAGGTTTGGATTTATTTTAAAAATATATTATATACTACCATTTATTTTCTATTTCCCAACTTCAATTTGCTTGCACACACACACATTTGGGGTGCAAGCCAAGAACAGAACCTCTATCCTAAGTGATATCCTAACTGCTCACTCGCCCACCCACCCGTGCCGCCACCCGCCTGCGGCCCGCGCCGCCGCCTGCCCACTCGCCCGCCCGCCCCGCCCGCTGCCTAGGGCGCAAAAACACCTAGCGCCAGCCCTGATTGCGGGACGCCCCTATGCTCTGGGAAGTCAAATTGTGCTAAATCACGGTGGAAACGACAAACGACAAACGAAAAACGACAAACGAAACGACAAATTTTTGAAAAAATTCACGACAAACGGAAACTACCCGAAACGGACCTGTTCCAACAAACAAAAACTCGAAACGTCATTTTTTTCTGGTCATGCCCATGTCTAGGAGGCAATAGTAAAACCACTGTTAAAAAAAAGCCCTCCTTAGATCCAACAATATTGAACAATTACCGACCAGTATCGAATATCCCATTCTTGGGAAAAGTCTTAGATCGGGTTGTGGCTTTACAGCTCCAGAGGTTTCTGGATGAGATAAACTACCTGGATTTATTTCAAACTGGCTTTAGCCCTGGCTATGGAACTGAGACGGCACTGGTTGCATTGGTAGATACCTTATGTAGGGAAATGGATAGGGTAATCTGTGTCCCTTTTGGTTTTACAAGACCTCTCAGCTGCTTTCAACACTACAGACCATGGCATCCTCCTGACTCATCTCTCTGAAATGGGAATTGGGAGCACTTCATTAAAGTGACTCTGGTCCTTCAGGAAAGAACACAGAAATTGGTGTTAGGTTATTCATGTTTGACACCACGGCTGCTGACCTGTGGCATTCACCAGGATTCTGTTCTGTCTCCTATGTTATTTAGCATCTATATGAATCCACTGGGAGAGATTATCAGGACTTTTCGGATTAGGTGCCGCCAGTATGCTGATGATACCCAGCTCTACATCATCTCCAGATTCTGAGGGAGCTACTATCTCAACTTTACATGAATGTTTAGCTGCAGTAATGAACTGGATGAGGATGAACAAAATGAAACTGAACCCAGATAAGACAGAGGTGCTTCTGCTCAGTTGAAAGGGAGAATAAGGGATAGGGATGCAACCTGTACTGGATGGGGTCACCCTCCAATTGAAAAAAGAGGTGCACAGCTTGGAGGTACTCTTGGCCTCATCATTGAGATTGGATGCCCAAGTCACAGCAGTGGCCAGGAACGCATTTGCACAATTAAGGCTAATACGCAAGGTACACCCAATTCTTGAGAAACCAGCTCTGGCTATGGTGACACATGCCCTAGTGATGTCCAGGCTACACTATTGTAATGCACTCTATGTGGAACTACTGATAAAAAATCTCAGGAAACTTCAACAGGTCCAAAATGCAGCAGCCAAATTGTTGACTATGATGGGGTACAGGGATCACATTACACCCCTATTAAAGCAGCTCCATTGGCTACCAATCAGCTATCAAGCAGAATTCAAAGTGCTGACCTTAATCTACAAAGCACTGTATGACCTGAGTCCTACCTACCTCAAAGATCTAACATCACTGTATGAAGCATCTTCAGTGTTAAGGTCGTCAGGAGAGGCCTTTCTCTCCATCTTGCCACCTTCACAGGTACGTTTCATGGGAACACATGAAAAGGCCTTCTTGGCTGCTGCACCCAGACTCTGAAACTCCCTCCCACTAGAGGTGAGGACTGCCCCTTTCTCTTCAGGCAAGCTTTCCCTGAACGATTGTCTACCTATTATGTGTATTTTATATGAATCTACTATACATGATCTCAAATTTGTTTTCCACATATACAATCTTTTCAAAATTGATAAGATTCTGCTCCTTTTCCAGCTTGCTGACTAGTGTCCTTCAGCTGCAGAAGTTCTGCGCTCCCTCAAAAGTAATAATTGGTTTTGATGGGGTGTATATTAGAATACGAAAGATATATCTACTGTCTTTGATCAAATGTGCAAAAACAAACAGAATCAGGAGTATTGGTCTGATTCTGGGGTGACTGCAAGATAAAACAAAAAAACTGGTGGCCACTTAGGTGGAGGAAAAAAGCCTGTATGGATTATTTGTGTTCTATTCAGCATTCATGAAGTTAAAATATTGGTTCTCCCCCACCATTCATTGCAACAAAAAGTGTATATCTTTAAAAAAAACAAAACCAAATAGTGTGTGTAAGTACTGTATGTAGAAAGAAAGAAAGAAAGAAAGAAAGAAAGAAAGAAAGAAAGATAGATAGATAGATAGATAGATAGATAGATAGATAGATAGATAGA
>JAHTLZ010000129.1:28550831-28586735 GCA_023846285.1 Phrynocephalus versicolor | reverse complement strand
CACACACACACACACACACACACACACACACACACACACACACACACTGACTTCAATACCATGTGACACTATATGATTTCCAAATCAGTTCCATCTAGAATGGAGCTTATAGTGAGGCAAATGCCGATATAAACAACCCATTAGTTTTAATATGTTGATTCACAAGTTCCTCTGCTTTGTGTGTGTGTGTGTGTGTGTGTGTGTGTGTGTGTTTGGACATTCATTTCTACCTGTACTGTATGTAGTTCTGTTTCATACAGAAATATGAATTTCTGTGCATTTCTCTTTATTGCACACATTTCTAAATGTTCTACTGTGTTTGAGACTTACACTGAAAAATTCAGCGAATTATCCATTCCAAAGGATAACTTCATTCTGATCCACACATTCGTCCAGGAGATGCAAATCAAGCCAGTTTGCTTTGAAATGGAGACTGATCAAAATCCTCAAACTTTTTTTTAGCTTATGTCCTGTTTATGCAGCTGGCAGTGGGGGGTTAATACCAGACAAGCATATTTGTATGAGTGTGGAGCCCAGTCTTTTTCTTCACTGCCAGGCGTGAGTCCTACAATTCACAAAACATAACCTAAAGCTGAAATTCCAAGGCACTAACCTATCCCCATCCAGAGACTCCCTGGCTGAAATCCTGATGCTTAATGTAGAAAATTGCACTAGAGTAGGCTAACTGAGGGCCTTTTCACACGACCCCTAAGATCCGCTGGCCACTTAAATTCGGACCAGAGATCTTAGGGGTTCGTTGCTCTTCCTTCCTACCCACCACTCCGCACCTGTCTGCTGAGGGGAGGGTGGAAGAAAGTGGGAGAAAAAATGCAGACTCACCTCGGAGAAGCTGCCGGAGCTCTGTGGTGCTGATTCCTTCTCTTTTGTTTGCTTTTTCCCCCCTCCCGCCCCTTCTCTTAAAGGGGCGGGAGGCAAAAAAACAAACAAACAGAAGCCAGGAGAGTCCCGCACTGACCAGATTAAATCCGGACCTGGCAATTTTCACCCTCCTGGAGCAGGTACAAGAAAAGTGCGCTGGGACGCACTTAGGTGGGCGTGGTCACACTTAATTTCCTGCAAACTCCGGAGCTGGTGGGGAAACCATTGTAAGCTCTGGAGCTGAATCAATGGAGGTCTGTTGAGCCAACTCCCTCATAAGCAGCATCAATTCAAATAGCTCTACTCTACTTGAGATTTCTTACATTACGTAACAAGACGTCAGCCGTTGTCTGGGCCCTCCTTTCAATTCAAACACATTTTTTTGAGTGCTTGTTTTTTCAGATGGACAGAAATGGGCTATTCTCTTATTTTAGCATGCTGCTTACTTTATTGAGTAATCAGTACTAATTCTTTGCTCTTTATAATATGTATTTTTTTTCTTGGCAGACACCCTTGCTTTCAAGAATGTGTTGTGTACAAAGATCAAAATCATGATCTTGTCTAATAACACCAGAGGACCATAAAGTTGCTAATCCTGGATCTTGCACTGATCTGCTTTGTGGCTAATATGCAGCCATCTTTTCCTATCATTGATGGCTTTCAATATTCTCAACTAAGCCTTTAGATGAGACGCTTTAGCCTTTTACCTCCTTCATCTCTCAAGAAGATTTTTCTGGCAAACAAACACATACCAATTACTGAACCTTGTCATTTGAGCAAAAGGAGGGAGGCTGAGTCCTAATGAAATTTTATCTGATCTTTCTTTCACAGATTCTAAGCAATTTCGTTCATTATTTTTGAAATATTAGTGGCTATACCCAGAACTGGTCTATGCAGGCAAACACCTTAACATAACAAGAATACTGGTGTAGATGAATATGTATAATAGAAAACCATCAAAGAGATTTAAGAGGTTGTCTTAAAGGGAGGGGCACTTTAGCAGCATACCAGATGCTTGCCTGGATTTTTAAAGACTTGCACCCCCTGAAGGGCCAACTTCTAGTAATTCTTACCCAGATGCTTGTGAAGGGTAATGGGTTGGCTAAAAATTTATGTAAATAAATAAAATAAAATAAAGAAGCAAAGCAAAGTGTTCTGAGTATATACTGCTGCCCCATAGTGCTTCAAGCACTCTCTGGGCAGTTTACAATTTAATTGTGCAGGCTACACATTAAACATGGGCACGACTCAGCGAAATCCTCGTTTCCGTTACCGTTCATCATTTCTGTTACGTAACGGGTAACGGTAACGAGAATTACTCCGCTCCAGCTCGAACCCGACCCGATAAAGATAAATTGGGTCTGATTTTTCGTTGTCGTTCATGGCATCGCGGCGATCACGCGATGCCAAGCAGCACAGAAAAAAAGTTTTAAAAATAAAATTAAAAAAACCCGATTCCCGCCGGCCATAAAAGCAGGTGAAAATATGCCTGCCTCAGTGAGGGCACCTACCAGAGAGGGGTGGTTTCTGGGGGGGTCCCCAGCCTTCCCCCCTCTCCTGTCCTGGGCTGCTGGTACCAGGCTGGGGGGGCATCCTCGTCATCTCCATTTGCCATGCGGTGGAGGGGGGATCCATAATGGTGACCGCAATATTTATTTTTAAATCGTGGTCCAAAAACCCACCAAAGCACAACAGAAACATTTGAAAATTAGGTATTTTAAATGCATGATTTTTTATTGTAGCAGCAGTGGGTTTTTCTTGCAATAAAACGTCTCCATTGATTTTATTTTATTTTTATTTTTAATTTTTACACCTGTGCATGCGCAATGATGGGCTGGCCATGGGATGGGACCATGCAAATTTTTGGAGCCATTCCACCAATCGCATGGCCAGGTTTTGACTGAGACTTCTGGGTGTGCCAGAGAGGGCATTAAAAGCCCACAAACCCTAACCCTAACCCTAACCCTAACCCATACGCCAGTACGCTGTCCTTCTTAGTGGGTCAGAGGCACCCAGAGGTGCAGCCCACTAACCCACCCTAACCTTAACCGTAACCCTAAGCCTAGCCCTTACCCTAACCCCAACCCTAACTGAGATCTGTACGCAAGTACACTTTCCTTCTTATTGGGTCAAAGTGAGGCACCCAGAGAGGTGCCTCGCAGAGCCCACTATCCCCTACCCCTACCCCTAACCTGTATGCCAGTACGCTAGTACACTTCTCTTCTTAGTGAGTCAAAGTGAGGCACCCAGAGAAGTGCCTCGCAGAGCCCACTATCCCCTATCCCATTCCCTAACCTGTACGCCAGTACGCTAGTATGCTTCCCTTCTTAGTGAGTCAGAGGCACCCAGAGAGGTGCCTCTGCCACTTACCCCCCACCCTAACATAATGTAATAAATAATGTATGGTACGCGGCAGCTCCGCGAAACGCTTCCCTTCCCTTCTTAGTGGGTCAGACGTCAGAGGCACCCAGAGAGGTGCCTCCCAGAGCCCACTTACCCCAACCCCAACCCCAACCCACAAACGACAAATGACAAATGACAAACGGAAACAACAATTTTTGAAAATTATCGCAACAAACAGAAACGACCCGAAACGGACCTGTCCCAACAAATGACAACTCGAAATGTCATTTTTTCTGGTCGTGCCCATCTCTACTACACATTGCCCCCCCCAAGCAAGCTGAGTACTCATTTTACCAACCTTGGATAAATAAATAAAAAAATCCCAGTGTTAAGTCACAATTCCTTTGCACACTGGTTCAAGCGCAGTTGGGGGTGCGCTTAATGTCTCTTATTTGTCATGTTGGAAAAAGAACAAGCATTACGGATGTAAACAACTATAGCCCTTTATACATATCTCAAACCCTCCCCTTTTTCCAGAAAATGCTTAAGGTGAGATTGGAACAATATTGATAAACAGTGATTTATTTTTAGGGGGGGAAACCCATTTATTTTTTTTTGGGGGGGGAACCACATAAACAACTAGGATCCAGGCCAGACTCCATTGCTGCCATCTCCCACTCCTGGTATAAAGAGATGGTACAGGTGGTGGTGTTAATGAGGGCCACACTTTATTAGTTCTTATTTTCAACCTCCCTTGTTCTCCAGAGGAGTCTGAACATAGTACAGATCCTTGTGGCAGATACCAGGGGTTTATCTTACCTCTTCCCTATCCCCAAACAGGCAAATGTCAAGCCCCTGGTCAGAGCTGTCCACTAAAGAGCAGCTACCTGGCTAGCTAAACTGGGAGACTCTTTCCAACATCCCACTGTCCAACTTTGTTGAACTTAGGTGGGCTGTGTCCAGGGCTGGCCTTCATCTCATTCATCCTAGATGGTTGACAGAAAAAAATGAGGCTTTCACTTTTAGCACTTATGATATATCTAATTTAGAGTAAATTTTCCCCACCTCATGCCATACAAACATTAGGAGAATCAGATGCATAAAGCAATGGGGACGGAAGGTTGACAACCCATTTCACCTACATGGTTCCATTTTCTTCAACAGCTATATACCACTTTCAACTTCTAGAAAAAGTATTGTGAGTTATGTAAACTAAGAAGTTGATATGTGGAGTTGATTAATATGAACACATTGCACAGGTTACAAATTTGTCATGGCAACAAATCTGGGTTAGCTCAGTGCAGGTGTCTTATTTTTCACACCCTGTACATTAAGGCAGGGAGGAGAAATTTGCCCAAAACATTTTTTTCCAGAAAGTAGTGCTGATATGCCAATAAAATATACACAAACTCATAAGATCTTGACCATCAGAGAGAAAACTTCTGAAACCTTTCTTTCTTACTTGTAAGAACAAAACAAACAAAGACTTATATCCCCAGCAATAGTGGAGAACATGTATTTGCCTTTTTCTCCCAGCTGCTATTTCCCTCTCAGGGAAATGATTAAAATCATCATCCCTCAAAATCACTTCCTTGGTCCATCCCCCAAGACTTAACCATATATTGACTCCCAGTCAAAGATCAACCAGTGGATATCACTTTGCAAAGTTTTCTTGGAAAACACAAATAATCCATTTTCCCTTCCATTAAAAGCAAAGCAAAGTGTTCTGTTTATATACCACCCCATAGCACTTCAAGTACTCTCTGGGTGGTTTACAGTTTAATTATGAAGGCTACACATTGTCTCCTCCTCCAGCAAGCTGGGTATTCATTTTATCGACCTCTGGAAGATGGAAAGCTGAGTCAACCATGAGCTTGCTACCTAGGATTGAACCCCAGGTTGTGAGCATAGTTTTAGCTACAGTACAGGCATTTAACCACTGCACCACGAGGCTCCTACTAAATAGATGTTCAAGGCATTCCATATACCGAATGTTCTAAAGAACCATCTAAATTATTGTATTTTTCGCTCTATAAGAACGTCTTTAAAAAACACATCTAGTTTTTGAGGATGAAAACAAGAAAAATGTTTAGCCTAAGGTTTCATGCTGCAAAAGGGGAGGGTTGCAAAGCAAGTGATTTGAACTGTGGAATCCAGGCTGCAAAAGAGGAGGCTTGCAAATGAGGTGATTGGGACTGTGGAATCCAAGCTGCAAAAGGGGAAGGTTGCAAATGAGATGATTGAGACTTGGGAATCCAGGCTGAAAAAGCAGAGGCTTGCAAACGAGGTGAGTGGAACTGTGGAATGCAAGCTGCAAAAGGGAAGGCCTGCAAACCAGGTGATTGGAATTGTGGAATGCAAGATGCAAAAGGTGATGCTTGCAAATGCGGCGATGGGGACTGAGGAATCTAGGCTGCAAAAGGAGAGGGCAGAGGCTCTGTGGAGGAAAACTCTTTGCAAATACAGTGATTTTTGAGTGGGAAATCTTAGTGGCAGAAAGGGCGGGGTGGGGAGTGGCTCCCTGGAGGAAGCCTCTTTGCTAAGGAGGTGATTGGAACGGTGAAATTCCAGCTGCAGCAGGGGACGGGAGAGGATCCGTGCAGGTAACTTCTCTCCAAATGAAAATCTGTGATACATATGTAGCAGGGGCTACTGTATTTGCTCTATAAGGTGCAAAAACATTTCCCTTTACTTTTGAGGGGGGAGTGCATCCTATAGAGTGAAAAATATGGTGTTTCATTTAGGATTTTGAAAGTTGTCATTTTCTTCTTGATTCATAAAACACTGATTGAAGTTCATGAGGTCAGCTGATAGTAGTGCAATCACAGCAGCTGTAGGAATTAGAACTGTCAATGGTGTCCATTAATTTTACCTGATAGGATTCTGAACTCTCTTACCAGGTGAGAGTTTTTGTTCCATACCTGCAGTGCTATGATGGCAGGCTGGGGAGAATGCACTTCGGTGAGATACAGATCATTAAAAAGTCTGACAAATTGCATTGCCAGGGTTGTCTGAGAGGCTTGTGATGTATTGAAATTAAATTCCAGGCCAAACAATACGGGCAGTGACACAACTTGGCTGTTTCCTACAAGACTTGTTTCCAAAACTCAATAAGAAAGACTCTGAGAAGTTCGACACATCCTGAAGTGGAAATAACAAAATAACTGTTCCAAGGAGAAAAGCTGGAATGAGTAAGAAACTGGTGGTGGGGGGGGCATGGATATGGTGGTCCTTAGCCTGGTGTGCTTTAAATTTAGACATAGCTCACAATTAAAGAGAGCAGTAGCTCAGGTGGTGAGTAGACATGGGCACAGAGCGGCGAAATTCTCGTTTCCGTTACCGTTTGTCATTTCCATTATGTAACAGGTAACGGTAACGAGAATTACTCTGCTCCAGCTCGAACCCAACCCGATAAAGATAAATTGGGTCTGATTTCTCGTTGTCATTCATGGCATCACGCGGCGATCACGCGGTGCCAAGCAGCACAGAAAAAAGTTTTAAAAATAACAAAAAAAATCCCAATTCCCAGCCAAAAAAGCAGGCGAAAATATGCCTGCCTAAGTGAGGGCACCTACCAGAGGGGTGGTTTCTGGGGGGGGGTCCCCAGCCTCCCCCCTCCTTTCCTGGGCTGCTTGCACCAGGCTGGGGGGGTCATCCTCGTCGTCATCTCAGTCTATGCCATGCGGTGGGGGGGATCCAAAATGGCGACCACAATATTTATTTTTAAATCGTGGTCCAAAAACCCACCAAAGCACCACAGAAACATGTGAAAATTAGGTATTTTAACTGCCTGAATTTTTATAGTAGCAGCAGTGGATTTTTCTTGCAATAAAACATCTCCATTGATTTTATTTTGTTTTATTTTTATTTTTATTTTTTTACACCTGCGCATGCGCAATGATGGGCTGGCCATGGGATGGGACCATGCAAATTTTTGGAGCCATTCCACCAATCGCATGGCCAGGTTTTGACTGAGACTTCTGGATGTGCCAGAGAGGGCATAAAAAGCCCACCAACCCTAACCCTAACCCTAACCCATACGCCAGTACACTGTCTTTCTTAGTGGCCCAGAGGCACCCAGAGGTGCAGCCCACTAAGCCACCCTAACCTTAACCGTAACCTAAGCCTAGCCCTTACCCTTACCCTAACCCCAACCCTAACCCAGATTTGTATGCAAGTACACTTCCCTTCTTAGTGGGTCAGAGTAGATGCACCCAGAGAGGTGCCTCCAACTCCAGACCCACTCCGTCCCTAAGCCTAACCTGTACGCCAGTACGCCAGTATGCTTTCCCTCTTAGTGAGTCAGAGAAGCACCCAGAGAGGTGCCTCTGCCACTTATCCCCAACCCTAACATAATGTAATATATGGTATGCGGCGGCTACGCGTTACACTTCCCTTCCCTTGTTAGTCGGTCAACTCAGTGGAACCCAGAGAGGTGCCTCCCAGAGCCCACTTACCCCAACCCCAACCCAAACGACAAACGGAAACAGAAACGACAAATTTTTGGAAATTTCCGCAACAAATGGAAATGACCCAAAACGGGCCCATCCCAACAAACGACAACTCGAAACGTCATTTTTTCTGGTCATGCCCATCTCTAGTGGTGAGTATTTTATACATCATATGAGGGATGATAGAAATCTTTTTACGTTATCTGTTATCTAACTGCAAACTTGCTTTAAATTGTTTTCAGCAACTGAGTTACACCAGAATGTAACTTGTATGGCCCAGGACCCTTGCTCTTAGAACCTCAGAACAAGGTTTCCCATCTTAATCCATTCATATTTTTCAGGGGAAAAATATTTTTAAAAAGTTGTCTTGCTCCTGAGCTTTTGGAGGGCAAGGAATGGAGTTCACCAGTTTTTAGAACATATTAGTGTTCTCGAGGAGGGAATGAGAGAAAGACTACTTATTTCCTTCCTTCTGTGGAGCATGGAGAGAAACGGTCAAGGGTAGTTCACTAGGAAGCTATATGCACTTCCTGCAGCAGTGCAATCATTCAAAACAATCCATCAAGAGCCATTTATTTTTAAAATCCTTGGCTGATGCAAATTTTGGAAAGTAAGCAAGCCAACAAATCACAACTTCATGATTCACTGTCATTGGGACTTACCTGGTGTAAGTAACATTCTGTCACCTGGACTCGACAGAAACAAAGGTGCTTGAACATGAAGAATGGTCTCAGCAAAATAAGGATTTTGGTTCAATCCATCAGAAAGACAAGAAGCTGGCATCAATGGACAGTTACTTAAAAACTGACAAAGGCCTTGTCTTGGATGTAAAAGCATTGATCAATATGCTAGCGAGTTTCTGCTGAATGAAGTGTCTCACTCATGGTATAAGGTGGAAGCATGCCACTGGGGTTGCTGTTGTGCAAGTGGGGGTGGATTTTCTCCACTAAGCTCACTGCTTGCACCAGTGCAACACTTGGCAGTGGCACGATCGCTTGTTATTAGGCTGGCAAGGCTTTCCACTCAAGGGAAGCACTATAGGATACAACCACTGACACTGAAATATCCATTCCACCAGTTGAAGTTACAATAACATCCCTAAACTTGAAGTTGGGTTAGTTCATAACCTTGAAAGTTTAACTGAAGTAGAAAACAACCCACAAAGTTGGCTGGGAGCCTTCTTAAATAGGGCCATTATTTACAGCTTTCATATTACTGTCTGTATCAGTAGCAACTTTTACTTAGGAATATTCAATATTAATTTTTGTAGCTCACATAGTGACTCTGCTTTCTAGGGGGCTATCTCCTGCCTTCTCTCCTTTTAAAAAATGGGAGCAATTATTTGTGCTTATGAGAGCAGTGGGAAATGCAGCACACTAAAATACACACACACACAAAAGCATCAAATTATCCACAGGCAAATTACCGAACAGACACAACCCCGAAAAACATTTGCTCTAACTACCCTGCTGCTGACCTCCTTTTTAAACTGACCTTGTGATTTATTTGAACAAATGAATCATTCTAGCAGAGCTTTTCCTTGTTGGCCATTCTACATTTTTCTGGAGGAAAACCCTCCACCCCCACAATCAAATAGTCTATAATGCTGAAACTGATGCTTTTGGATCCAGACTTCAATTTTGGAACAGTGCACTTAGTGAACAAAGGTGCTGGTGTGAAAACATACCTGAATACAAATAAAAGCTGCAAGAGAAATACAGTAGCACCCCCATATCCACTAATTCACATCCTCAGATTCAGTTATCTGCAGATGGCGAGTGGCGGTGGGGGGGCAGGGATAGAAGTGGTGCACCAGCCTGGGTGGCACAGCAGCAGTGACTGCAGAGGCCGCACGGCCCACCTGGGACATCGGCGGTGGTGGGGAAAGAAAAGAGGTGCCCACGCTGCCTGCCTAGGACATTGGCAGAGGTGGCAGAAGAAATGGTGCCCGCATTGCCTGCCTGAGGCCATGGCAGTGGTGGCGGATGAAGAGGCGCCCACACTGCCTGCCTGAGACCTCAGCAGCGGTGGCAGAAGAAAAGGCACCTGTGCCACCCGCCTGAGGCCTCAACAGCAGCGGCGGAAGGAAAGGCACCATGGGGCTCATGAGTACCAAGTATCAATTCTGAGCCTTTGGTACCAAATTCCAAGTCCAAGTCCCTATTTAAAAGCAAGATTTCCTCCTCAGAGAAAAGAGATGGGTGGGTTCCAAGTCACAAGTCGACCCTTAGTCCTTGGGTGGGGGGAACCCCCCAAGTCAAGTCTGTGTCAAGTCAGCAGTGAGACTTAAGTCCGACTTGACACATGACTTGAATCCCCGTCCCTGAAAAAAAAAAAAACCCTACCACAATGGTTTGTAACCATCTGACTAGTTTCCATGCTTCAAGTGCTGAAGTAGAAGTTGGAAAATCTGGGTTCAGGCACTCACTTAGCCCTGAAGCTCACTGGGTGGGCCTTGACTCTGTCAGGAAATAGAACTGATGAAGGAGTGGAGTGAGACCACACCATTATTCTTTCCTCAAGGCCTTTGAAATATGTCAGTAAAAAGTTGGTCCAGCAAAAGCGGACATCTATGAAGCTGTCAGCAACAAACATTATAAGACATTATGATCTGCCAGTTCTTCACCACCAAAGAGTTGCCAGAATGCATTATCACAGGGATATTGCCTCAGAAGAACCTTAAAAAGTGCCAGGAATTTGCCACTTGAGGTTCTACCTGATGGTAGGCCTGGTGCAGACATACCGCATATCCTTTTGCTCTATTTGGTGTCAAATTCTATTATCTCCATAGAGTTAATTAACTTATGAACCAAATCAAAATAAGAAGGTCTTAATCAGTAGGGTAATAATCTACTACATCTTTTAGATTGATGATTTTACTTGAAATTTGTATTGGTTAAAATAAATTAAATTGCAAGCATGTCATTTTTTTTTTTTTGCAAAACTCTGATCACTGAAAGAGAAAATGCATTTCAGCATCAAATACGGAATCTAATGCCATCTTTCATCTGGTTTAATATAATGGTGAATGGGCAGTCAGCTTTTTGATAATAGTATAATCCATGGTCTGATTCATCCCCCCCCTCGCCCATTTATAAATAGGAAAATGTAATTCTCAACTACATAACATCTAGAATTGAGTCAAACATTTAAACATTTTATTAGTATAATTTTATGTGGTTATATTCTTAATTATATTGATCAACACCTACAGAAATTTAGATTCAAGCTACTTAACAAATTAAACCACCAGCAAATAAATTGAGTGTGAAATACCTGCTTTAGTGTTTGTTTTTTAAGGGAAAACTCCAGTCAACCTGTCCACCTGTAAAAAAAATCCAATACAACCAGTTTAACTCCAGGTCTCTATTTCTACCACTCATGTGGATCTTTTTTATTGTTATGTTATTTTTAATTGAGTAAGGTTTCTAAGCTGTTGTCAAAAATCAGTCCTTCAACAGTACTGGAAAGACCTCAAAATGTCTTATATTTTACCTCTGAAATTAGATCTGTACTGAATGGTATTAAAATGGCAAAAATAATAGCTGGCTCGCTGTTGTTATCATTTTTAAATTCTTGCACCAATGAACTTCAGGGTATAAGTGGAAAAACAGAGTCTTCTAGGAAATGATGCTTTTCTTTTTTGGTCTTTGTTGCCAAGCACTATCTGATCCTCCGTGAATCTGTCAGAGACAGGAAGCTGAACTTGATGGGCCTTTGGCCTGATCCAGCATGGCTCTTCTTATGTTCTTATGTGTTTGTGTGTGTATGCAGAAAAGTCCTTCTTCGAAGAGGGAAAGTTCAAGGGAGCAGTTGTTCCTCAATACTGCGATTTTTGTACTGCTTTGGAGAACCACACTTTCATCGGTGACATTAGGCTTCTCGTATTCTGACTGGGGGGGGGGGGACAATCTGTTTCCAGTTCTCGTGGAAAGTGTAGGACCTGGCCCTTCTCTGGCTCCAAGTACCTCTGGCCCACTTTCTGACAATGTTCACCTCGAAGTGTTTTGACCCCTCCCCTCATTATCTACAGCTTGACAGTCTTGGTGATATTAACAAAAATATCTGCTAGAAAATTAGCACTTCTGAATCCCTGTTTTGCATCCTTCAAATACACTGTCAGAATGCTTTTGTCAAAAGTGGCAGGCGACATCACGGTGGTGATAATAAATGCTCTTTGATTCAAACATCTTTGTGCTTGTAGTACAGCCCAGATGAAGATCTCATTTGTTCTGCCAGTGACAAGTAATCTTTCCAAGTATTATTTTTAAAAAAACAAAACAAAAAAAATTCTGGAGGTTTGTTTGGTTTGGTTTCGTTAAGGAGAAAGAAAGAACTTTCCAAAGCCTGGAGACTGTGTGTAAGCTTCTCATTCATTTCTTCCCCCTCCCCCACCACCCCTTTTTAGGTACCATGGTAATGAAACAATTTTAATCATTGCCACCGCAATGTGAATTATTATTACAGAAACCCCCTGCTGTTGAGTTAGGCAAAATTAACCCCCCTGTATGGGGTATTAAAAAAACAAGAACAACTCCTCCACTAATTATTGAGCAAATTGGAACAAAGAAAATGGAAAACAAAGATGTGCTGAGGAAGATGCTGAGGTAGGAGGCAGTGTCATCCATTTTGAATATTGATCTTTTCGTACAAAAATCTTCTCTCTCTCTCTCTCTCTCTCTCTCTCTCTCTCTCTGTGTGTGTGTGTGTGTGTGTGTGTGTGTGTGTGTGTGTGTGTGTGTGTGTCCTCAGAATCATTCCATTAAAGTTGAGGGTTTTTTTTAAAAAAAAGCAAACCCACCCACCCATTTTGTAATTAGTTTTCTAAAGCCACAATCTCTCTCGTCATCCAGACTGTCGAAATCCAAAGGCTCATAATAGAAAATGGAAGATATTCTAAAATGCTTTTTCAATTATTTCCCAGGCGATCAATATGGGAGGCGTGTGGTAATTCTCTGGATTACTCTTGGAAATTATTTGTGTCTCTTCCTTTTGCTCGAGTGACAGGGAAATCTAACTAATATAGCTGGTTTTGTTGGAGGGGAAGCATTTCTTTGGATGAAAATGACACCATGGTCCAGGTTGCAGGTCCCATAAGGAACACCCCGAGCGCCTCGTCTGTTTAAATCACTGCAAAGCTTGCATTTTTCCACAACTAGTCCTGCTGGCTTCCAATGGGCAATGCATCATGCTGTTGATGTAAGAGCTGAAATGAAGACAATCAGCCCTGAGAATCCACCAGAGAAGTACTCACGCTGGGCGCCATTTGTTTCTAATTGCTTCATGTAAGTTAAAGTTTGAGGGAAAATCTCCCAAAATGGAATGAGCACATAATAATAAACTCTGTTTCTCTTTTTTTAGCTTGTCAAAGGCTTTTATTTGTTAATTTGTTAATTTGTTTTTTTGTTGTTGGGTTCTGCTCATTATTCTCTTTTGTGTGCTGGTTCCCACCTGGCTTCTCACCCCTCTGGCATATCCATCGTACTGACCCATCAATAACAGTTCAAATATTGGCAGGGATTCCTTTCCAACCCATCATTTTGTTTGCATTGTAAAACTAGGGAAAGAGTCTTCTCATCATCAGATGTGCTTGTAATTTGGTACTTCCATAGTCTTCAATTGTCAAAAATTTTGGAGCAGAATTTTATTTTATTTTATTTATTTTTATTGCATTTTATTTCTTTTCTTTTTTCAGGGGGGGGGGAGAGATGTATTGAAAATGACACAAAATGACAGGGTTTGTAACCAGTGGGCTTTCTGGGGGAGGAAGCAGGGCTGGCCCAAACATTAGGTAGTAGGGATACGATTCGGGGATGTTCTGAATCCTAATTATACCCCAATTGTCCATACTGGGAGTCCTACCTAACTTGTAGCCACCTTACAAGTACATGAATGTAATGTGATTAGGAAAAGAAGCCTAAACCAGAAAGCTTTGAGGCTTACCTAGCAGAAGCTCTGCCCAAACTTCCTTCTCAGAAAGAAATCTTCAAGCTAGCATTGAGGCAGGAAGGGAAAGTATGATTTAGCTAAGCCTAATTTGAGCTTTCATTCAGGTATATTTTTTTTTGTAAGGACCCTGCATGTTAGGCAGAACTCCTGATGGAAAATTAGGGTCGTTGTATTCTAAAAAGCTGAATGTATGTTAATTTTACTATTATGACCCTATATCTATGCCAGATATAAAAATCTAAAATGCAAACATAGATTATATAATATTTACAACCAATAAATGCAGACAAAAATTCAAATTGCAATTCAGTGTGAATTCCTCATCTGATTACTGCAGTGAACGAATCACCTGTGTGCTTATTATACGAGTCGCTGCATGGAATTTTGCAACCTTAGCTGTAATTTCACTTGAGGGATCAGGGAGGAGAAAGGAGATGTAAAATTTATTGGATCTGCCGGGGTCATGTTTTAAAGCTGGGGAAATAAAGAGATTGTGCAAATCTTTGTAAAATATGCAATGGAGCTGGACATGTTCCATGGTTTCCACTATACCAAAGTGGCAAAGGTAAAACAATAAGAGATATGTATCTTCCGTCTAGAATGGATGAAGGCAGAGCCTTGAAACAGACCAGGGTGAAAGCTCTCTCATGTCATGCAAATTCTAAGTTGTGAAGGCAATCTGCTGGGATGAGGATCATACTGTGATTCCCAACCATTGAGTAATATGGGTCCGTTATATCTACGATCCACTTGCTAATAATCTTTTTGGCTTTCATAAATTTGAGGTGTAAAAAAAAAAAAAAACCAGTTCAGAAGCCCGTATAACTACAATTTTCCCTCCCCTGTCCTTTTCCAGCCAGAGGCATGGTTATCTATGAGAATCAGAGAGTGAGAGCCAGTAGGATCAAATTTTAACTTCAGCCAAAGATTGATTATTTGAAGCCACACACTTGTTTCAAGTGGAACCATTAAAGCTTCTAATCTGGAAGGCAGAGCATTAAGGGGTGGAAAATATGAAGATCCCACCCCTATTAGGCAGAGTGAGGAAATTACATCAAGCAGTAGTTGCAATGAGAGGGCAAACAGGTGTGGGGCATGAATGTAGGTGGCCCAGATATTGTTTGGTTTATCATTTGATGCAGGTTTCTTTAATGTAAAGAATCTGAGAGGGGGCATTCATTGAATATCGAATAAATTGAAATGGGCACATCCACCTATTCCTAGTTGAGTTGCCTGCCTGATACCTCTCTAGCTCATTTTTAGCATTCCTCTGAAGGAGGGGGGGGGAGCTGCTGTATGGGTGGAGTTGCAACAGGTTGGCTTTTCCCCACAGATCTTTGCCTCGGTTGGTACAGTGTCTTGGGCCAGTCCTATTTATTTGGCAAACCAAGTCCTGTGGGAAATAAACGGTGGTAGGGAGATTGAGAAAGGCTGAATACCCACATACAGAATTCAATGAAATTTCTTAGCAAAATACGATTTTTTTAAATAAAAAAAATCCTTGTAGACTTTTATGCATTAAGTGGAAAAAACATGTCTTTTGGCATGCATTAATACATAATGCTTTCAAATGTAGCTCAATTTATAGTGCAATAGTTATCTGCTTCTTTAATAATACACTGAATTCATCATTCAGAACAGGCTGTGAGCTCAGCCCTATGTAATGACGGTGCCAATGATTAGCTAGTCTTGGTCTGAGGCATGAAGACCTGGTAGCATTCATCAAATCTCTGAAAAGCTCTAATCTCTACCTGTAACAGTAGGTGTTTGACATGTATTTTCATATAAGAAATCAGGCAACTATGATCCTCCACTCCCAATCAGTGACTTTTACAGTTGCTGCAATGTGAAGCTTATGTCAGACAAGATGATAGAACACTGTGTATGATTACCAAGTACTGTAGTAGCAAATGCCCAGTATGCTTGTGAAGAAAGTCAACGCCAGCTTGCATGCATCCTTCTTCAACTATGGTCTCTAGAACTGGACAAAGTACTCAAGATGAGGTCTAGCCAAAGAAGGGCATAGAGGGGAATTAGTATGTCATGTGATTGGGATATTATGCTTTTGTTAAGGCAGCCTAAAACAGCATTTCCCCTTTTTGCCACTGCTTCAGATTATTTCCCTTTATTCAACTTGTGCTTAGGGATGGGCACCATATAAAAATGACACACTGTTTCATCATTTTGTAAGGTTTCAAAATGTTTCAATATGAAACCAAACAGCAGACAGCGTATCATCAAGAAATGAAATGACATTTTTGGTTTGGAGAAACCGAACCAGGGAGCTGCCACCAGATCTCGCTTTAGGCAAGGGGCTGCAGTGAGATCCGGCAGCAATTTCCCTGCTCAGTTGTTGCCACCACCACCTAGCTGGGTGGCGGTGGGGCGAACCAGAGAGTGGAGGAGGGAGGCTTTTGAATTGCCTGCCCCAGCAGCTGCCCTACTCCACTCTCTGGTTCATAGCAGGTCTGAGAGGGCGAGCACGGACATCAGCGCTCGCCCTCTCAGACTGGTGCTGCTTCCCCACACAGCAGGGGTCTGAAAAAGTGAGTGCTGATATCACCCCCTCCCCACATACCAACCTGTCAAAAAAAAAGCCATGTGGGAGGCGGGGGGAGGGGAGACACAGCAGAAGGGAGCAGGCAGTGGTAAAACAGAGCAAGCAATGGGAAATTAAAATGAAGCGCTGCTTGCTCCATTCTGCCTTGCCACCTGCCTCCCAACTGTGGGTTGTTGTTTTTTTTTTTTGGACATGTCAGGATGTGGGGAAACAATTCAGAACCTGCTGCTACCCAGGTGGGTTTTTTGACAGGTCGGGCTGTCCCCCACCTGTCAAAAAAACCTGGGTGGCAGCAGCTTCTGAATCATTTTGTTACAAAACTTCTATTAAAAAGTCATCTAGTAACAAAACAAAATGCAATGAGTAACGAAATGAAATGAAACGAAACACTGATTTTCCATTTCCTTGTAGCCTATATTTCCAAGATCCTTTCCACATGCAGTATTGCTGAGCCAAGTATTCTCCATCCTGTGACTTTGCATTTGGTCCCCACCCCCACTCCAGTTGTAGAACATTGTGTGTACCCCTGTTAAATTTTTTCTTCTTTTTTCACTTTTTTGTAAATAAGGTGTATTTGGGTGTGTCATTACAAACAGCCACTGTGACACCAACATTTTAGAGATGGATAAAGACTGGCATACCAGCAGTCCTTTTTAGCTGGACTGACAACTATTTGCAGGTCATAAAAAGAAAATGGCAGCTGTCAGCCCAAGGACCATTCAGCCGTTCTCCTTGACTGCCTTAACAGGACAGCATAGAAATGTTGGGCTAATTCAGTACCTCATTTCATAAATAACCAGGAATCATAGAAGGCAACATTAATCCTCTCGTGCTGTTGCTCTCTGCTGTGTAGAGCCCCTCTGACTTGTTTCATCATGACTGCCACATATTTTAACAGAGTGTTTGAGAATGTCCCATGAGACCTACTTATGGTAGAAGGCTTAAGAGCTCCATTCACAGTCTTAAGGAAAGACATTTTAGTCTTAGGGTAGATTAAACCCCTGGGCTAAAAATAATAACATACAGCTGTGGATTAAACCCCTTGATTAACTGTATATAATGTCACAATCTTCTTTCCTAATTTTCAATTGTGGTGGCATGGGCCATTGCATCTAACCCCTCATGAATTTTGCATGGAAATATGTATCTAATGCATGGAGGTGAATGTATGGATCTCCATTTATTAATGTCTATATAATTCTACTTGAGATTAAGTTTGCAGTACTTGGATTCAAATCAAAAGATGATTCCATAAGATAAATCTATCTATCATTGTACTTTCCTGAGATCCATAAGGAGGTTGGAGTAGCAAAGGAAACGTTTTGAATTTAGACAAAAATTTTGACAATCTTTTCAAGAGTTTGCATTAGTGGAGGATTTTTATGAGGGATACATGGTGCATTTGAATAAGGAATGGTAGATGACTCAAGCTTGTATCATTTACATTTGCCTTCATTAACTATGTGATAAAACTGAATGTAAACTATGAATAATGTTTTCCCCCTCAACTACTGAGTACATTTTATTTCATATTCTGTGCTTGTTTCCCCTTCACTAATATTGATGGAAGTTCCTGCTGGCTATGAATTCATTATAGTCATAGATATTTTTTGAGTGAATATATGTGAATAAATTCAATGTTCATGACTTCTATCTACCTACAAAGCACTATACGACCTGGGTCCTAGCTACCTCAAAGAACAGATCTCACAGTATGAACCAACTCAGGTGTTAAGGCCCTACTCTCCATCCCACCGCCCTCACAGGTACATCTCATGGGAACCCATGAAAGGGCCTTCTTGACTGCTGTGCCCAGATGCTGGAACTCCCTCCCACTAGAAGCCAGGACTGCCTCATCTCTATTGTCCTTCTGGAAACAGGCAAAGACCTTTCTATTTAGGCAAGCTTTCCCTGGATGATGGACTACCATGTGTATTTTATATGAATCTATGGGTTCACATAGACTTTGTGTTTATGACTACTTATAACCATGTTGCTTTAATGTAATGTTGTCTATCAATCCTGTAAGATGTCCTTCAATTCCTTGTTCTCAGATACTTGAACATGTCTTGATTGTACTGGACTATGTATTATCCCTCATTGCCGTAAGCTACCTTGGGTCCTTTTCCAAGGAGAAAGGTGGGGTAAAAATACTTTTAAATAAATAAATAAAAGAATAAAGGAAAACAAATACACATGCATGCATATGCCTGCCTGGGTACGTGCATGCGCACACACACACACACACACACACACACATACACACACACATGGATTTTTGTGTATGAAGTACACCAAAGCATTTTCACTGTTCCTTCTACATGGAATACATCAGCAGCAGCATCCATCTTCTGGTTCTTGATTTGTCCATTAAACTGACACGAATTAGAAAAGGTATTTGTGAAATTTAGGATTACATGCTGTTTAATGACGTGCAATCTGAGGGGCTTATTTTTGAAGTATATAGAAGAGTTGTGTGTGTGTGTGTTTTGCCATTCATCTAAAGCTCTCTATTGTTCTTCCTAGTCCTCATTCATATTTAATTGCACCTCTAGGAACAATGCCCAAAATCCTGCATGGAAAAATGTGCATGATGGTATCATGCAGATAGATTGTGGCTTCAGACGGGGTGCCTGTTGTGCAACTGATCACACTCTGGTTATGAAATAATTTGTGTGATCGACACCTCATTAAGGAGTGCAAATCACATGGACAATTAATGTTCTGGGCACATATTTTAATAGGATTATGGCCACTGGCTTTTGACACTGAAAAATAAGGTCTTGAAGAGAAGCTGTTCTTGCTGCACCAGTGCATGACTAAACATGCTGTTTAGTTAGACTAACTGAAGTTCTCCCTAAGCGCTTTAAGACCACTGTATTCAAAATTATGCTTAAACCATGGCAAAGCAGATTTATGGGGAAATGTATTTCGAAAAAGGTATCTAAAAATGGGTGCATGTGGAAAAATGACTCATTATTTTGTGGTCAGGATCTATCCAACAGATTAATTTATGTTGCATCATCCACACTGCTTTATCTTCGTGTTCATTCAACACAGTTCTTGTACTCCACAGTTCTGGAATTGAAGGAATTTTATTATCAAATGTGGGAAGGACCTGCTTTTCAATGAAAAAGTCTGAAATGCCATTCTGCAAGACTCAAAAATGCCTATAGTACTTTTGGGGTAGGAGCCAGTTTCTCCAGAAGAGCAAAGCACAAGCTTCAAATAAAACCATGTTAAACATGCTTGATAGATTATTATTTTTTTAAAAAAAAGTTATATTGGTATTTGCTTGAATGCAAGCATAGAGAATTCTCTTGTAAAAGTCCTAAACAGAGGCAACACTTTTTTACCCATCCCCCCCCACCAAATTATCATAACGGAAGTCAATTTTTATCACTCCATTGCACAACAAAGTAGCTATCATCTGCTATTATGAGCACACGGAGAAAAACAAGGCTTGTCTGACAAATTAGTAGTGTTTGGTGCTAATATTACTAATTCAACACTTGAAAGAGGAGCTCTCTGGGGAAAAATAGCATGTTGTATAAGTCACTGGGGAAACCAGGGAGATAGTTAATGGGTGTTGGCTGCACCACATGTACTGTGTACAATACTGTTCGTGTTGCTGCTGACTTACTGCTAAAAGATGTGGAAGTAATTGTCAACAAGATTTATTGTTTCTTTCATGTTTAGCCAGTTAGAGATGAGAAGTTAAAAGGGTTAGATGGAATTCAGTGTAGACATCTACTGAACCACAGCAACACATACTGATGATCACTAATACACGCTCTAGAAAGAGTACTGTGTCTTTGGAGACCTTGAAGCCATCCTTCTTAACCGAAGGAAAATCTCTCCTGTAGGGACAGGTACCAAATGAAGAACAAATTGCTGATTCATTGGTTCATTACATAATGAATCAAAATGAAATGAACCGGGGAAGCAGCGGTTCGTTCATAACGAAATGAACTGGCTTTTTTTGTTTAAAATGAACCAATTTGTGCCTCTGTAAAATGGCTCCCTTGTGTCTTAGAGGCACCAAGTTTAGTGGGTACCTTCCATGGACTCTCCGCATTAAGCCCCCCAAATTTGGAGATTTTGGGGTTCAGGGGGCTGAGTTATTCAACTTCAAAGGGAGTGCCCCTGGGAAAAATATTTCCAATTGCAATGGTATGTGCTTGAAAATAGTGGTACTAGGCAGCTAGCAGCATGGAAATTACAGTGGAGCTTCCTCAAGCTCTCCCTTTGAAAACTCCCAATTTGGAGAGGTTTGGGGTACAGGGGTCAAGTTATTCAACTCCAAAGGTGTGCTCCAGAAAAAATCATTTGGAATTTAAAAGTATTTGAAAATACTGATCCCAGGCATCTAGCAGCATGGAAATTGCAGCGGAGTTTCCTCAAGCTCTTCCCTTAAAGCAACCCCAATTTGGAGAGGGTTGGGGTCCAGGGGCCAAGTTATTCAACTCCAAAGGGGGTGTCCATAGGAAAAATATCATTTGTAATCTAAAAGTATTTGAAAATACTGATCCCAGGTATGTATCAGCATGGAAATGACAGGGGAGCTTCCTGAAGTTCTTCCGTTAAAGCACCTCCAATTTGGAGAGGTTTGGGGTATAGGGGGCCAAGTTATTTAACTCCCAATGGGGTGCCCATAGGAATTCATTTTGAAGTGCTGGGTTTGGGGGGCTGGGTGGGGTTTTCTAAATGCCTGCTAGGGTTAGGGTATATAAGAGGCTGGCTGGTTTCATTTTATTTGCCGTCTGTGGGAGGAGGGGAATTACAGTTGGCTCTGGCAGTGCTGCTAGCTTGCTGTATCTTACAGTTGGGGTAGCATCACTTCTGCTTTCCTTGTGTGCTCATTCAAAGCTCCTTTGTGTGTTGTTTGAGTGGACAAAGAGAGAGTGGTTTGTGTGTGTGTAGAAGAGCGAGACTTTTTATCTCTGTGTATGCTGTGCATCTCTCTCTGTGCTCAGAGAGGCACTGCTTTTTCTGCTCTTTTGGGGAGGATTTTATTAGGGGTGGATTTTGGGCAGACTTTATTATATTTTATATAGATCTTCCCACACACACACATTGTTATTCCCACCCAGTGCACCACTCACCTGTCCTGTACCAGGTTGCCCATTCTTCACCCCCCCCCCCCCAATTTGTGTGTCTCTCTCTGTGCTCAGAGAAGCACACAGCTTCTGTTATGTTCTTATTGGGAGGATTTTTATCAGGGGAGGGATATTGGGCAGGGTTTAAATTTAATAACCCATGTTTATAGACCTTTTCACTAAAATGACACACTTTGTTCCCTGCCCTAAACCTCCTACTGCACCCCAGACCATCCAGCACTACCTCTGGCATATCTTCCATCTCCATGGACTTCCTGCCCAGACCTGGCAAGTCCTGCACAAGACCCTAGGTACCCAGGTACACCTATCCTCCATGTATCATTTCCAGATGGATGGCCAGACAGAGCGTACCAATGCAACTCTGGAGCAGTATCTTCACTGTTACACCTGCTATCAGCAAGATGACTTGGCTGCCTTGCTGCCATTAGCAGAGTTCACTTACAACAACACAGTGCACTCCTCGACTGGTCAAACGCCCTTCATGGCGACCTATGGTTACCAGCCCTGGCACTTTCTGGCTGCCTTGACAGCTACCCCCCCCCCCCGCTGGCTACAGATGTGTACACCCAAGAACTATGTGTGATTCAGGATTTGCTTTCAGAGCAACTGCAATGGACCATGGAGGCGTACAAGAGGGCAGCTGATCAGAAAAGGCAGGAAGTACTGCTTTTGGTCCCAGGTACTCATGTCTGGGTTTTCTTCCATTTACCTCCACCGACCTGGGCATTCTCGCAAGTTGAACCCTCGGTTTATTGGTCCTTACCCAATCCTGGAACAAATAAACCTGGTCACATTCTGAGTACAACTTCCAGCCAAACTTAGAATCCACCCTGTTTTTCGCTGATCCCTCTTGGTCCTTGCTGCTGCTCTCAATCCTAATTGGCCTTCCTCTCCAGAGCCTCTCCCACCAATTCTGGTGGATGGGCAGGAGGAATACGAGATATGTCAGCTCTTGGACTCCCGGGTGCACCGAGGTGGTTTGCAATATTTGGTGGACTGGGAGGTTTATGGACCAGAAGACCTGTCATAGGAACCAGTGTCCAACCTACATGCTCCTGACCTCGTTCAGCACTGGATATCAGACTGCTCTGCTTCCTGAACTTGGCGTGGACCTCTGCATGCATACCAGCTTCTGACCTCAGACTAGGTGATTACTGACTCCCGGATTTGCTTATCCCTTGGCTTGTTGTACTGTGTTACCCAGCTCTGCGCTCTTGGCAAGGTCTGGACTATACTGTATCTGTGAGTGAGTGTGTGGGCTCTGACACCTACCCTGATTCATAAAACAATCACAAGGTAAGTGATTCTTAAAAGACACAGCATAATGAAAGATAAAGATTCCATGGTCAAACTTTGGATCCTGAGCAGCTTGGTTTCAGATTTCAGTGTTTATTATTATTATTTTTTAAAGAAAGGACACCCATTGTTTTGGCACATACTTAACTTTTGAACTATTTCTTGCCTAACTGTGCAAAATATGATATTCATATGCATCTTGGCAAATAAATTCTCTCAGTAATCTTAGTGTGGGACATAAAGTCCAATACTGGCTGCGAGAAGTGAAAAGCATCCATGAGAAAACAACCTGAGCGTGGAATGCTATTTGAATACACATGTACCTACCGACAAACTACTAGGATCTGTTTCTAGCCTGATGAAAAAGGAATATTTATGGAAATAAATAATGAAAAGCAACGGATCAGTGGGCAGGACAAGCTGCTGGATTCACACACAATATGATAAAATCAGGTTTGTTTGTTTATTTGTTTATTTATGTATTTACTTACTTACTTACTTACTTATTTGACTTGTATACTGCACCATCTGGCAACAAAGGCCACCCTGGGCGGTTTACAGGGTTAAACAAACAGATACCACCATTAAACATAATAATTTATTAAAAATGTACAGTACAATATAAAACAAAATAACAACACTAAGTCAATCAAAATCAATAAGAGCATAGAGAGACCAGAATACACAAGAAGGTAAATGAGCAGTGAGACTTAAGTACATGTAGTTGATCTGATACAGCTACACCTCCTAAAAGCCCTCCTCTTCTTAGTAACATCTCTAGCTTAAAGAATGTAAAAAAGGAGGATTGGAATCCAACCCAAAGGGAAGGCTTTGGAGTAAAGAGATAGCAAATCTTACCACCCAGTTTGGGTGGATGGGAGGGAGGAATTCCCACCACCCCATTTAGCTCACTGAACCACTGAACCTATGCAAGCAGGGCCAATGCAATGTTTTGGGGAGGCTGGTAGGGTTGCTGTGGGAAGGGAAGGAGATCCCGAGGAAGTCAGGTCTTGCTAACTTAGCTATACACAACTAAATCTGGATCCAGCCCATGGTATTATAACCCTCAAATAAGATATCATTAGATCATAGAATCATAGAATCATAGAATTATAGAGTTGGAAGAGACCTCATGGGCCATCTAGTCCAACTCCCTGCCAAGCAGGAACCCTTTCACAATATTTCCGATATGAAGAGTATCTCTTGAATCGCAAGTCAAGTAACAGCAATTGCCTCCTAACTACTCATGTGCTTCTCTTTATAACTTGGTCCAACATATGTTACCACACAATCATGGCCAATTAAACCTACAAAGAATGAAAACACATTAGTCTCACTCCAGTCATGCATTCCCATCACTTCCCAGCATTTGGAGGGTAACGAAAGAGAAGATACTCCACTCTCCACAAGTTCCAGAACACTGATTTTCCAGAGGCTGCGCAAACGGATCTTTCTCATACTCCTATGCATGACCCTCTTCAAACAGTCAGCCTCCATATGACAAAGGTGACAGAAACACACACGAGAGGGGGCTGAGTGGGCATGTTCAAACACTTTGTACACTGAGCCTTTAATGAATGAGCATGGCTTGGATTAGTTCCACTTCTGCAGCCAGGGGCTCATGTGCATTTTGGTATGTAAACTGACCTCCTGCCCAGCCCATGGAAGGAATAACTCTGTGCGTGAATAAAGGCACGTACCAAAGCTGCTCTGAAAGACAAAGTTCCTCAAGAGGTTGACGTTTTCATTTTTGAATGTGCAACCGAGCACCCATGAAGAACGGCTGTTTCCATGACAGATTTGCCTTTCCTTCGACACTGCCGAAACTCTCCAAAAGAAAACGCGAGGCAGAATTATTACGCTTTTGCATGCAGCTTGGGGCCTCCGACCAACAGACTACAGCCTCAATGTCAAAAAATCTGCACAGCAAACCTAATAAAAGTCTCAATTGTTTATATGAAAAGCCAAAGTCTCTAAAAGAAACTCATTATATTCCACCCCTTCCTCCCCACCCCTGAAAAAAAATCTCCTTCCCAACAGATAACCTTCCTTGAATTTCCGCTGGCATTCCAAGACACGGGTGCACCTGTTTTAAGAATTATCTGTGTAACGAAGGACATCTGGGTAAAGGACAAAAGGAGTGTGTCAGAAATTGTAATAAAGTAGATGGGGATGGTAGTTAGGCTTGGTTGGGATAGCAACTGCTGTGAGCTATCCTAACAACTGGAGGAAGTAACTCTGTTAGACAAGAGGGCTGTTGATCCTGGCATTATTTACGCAGTGAACTGAAGTGTGAATTTATTCTATGATAACAGGCAGCAAGCAATCCAGTTGGAAATTTGACTCCTCAGTAATATTAAACATCTGCAACTATAAGTGTTTCTTTTCCATTATGCTGCTGATCAAGCCCTATTATGTACAGCAAATGTAGGCTGAAGGATATCCTACATATTTTATATAGGTTTATCCCTTCCCATCTCCCTGTAGAGAAACTTCTGCCCCTAATAAACAAAAATTCTGTATCAGGAGAAGCTATGGCTAATTATCTGTACAAATCTTTAATTAACTACATGCAGTCAAGTTCGTTCTTCTGAATTCTAGTGGCCCTTTTCAGAGGTCTCAGGTACAGAGTACTTAAAAATGGTTTACCATTCTATTCTTCTAGAGACACTTTTGGAACTGTGGAATATGCCCAAAGTTACACCTGCTGGCTCTTTTAGTGAGAAGCACACCTGGGAACGGAAAGAACTGAAAAGTTGTTTTCAAAATTTTGTAAAGAACACCATACCTCCATTTCCCCCTTGCACTGATATGGAGCCCGCCGCTCCATATCATCGCGGTGGGCCTGCCTTGAGGACTGCCACCATTGCTGCTGCTTTTTGGTGGCCCGCCACCCACTGCTATCGTGGCGAGCCCACCATGGAGGCCGCGCCGCTGCCGCCGCTGTTCCACAACCCACCGCTCAACAACAACGCGGCGGGCCTGTTCTGGAGGCCGCAGCCACCTCTGTTGTCCCCCAGCAGCCTGCTGCCTACTGCTACTGCCAGGCTCGCCTTGGAAGCTGCCTCCGCTGCCGTCGCCTCTCCACGGCCCACTGCTTCATACCATCACGGTGGGCCTGCCTCGAGGATTGCCGCTGTTGCTGCTGCTCTTTGGCAGCCCGCCACCCATTGTTATCATGGCAGGCCCGCCATGGAGGCTGTCGCCCCTGCCGCTGCTGCTCCACAATCCGCCGCTTAATACCATCGTGGTGGGCCTATCCTGGAGGCCGCCGCCACCGCTGCTGTCCTCCAGTGGCTTGCTGGTTATTGCCGTCCCAGCGGGCTTGCATTGGAGGCTGCCACCACCGCTGCCACCTCTCCATGGCCCAATGCTCTATACCACCACGGCGGGCTTGCCGTGAGGGCCGCCGCCATCGCTGCTGCTCTTCAGCGGCCTGCTGCCCTTCGCTGCCGCAGTTCGCCCGCCGTGGAGGCTGCTGCCACCGCTGCTTTGCAACCCGCCATGCTTCACCTTCACAGCAGCCCTGCCCTGGAGGCCGCCGCCCATCACCATCGCAACGGGCTCGCCTTGGAGGCCCTGCAGCAGGACTGCCTTTGAGGCTGCTGCTGCTGTCGCCGTTTTTCTGCGGCCCGCCATTGCCTCCATCGCGGCGCGCCGGCCCTGGAGCCTGCTGTCACCACTGCTGCTGCTCTTCTGTGGCCCATTGTCCATCGCCGCTGTGATGGGCCTGTTCCGGAGACCACCGCCGCAGCTGTTGCTCCTCCGTGGCCCGCCACCTATCACCACCGCAGCGGGCCCATCATGGAGGCGCCTAGCAGAGTCCCTGCCAGCCTTCTGGAAGGCATTAAAAACTCTCCTTTTCCAGGAGGCGTTTGGTGACTAAAAGTGTTTTTTCTTTCTTCCCCCTCTCTCTCCCGCCATCTGCTATTTTTAATTGTTTAGTTTTGTTACTTGCTTTGATTGTTTTATTTAATGGTTTGTTATTGTTTATATTGGTTTTGTTGTAAACCGCCCGGAGTTCCTCCGGGAAGACGGGCAGTATATAAGCCCAATAAATAAAATAAAATAAATAATGAATGCAAACATAAATAAATAAAAGCTAAACAAAATCCTAAACAGAAATATTTCAGTACTTACTGGATTCTTTTTAAACTTGATCCAGACCTATTTTACTGTCTTATAGCAAATGCCTGCCTTTCCTGTGGTTAATTAACCATTCAGCCTTGTAAAGAGATGGAAGCAGAATGGTGTGACTGCCAACTTTTGTATCTGGAGTGTTTATATAGAACACAATGGCTGAATTCCAGTAGTAAGTTGCAAAAGGAGTAAGCCAATTGAAGCAGTGGAACTTACATAGAGATTGACTCACTGCATCCTGACTGATGCAATGGAACTTACATAGGTGTGGATCTACCACATCTTTACTGATTCGATCGGCCTACTTTAGTTTCACCTTATTACTAGGTTATAGCCAGTGAGAGGCTATAGGCTCCAATCTGAATCTCTGAAGTTCTTAAATTTTAATCTGAAATATTATAAACAGAATAAAGCAATCTGAATACATATACCCAAGAGGCCAATTGGTGTTCATAGCATGCATTGGGTCATGACTACTTGTATTGCATTTGGACCATCACAATATCCTTAGTGCTCACCATTTCTTCACCACAACATGAAGCACACACAATTGAAAGCATTTCCAAGCTGATCTGGAAGTTGAGTCATGGCAACTGGACATATTTTTTGAGAGATTGAAACATTTCACTGCTCATCCAAACAGGCTTTTTGGATGAGCAGTGAAATGTTTCAATCTCTCAAGAAAAGAAGTCCAGTTGCCATGATTCAACTTCTAAATAAACTCACATGGATGACTAAAAATCTTCACAGACATTTCTGAGATCAGGAAAGGCATTAACTTTCTATGAAAATTCTGCAGAAACCAGGAAATTGGAGATAGGCTAATTTGAAATCAAATGTTTTACTAAAGATTGGATAAAGTGATTGGGGAAGAGAGAAATTTGATGTTGATGATTCTTCTGGGTGTTGGCAAACTGTTTTATGCATGTAGTAAGGAATACTGTCAGCACACATCTCCATGCTGGATAGCACTTGTCTCTTCGTTGTTATATGTAATTGCTGATTAGAGCTGGGCTAATATCTGTAGATGTTTTCCATGGGTATTTCCAAAATAAATAATTGTTTATAACTAATCTTGTCTTATCTATGTGTCTGCATTTATTCAAGGGCCCCATGGCAATATTTAACTACTGATTATGACTCCTTGTGTTGCCTTTTGTGTATAGGCGAGCACACATGCCGATCTGTGGAAAGGTTAATAAAGACAATGAATTTTAAGTGAATAGAGGAGGAAGCAAATATTGAACTCATAAATATGGTTCTGGAGACTAGAGATTTGATCTTAAGAGCTGCTGTTTAGAGAATACTGCTAATGTGACTGGTTTCCCCGATCAAATTCCTCTGGCATCCTTATGAACACATATAGTCTGAGATTTTATCTATGATAATTTTCACTGTAGGGTCCATTCAGATCTAAAATGTGTAGCAAGTAAAGGCCCCAAATGTCAGGAGATCCCAGTATACACGGCCAGCTCCTATAGCCCAAGTAGAGCTTAATCACATGAAGAGTGGCCTTCAAAGAGAACATTCTTCAGGCTTCCACAGTAGGTCCTCACATCTTCCAAGTTTTGGTAGAAACTTAAAGAGGCCTCTCATTTCTAGTATTATGATTATTCTGTTTAAAAAGGCATTGATTAGTAAAAAAAAAACACCCAGTTATGTGACCTTTTCCTCCTGGTACTATACTAGTTTCTTAACGTGGGCAATTTAGGATTACCTGGGAAGCAATACCTTGATGCTCTGCTGGCCTGTGTCTTAACTCCACCTTGACAGAAATGCCCTGAATGGTGAAACAATCAACTACAGTACTCTCTCTCTCTCTCTCTCTCTCTCTCTCTCTCTCTCTCTCTCTCTCACACACACACACACACACACACACACACACACACTGAAGTAGCCATTTAGAATATTTTAACTTAGGGCCAAGACTCTGCATCTCTGGAAAATTAAGTTAGACTGTCAGACAATTAAGTCACTGCATTGCTTTAAGCAATTAATTGATCACTTAAATCAATTTTTAAAACTCACTACTTGTGACTCTCACTACCTCTTCTTGACAGAAGTCAGCATCCTGGAAACACTGGTCCTCTCTGCTCCTCAGGAAGAAAAGATTTTGAGGTGCTGTGTCTATGGAGCTCCCTCATAATACGTTATATATTCTGTATTGAGCAGAATATATGACGTATTGTCATATATTCTCCTGATTACCGTGCATACTAAAGATTAGAGATGGGCACGAATTAGCGGTATTTTCGTTTTCGTTTTTTGTTTCCGTTACGTAACGAAACGAAAAACGAAAAACAGAAAACGGCTCAGCACTGGAACGGAAACGGAAACGAAACGACTAATTTCGAGCCAATTTTCGTTTTTCGTTACTGGAAAAACACATAATGGAGCTAAATGGGAAGAAACGAAAAATTTTTCGTTTTCGTTTTCGTTTTTTCTTTTTCGTTACATAACGAAACGAAAACGAAAAATTTTGAAATTAGCTCACGAAAACGGAAATGAGCCGAAACGGACCCCTAGCCGAAAACGAAAACGAAAACGAACAATTTTTCTGAGTCGTGCCCATCTCTACTAAAGATTCTATTCCCAATTTGCTCTTGTCCTCTGGCTTGTCTGCTTGTCTTCCTCTCCTATTCCTGAAGAAAATCCAGTCACCTTGTTGTTTTTATAGCAGCCAAGAGCAATGGAGAAAGAAGTGCAAGAAAATGAAACCAGCAACAGAAGAGTCATCGAGGCCTCAGAAATGGCAATTTGGAAACCCAGACACCCAAATCCATTCATTCTGATATTTAGTTTTAGGAAAATGCAATTAAATGGTTAATCACGGAAACTAATCAATTAATTCCCTTCAGCCACAGTGTGAAGAAATCATCTAGTACTCAGCCCAGCCTAGGAGCAAGGCACCATGACAGCTTAGACACAGCTCTAAGTAAATTGGAAGGTAATACGTGGATAGAGCTTGGCATTAGCGACAATAATTTCAGAGAGAATCAGGCCAAAAGGGCCACATAAATGCCAAATTCAGACCTTCAACTGCCAGCCCTGTGCTTAAGCAGCTCTTTCACAATGCATACAAAATGAATGTCAGCTGGCTACAGACTATTACACAAACAGATAGAGTGCACATTGGTGCTAAACTGAGTAATTCTGGTTTATTTCAGGTTGCGCCAAAGGTTCAAAATCGGTCAGGCAACCTGAGTTTTGCTTTGGTGCTTCCTTCTCAGGCACACTTCGGAACATGAAAGATGATCTCCTCCATGGCAGCGGCTAACGTTGCCACGACATTTTGGAACAACAACACAGGAAGACCATGGAAATGGGCTGGTTGGTGGAGGGGAAAGGGACTGGGACTCAGGAGACCTGGGTCTCAGTTCCTTCTCAGCCATGAAAGTTCACAGGGGCTGTGGAACTAGTAAAACTACTAGAGATGGGCATGAAACGCTAAAACAGCATTTTGTTTCATTTTTTTGTTTTGTTCATTTCCATTCTGTTTCATTTCATTTTAAATGAATTTTTTTAAAAAAAATTATTTTGTTTTTCATTTTGTTTCATTTTTCATTTTTTAACATGTGTATTTGTGTGTGTGTGTGTGTGTGTGTGTATAATGCTTGTATAACTTGTTTCCCTTCCTCAAGCCCCACACACCAGCTGATTGGTGCGCGCGGGGGGGGGGGAAGCGGCTACTGTCACAGTAAAGTGACACTTTTAAAGCCCTTTGGTGAGTCTGTTCATTATTCATTTCATTCATAACATAACAAATAATGAAATGAATAAAAAGTTTGTTTCATACCCATCTCTAAAAACCACTCTTTCAACACCCCATCTACCTGGAAAGCCCTTCCCATAGGGTCACTATATGTGGGTTCCAAATTGACAGCACATAACAACAAAGGAGAATCCATTGATGCTGGTCTGTGGCGCAGCTGGGATGCCTCTTGCCTCATGATACAACATGATACGCAACAAAAAAATGTTCACAACAGCTGAGCAGAGTCAAGTTGATGAGTATACCAAGCCAATCTGCCATGCTGTTTCAGATGGGAGTGGGGCCAAAGCACATCATGGCAGTGGTCTTTTCCGCCACCAGAGGAGAATGTGTTATATTATTATATTAATAATTGCTATAACTGTTCTGAAAAGTACCTTGAACATCAATACTACCAACAGTCATGGTAGGCATAGTAGTGGTGATAACTGTGATAATGATGCACAGTGTTAGCTAACAGGCATGATAATATAGTTATCACAGTTTTACTACTGACACTGTTATCTCAATATTCACTGAATGCTGTTAGTAGTGACACAGAAACTCAGAAAGTGAAATTAGACAAGCCAGAGCTGCTCAGCTGCACATTTCCATGTGGACTGTACTGTTTTACCTTAGAGGGCTGTTCTGATATTTACTGAAATCAAGAATGCTTAGACAGATGTTGGGGGAAATGGGAGTGGCTGAAAGATAAGACCACACACCAGTACTCTACTGTGACAGTAACCGCTTTGACGTTTTTTCATTGATTATACTGGTGTATGCTTGATTATGCTGATTTTCAATAGTCATTGGCACATGCTCAGTATGCAACAGGTGGAACAATCTACAGGCAAAGACAGCATAACTAGCCATGAATAGGTCTTCTGTTGCAAAATCAAGGTTAAGATAACACAATCAAGCCTTGCTCATCAACACCTTCTTTCCCCGGACTATCTGAGATAAGGCAAGCATCATCACTTGTTGCACTCGTTATGAGAGTGGTTGCCTGTGTGACTCTTCAGAGTTAATGAAAATTCTTTGCACTTGCAATATGGAAAGGCAGGCTTTAATAATGTCCTGTATCCACTAGACTCCTTTTCCATGAATATTATGCAGATTATTCCTGAAAGAATGGCTCAATCAGCAGGAAGGTTTCATTTGGCAGCAAGTAGTAGCTATTCCTAATGTGGGACACCATAAAACGAACTAGCTAATATGTATGATTATTTTTTTTTCAAAAAAAAAATGATATAGAAGACTTTCTCAATGGAGAGATTCCATTTCAGAAGCATGCCCTTGATGTTCATTTTGAGTTTATTGCCTCAGCAGGAAAGAACCTGTTTCCTGTGGAGTTTATAATCATGTCAAGGGCGAATTGTGAGGCTTTGAGATGCAGTGGGACAGTGGGGCTTATCTGCACAATGACAGTAAAGGACAAAGAGAAATAAAGGGGAATCAGTGGTTCATCAGCATCAGTCCAGGTGCCAAGTACAGCATATGGCATTATACCCCTTTGGATCAGAGCAATACAGAGACATTTCGGAAGTGTTTAGCCACTTCTGATGCTTAGATTTCCTTTCATTAATCCATTTTCTTAGGACTTCCAAGGACAATCCCATGGCTTCCTTTATTGGGTCAATCCATTTGTTATTTGGTTTTCCTCTTGTCCTGTTTCCTGAAATTTCCCCAATATGGAGATATTGCATCTTAAATCCTGTTGGAGAAAGCTGCATATGTACATTTTTAAAATTCTTATATAATGGCAGTCATGTTGAAGTTTCTGGAAATGCAAATTCCTTGTTCACTGTCTACCACACAGCAGGGCAAGGGATTCTCCCACCACCACCACCACAAGGATTTTCAGAAGGATGGGCCAGTTGCCCAGAAAGAACCACTTGCAGGGTTGCCCACCAAAGCCATGGGCTTCTAGCTTCTATGTTTAAGACACAACCTTTCTGTATATATTGCCCAAGGATTGTGAGAGGTTTGGGACAGAAGGGTAATGGGGCCCGAAATACTGCTACCTATACTGCTGGGTGGGTCTGCCTTTTTAAAAACAGGTTTATTGCTTTGTTTTATTTTCTATGAGTATCATTAGGGATGGGCACAAAACAGAAAAATGGTATTTTGTTTTGTTCTGTTTTGGGACCTCCGCATTTTGTTTCATTTTGCCTTGTACAAATTTTTGCAACAAAAATTGGTATGAAATGAAACAAAAACAAAATGTTTTGTTACCTTGCAGAAACTCTGAAGTTTCCAGCAGCTGCAGTGGAGGTGGCAGTGGCCTGCCCAGCTGGCTAATAAGGCTCCATCAGCAGCTGCGGTGACTCCAGTGGTGGCAGTGGCTGGCCTAGGCTGGCCTACCCAGTTGGCTGGTGGGTCTCTAGCAGTGTCCACGGTGACTCTCTGGCCTGGCTAGGCAGTCTTGGTGGCAGCGGTGGTGGCGGAACACCTGCAGGTAAGTGACCATTTTACAGACGGAACAAAATGGTTCATTTTTCATTTCATCTGCAACAAAATGCTACTTCATCGTTTCGTTGCATTTCATTTTGTTTCAATACATAATGAAAAGACAAAACAGCATATTGTTTTTTGTTGCATGCCCATCCCTAAGTATCATGCCAGAGTTTGAGAAATACCAAAAAAAATCCTACCAAAGATCAGGGATGTTTAAGCTATTATGCCTGTAATTTAAAAAAAAAATCCTTGCTGAAACTGAGATAAGAGCATTATCTGGCCTGTGAGGTGACTATCAGTCTTCATTTTCTTTCTTGCAGGCATGTTTGAGGGATTCAGCTGCCTGACTTCAGCATTCACCTTCCCTAACTGTCAGTGAAAAAAACAACCCCTAGTACAGATAAATTAAGACATCTCACAATGTATCCTTTAGTTTCATTGTCACTGCAGCTCTCTAGAAATAGGAGGGATTACAACTTCTGAGACACCAGGAAAGGAGATTTTATAGAAAAGCATTAGTGACAGTAGATAGGAGGTTAAGAGGGCACATCCATTATAAACAGCTATATTCAGTGCTTGAGTTGAGAACTTAGGAAAAGGAACTGCTCTTGGGCTAAAGCAGAGGAGGCAGAGTTTCAGTCTTGTAGCCCCCTAAAGTAAGCACATCTGGGGAAGAAGGTGGGAGAAAGGGGCTGTATTCCTCCAGCAACAGCAAAGTTCACTTCTTTTTATATAAGAAACCCTGCCAATCGGGACATGGTTATCGTGAAAGTTGTGGTTTTAGCAAATAGTCAGCAATCCTAAATAACAGGAAAGCCAACCATATTTTTGAATGGAAGCTGCAGGCAGATGTCTAAACTGGAATACCTTAAGAGGCATTACCTTCAGAGGTATTACCTTAGGAGCCTCGTGGCACAGTGGTTAAATGCCTGTACTGCAGTTAAAACTGTGCTCACAACCTGGGGTTCAATCCCAGGCAGCAGGCTCAAGGTTGACTCAGCCTTCCATCCTTCTGAGGTTGGTAAAATGAGTATCCAGCTCGCTGGGGAGGGGGTTATGTGTAGCCTGCATACTGTAATTAAACTATAAACCACCCAGAGACTACATGAAGTGGTATGGGGCAGTAAATAAGCAGAACACAAAAATTACAATAAACTGAAATAAGGTATCTAACAAAAGGAATATGTTAACTTGAAGAGTAATTAGCATAGCGGCATCTTCTCTCCACAGCAGCTTCAAGAATCCTCAGTTGGTTGAGAGTCCCAGTGGTCTAGACTAGATAGACTAATAATGTACAAGGAAGCTCCACATGCTACTGTAATGTTAGATGGCCAGTGTTGTAGACAGCTGCCAGCATTCAACTTGGACATTTGACAACTGTCAGACATTATTGTGAATGTGAAAGAAACACACAGAAAAATCTTTTCACAGTGTTGTCCTGGATTTCTTGAATGGAGGCTGTATCATAGACTTGAGGCTAAAGTTTTGGATAAACTCTTGTTGCATAGTTCCTCTGGTGGAACACCAATGACAGAACTTGCAGTAACATATTACCAGTAATTAATGAGTCACTGGTTTTATTCCCTTATTGTGTACCAGTTGAGTGGCTTTGGTGTGTCCTAGTAGTGGTGCATTAATTAACATCAATTTGCCATTTCAGATTAGAGCAGTCTAAATACGCAACAGAACCTTGGTCTTTATTTAGGATATGCTTTGATGTACTGCAGCCTAGTTTAGATAATGCAGTCCACATAAAGGTTTGCTAAATAAAGGTTGTTCATCTTCAAAGCACTGTGAGATTTGTTGTTGTATAAAAACACTATTGTGTCCTCTATGTGGTATGAGGGGAAATTTGCCATGTTTAGGAGCCACCAGCACCTCTGGAATTCTCTCATGCCTACATATTGTATTTTGTGCTCTATAAGATGCACCTGACCATAAGATGCACTTAGTTTTAGAGGAGGAAAGCAAGAAAAAATGTTTAGCCTAATGTTCATTGGCAGGGGAATCCTTGCTGCAAAAGGGGGGAGCAGAGGTTCCGGGGAGGAGACCTCCTTGCAAACGAGGTGATTTTTGACTGGGAAATCCTGGATACAGAAGGGAAGGGGTGGGGAGAGGTCCCCTGGAGGAAGCCTCTTTGCCAAGGAGGTGATTTGGAATAGGGAATCCTGGCTGTAAAAGGGTAGGGTTGCAAAAAGATGATTGGAACTGTGGAATCCAGGCTGCAAAAGGGAAGGGTTGCAAACAAGGTGATTTTTGACTGAGAAATCCTGGCTGCAGAAGCAAAGGGGTGGGAAGAGGCTCCTCGGAGGAAGACTCTTTGTAAATGAAGTGATTGGGACTGGGGAATTCAAGATGCAAAAGGGGATGGTTGCAAAGGAGATGACTGGAACTGTGGAATCTAGGCTGCAAAAGGGGAAGGCAGAGGCTCCGTGGAGAAGACTTCTTTGTAAGGAGGTGATTTTTGACTGGGGAATTCTGGCTACAGAAGGGAAGGGCAGAGGCTCCATGGAGGAGACCTCTGCAAATGAGGTGATTGGAACTGTGGAATTCCAGCCGCAGCAGGGGAGGGGAGAGGCTCCATGCAGGTAACTTCTCTCTAAATGAAAATCTGTGATATGTATGTAGCGTGGACTACTGTATTGTCTCTATAAGATGCACAGACATTTCCCCTTACTTTAGAGGTTGGGAAAAGTGTGTCTTATAGACCGAAAAATGGATAGAGTAATAGGCTAGGACTTGGAAGACCTGCATTCAGTTCCCTAGCTCTGCTATGGAAACTCATGAGGCATGTTACTGAGTTTACTTTTCCTTTGTTAATATTAATATTGTTTTGTTATTTGATTGTATTATGACCTGTTTATTTTGCTTTTACTCACAACCCAGAGTGACTCTTAGGCTAGATGGGCAATCAATCAATCAATCAATCAATCAATCAATCAATCAATCAATCAA
>JAHTLZ010000129.1:28532856-28550364 GCA_023846285.1 Phrynocephalus versicolor | reverse complement strand
TGTGTGTGTGTGTGTGTGTGTGTGTGTGTGTGTGTGTGTGTGTGTGTTCTTTGCTTTTTCTGAAATGAATAAACTTGCTTTGCCAGCAGAATCACCATCAAATGCGAACAATTCTGAGAAAACGCCTAGTGTCAGAACTCTACACACAAACACAGACACACATCTATGCAGACACAAAAAGGGCAGAGCCTCGATGAAGCAAAACCCTGAGCCCCAGTATCTCACCAGTTAATATACCTGACATACTTTCCAACACTTCACGGATGAAAATATGGACACTCTTGAGTACTTTTTATACCAAGATTCCAAAAACAAGGATCACTGCCTGATCATACACGCACCCTTTTACAGATTGCCAAAAGCTATTCTCCATCTGGTGTGTATTAAACTGACCACGACAGTGATTTTTTTTTAAACTAACAGATCTGGCTGTACTTATTGAACAATAGCAGCAACTCAGATATGTTCAGCAGGAAATCTGGATGGATTTCAGCAGAAGTGGAGGGGTGGATCTATGAGGACCATTTGAGGTCCATGTGTGTGCACTTACAAACACTTGCGCTAGATCCGAGTCAAGATATTCCACTTCTTCTAAGGAAGACGTTTATCTTCAGAAGACCCCAGATTTCTACAGAAGTCAAACTAGGGATGAGACCAGCTCAGGGAAAGGTACCAGAAAATAGGATATGTCCCCAAATATGAGGCTTGGCAGTTATCAGAACTGATAAAGGAAAGCACAATTCAAAAGAAAGGAAACAGCCCAGGCTTAAATTTTGAAATAGAGATGGGCACGACTTAGCGGTATTTTCGTTTTCGTTTTCGTTTTTCGTTTCCGTTACGTAACGAAATGAAAAACGAAAAACGGCTCAGAACTGGAACGAAAACGGAAACGAAACGACTAATTTTGAGCCAATTTTCGTTTTTTGTTACTGGAAAAACACATAATGGAGCTAAATGGGAAGAAACGAAAAAATTTTCGTTTTTGTTTTCGTTTTTTCGTTTTCGTTACGTAACGAAACGAAAATGAAAAATTTTGAAATTAGCTCACGAAAATGGAAACGAGCCAAAACGGACCCCTAGCCGAAAACGAAAACGAAAACGAACAATTTTTCTGAGTCGTGCCCATCTCTATTTTGAAAAGCTTGGATTTCTTTCATACTGGGATGAAGTTTTTCCAGCCTTGTAGAGTTCCTATTTCAAAGATTCCACAGACGGTCTCTGACCCGGTCACTAATCATTTGTACATGCAGGTCACTTCTTGATACTGATGTCATGAAATGATCCATATGTTACATTTGAACCAGTCTATTCTGTCTTGTTTTGAGCCTTTTGAAGCATTTCATCCCTTAAATGGTTGTGACCCACCCCAAATCCTTAGGAAGGGGATTGACCCAAATGGAAATCAATAAATCAGTGGATTAGTACTTCAGGCACTTAATATCACCTGCATTTATCTTCTGCCTTGCTTTCAGGGAGATTGGTGTAGCATAGTCCAAATATATAGGGTCAGTGAATCTTCTCAACAGCCTGTCACATATAGTTGGTTATAAACAGCCTTCACACCTTTATGTTGCTATAGCAGTGGTGGCAAACCTTTGGCACTCCAAAGACCACAACTCCCACAATCTTTTGTCATTGACAATCTAGGCTCAGAATTCTGGGAGCTGTGGTCCAAAACATCTGGAGTGCCAAAAGTTCACCACTACAGTGTTTTACATATAGAATTACTGTACAGAAAATGTGTTTATCATGGTTGCTCAGCAATGCCTCAATCTAGAGATGTAGGCCATGAAAGAAATTCCAAGAACATGGAGGTAACATGTTCCAAGTAATAAATACACCACTTTGGGGGTGGGGTGGGAATGTCCTGTCTGAAATCCTGTTAGCATTTGTGTTGCATCTGGGGAGTTTTCTGTGGTGAATTGAAGCTAAATGCTGAAGTGCTGGGGTGTCTTTTGACTGCACTCCAGAACTTCAGCAGTTAGCTGCAATCAACCATGGAAAGTTAAGGAAACCTTATGTGAACATCATTTGGATCCTGACCACTGAAATGGAAGGGAAGAAAGGCTACTGCTAGTACTATTTATTAATTTAGATATTTAGTTATGCATGCATGCATGCATACATACATACATGCATACATACATACAAACAGCACCAGCTATTGTATGAAATATGTCCCATTAGACATGGGCACGGCCAGAAAAAATGACGTTTTGATTTTTCGTTTGTCGGAACTGGTCCGTTTTGGGTCGTTTCCGTTTGTCGTGAATTTTTTCAAAAATTTGTCGTTTTGTCGTTTCGTTTGTCATTTGTCGTTTCCACCGTGATTTAGCGTGATTTGACGTCCCCCACCTCCTCCCAGTCGAACCTCCCCCTTTACCCAATATCAGAAAAAAAATCCTCACACTCCAGAGGAAAAAAAAGAATAAACTGCTATTCCCTTCAGCAGACAAAGCTGCAGAGAATCAAAGAAATTGTTTTCTAAATTCAGTTCCCTCCCTGCATGCCTAACTTAAATCTAAAGCCTCCAGCCTCCCTCCAATCAGCCAGCAGCAGCCAGCCACACAGCCTTCCACCCTCCACATCCAAGACCCGACTGCGACTTCTGGAAGGTGCCTCGGCTTTTTATGCCCTCTGGCACATCCAGAAGTGTCAGTCAAAACCTGGCCATGCCATTGGTGGAATGGTTCAAAAAATTTGCATGGTCCCATCCCATGCCCAGTCCAAATGGGCAGGTCTAAAAAAATAAAAAATAAAATAAAATAAAATAAAATCAATGTGACGTTTTATTGCTATAAAAAACCCACTGCTGCTCCTATTAAAAATCAGGCATTTAAAATAAATAAATTTCACATGTTTCTGTGGTGATTTGGTGTGTTTTTGGACCACGATTTCTAAAGAAAAATTGTGGTCACCATTTTGGATCCCCCCCACTGCATGGCATGCGAGACAGACAACGAGGATGACCCCCCCTCACAGTCTGGTGCAAGCAGCCCAGGACAGGAGAGGGGAGAAGGCTGGGGACCCCCCCCCCAGAAACCACCCCTCTGGTAGGTGTCCTCAGGCAGGCATATTTTCGCCTGCTTTTTTGGCCAAGAGTCGGGTTTTTTGTTTTTACTTTTAAAAACTTTTTTTCTGTGCTGCTTGGCATCATGCGATCGCCACGATGCCATTAACGACAACGAAAAACCCGACCCAATTTTTCTTTTTTCGGGCTGGGTTTGAGCTGGAGCGGCGTAATTATCGTTACCGTTTCCATTACGTAACGGAAACAATAACCGAAAACGGAAATGACAATTTTGCCACTCCATGCCCATGTCTATGTCCCATTAAGGGCAAAACCATGCATTTTATATTATATTATATTATATTATAATGTATAAGAGTATTTTTACCCCACCTTTCTCCTTGGAAAAGGACCCAAGGCAGCTTACAGTAATAAGGGACAATATACAGTCCAGTACAATTAAAAGATGTTCAAGTATTGAGATTAAATTACATTACATTAAATATAACGTTTAATGTAATGAAACATAATATTATATAAAATATATTTAATGTAATGAAAACAGGTCACATCCCTTCCATAAGGAAAAATATTGGCATAGAGAACTTCAATCCAGATTAAAACTGGCAGCTGGAATTGAAAGAATTAACTATTGTTGCCTAGAGTATTTACTTTCTAAAAATCATTCCTGTTTGGTGTCATCCAATAATATATTTATGATTCTTCCCAGTGCCACTTACATGGCACAGCAAGCTGCTCATTCCAGTCTGAATTCATCACAGGAGCAAGAGCCAAATCTTGCTTCACTTGGCCCCATAGAGTTTCATTTATCTGCCTGCAAAGGGGCTGATGACTCAACAATCTCTGGGCTTCCCATCAGAATCTTCCCTGTAGGTGTGATATCTCTGAGAAACTGGGAAATGCCACAACAGGAGGGAAAACAAAATGTTCTGCTTATATACCACCCCATAGTACTTAAAGCACTCTCTGGGAAGTTTACAATTCAATTGTGCAGGCTACATGTCCCCCCCCCCCGCAAGCTGGGAATTCAGTTTACTGACCTCAGAAAGATGAAAGTCTGAGTGAACCCTGAGCCAGTTGCCTAGGATTGAACCCCAGATCATGAACATGGTTTTAGCTGCAGTATAGGAATTGACCACTGTGCCATGAGACTCCCTCCATTGACCTAGTTTTTCATCAGTGCTAAAAATCTCAATGCTGGAGGCTCTGGAGATGGAGTAAACCTAGGGACCCATGATTGATATGATTAAGGAGCTGCACAGCTTCTGCAGTACATGCATTTAAAAAAAACATTTATTCATTGTTCACATTAAGTACACATTTTGTTTTCAGACAGAAAAAGCTTCCAATGTTCTTGTTTAAGAAGGAAATGAAAGCTAGGAAGGACATCTAGGTTGTCATCATTCGAAATGAGAACACCATTATAATCATCATCATATGATAGTGCGGTACTGTATTTAATCTAGTTGCTTAATTATTTTGAATCATACTTTATTATTAAATCATTTATCTTTATAAGCTTTAATGAAGAGTGTAATGACCTCAGCACATACAATGTGCCATTTTTAAACTAGTGACAATTAGAGATGGGCACAAATTGAAAAAATGATGTTTCGTTTTTTTGTTTTTTGTTGCGGGTCCATTTCAGTTCATTTTCATTTTTTGTGAATTTTTTGAAAAAAAATCATTTTTTTTTTCGTTTTTCATTTTTACCCATTTTTTGTGTGACTTAAGGGATTTCTGCGCGTGGACGTTCCCCAACGCCCCAGGCCAGAGGGAAAACACTAACAAAAATGATGCTGGCAGAGACACAGTATAGACTAGGTACACAGGGAGGCTGCAAAGGCAGTGGCGGGCATTGCCCAGGGTGTAAGGCAGCCGCAGAGTGACTGCACTGCAGGGCAGGGGAGGGTCCACAGCTAGAGGTACACACGCACACAGGGAGGCGGCAAGAGAAATCTCTTCTTTCTCTCCCCTAAGAGCCAGGCTGCAGCCAGCAGGAACACAGAGACACACACCTGCCTGGTAGGCCTAAAGTAACGAGTCACAGAGACAGCAATCCCACCCTAACTCCCACCACAGACTGCAAGGAGGATGGGGGCTGCCAAAGCTTTTTATGCCCTCTGTGGCTGCCACACCTACCCAGTCTGCAACCTGGGCACGCTATTGGTTGAAATTATCTAAGAATTTACATGATCCCATCACATGGCTTGCATCCATCTTGTGGCTGGAATCCATTTTGTGTCATCCTTAAAGGGAAAAGAAAAAATACATCGCGATGGGAGAAAGACAAAAGCAAACATTTTAAGGACCGCAACCCCCTGGTAGGTAATAATTTCAAATAATTATCATTGCGTTTTTGCGGATGTCGAGGGCATTTGAATACCCAAGAAATCAATATTAGGCATCTGGGAGCCATTTTGGGTTGATGTCCCCTAACTCCCTTTAAAGGAAAAAAAAATACAGTGATCTGAGAAAAGACATAAATGCACGTTTTAAGGACCCCAACCCCCCTGGTAGGTATTATCAGGCAGAATAAATAATTATCGCTGGGTTTTTACGGATATTTAGGATGTTTTTTAACATTTAAAAACAGCTCATTTCATTGCGTGTCGCCGTTAACGAAAACGAAACAACGAACCTACTTTTCGCAGTTCTGTTAGGTTTGTTCCAATTTCATCACAATTTTCATTATTTGTTTTGTTGTGTAACAAAATGAATAACAAATAATGGAACATTTTTTTTTCATTTTGTGCCATCTCTAGTGACAATTCCAGATACTGTACTGTGTTCCATAATTCAGAATGTTTGACTTCAGGAGAGAAAGTTTCATTTTCTATAAGTTTCAGTAAATATTCAAACTTTAGAAGGGTGAGAATGACAAATGAATTATGCAAACATAGATGGATAGGTTGGCAGGTTGATAGGCAGGCAGGCAGACTAACAGACAGACCGCGTTCTGATCATCTTTTTTGATGGCACATTGATCAGTTAACATAACATCTCCCAAATGTGTCTGGATTTCTTTCTTTTCTTTCTTTTAATATGCAGAAGAATCTGGACATTCTCTGCCATATACTGTATGTAAGGAAAGGAAATGATCTAATGGGTTTAAGGGAGAAATAATAATCAGGCATTTTCCTATAACCTTGGAATGTACTTGAGATCTTAAACATTTGTACCAGAACATCCCCCCCATCTCTTTAAAGAGAGAGGTCATTGGCTATTTTGAGAACAGCCAACCATCTTCAAGTATGAGTCAGCAGCTTTGCATGGAACCAGTCAACAGCACTCCTGGCATCTTGAGATTCAGATTTTTAATTCAGCATTTGGAAAATCCTATAATGTTCTAGCAGCAGCCAAGGACACTGTGCTATCTGAAGTACAGAACAAGATGGCTCCTGGTTGTATCCCATATCCTTAAGCTGACTGAACTGATGAGTATTATTTGAATGTCAGTGGCAAGACTGGACTTCACATTACAGATGAGTACGAAATGGCAAAAATAGTGTTTCATTCTGTTTCATTTCATTACTCATTGAATTTCATTTCATTTTGTAATTGATGGATCTTTTTTAAAAAAATTCATAACAAAATGGAATGAGCAACAAAATGGAAGTTGTCACCACCCAGCTGGTTTTGACAGCTTGGGCTGTGGGGAGAGGAGGCCACAGTTTTAGGAGTAAAGCCATGCCACTTCCCCACAGCCCGAGCTGTCAAAACCAGCTGGTTGGCAGTGGCGGGAATGGGAGAGTGCAGCAGGGTTTTAAATTTGATGCCACCTGCTCGGGTCTCCCATTGCTGCCACTGCCACCCTGCTGCTTTATTTTTGACCACTTGGGCTGGGGGGAGGGGCCCGACCTGTCCAAAAAAAAAAAAACCCAGCTGGGTGCCAGTGGTGGTGGCTGCTATGGAAGAATGGCTGGTGGGAGGGCTAGGCGGCCCCCTTCCTGGCCTAGGGGAAAGCCAGCTGACTACCTTGATCCAGAAAGCCATGATTGAAGCTGCTACCACCCCTCCTTCACCCACAGAGACTCAGGTGAAGGAGGGGTGGCAGCAGCTTCAATCCTAAAGCCAGGAACACAGCGGCCACCACTTCTCCGCCTGGGTTTCTGTGGGCAAAGAAGGGGTGGTGGCAAAGGAGGGGTGGCGGTGGCTTCAATGCTGTTTTTTTGGGTTTTGGCCAGGTGAGTGACGACCCTCACCTGGCTCAGAAGAGGAAAGCCAGGATCAAAGCTGCTGTCACCCCTCCTTTGCCGATAGAGACCCAGGTGAAGGAGAGGTGGCAGTGGCTGTGATCCTGGCTACAACCACTGGCCTGAAGCTGGATCTGGAAGCTCCCCAGTTCAGTTTCCAAACTGAAAAAAGCAGTTCATTTTGTTTCTTGACAACACACAATTTGCCATTTTGTAACATTACAAATTGTTTTGTAGCATTACAATATGATGAAACAGCAATGTCATTTTTTTGTTTTGTGCCCATCTCTACTTCACAGCCCTCAGCACCTGTCATCTGAAATAACCAGCTCTCTCCTAAGCCCAGGTTTCCATTCATTAGACATGGGCACGAAATGAAAAAATGACATTTCAGTTTTTCATTTTTTTGTTGTGGGTCCCGTCCCATTCATTTTTGTTTTTCGTGAATTTTTTGAAAAAAAATTCTTTTCGTTTTTTCATTTTTCATTTTACCCGCTTTTTGTGCGATTTAAAGCATTTCCACGGGTGGATGTCCCCCAACGCCCCAGAAAACACTAAAAAATGATGCTGGCAGAGACACAGTATAGACTAGGTAAACAGGGAGGCTGCAAAGGAAGCAGTGGGCATTGCCCAGGGTGTAAGGCAGACGCAGAATGACTGCACTGCAGGGCAGGGGAGGGTACTCACTGAGAGGTACACAGGCACCCAGGGAGGCTGTAAGAGAAATCTCTTCTTTCTCTCCCCTAACAGCCAAGCTGCAGGCAGCAGGAACACAGACACACACCTGCCTGGCTGGCCTAAAGTAACGAGTGGCAGAGACAGCAATCCCACCGTACCTCCCACCACAGACTGCAAGGAGGATGGGGGCTGCCAGAGCTTTTTATGCCCTCTGTGGCTGCCACACCTACCCAGTCTGCAACCTGGACATGCTCTTGGTTGAAACTGTCCAGGAATTTACATGATCCCATCACATGGCTTGCATCCATCTTGTGGCTGGGATCCATTTTGTGTCATCCTTAAAGGGCAAAGAAAAAATACATCGCGATGGGAGAAAGACAAAAACAAATGTTTTAAGGACCCTCCCAGGTAGGTAATAATTTCAAATAATTATCGCTGCATTTTTACGGATGTCCAGGGTGTTTTAATACCCAAGAAATCAATATTAGGCATCTGGGAGCCATTTTGGGTCGATGTCCCCTAACTCCCCTTAAGGGAAAAAAGTACAGCGATCTGAGAAAACATAAATGCAAGTTTTAAGGACCCCAAACCCCTGTTAGGTATTATGAGGCAGAATAAATAATTATCGCTGGGTTTTTATGGATATTCAGGATGTTTTTTAACATTTAAAAACAGCTGATTTCATTGCACATCACCATTAACGAAAATGAAACGTAACGAACCTAATTTTCGTGGTTCTGTTTGGTTCGTTCCAATTTCATCACATTTTTCGTTATTCGTTTTGTTATGTAATGAAATGAATAACAAATAACAGAACAATTTTTTTTGTTCCATGTGCATCTCTACCATTCATACATGAAGGACTACATACCACATATGGATTAAAGTAGAATACTCGTATATTTAATGCAGGCAGCTTTCTAAGAAACGGCTTATTTGTAGTGTGTTTCCTTAATAAAACTATAGCACATCTTCCCTGGAAGTGAACTGAGGAAGAAATCACAGAAATGCATACTTCCTATTAATGCAAAATACTCAGTGCAATGAGATTTGCAAATGGGACCTACCTAATGATTATCATAAAACAAAAACAAGATAATTTGCCTAATGATAAGCCTCAACTAGGATGATCAGACATCTCTAATGATTTCAGGGAGTTCCGTTTCAAATGGCATTCTCATGATATGGTCCAGCTTAGCTCTACCTTTTATTGGCCTATTTTTAGGATTGTGCCCATTAACCTTCTGTCTTACAACAGATAACCCTGGCTGAAAACAAATGCACACAGTTTCATTAAGGTTACTCTGTTTTCTATTTGTCTGATGACTTCAGCAATGGTCTTGTGGAGGTGACAATATGCTATCAAATTAGGCTTGGGATACTGACATAATTGTTAATGACTGAATGTCAAAGGACGAGGGTAGCAAAATCCACGGAGAAGCAAATAAATGCTGTGTACAAATGCCAGTTACATTGACAAGGGATTCAGACTTTCACCTAGGAAAGACAAATTTAATTAGGCTAAATGTGTGGTTCTTTAACCATTGTCAAACAATTTTCTAGCATAACATACGGTAAATAAAATTTGCATTATTGCTTTCTGTTTCTTTAAATACAAATGGCATTCCCCCCCTTCCCCTTCTAGTGTGATCTGACTGTGGTTTATGTTGACACTGTTGTGTATTTAATGAACTCCTATCAAATATGCATGGCAAATAAATACTATGTTCCATGTAAGTCCTGTTGCAAGCACTTACTCTCCTTCTTACTAGCAAAAATGCACAACTGCTAGCTACTCAAGTATAGAAAACTACTCATCAAAATATATTTACTGTCCTTAAAATCCATATCACTTTAAGACAACTGAATCTTGGGTCTTTGTTCTCTTTCTTTGCTTTCACATCCCCTACAGCAACATAAAAGACAAATTAATATTGCTAGAAACACTACCATAGTGCTGGTTTTAAAATTCAAGCCAGAACCATCCCTGTCTGCTGTGAAAGTACCTTCAGGCAGAACAGCTTAGGCCTCCTGAAAACTCCTTGTCAAACTCTCCATACAAAACAATGTGTTAATACTGCTAGTGATAGAACCAGAGCAAATTATGTCTTATGGCAGATCCAAGCAGTATTGTTTTTTGTGTGTAGAACAAATGACGCCTTATTAAGAATAGTGGAATAACTAGAATGCACAGGAAGAGAATTTTCATTGCATCACATGATCTTGCTGTCACAAAACCATTGGGCCTGTGTCATATTATTGAAATTTACAACCTCATATACCACCTTCTAGATTGTTTGATTGGGAGGGACCATTACAACTGGCAATCTATCCATCATAACCTGAGAAAGGCTGAGAGAGGTCCCTCCTCCCCAATGTTAATGTCCCTTGATGGTGGCTGGTAGAAAGCATCTGTTCAACTATACTGAAGCAGAGTTGCAAAAAGTAGTCATACAGTAGTCCCCCACCACAATGCAGTTCATATATTATGGTCTCAGTATATCACAGTTTTTTTTCTTGAGAGAAGTAGGCTTTTAAATAGATGTTTTTAACCCCCTCCTGACATCTCAGCACAACAGACCTTGGGCTGCTGGCAACATGCGCCAGCAGCAGCAGCTCAAGATCAGTTTGCTGAGGTGTCAGGAAGGGGTTAAAGCCTGTCTTTGAAACTGCACGCCAGCAGCAGCAGAAGCCCCAGATCTGTTTGCTGAGGTGTCAGGAGGGGGTCAAACACATCTCTTTGGAGGTGCACACCACCACCAGCAGCCCAAGGTCAGTTTGCTGAGCCGTCAGTGTTTTGCGGATTTTCCTTTATCGAGGGTGGGTCAGGCACCATACTCACACAATAAATCGGGGACTACTTTATTGTTCATTTGCTGTTAATATATTCACATTTGTAAGTAAATTGAATATTTTTATTCTTCATACCAATGTCTTAGAGTGAGCAACTATGATTGTAAGGGCCAGTTAATGAGAGAGGATTTTTGTAACCATTTTACTCTGTGAATTCCCCCATGCCTGCAAAAAAAAAAAACTGAAGAAGGTTAATCACAGTATTTCAAAGCTCTGTAACAGATGTTGGGATTCCAATACAGGTCCCAGTTTGCTAGAGATTACACCTTTCCCAACCTGTGTCAAATGTCTTTGTCTTCCATGGGATTTAAAAAGAAGACACTGGGCATTGTGTGACTGGGCCACTGTCTAAAACAGGCCTGCCCAAAGTCCGGCCCGGGGGGGGGGGCAAATCCGGCCCGTCAGGCCATTCTGAGTGGCCCGCAGCTGGCTGGCCTGCCCCTCCCTCCCCCTCCTTCACACCATGTTTTTTTAAAGAAAGTGGGTGGGGCTTGCAGTGGGGTGGCAGGGTTGGGGAGCAACCGGCCCCGGACATATTCTCAGCCACCAAATCTGGCCCTCCTTACAAAAAGTTTAGGCACCTCTGGTCTAAAATGACTAGCAATGCGTTTGCCAAAACTATCTTCATTCTTTCCCATTGAAGAAACCTGTGTAACTCTGCAATGTGCCTATTAATATCCATGGATGCCAGTCCAATACAAGATTATCTAGCTATCTGTTTTGCCTTTTCTACTTTATGGAATGGCAGTGTTAGCGTCCAAAGACAAAAGATAATAAGATCTGTTTCCCCATTTCAATTATAACAGATGGATCAGACAGGAACGTCTGTTTGGTATGACTTTCCTAGAAACTCTGTAATTTGAAAAGAACACCCCAACAAGCTTTTTATTTTGGTAACCAAAGGAACTGTTTTTCCTTTATTTCTGCTTGGAAACTTATCAGAAAAAAGCGGGGGCATATGCGTATACACACAAACAATTGCTTCCTTAGTTCAATGGACTTTGAAATGAATACTTATTTCTTCCCATCTGCAACTTTTATTTTATAAAGCAGCTTTGATGCTAGTCTGGCTCGTAATTCAGCACAGAAAGTCTTTATACACCGCTGACAGTAATACAACTCATTTTGGGTGATTAACTTAACCTCCAGTACTACAAGGGCTTGGTTACATTATCATATCTTTCAAGGAGTAGTTGCAGTGTGAGAAAATTGCCTGTAGGATTATTGGCAACTAGGAACCTGTGAAATGTAAAATAAAATTGAAGACTATAAAGTAAAACATCAAAGCCTCCTAAAATATTAATAGCCGGTACTCCAAAAAGTAATTTGGAAGATTGCACGAAGACGTGAAAATTACTAATTTAAGGACCGATTGAGTTGGATAAAATAAAAGATATAATTGAGAGCAAACAATAGATCATGCAGATTCACATTGAACACCATATGAAAAGAATATAAGAGGCCAGGGCCATCTTATCAGTTCGAGGGTGGGTCGGAAGGCTTGACTTTCAAATGCTAGACCAAACTGTCAGCCAGAGCTGTATCGAATACAAAAGTAAAGCTGGCCCACGTTGTTTTGTTTATACTATACAACTGAGGAGAGAGAAAAATTGCTGCTATCTTTAAACCATATTTTCCACTCTAGTTAAAATGCATACAACGCTTGCTTGCAAATGACCCCTCTCTTCTTTTATTGCTTTTGTTGTTCAGTCATTCAGTCGTGTCCGACTCTTCATGACCCCATGGACCAGAGCTCGCCAGGCCTTCCTATCCTCCACTGCCTCCCAGAGTTTGGTCAATTCCATATTGGTTGCATCAACGACACCGTCCAACCATCTCATTCTCTGCCGTCCTCTTTTCATTTTGCCTTCAATCTTTCTCAACATCAGCGACTTTTCCAAGGAGTCCTCTCTCCTCATGTGTTGGCCAAAGTACTGGAGCCTCAGTTTCAAAATATGTCCTTCCAGTGAGCATTTGGTGTTGATTTCTTTCAGGATGGATAGGTTTGATCTCCTTGAAGTCCAGGGGACTCTGAGCGTTTATACACAACCCCTAAGCTCCGCAGCAAATGGCTGCAAGCTCTGGAGCTTAAAAATGTTTCCCCACCAGCTCTGGAGCTAACAGAAAATTAAGTGCGACCCCGCCCACTTATTCCCGTTTCCGTTTCCGTTACTTGTTTCCATTACGCAACGGAAACGGTAACGGGAATTACTCCGCCAGAACTCAAACTCGAACCGACTAAAGAATAATTGGGTCTGATTTGTCATTGTCGTTCCTGGCATCACGGCAATCCCGCGATGCCAAGCGGCACAGAAAAAAGTTTTTCCCCCCTAAAAATAAACCGATTCCCGGCCAAAAAGCAGGCGGAAATATGCCTGCCTGAGTGAGGGCTCAGGGCACCTACCAGAGGGGTGGTTTCTGGAGGGGGGTCCCCAGCCTCCCCCCTCTTCTCCTGTCCCTCCTGGCCCTGGGCTGTGCTGGGGGCGGGCATCCTCGTTGTCCCGCCAAAGTCGCCGCCAGCCGCCGCCCGCAATTCAAGCAGAAGCGGCACAGAAAAGAAGTTTTAAAACTCCCCCCCATTCCCGGGCCAAAAAGCAGGCGAAAATATGCCTGCAGAGTGCACCTACTAGAGGGGTGGTTTCTGGGGGGGGGGTCCCGGCCTCCCCCCTCTCCTGTCCTGGGCAGCCGGACTCGAGTCGCCATGCCATGCAGTGCGGGTGGGGGATCCAAAATGGGACGGCGACCACAATATTTTTTTTGAAATCGTGGTCCAAAAACACACAAGCACCACAGAAACATGCAAAATTTGCTAATTGCTATTGCTAAAACTGCCAGAATTTTTACAGTAGCAGTGGGTTTTTCTTGTAAGAAAATGTCTCCTCCTCTGTCCTCTCTACATTGATTTTATTTTATTTTATTTTATTTACACCTGTGCAATGATGGGCTGGCCAAGTGGCCATGTGGGAGTGGACCATGCAAATTTTTGGAGCCATCCCACCAATCGCATTGCCCCTAGCCACTGAGACTTCTGGGATGTGCCAAAAACCCCACTAAACCCTGCCCTAGCCCCCTAACCCTAACCCTAATCCTTAATTCCTTACCCATATGCCCCAGTACACTGTCCTCTTAGTGGGTCAGAGAGGCATCCAGAGGTGCACCCCACTACCCCACCCTAACCTCACCAGTAACTAGCCTAACCCTAGCCCTTGCGCTAAGCTACTGTCCCCTAAGCCAGATCTACTTGCATTGCACTACGCAAGTACGATTCCCTTTGTGAGACACAGCGGGTTCGAGAGCCTTATGCATCACCCTATGGCTCTGGGTTCTGCCAGTCCACTGGTCTCATAATCTGCAACTGGTATGCATATCCATATGGCTATGCATGCCCTTTTGCAGCAGCAGGTGAGGAGAGGAGACCCCCATGCCATGAGGGGTCTCCAGGAGCCTGCTTTCCCTTCCTAGCGGGTGAGGAGAGGAGGCACCCACCCACCCCAAAAAGAGGTGCCTCCAGGAGCCCGCTTCCCTTTATAGCGGGCCAGCGGAGGCACCCACCCCAGAGAGGTGCCTCCAGGAGCCCGCTACCCCCCAAACCAGTTTAACGACAGATGAAAAAACGAAAAACAAAACGACTATTTTTGCGAAGTTTTGCGAAAAACAGAAACGAGCCGACACAGGCCGCCTCCGACACTCGACAACTCGAAAACGTCATTTTCCCTAGTCGTGCCCATTTCTAGTATGTAGAGGAAGGTAGGTTTTGTGGCAGATGAAGATCAAAAGAACAGCAATACATAAAATAATGTTTATGTAATTGAATATAAAATAACTTATTTACAAACTGACTTTCTAACACACATACTAAGCTCTGATGACAATTTTTTCATAATAAATTCTAGCATATCCTGTTTCTCCCAATGACTCTAAAACAGACTTTCCCCCTTCTCACTCTCAAACTGCTTGTACTCGAAACACTGCTACACAGACCAAATTCCTCCTCAATATGTTCCAATTGTGCCAATCAATCAAAATTCAGCTGCCAGTCACACTAACACTCAGTCAATGTGTATCCTGTACAAACCTGGTACTGATAATTACAAATACATGTATACATACATGGAGATTTAGAAAGGGTAGAATTACCATATTTGGCGAGAAGCATCTAAAACAGGCAGAAGGTTTTAGTGGTGAGTCTCCAAGAAGTTTGGATTATTTATTTATTTATTTGATTTAATAGTCTGTCTTTCTCCCAGAACAGGAGTATAAAGCAGCTCACAACATCATTATAGTATAGTATAGGTTGATCAGACTCCACTCAACAGTAGTGTTTCAAAACAGTGTCAGATCTCTTCTCAGGAAAATAGTAAAGGATTTCAAGGCATTCATATAATATCATAGAATCGTAGACTCATGAACGTGGAAGGGGCCTACAAGGTCATTGAAGAATATCTGCCAGGGAGTGGTCTTGAATGCCTCCAGCTTTGGAGCACTCATCACCTCTCAAAGTGATTAGTTCCATTGCCATACCGCACTAACAATTTTCTTGATATTCAACTCGAATCTGTCTTCCTGTAACTAGAAACCCATTGTTGCAAGGTCAGCACGCTGGGTGGTTCAAGAACAGCTCCTGCCCTTCCTCTGAATGACTACCTTTCAAGTATTTAACAAGTGCTATCATATCTCCCCTCAATCTTCTTTTCTCAAGACTAAACATGCCCAGTCATTCAGTCTTTCCTCATAGGGCTTGTTTCCACCCTCCTAATCATCCTTGTTGTCCTGTACATAATTTGTTCCAGTTTGTTGGCATCCTTCTTAAAGTGGTGTCTAGAACTGGACAAGTAATCAAGATGAGTCCTAAACAGTACCAAATAGAAGGTAACTAGTACCTTGGAGACTATACTTCTGTTAATGAATCCTAAAATACTCCTGTGATTCTACATTCTGCAGCCTTAGATTGGTTTTCTGGTACCCTCACAAAATAGCGACTTTGTGAGTATACTGAGGGAGAAAACTATCTCATGGGAGGTGTTTTTCAGGGTGCTCCCTCATATTTCAGGTCTCATAGCTTCTCATCTAGTAAGATCTTCTAGTCCCCAGTTATTTAAAGGGTACTACAGTATATCTCCTTACAACTGCACATTATATCTCCTTACAACTACACAGTATAGAGTTGGGCCAGATGTGCCACACCACATGAAAATAAAATGTGCTCACTGTTTGCATAGTGGTACATCAAAAGCAAACAAGACAACCCTTAGCTCCACACAGTGACAGTATGCACCATTCAAGCATGTGATCCAAAACAACATTTTGTTTTCCAATTTTCATTACACCAAGGGCAGAGATTGCTTTTTCTGAACTCAAACTTTCACAGTACTGTAGCCTGTGTAGTGTGTACTGCCAGTTAGTTCACAAAATATAGATCGGCTAGGAAAGGAAAGGCCAAGGGATAACTTCTGCTTGCTGGATGCACAATTGTATTTCTCCAAAACAGTGTTTTAAAATTCTAGAGATGCAGCTTCCAAGCACAGGAAGATTCTAAGAGATTTCTGAAGGGGAAAAAAAAAGAATAGAAACCAAACGTCCCTACCTTGTGTAATTGGGTCATACGTTTAGATAAAAGCAGTAATTTTTCCATACTCTGCATCATTTCTTACTGTGGATTTCTATCTTAATTTTCCCCAGGGTGTTCAACAGGCTTGTCAATTGTCCTGCTTACAGTTTGATAAGAGTATATGCACTGCACAAGCAGTGGGGATCTAAACTTTTATTCATCCACTGATAACACATAGTCTTACTTGTCACATTTGAAGAGCAATACTTTATCCTGTGATTTCTTCTAAATGGTGTCTTCATTTATATCTGGATCTATACTTTCTGGGAAGATCAATGGATGGTGACAGTAGTACTGGGAGAGGAGGAGGTATCACTATTACTATCTATCTGGCCCTCAGGAATACATTTGGCATGAAAGAGAGGGAAAAACCTCTTCACATCTTTCTGATAGTGACCCACACCTCAGAGGATTAGTGAAAATGACTGGAATGACAAATAACAGTAATGCTCACACTCTCAGACATCACATTAAGAGACTATTTGACTGGAGTTCATTTAATGAATTAGACCCTTTTCGCTTTAAATTAAATTAAAATGTGCAGAGAGACTCAAGACTGAAACCATTTTTCTGCTTAATGCAAAATGGCTCATTTTCCTGGTTATATGTTTACATAAGCTGTACTGCCCAACTCTTAGCCCATTTCTTCTTCTTCTAGCTGTGTTGTGGTGCTTAACTGACAGACTACGCCTCAGATTGTGTCTTAATGGATTCCCACTAGAACCAGTGGGAATCCATTAAGTGCTTGAAATCCTGTGGTGACATCAGCTTCTGTTATTTACATATACATATGAACAGAATGGGCCATTTTGAGGCTTACTTATGAGTGGATGCATAACTTTCATAACTTTTACATGGAATTTTACTCTCTTTTTAATTGCTCGCGTCCTCTTGTAGCTTTAATGTAATGTTGTCTTTTAATGCTGTAAGATGTCCCTCAATTCCCTGTTCTCAATACTTGAACATGTCTTAATTGTACTGGTCTTTATATTATCCCTTATTAAAGGGATTAATGAGGCCCTCATTACTGTAAGCTGCCTTGGGTCCTTTTCCAAGGAGAAAGTGAGCTAAAAATTACTCTAAAATAAACAAACTAATAAATAAATAAATAAATAAATAAATAAATAAATAAATAAATAAAT
>JAHTLZ010000129.1:28505870-28532846 GCA_023846285.1 Phrynocephalus versicolor | reverse complement strand
AATAAATAAATAAATAAATAAATAAATAAATAAATAAATAAATAAATAAATAAATAAAAAGATGGAACTGTTGCTCATGGAATAATGGTACAATACTTCCACTCCAGACAAGTTCACACATGCTAGTACACATTTGTACTCCATTCTGACCAAAGGGGAAAAAAACCACCAGCCTCAGCCTCTGTTGATATCATTATTTGTTATTTTTTAAACCAGAGACTGAAAAAAGCTACTTCAGTTTTTAGGTGAAGCCAGTTTGAGATCAGAATCCAGCACTTTCAGAGAGCTGTGCGAGTTCCGACGTCTTTGGTGGATTTACCCAACATCACGTCTATTAGCTGCCATTTCAAACTTTCCAAAATAGAGTCAACATCCTCTAACATTAGCCACCCAAAACTGCTATTGGTAATGGCATGGCTGGGAGTCCATCTCTGTAGGTGTACGACATGGTGGCCCACTTTATTCCTTCAGCAACATTATCAAAGAATAGAAATAAACGGCAATCCCTATTTGGACCAGCTAGTTTCAAAAAATAGGTTCTCTTTATAGACAGACATACATTAATGCTGAATGCACAAGAAACATGACTGAGGGAGTCTTTTGTATAAGAGAAATCAGATTTTAAATGAATCCCATGCTTAAGTCCTGAAGAATAGTTAATAACAAACAAATTAATTTTCAAATTATATGAGGAAAGAAAAGCTCGTTTTGTGACACATACAGTCAGCCTTCAAGGATTTCCATTCCCATGAAAGAAAAAAGCATATGTCTAACATATTTTTCTGCCCTAAAGGTAACAAAAAATAACGGAAAGGAAAAATCCTGCATCCTAGCATCCTATTGTACCCATACACCATTTACACTATATGAGAGTTATCCAAGGTTCCAAATCTATTCTGGAGAGAGGGTTGAGAACAGGAAACTAAAAGCTGGCATAGATTCACAGAACCCCTCAAAACTGCATGCGAGATTGTTGTTTTCTCCAAGAAGAACTGCTTCTTGTAGCATATTGCCTGATGAGGCCATAAGGCGATCACAAAGAGCCACAAATATTTTGTGGGTTTTTAGTTAATCTAATAAAGATATGGGCTTAATATGAATTTTGGAGGGCTTTTCCCTTGCCAGCAGAAATGAGTTTTTGTCTTGCAATGCAAGACAATGATGGGTTGAACTAATACCTTTCCAAAAGAGGTCTTACACACATACATGAATTGAACATTAGGGCACATCCCACAATCTTTCTCTAGCTTTAAAGGCCATCTATTGATCAGTCTATTTGCTCGTAGCATTAATGAAATCTTGGTACTGTAGTCCAAACTAGGATGGGCAGGAATTTAAAAATAAATAGCACAATTCATTCCTATACCACTAATTTGTCAGTTCATCTTCGTATGAATTGAAAAACCCCAATCAATTTCTAATTGATGAATTTTTAACGATTTTTGAATATCAGTGTGTTGGGCTATATGATGATTCCCAAGGCACATAGAGGTACGTGACTCTCCTCTACAATCCCTCCAAGATTGGTGAAGATGGGGTGTTTCATGAGGCACCATATCATGATCCACTTCAGAACTTTTTTTAAAAAAGCATCCTGCTTAAGTATATGTCATTTTATGTCCATTTGCATTTCTTGTTGATTTCTCAGTTATTTTGCTTTATTTGATGAATTGATGTCTTTATTTGCTATATTTGGTGTTTCAGTTTATTTAAACCTCTGAGGGCAGTGCCTAGCTCTAATTTGGGCAGTATACAAGTATTTAATATAAATAAATAAATAAATAAATAAATAAATAAATAAATAAATAAATAAATAAATCCTTGCAAGTTCAGACAAAAGGAATATGGAGTCCAGTATACTGTTTCATAATCATATATCTTCCCAAGGGCTGACAACATTTCTCTTCTGCAACAGAAAGAGCCAGGAGTCACGTGACTTCTGAAAGAGTGAAACAAATTCAGGATAGCATCCGCTGCTACTGATAGTAGTGTAGCCCACTTCATCAGATGCATAGAATATCACCTAAAACTATAGGCAGACATATAAATACATGGTGAGGAATGAGGATGTCTGAGTGAAATTGAACGTGGGATGTACTGTCAGTGACTGTTAGCTCATCCAGACTAGCTGTTCTCAAAACCATTAGCTGTCATGGCTGCCCAATTGCCAAAGTGAATTCTACAAGCATGAAATGAAGGTAATAGAATTATTCTGGTTGTGTTGCTCAGCAACTGGTATTCAGTGGTGTGATGCTTGTGATTCAGGAGGCAGCAATTTTTATGTATCATAAAGCAAGTGCACATAGTTTCATGTGAAATACTGAAAACACGTAAACATATTTCTCTCTTATTGCCTGGTTGCCAAAAGGACCAAGTGACCACCATGAATGAAAGTTTCTCAGATTTCCAATAAAACTGGACTATGCTGTCAACTCACCCCACACGATTTCCATAAAAGATTCCATTTTAAGATTAATGGCGACACTGATAGCTCTGTTTTTTGCTTTCCAGGAAATTTATTGTCTAAAAGCCAGTCTCCCTAACAGAACAGTCCTGCTTGTTCTTTATTAATAGGATGGGTTCTGCTACAGAAAGAAAGGGACTGGAATGTGACCCTTAGTCTAGCAGTACAGAAAAGAGAAAATGAAAAATAAAGACACAGATGCTTAGGAATAATAATAAGTACAAACCCTTTCCAAAATTAAGGGTGCTGGAGTCCAAAGACACTTCTACAAGTCCACTTTGAGCAATCCCCCGGCCAAATTCTACCAATGCCATACTGTAGTTTACATCTGGGGGTGCTTCAGTGCTTGATTGTCCGGATATGTAACTTGTATTATGGACAAGGAGTTATTTTTAGGACAGAACATGGAGAGACAAAATAATTTCTTATAGGTGAAGGTATCAGACAAGGCTGCATTTTATCCTCTTATCTACTCTTACAGAAAGCCAGGCTGGATTCAGATGAAGGAGGATCCATATTCTCCTTCCATTTCTGAGTTGGCATGGTTTTCAAGGACCATCTAAGATAAGTAAGAAAATTCTATGTAAAAAATATTAAGCATAATTCCACTTTTAATGAGCTAGTTAACCAGCCAATAGCTACATAGAAAGGGTCAATGGGTATCTAGCTGCAGCTTTCAAAGTTGGCCTTCATCCTTGTTCCAAAAATGTGTATTTGTAGGAATGTGCTTCAACCATTCTGCAGGGACACCAATTCTTACATAAGAAGAGCAGTCCCTTTAATTGTACAAAATGTCGTCCTATTGATACTTCCAGAATCTTCTCAACATTGCTATTTTGATATTTCATAGATATGAAAAGACTGCAGGGCAATTTTGAACCTGCAAGATGTGAATGAATAATGCTCTTAATCAGTTTCCCAGTGGGCCTGGAACCTATAAAACATTCACGTGAAATCAGCTGGGCAAAACCAGAGAGGTATACTTTGTGTTATCGACACCAAGGCCACTTTAGACTTGTAGTGTGGTATTGTTAAGAAATCTTCTCCATGTATTTTTGGTACACCAAATCTGGTGTACTTCTGACCCTGTCTGCATTGGAACCCAAGCTCTGTTAACAAAGGAGATGATGACAGGCAATCACAAAAGCTTAGTAATTATTTGAGAACCACTCTTGGCATAATGATTAAAGATGGGGGCTTTGTGCTTCATAAAGTGCCCCTGGTCAATGGTGGCCAATCACCCTCCCCTCAGCTGCCCAGTCCACTCACTGGGCTCTGGGTACCACCGGGGTCCTTTCCCTAAGGTAGCACACTCAGCTGGCTGTCCCTGCCTTTATATGAAGCCAATTACTTGTCAGCTCTCTGTGAGGACTCTTTCCCCTTCCTTCCCAACAGAGTGGCAGGCTTCGCACAGATGCAGGAAGAGCTGTCCAGGGTTCCAGCAACCATTGGCACCCCATCACAGAGAAAGTACCCCAATGGTGCCCTGGGCCCTATGAGTGGTCTGGGCAGTGGGTGGGAGGGTGATTGGCCACAGCTGGCCAGGGATGATTTGTGCTTCATATGAAGCCTCCATCTCTAATAATGATTTAAACAATACCCTTCCTGGATGCCACCAATGCAGTTTCCAAGGTCCTGGCAGAAAAGCACACACACTAGCCATTACAAATTGGCAGGGCATACTCTGCTAAAGCAGATTGTATGCACTGAACAATAAGCACACAATTCAAGCCTTTAGTCACCAGTAGCAGTCTGTTAACAGGAAATAATTAAAACATCACCTTCCTCCGTACACAATTATAAGCCTCTCTATACAGTACAGTATATAGATGCAAGTGGTAGTCTTGTCATTTGGTTTAACTGACTCTTCTAGGCTTGTTCACATTTACATTTGTTTCACAACAGGCTCTGTTCTAACTGGAACCAGTTTAGAAATCACATGGTAGTCACATGGTATTTGAGTCCATCTGTGTGTCCTTTTGGGAAACGTTTAATTCATTTTAAAGCTGTGTTGTATCATGGTTGAGGGGGATGTACTGGCTTTTAGAATCTTTGCATTTGAGGTTTTGTCCTGTGCTCACCTACCCTGCCATCATGGTGGACACTGCCCTTGCTGCTGTGTTGAGTTGACGGAGGAAGAGGACGGGGGGCAAATCTGTGTGTCCCTCTAGAAAGCATGTCTGCCTCAGTTCCTCTAAGAATGCTCCAGCTATTCCTTTGTGCCCACATAATACACTACAGAAATGAAGGCTTTACAGGGGTGCAAATACACTGATCCTCCTGAATTCACATGATCTGGGAAAACAGATTTTAGTATCCATGGGGATGAAATAGCTCTCCAAACTGACTCTCTAGCACCACTTGCCAAGGAAGGGAAGAAACCAGCATTAATGCTAGACCTCCAGTCCCCAATCCTGACAGCCAGTCCAGGAGGATACTGTGCTCAATGGTATCAAAGGCAGCTGAGGACCAACAGGGTCACACTCCCTCAGACCAAGAAGGTCATACTCCTCTGATCACCCTCCCATAAGAGGTCATCTAGCAGGGTGACCAGAACTATCTCGGTCCCACAACATGGCCTAAGCCTTGATTGAAATGGACCCAGATTATTAGTATGGCAGTTCCCTGCCACATCACAGTTCATTTATTGCAGTCCTTGTATGTCACAGATTTGGGCCGCAGAGAGATTGGCACTCTCTTTCTCTCTCGTCGAGATGCAGGTGGGTGGTGGGGCAGCAGAAAGGTGGCACTGGGTCTAGGGCGAGCTTCAGAGGCCCAGTGCATGTCCACTGCTGGCCCGTAAATCACTTCTGGTCTGCCGGAAGTCACTTCTGGGCATGCAGAGGCCCGGTAAGCCCACTGCAGACCTACCACACAGCGCGGAGGCCCATTCCAGGAAGCATCAGGCCTGAGGCGAGCACCAGAGGCCTAGTGCAGGCCCACCGCATGACCTGGAAGTCACTTCCTGTCTGCCAGAAGCCAATTCCAATTTTTCAGAAGTTACTTTTAGTTTTCTGGAAGGTACTTCTGGTTTCCCAGAAGTCACTTCTAGGCCGTTCAGAGGCCCAGTAAGCCTGCTGCAGGCGTGCTGCACAGCCTAGAGGCCTATTCTGGGCAGTGCCAGGCCTGGGGTGAATTCCAGAGGCCCCACACAGGCCCACCACACCCTCCCTCATCCCAGCCCGACTTGCAGACAAAGGCATCCACATTGTTTGGGTGGGTAGGAAACCTAACTCCCTCAATAAATGGGTGACTACTGTACCCCCCAACAACACCTGCAGCTGATTGGCCACCAACCTCTTATGTTTTCCCATAAATGATATAATAGTACCTGGGCAATAGTTATTGAAATAATTGGTTGGAAAGTTGAGGTTTTTCAAGGTAGGCCAGATCATCGTCTCACTCAGAAGAGAAGGTAAATAGCCCTCCTTTGGGTGGTTACTTCACGTCCCTTTCATCCCTCTTTGCTGTCCCGCTTGCGACCGGTACGAAAAAAACTTACTTCACGTCCATAGTGTGATAGCAGGAACTCATCTTGACCACCACCCCTGAACCAAGAACAGAGCGTGACAAGCCATACCTGCCCCTGGGCTGGGGAATTCTCTTGTCACACTTTATTCCCGGTTCCTGTTCCGAGACAAGGGATGTGAAGTAACAGCACATTATGGCTGTTTCCCCCTTTCACTCTAGGAATACTCCGACAACCGAGAAAGCCAACTGGAACTCCTATGCCAGGCCAGGCTCAGCTGCCCACCTGTCCCTGCAGGAGAAGGCAGCTCTTGAAGGGACAGGCGGAGATCCACTGTCAGCCCACAGACTGCTGAGTTCAGAGTGAGGGTGTCTCGCCCACCACCCATGCCGCCGCTGCCGCCACTCACTGTGGTGACGTTGCAGCCGCCTGTGCCCACCTGGCTCTTTCTGCCGGGCTTCCTGAGACAGCCTGCGCACCTGCAGCGAAGATTCAAAATATTGAAAAACGGAAGCCCGACAATTTAAAAAAGGCTAAACAAAGCCAGGGAAATCCAGTAGTTGTCATGAAACAAGGACGTGAAGTAACAGCTGTCACGATACCAGTAATCACACCCGTGGGTAAACAAAAACAGGGACTGAACAGGGACAAAACCATGTGACTGTGAACAATGCTGTCATGGAACAAATGTAATCGTGGAACGAGGTAGGATGTGAAGTAACCACCTTACTGTACTAAAGGAGTCAAGGTCCCTATGGATGGCCTCAATCTTGACATGAAAATGAGCTGTGAACTATTCACAGGTATTAACATCAGGGTGAGGGCCTGGATGTTGTCTGGATCCAGTGAAGTTTCAGAACATCCTGAAGAGTTCCACCTGGTGGTTAGCTGCCTCACCAATATGCTTTCTTAGTGGCTTCTATGCTTGCACAGTATTTGCTGGACATCTTTTTTCACTGCTACTTGATTAGCATCCATGGGAGCTTTTATCCAAATGCTCTCTAGCCTGCTCCTGGCTTGTTTCATGGCTCATAGCTCCTCTGAGAACCGAGGGGAGAAGCAAGCCCTGATGCAGAGAAGGCATTTAGGTGTGAAGGAGTCAACTTCCCAATGGATTGCAGCACAATGAGGAGCACCGGCTGGAATCCCTAATACACAAATGATGAGAACAAAATGCTCCATGGGGTGAAGGAACTTCTTCTAAGAATAAAATCTAAACCCAGCCAACTTGGGTATGATTCTTGGAACTCCATGGGACTTATTTGTTGTAGACTTGACCACAGTGTTGGGAAGTATATTCAGATAAATGAACCTGCCAAATGGCCTCCATGTTTGGGAATTCAGCATGCAGAGAAATACGGTTAGGAAAAAAAAATCAAAATGCAACCTGTTAGTAGATTTTGTTGCTCAGCAATATGGAGAATGAAGTCCATCCTTCAAATCTAAAAGCTTGTTTTTCTACTCTTGCAATTCATTGAAATGAAAGCGAGAACATTTTTTACCATTAGTTTAATGGATATAGAGTGTTTCCTGAATTATAAAGGCATAATTGGTTGTGTTTGTAGCTCCCTCCTCTCATTTACATTCAAAACACTAACTCTGGTAATTCTTTTGTTTGGTGAGATTTTTGCTTGGGCATTTTTCTTCCTTTCTATTTATTTTTATTTATTATAACAATTACTTTAAACATAATGATGGCTTTGTGAAGGAGTAAATGGAATGAATCAGGCATTATCCTAGGTCTAATATCACTTTCTATATTTCTTAGAAAAAAAGAAAAAATATTTATATACACTGATGGCATATTGTTTTTGGTCTATAAATACATACAGAAAGTCAGGCTAGTTTTATATGTGCAGTGACTAGGCAAGAAGTCCTACTGCATCTCTGGGGTGCCTCTGTATCATCATGACTCATTATGTTCTGCAGAGTTTCATAATTAATTACCATGATTGCTATACTCTGTAGGCACATGCACAGAAGATGTTCAATGTTAAATTGTAAATGTTTAAATGCTTAAAGAGTAAAACAAAAACCCCTTACTCTTTCATTAATCAGTTTGAAACTTATAGGTGCAGCTCTCTGCACCTAGTGCAGATTACATACATGATCTGGGCCCTTCCTCTCAGGCTTAACTCCACCTGAAGTTGGTTCCAGAGTGTTGGTGCCACGGCAAAGAAGGCCCTACATCTGGTGGATGATTTTAGAGGGGCTCCCTGGAGGATAATTATCTAGAAGGACCTAATGGAGTGGGCAGATGACCTTGGGAAAAGGCGTTCCCACAATTTTCACAAGATGTGAGAAATTCTTTTTTTCTGTACACCCTGGGAAAAGGTGAAAACCACTTTCTAGTATTATAGCCTTGGTGATTTCCCACAAGTTTTGTTACTTGGGCACGTTTTAGAGGCTTCTTCTAGTTGCACAAAGTGGCAATAACTCTTGCCTTGTTTCTAAAAAACTGTAAGCATCAAGAGGATTCTTTGCATCTTTTAAAACAACCAGCTAGGCCCTTGCTGTGTGCGTGTGTGCGCTGGCTCATAACAGAGGGTACACTAATGTGCATAGATATCCCCAAGCAACATTTTGTGTAAACTGGGGGGGGGGACCCCTCGTCAGGGGGGAAAACATCATTTGTCTTACCCTCACCTGCCAGTGAGGTACACATCTATTTTCATCTCTGTCTGTCCACCATACTGTAATATAATGGGATATTACATTATAACATTTATGTCGGTGGTATCCAAGTGTACCATTCTAATTCTGAGCTTAGTGATGAGGTTTGGATTTCCTTGATAGGCTGACTGTTTGACATTTTTTCATGGATGGCCCACATTGTCTTAAACTGGAGACAGATAAAATTGAACTCTTGATCTTTCATACAGACTGTCCTCCTCTCCCCCCACCCCCAAGATTGTTGGGTGGCTCTGAGACCACAGATTTCAGTTTTAGTGGGCGACCAGCTATTAATAATATTACTATTATTTGTGCAAGGGACAGCCAAGGCATGCCATCTCCATCTTGCTAATATCTGCCAAATCTGTCACTTCCTGACTCCTCAAACTGCAAAGCTCTTTGTACATGCCCTGGTGGTTTCACACCTGGATTACTGTAACAACCTTTTGGAAGGTCTTCCTCCTTCTTCACTTCCTCCTTTTACCCTGGTACAGAATAGTGCTGTACAAGCAGCTTCAAACGTATCAAGTAATGTCTACATCTCTCCTCTTTCTAAGGCATTGCAATGACATATTTTAAAATATTTGTCCTGACATTTATTGTCTCATGAGTTTCTTCCCCAAATTAATTTGCAGAGCTGGTGGCCTGGCATATGCCTCCTAAAATGATGGGTTGCAGATTCTGGACTTTTTCTGGTCCTTTGGACTGCAGTGGCAAATCCCAGGCTTCAGGTATCTCTCCATTTGGCTCCAAAGCTCTGGAATTTTTGCCAGCAGCACCTTCATATGGAACCAGAGCTGGATATATACGTTGCATGTAGGGAGAGGTCAGAGACCAGTATATGTTATGGGAAATTTTCAGTTTGACTTTAAGCAGTTGGTTAATTCTTCTTGAATATTGCCTAATCTTTATGTCGATTGTAAGATTTCTGTTAAATGTTTGGAAGTTGAGTCGTGGCAACTGGGGTTATTTTCTTGATAGATTGAAACATTTTGTTTCTCATCTAAACAGTTTCATCAGTCTGAAGAAAGCTAGTTGCGAGTCCTCCATTATATAGCTCACTTTGACCTCATGTCACTCTGGTCTGAAATAGGCTCAAAAGATGAACAATAGCCTGAATAGGCTCGTTAGGGAACCCATTCATGTGAATATTGAAAACCCATCTCTCAACAGAGGTGGGAGGCTCAGGCACAGTCTATGTGCTATTTATCAGGTAGTGTTTTCAACAAACCCCAGACAAAATACTTCACACCCCCACAAGGAAGGCCTGAGCTAACGACTCATACTTCATGGATGTTGGAGTTGAGATTTTCATGCACCTCAGGCCATTGCCCACCTAAAGAGCCTATTGAGACTATTGTCCACTCCACCTAACGAGCCTACTCAGGCCATTGTTCATCTTATGAGCCTATTTCAGACCAGGGTGACATGAGGTCAAAGTGAACTATAAAATGGAGAACTTGCAAGTGACTAGCTTTCCTCAGACTGACAAAGCCATTTGGATGAGCAGTGAAACATTTCAATCTCTCAAGAAAAGAAGTCCAGTTGCCATGACTCAACTTCCAGATAAACGCACTTGGACAACTGAGAATCTTCATAGACATGCTGTTAAATATTGTGTTGCATGCTCATACATTATTGTATTGGAATGCACTCTGGTACAGAGAGCAACAGCAGCAGCAGTAGCAGCAGCTGCAGCAACAGCAGCAATAGCAAGTGCCATTTATCCACGTCATGATTTTATGAGTTAGTGGGAAAACTCAGGAAATGATTGAGCCCTCCCCTCACTGGAAAACAAAAAAAACTAACAAAACTTTATGTATACTGAACTAATTCTGAATTTTCCTGTGGAAACTTTTCCTATTACTGATTGGGCCAAATGGATTACAGATGCTCATTAAAATCAAATCCCATTATTTCATCTGATATTATGCCAGGCTTATACTTTATGAGGTTCTCAAATGGGCTTATCGTTTTCATCCACTCTTGCTGAGATGTGAACATGGTTATGGTGTGGGCCTATTAGAGCCATTCAATGGTTAAAATCCTGTTGTCCGGTTATGCAGAATGCATGGCTTTTGGGTGCAAACTCCCTCAGGTTAAGTAATCTCCATAGACATTAACTGTTGCATGGTGATTTCAGTAATTTGAGGTGCAACAGATACGTCTATAAGGATTTCTAAACTATTGGCAAATCACTTATAAAAATTATGCCACTTGTATAACTACATGATGGGCTTTGGGACAGTATGTTCAAGAAAATAACATGGTATATATTCCCAGGGATTTTGCCACTTCTGCTTGCACACATGGGAATTCCAAGCCACTGTGTTTTAGCGCTAGCCAGTATTGCCTAGCCATCAAACATTGAGCCCTGTATGTGGTTTTGACTACGAATTCCACCAGGCCCAGCTGCTATTGGCATTGGTCAGGGATTACTGGATTTGTACTCCAACATATCTACAGAGACCTGATCACCTACCTCTGATCATTATAAGAATCTTTGTTTTATTTAGAACAAATCTTCTTACTTTGAACTCACTAGTCTTATATATTATTCACTAGAGATGGGCACGAATAAAAAGAAAATGGTGTTATGATTTTTTGTTTTTCGTTGAGGGGTCTGTTTCGGTTCATTTTCATTTTCTGTGAATTTTTGAAAAAAATCATTTTCGTTTATTCGTTTTTCATTTTTCATTTTTACCCACTTTTGCACGATTTTTAAAGCATTTCCGTGCACAGGCATCCACCAACACCCCAGACCAGAGGGAAAACACTAAAAAAATGATGCTGGCAGAGACACAGTATAGACTAGGTACACAGGGAGGCTGCAAAGGCAGCGGCGGGCATTGCCCAGGGTGCAAGGCAGCTGCAGAGTGACTGCACTGCGGGGCAGGGGAGGGTACTCACCGAGAGGTATGCACACATGCACACAGGGAGGCTGCAAGACTGAAGCTAGAGAGAAATCTCTTCTTTCTCTCCCCTAAGAGCTAGGCTGCAGCCGGCAGGAAAACAGAGACACACACTTGCCTGGCTGGCCTAAAGTGAAAATAACGAGTCATAGAGAGAGCAATCCCACCCTAACTCCCACCGGAGACTGCAAGGAGGACGGGGGCTGCCAGAGCTTTTTATTCCCTCTGTGGCTTGCAGACCTGCCCAGTCTGCAACCTGGGCATGCTATTGGTTGAAGTTGTCCAAGAATTTACATGATCCCATCACATGGCTTGCATCCATTTTATGGCTGGAATCCATTTTGTGTCAAAGGGAAAAGAAAAAATACATCGCGATGGGAGAAAGACAAAAGCAAAGTTTTAAGGACCCCAACCCCCTGGTAGGTAATAATTTCAAATAATTATCGCTGCATTTTTATGGATGTCCAGGGTGTTTTAATACCCAAGAAATCAATATTAGGCACCTGGGAGCCATTTTGGGTCGATGTCCCCTAACTCCCCTTAAAGGAAAAAAAATAGAGTGGTATGAGAAAAGATATAAATGCACATCTTAAGGACCCCAAGCCCCCTGTTAGGTATTATCAGGCAGAATAAATAATTATTGCTGGTTTTTTTACGGATATTCAGGACATTTTTTAACATTTAAAACAGCTCATTTCATTGTGCATTGCCATTAACAAAAACGAAATGTAACGAACCAAATTTTCTTGGTTCTGTTGTTTGTTCCAATTTCATTACAATTTTTGTTATTCATTTCGTTACGTAATGAAACGAATAATGAATAACGGAAACAAAAAAAGTTCATTTTGTGCCCATCTCTATCATTCACCCATAAAGCCTAAACTTTGGGAGAAAGGGGCATTATAGTTAGCTGTCCATCTCTGCTTCCTCATAAGTACAGATGCCTCCATCTCAAGTGCTTATTTTGATTCAAACTTAATGAGGAATAACATCACTCTTTTTATGGTTTAACTGGCTTTTTAGTTTCTTTCATAGGTATGGCCTCCCCAAACGGTGGAAGAAGGTTATAGCTTAGTTCAAATGCTGATTTATGCTGTCCTGCATGCGGTTGCATCTTGCCCATTTGGAACACAGAGCGTTCACACTGTGTGTGTGTGTGTGTGGGGGGGTGCTTTTAGTGGGAAGACTTGTCAGCATTGTGTTTTTAAGGGCATGTAAAAATATCTCTCAACAGAATGTCTCAACTGGTCTTTAAAGTATTTCCAAGTAACGGCCTGAGAATAAATATTAAAGCACTTAACAGAGGTAATTTGGGATAATGTGGGACTTTTGAAAGCACCACGCTTGCAACTCCATCAAGGCTTTGCAAACTAATTGAACAGCTTGTGGAAATTCTGTATTAGTGTAAAACTACATCTAATTGTTCATGCCCACCTTTGGTCTTCATTTTCTTTTTAAGTTCCTCCAAATCCAAGATCTCAAAGAGATCAGAGGCTCTACACAAAGGTGCAGTTTTAGATTGGAGCAGAAATATGCATAAAAGAATATAGGGTTAGAGGGTGTAAAGGGGAGGGCGAGGAAATCAGACCAAACAAAACACCTGCTGTAACAGATATTTTATTTATTACATTTATATACTGTGGCCCAAAGGCTGCTCTGGGTGGTCAAACATGTCATCATGGAATTACACAAGTGGCATAATTTTTATAAGCAATAGGAACCTGTCCAACCATCTAGTAGGAGAACAGCTAAAAATGGATGCATCTAAATAAATATACAAATATTTGTGTGAATCACAGGTCACACTACTATCTCTGAAATAGAAGCCACAAGGACCAAAGCCACTTCCATGGCTCAGATGTAGTAGCTGTGAAACTACCTTTTGACTGGTGAGGATGGAAACTCAGCTTTCTTAATAGCTTCTTTGAAGTCCCTGGCCCTTTGCAAGCAACATTCGGTTATCTTTCCCCCACATTTGCCCAGTCAAAATGATCCACTTGAAATTCCCTACAACAACAAGAAAAAAAAACACAGCCTCCTTTGAGTATGATTGAAGAAACATCCTCTAAGCATATCCTTGTGGTTCAGTGCTTTCCTGTCACCTGCCTTTGTTGCAACAAAATTGTATTTCTCATAATAATTTCAGGTTTGTGTGTTTATTGTAATGCTAGTTACAAGGCCGTGTTTTAGCCAGATAATGGCAAGGCTTTCCGGTTCAATTTTCATTGAGTTTTTTTAAAAAACAAGGATTCACTTTTCTAAACATTCCCTTCTAAAAGTGAGTGCTCAAATGCCTCCATCTTAGTTTGGATGCTTCTAGCATCATCACATCCCATTTTATATTTCAAAATGCACCTTCAGAAAAAGAACTGGACTCTCAGTAAACACTTTGATTGTGCTTTTTGACATTGATGCATTTGGTGTTTAGATGATGGCGGTATTAAATGTTCTTGGACAGTTTATCAGACACTAAAAGAAATCTGTGGTGACTGCAACACACATATATAGAAAATGGTATAAATCTCTCACTGTTCATCTTCCTTTGATGAGCTTAGCATTGTAGAAAGATCTTACCACACCAAACATCTTTATAACCTATTTCCTCTTACCCACATTTTTCCCTAAGTGAAACAGCCACAAACATTGTAATTCCTCATTTATACAGCAATTGTCTAGATGATTTTTATGGGGTTTTCTGCACCTTTCCTTGTGGTACAATTTTTAAGGTACAATGTTCACCTTTCCCTGTCTTTCCTATGCTGTTTTTCTCCATTCCAGTTACAGATATGGGAGGTTTTCCCTTATGCTTGCCATATCTATGTTCTGTCCCAAATCTAAATGTGGAATTATCCCCATCTTGGTTCGAATCCTTCTAGCATCATCCCATAACACTTTAGATTGGGTGCTTTATTTTTCAAGGCATTTCTGTTTTCTTCATGCACAGGGATGTTTCAATTTCTTTTTTTATTTCAGGAAGTTGCTACACTTGTCTGGGTTGCAAGGAAGGGGGAACCAATCTCAAGGTGACTGGTGCTGGAAGGAGTGAAAATTTGATTCATTAATTATGGTGGATAGGGATGGGCATTTTGTTTCGTAACCAGTAGGTTACAAAATGAACCACACAAGCCCAGGTGGGGCTCAGATACACGTGGAGCCAATTGCTTTACCTTTCCCTGGGCTTGCACAGGGATAAACTGCAATGAGGAAGCACGCTGCGATGTCATCTTTTCTCCTTCGTGATTCTGGCCAATCAGACAGGGAGGCAGGATGATGTCTGTCCCTGCTCAGCTCCTGATTAGCCAGCATCACAGAGGAGGAAAGATGATGTCTCAGTGTGTTTCCTCATTGCAGCTCAGCTCAGTGCCGGGACAGAGAAAGGTAAAGCAATTGGCTCTGCATGTATCAGACTGTTTCGAGCACCACCTTGGCTCACGTGGTTTGTTTCATAACTTACTGGTTCCAAATTGAAATGCTCACCCCTAATGGTGGGCTTAAAACTTAGTCAGGCAGCTCCTCCTCACACTGAACTAGCTCAGGTTTGGTTCACAAGTTTCAGGGAAGCTAGTCACCTGACAACTGGTTACATATTAGATCTTCTGCCTGGTCTCATATTACAATCTGTTAGGGGCACTGCGATGAAAAAAATCTCACAATTAAACCCTAGAAAAATCTCTAAGGGAAAAAAAACGAAGATGGGAAGTACCTTACAAACTGTTGTCTAACAATTTGTGAAAGTGTAAGTTGCTGCTGAAATTAGCATGTCTTTCCATCATGCTGACCTTCCCTACATTTCCATGTTTCATAAAATCCAGGTGAGTTGTAGTTCAAAAATAAGCTGAAGAACCTACTGCTTCTTGTAATTTCTGGTTGTACTGGTGGGATGCAAGTTGCCAAAACCCACCTCCATTCTGTTGCTAGGACTGTAGACTTATAATATTCAGGCAGCTTACAGAGGAGGCATTGACTTACAATCTTAATAAAGCACCACAGAAACATCAAGAAACTAGAGGGCTATGCCAGACTTCAGTGAGGAGAACTGTTAAAAAGCTACCTAGAGATGGGCTTTTTGTTTTGGAAGTGGTCAGCTTCTGAAACAAAACATGAAAGTCCAGCTGACATTCAGAACCGGAGGAATGAAATCAACCAATCCCTTATCTTGTGCCAGGGTTGTGCGGGGTGCAACTCCAATGAGAAAGAAACCTTCAATACATCATCTTTCCTTTTCCCTAGCACTGGCCAATCAAGAGCTGTGCAGTGAAATGCATTGTCCTGCCTCCCTGTCTGATTAGCCAGCACCAAGGAGAAGGAATGATGCATCGGAGGCTTCTTCCTAATTGGAGTTGCACTCTGCGCCACCCCAGTGCAAGGTAAAGGATTGGTTGATTTCATTCTTCCGGTTCCGAACGTTAGCTGGCTCCCATGTTTTATTTCAGAAGCTGACCACTTCTGAAATGAAAATCCCATCTGCAGATGATGGGGATTGAAGAATGTTCCTACTCAAAGGTAGACATTTAGCACAATCTCTTCCCAGGAAATATCTTGGCTAAAGTCCTAGTGTAATATGCAAGCTTTGAGTATGCGTCTAGGTTTGGAAACAGAAGGAAGAGGTGAACTTTCCAACCAAACCGAGGCCAAGATCTCCATTTTAGCTGAAAAGCCACATGTTAAAACCGACATATGAATTGTGAAATATTTGTTAATTGGTGCATAATAATTAGTTTAATTAATACTTAATTAATCAGTTTGTCAGGGGATTTTTTTGGTTTATTTATATGCCATCCCATTCGTGTGAAGCATTATTCTGGGCAGCTTTCAAAACTAAGGCAATGCTTTACAAGAGGGCCTGATCTTGCCAGATCTGCATTTCTGTGACCTTTGCTGTTTACAGTGTGTGGGGGGGGGAGGGTGGGTTTAGCCTAGCATGATAGTTATATTTTAATTCACTCAAGGATGCAGCACAAAGCAGAAATCAATTGATTGCAAGTAGAGATGGGCACGACTCAGAAAAAAAGTTTCGTTTTCGTTTTCGTTTTCGGCTAGGGTCTGAGTCGTTTCGTTTCCGTTTTCGTGGGCTAATTTCAAAATTTTTCGTTTTCGTTTCGTTACGTAACGAAAACGAAAAAAAACGAAAACGAAAACGAAAAATTTTTCGTTTCTCCCCATTTAGCTCAATTGAGTGCTTTTCCAGTAACGAAAAACGAAAATTGGCTCAAAATTAGTCGTTTCGTTTCCGTTTTCGGTCCAGGTTGGTGCCGATTTTCGTTTTCGTTTCGTTTCCGTAACGAAAACGAAAAACGAAAATGAAAACGAAAATACCGCTAAGTCGTGCCCATCTCTAATTGCAAGCCATGCCCTTTACCTCATGTTTACCCTTACCTCAAATTTGGCACCCACAAAAATCCAAATTGGGCTCTGAGAAAAACCTCCATTCCAAAACCTTCTTAAATACTGTAGGGAACATACTACCTTATTTGTATAATTAATTCCAATGTTGGTGCAGCAGTCTCTGGTTTTCTTCTCATAGAGATGGGCAAGAAGATTACAGTAGCTTGTTTTTTTATTTTCCCTTGCAGTGCACCTTTCAATCAGAGAAAGGTGTTTACTCAGCTGTAAGACTCATGGTGTTTAGTGGGGCTTCTTCCCTATATTATGGTTTTGGGCCTCATTCAGCCACTAGGGCGGTTACTTCACGTCCTACCTTGTTCCATGACTAGTTTTGTACCATGCCAGTGTTGTTTGTGATCATGTGGTTTTGTCCCTATTTAGTACCTGTTTCCATTTACTCACTGTCACGATAACTTGTCTCATGACAAGTGATACTTCATGGCCTTGTTTCGTGACAATATCTGCTTTTTTGAAAAATAAAAATAAAAATAAAGGGTGCACCACACCCCCTGTGCTTCGTCTATTCGAAATGTCGATTCACAGCACTCAAAAGTACAAGAGAAATGGAAGGACGCAAGTTAAAGAGTGGAAGATTGCCTTCGTTGCATGACAGTTGTTACCTCATGGGACCTTGTCATGGAACAGGAACAGAGACAAAGGAATTCCCCAGCCCAGGGGCAGGTACGGCCCGTCACACTCTGTTCCTGCTTTGGGTGTGTGTGGTTGAGACAACTTTCAGCTGTCGCGCTATGGACATGAAGTAAGATTTTTTTGTACTGGTCCAAAGCATGACAATGAGGAGGGATGAAAGGGACGTGAAGTAACCGCCTAGGTTATCTCTGTTTAGTTGTTACTGTGCAGAACTGATGCATGAAAAGGCCACGAGACTGCATCCCACATCCTGTATGCACTAACGATTCATTCCAACTTTTCAAGCGTTGAGTGCAAAGGAATAAAAGTGGGTCCTAATTATCTTATGATGTTCAGCTGAACACACTTAGAAGCCACTCTGCAATCAAGAACTCTAAGATCCCATGGTTCCCATTTGTAGCAAGGCCTTTCAAACTTGTTCAGCTGTTCACACTTAGACCGTCCTCTAGACTTTTTGACCTGAGTATGCAAATATAGGAAGTGTGGCCAGTAGCAATTTGGGGTATAGGGCTTACTCATGTACCACTATTTGCTGCACCCATGTGACAGATTGTTATTTGATTCGGAATAAAGATTGATCAGAGTTAGTCAAGACTTCATCATCAGGTATCCAAAATGTCCTGGAACATATTTTAAGAAGCAAAATGATAGAAGCTCAGTCTTTATTAAACATGAGCTGAGATTCAATTGACTCTTGTGTGCAATGCAGCATTTTATGTTTCTTGTGTCTGCCTAAGAATTAGAGCTTTCTTATCACCCTGCTTAGAGGTGGAAGAAAAGAATGCTGAAGAGAAAAAAATAAGTAGCCAATTCTCTTCCTCCAGTTTTATTTATTTAAATGAAAATTGTCATCCCTAGGGGGGCGGTCTACATGGTTGAGGCAGCTATTAGGCTAATGTGACCCGGCACAAACAAATACCTGCTGAAGGCATTGATTTCTTAAAGCCCTGAACATCTGCAGTGTACTTTGTTTTCTGGGAAACTGATTAGGAAAGAAATAATTACTGCTATTTTTGTCCTTTTCATTTACTCGTACATGACCTTGGGACCTTGCTGCGCTCAGAATGAGGTGCAAGGAAGAGTTAGAGCTTTGAGCCCCAACACTGTCAGTGTTTTAAACTATGTTTTATCCCGTGCGACTGACTTCATCTTTCAAGAAGCCAGTAACCCGGCAACCATTACCAAGCCTTAATCCCTCTCTCCCCCCCTTCCAGAATGTAATGTCACAACCCCCTCGCACCTCCAATTCCCTCTTTGTTCCAGTTTAGAAACCATTAGTTAACTGAGCCTCTCCCTTAGGCCTCCCCATCTTCCATGTGTGAGGAACCAAATGCAATCATGTCTGCCTCAATAATAAATCTTCAATGGAGGAAATGTAAAACCCACATTGCTCTCAGCATGAGCAAGAAAAAGGCTGTGCACAGAGCTAGCAGGGCTGTTGGCTACACTACCCTAGATTAGAGATGGTGGGTGGTACTTGTGGTGGAATATGGCTGTGTTCTTCAGAGGATCCTGAGAGTAACATTTGTGGCCAGGAAAAGTAACTTTTTAAACATTTGAACAAGATTCAGGAGTAGCATTTCCAGTTATTTGTTTAAAGATTTACAGAGTGTTGTTTTGGACCAAGTCCACATAAGATGGCAAAAATTATTACCCTGCTTAAAGCTAGTGACTGAAAAAATAACAATAAAGTACCCATATTTCTGTCTATAAGATGTCCCCCATGTATAAGACAATCCCTAATTTCCAACCCAAACTGACCGTTTTCAACTCCATGGTTCTCTCTTTGGCTAACTTCCATATATAAGATGACCCTCAAGTTTTAGTATAACAATTTTAAACAAAAATGCAATACACATCTGCTGATTCACCAACTGTGGATTCAGTTATCCACGGTTGGTGATGAGTGGGTGCTGGGCAGGTCAGAGTCGGGCAGCGAGGAGGGCAGTTGGCTGGCATCTGTAAAGTTTTTCCTTTATTTCTTTTTTCCTCCTCACTTCCACCACTGGCCAGCCACCCTCCTTGCCGAGGGCGTCCAGTGTTCTTTGTTTTTTTTTCTCCTCAGCAAGGGCGTCCAGTGTGCAGCGGCAAGGAGGGTGGCCAGCTGGCATGGGTAAAGTTTTACTTTTTTTTTTCTCGCTGAGGGTGGCCGGTGTGTGCAGTGGTGAGGGGGGTGGATGGTTGGCGTTGGTAAAGTTTTTCTTTCTTTTCTCCTTGCTGCTACTGCCAGCCAGCCGCCCTCCTCATTGAGAGTGGCTGGAGGGCAGCTGGCTGGTGGCAGTGATGATAAGAAAATAAAAAAAGGAAAGCTTATTCCCTTCTTGGCATCGCCACTGTCCAGCCACCCTCCTTGCTGCTGTGGTGGTGCATTTGGAGGCTGTTGGGGCGAAAGTTTTCATCCCACACCCCACCACCCCTGTCACCACCATCAACCTGGATAAGAGCGTTTTCTCTTATCCACATTTTTTTTTTATCCGTGTGAGTTCCTGGAACCAATCCCCCGTGGATACAGTGGTCCTACTGTATGGTCTTATATATGGAAAAATACTATACCTTCTTCTCCACCTCCAGATTTTAAAAATGAAAATTATCATTGCATACAGCACTTTAATTCAGTACTTGTTCAAATAGAAACAACAACAAATATATGCTAAAATAAAATCCAACAGGTCTAGGTTGCAGGATCATAGTATAAGCCATTCAGTACCTGCGGATATTCAAAACCTTTTAAACATTGCCACTCAGAATGAAAACATATTCCTTTTTTGGAGGAGAGTTCCACAAGGGAGGAGCCACAACCAAAAAGGCCCTGTCCCTAATAGTATTTACTTATAAATCTGTTTATAAAGACAGGATAACAAATAGGCTCCCCTCTGATGAAAATAATTTGCATCTTGATTCTTCACAATTTGTTTATTAATTTCAAGCTTAATCATGTTTCCCGTTGAACTGTGGGAATGCTTCAAAGAGAATGTTATTCTTACTGTATGCAGTCTGAGCATTTTTAATATACAGTAGTGCACACACACAACAGGATAAGTGGATAGACAACCCAAGAGAATGATTAAACAGAAGCCTTCTAAGGAGACTGTTTCATAGCATTCTTTTTATTCATGCAAAATGTTATATTAATACAGCCAGAATAATCAAATGATTTTTTTAATTTTTTGACAACAGTAAGACTACTGATAGCCAAAGTGTATAAGGAGAAAAAAAGCATAGAATTTAATTTGAAGTGGATGATTTATTATCAATAAAGTCAAATGACTGGAGAAAAACATTAACAATGTCAGATAACATTTCGCGGCGGTTTGGGGAGGGCACTGGAGCAATTATGATTTATGACCTTTTAGATGGTCATTAAATTTCTGGTGCTCTCATCATGGTGTCCTTTAAAAAAAAAAACTCTTTAAAGCCAATTTAAAAGAAAAGGGAAGGTCACAGACCTCGTAGCACAAATGCCATTGCCATCAAATGCCTCTAGAGCTTCATTCATGATTGACATTGGGATACCAGAAAGGAAATCTTGGCAAGTGAACTAAGAACGGAAAAAAGAAGTGGGAAGAAAAAACGGCAACATTGTGAAGCTCTCTCTCTCTCTTAGTAAAGGAAGTGAAAAGATGGCAGCCTCTGGACACCCCCATCTGCTCTGCAGCGAGCTGCAAGATATTCATCTCCAAGACTGCAAGCCAGCACCTCTCAAAAGACACTACATTAAAGAAGGAAATTCTTCCTGATCTTCTGGCACACAGTGAAGAGATATCTGAGTTGCAAGGGTGTCACTTGTCACACTGAACTGGCTTGTCCTGTTATACATATCTAGAAAATAAGCAACTGTTACATTTTTTCCAATTTAAGCACATAACTGCTACAATGCACAATAGGTCATTCAGAGGTGTGTCTAATCTGTTTGCCTCTCCTAAATGAGGGATTGCTTTTAGATTCATAGAAGAGTCAAATTATTGTAAATTGGTTTTGTTTTGTTTTGTTTTGTTTTAAATGCTGTGGAGTAGAGTTCCAAAAAGATTTGCACTGAGAAATCCCCATACCAATAGGAGAAACAATTAAAAAGGTGGCCACGTTCCAAAGTTTTCTGGTAAGGCTTTCAGTGAATCATCTGTATTAAATGCAGCAAGATTGAAAATATGTCATCATAATCATCATCATCACCACCACCACCACCACCACCATCTTAGAATTGCTGAAGGGACCCTATGGATCATCAACTTCCAGCCCTTGTCAAGGAGGCACAGTACAGAATAGAGATGGGCACGAAATGAATTTTTAATTCGTTTCATTATTCGTTATTTGTTTCATTACCTAATGAAACATATAACAAACTGACCGCTCAAAGAAAAATGAAACGAAATGAAACAGAAATTTCCGCTTCGTTCGTTTCGTTTTTCATTTTCCCATAAGAATGCCTTGAAGCGATGCATTCCTATGGGGAACGTTTCCCTTGCAATTGGTGTGAGGAAACTGTGGGCTTTTTCCCGCCAGAAGCCAGCGCCACCAATTAGCTGTAGTGCTGGCTTTGGTGGGAAAAGGATTCAAAAAGCCCGCCCTTTCCCCCAGCATTTTCTGAGGGCTCCTGCCTAGCTGTCAATGGCTGGACACCTTTAAACGTGGCTCAGTTGGTACCACGGGCTCCCCCGGTACCGATCGAACCAGGTTAAAAGCAATCCAGCGACTGATAGCCCAGCAGGAGCCTTCAGAAAATGGGTCGGGAGGGAAGTTGCAGCCATCACGCTGCCCTTCCGACGCGCTTTCTAAGGGCTCCTGTGGAGCTGTCAGTTGCTGGACACCTTTAAACTTGGTCCAGTTGGTACCAGGGGGTCCCCCTGGTACCGACTGGGCCAGGTTTAAAGCAGTCCAGTGACTGACAGCCCAGCAGGAGTCCTGTGAAAATGCCAGGGAGGGCTGTTCCAGGGACCGAGCTGCCCTCCCTAACATTTTCAGAGAGCTCCTGCTGAGCTGTCATCGGCTGGGCCCCTTAAAAAATGGCCCAGTTACCACCAGGGGTTCTTGCCAGTGCTGACTGGGCAATTTTTAAAGGGGTCCAGGCAATGACAGCTCAGCAGGATTCCTCTGAAAATGTCCCCGTTGGCAACGCAGGAGCTCCGCGCTGGCCATGGGACCATTTTCAGAGAGCTCCTGCTGATCTGTCATCAGCTGGGGCCCTTTAAAAATGACCCAGTCACCACCAGGGGTTCTCCCCAGTGCCGATTGAGCCATTTTTAAAGGGGTCCAGCAGATGACAGGGAAGAAGGGTCTCTTTAAAGGGATCTTCCCTGCAGTGGATGATAGTGCCAAGCGCCCGCTCAGCACTGCCCTCCGCTGTAGGCAGAAATGTCAAAAGAGCCCCCACTTCTCACCTCCGCATGCAGAGGCAGGAAGTGGGGTCTCTTTAAAGGGGCCCAGTGGATGACAGGGCCCGCCCGGCACAGCTGAGAGGTGCTGGCTGGGGGACGTCGTTCCCCCACCCCACAGTGGCTGGGGGGAAGATTAAGCCCCTCTTCCACCCAGACAAAGTTGCACAAGCACCACACACACACACACTACACACAAAATGAATAATGAATCAACAAATCAATAAAATGAATTATTTCAGAAAATTCATTTAAAATAAAATGAAACAAAATGAACCCTAAAATGAACCAGACCAAAACGAATCACCATTTTTTCGGTTTGTGCCCATCTCTAGTACAGAAGTGAACTGCCAAGCTCCAGCTGGAGGCTTAAACCATAGAACTAACCAGCATAAAAAGGTCACTGTCTTGTCACTTGATATATTGGCGCTAAAGCACTTGAGACTTGGTGTCAATTAAGGGCTACTCAGAACAGCTATAAAGATAAGATTAATTTTAGTATTTGTCAATCTGTTAGACCATCCCTTGGCAATTAGGAGCTGAATTAACAGCTCTTAATTGACAAGGAGTGTGACATTAAACTTCATATTTCCTTCAGAGTTGTAAGTTTATTATAATGCTTCAAAGGGCATTCTATACCTACTTGTATAGAATTAGATCTTTTTGGGATGGGATTATGCAACCTATGACCCAAAGGCTTTATGCTGAGCCCATGTTCCTGCTTTGTACCCTCTTTCCCTGCCACTACAGAATTGGTGTCATTCACCACTGCCATCAGCACCACCACCACCAGAAACCTCCCTCCCTCTCTCTCTCTCTCTCTCTCTCTCTCTCTCTCTCTCCTCTCTCTCTCTTACACACACACACACACACCATCACAACTGCTTTTTTTTTCTCTTCCCTTCATGTCATTTCAGAAAGCAAGTTAGGCACTACACTGCACACTCTCATAGAACTCTTTGCCCTCCCACACTGAAATAAAGTGAGACGCAAGTGATAGGTTTTTAATCGGGCCACACTTTATTGAACTCTAACTAATAACCAACATTAACTCTAAGAGAGACCAGCTATAGTGCAAAATTAAACTTGGGACCAAGAGGTCTCCTGGGACCTCACCAACTGGCATTTATGGATGAGTCCACAACCCCACAGATGAACAGTCCTAAAGACTGCAGCTGGTAATTTAACACACTATACCCACCCTCTAGGCTGACAAGCCCCTGCTACTTAGCAGCTCCCAGTCCAGGGAGGATTTTCTAGGACATAGTTCTCCTGACACTGCAATCTCAGTATCTGCAGTACTGTGGGGTTGGATGGGCTAGAACTGATTTTTCTTTTTAGAACTCACCAGTCCTTGCTTCTTCATTATTACCTGCCACGGCTCTGGGTCTAGCTTTGCTACGCCCCAAGCCTCCTCTCTAAGTTGAACACTTAGCCCTGCATATCTTCTTGCATATCCTCCAAAAACAACTCTGTGCCCGACTCTGACAGATGACCTCCATAACTTCTATACAAATGTGGCAAATCCAAATGGATGCCTGGGTGACCTGCCCCAGATCCAAAACTATATGGACTGCTTCCCTACTAACTTCCCTCTTTACTGTCTGATAGGCCTGTCTGAAATACAGCAGATCACAATTGGCTCTCCAGTGATATCAGGGAATGACTGTAGACCAAACAATATGGGTACCGGAATACATGGCATTCCATGAACCCAAATCATCTATGATATCCACTATTAGCAACTTGCCTGGCTGCCAGTCTAATCTATTGCCTCCAAGTGGTGGCCCGTGACTGTCTGCCTCACCCACAGCCCATAAAAACTCATACCAAGACATACCATGCTGGCCCTTCCATTCCCCCACTGCTAAGGCCTCAAGGCCCAGATCCTGTGCCCAGGATGACTCAACATATGAACCTGTGCCCCACCAACAAAATCTGCCTTCTCCTGCCTCAGCACCCTAGTCCTGGAACAAAACAAAAGAAGAAGAATTAAGCCCCACCTTAAAATTGAGATATGGGACATAAATACAACTTATAATGTTGAGTTGACCACCTGCCCATCCTCTGAATGGCAACCCCACCATAACCTAACACAGCAGCTGTTGAAGCTGTTCCTATGTGGAATGAATTTGTACCAAGAAGCCATCCTTACAAAGCAACTTTTTCCAGGGCTTCTCCAGTCAGCTTCTAAAATTGGTATGGTGTAAGTGGAAAATCATCCTTCCTTATGGAAAAATAAACAACTCTTAGCCTCACCTCTAGCAGCCATGTAAGCCCGCATGGCTCGAACCGGACATATTGCCTCTATGGAACACTGGCCCAGCACTATGCTGGTGCCCCTGCCACACTGAATCCGAATACTGTCCTGACCTAGAACCACATTGGTTCTTTGCAAAGCCCTCCTGGGTGAGTCACTTCTCCCAAACGCCATTAACTCACTCACCTTGAGTGCTTCAATGAATGTCAGGAGCATCACTGCCTGAACCAGGGCCACCTCATAACCATCCCTACAAATAGCCACCCACTGTTGGCTAAACTGCATCAGTATTCCCAGTGTCATAGGTGACCATTCATCCATCATCCTCCCATGCTCCTTACATCACCCTTCAATCATCTTCTGTATGCAGAAGTCATTGGTGATGACCATGCAGCACACTGACTTGGCCTGATATGCCAGGGCAGACAGTGTACCTTGAATTGAACTAGGGGCCAAACTTTTCTTGTGCAAATACACAATAAACTGTTGGTGGTGCTCCACTAGTGCCAGCAAGACAACTGAAGCTCCATTCAATTCGCAAATTCTTGGAATTCCTTAGTCACCACTTCATACCCCAGACTAGTATGTGGTGCAAGTGACAGGCCTATCACTCTCTCAGCCTCTCCCCTGCAATCTGCCATATGTCAACTGGAAGAGTCTTGGTCAGTTCTTGTGCTGCTTGGGCTAACTCCCTGAACCTTCCAATCTGTTGGCAGGACAGGGTGTCAAACCTGGGACATGTCAAGCCTGAACCTAACACATTAAACTGCAGGAACCCTCACTAAATGCATAACACTTTTGAATTTGGACATGAGGTTGTTAAGGATGTAAATAACTGCTAACTTGGCACACCAGAAACAAATGACTTCTAGCCTTTTCACACAACCCCTAAGATCCGCTGGCCACTTAAATTCGGACCAGAGATCTTGGGGGTTTGTCGCTGTTTCTGTGTTCCCACCCCCTCCGCACTCCTGGCTGCTGTCTGCGTGAGGGGAGGGAGAAAAAAGAAAGAAAAGAATGCCAGCTTACCTCCGTTCTGCCGGTCTTGCTCTGTTCCCGGCAACATTCAGATCTCTTAAAGGGGCGGGGGGGGGGGCAAAAAACAACAAACAGAAGCAAGGAGAGCCCGGCACCCACTACATTAGATCCGCATCAGGGATTTTTCACCCCCGGAGAGCCGGTACCTGAAAAGTGCACTGGGGCTCGCTTAGGTGGGCATGGTCGCACTTAATTTTCTGTAAACTGCAGAGCTGGTGGGGAAACAATTTTAAGCTCCCGAGCTGGGAGCCATTTGCCGCGGAGTTTAGGGGTCGTGTGAAAAGGCTCTAAATTAGCTCAGTTCCCTCCCGGCCCCTAACCAAAGGGCTCCCACAATGGGGAAAAATCTCTTAAAAGCTTAAATCACATGTGATGCAACTAACATGCCATTCTGCTGGCCATGTCCCTACATACCACCTGTCATGGCAGTATGTGACAAAACCCTGTGAGCCTGCTGCATCTGTGTGTACTTGAAACTCAACACACCTAAGAAAATCTCATTCCTCCAAAAGGAAATCCTGTTATAGCCATCTTAAGAATTGCATCCACACCTGCAGATCCTCACCCTGTCCCTGTGCATTGGTTTGGGAAGGGGGAGAATAGGACACAATGCCACCAACATTTTCTGCCTGGAAGGGGAAGAACCACCCTTGACCCCAGAAAAGAATCTGGGCACCTTGTTCTCACCCTTGTTCTCACCCTTGTTGTTGTTGTTGTTGTTGTTGTTGTTGTTGTTGTTGTTGTTGTTGTTGTTG
>JAHTLZ010000129.1:28483291-28505860 GCA_023846285.1 Phrynocephalus versicolor | reverse complement strand
TGTTGTTGTTGTTGTTGTTGTTGTTGTTGTTGTTGTTGTTGTTGTTGCTGCTGCTGCTGCTGCTGCTGCTGCTACCCTTTAAAAATATGATTAATTGTTATCAATAATAATGTGTCTGTTTACATGTGTGCTTGCTAAAACTGGAAGGGGCTGCTGGCCAGCTCAATCCCCTTCCCCAGAACGGCAGTGGGTGTGCAGCCACACCACCCACAAAGGCCCCCTAGCCCAGCTATCAAGCGCAGCAGCACTCAAAACCAAAAATAGGTAGCATCACGAGGTATGGCCGCAGCGCCAACTACTCCAGATGTCCTACTACATTGTGAGGAAAGCCTCAAAAGAGGCTACAGTGAGAGGAGCACCCTAATATAGACTGCTCCTTCCCCTCCTTCCAGTGTCCCCAAAGATTGCAAAATTGTGTCTTGCAATATTTCGATGGTGGAGGGCAAAGAAGCACCACCTCTGAAACTTCTCACCACAGAGCAAGACTGTGGTTCAAAATCAACACCCTAATACCCACTCACACAATGGAAATTCACTGGAGAAAATGGAGTATTTGTGGCCAAACTTGGGCCCAGTCACCATAATAGAATTGGACTGCAGTATAGTTTTCTGCTTATATGCCACCCCATAGCACTTAAAGAACTCTCTGGGCAGTTTAAAATTTATTTATGCAGGGTACACATCGCTCCCCACTGCCACAACTGCAAGCTGGGCACTCATTTTACCATCCTTGGAAGGATAGAAGGCTTAGTCAACCATGAGTCAGCTACCTGGAATTGAACTGTAGGTCGTGACTCGTGAGCACAGTTCTAGCTGCAGTACAGCTGTTTAACCACTGTGCCATGAGGCAGTACCAATAGGTTTGGGGTTGGGTCAAATGCCCCCCATATCCCCATATCTGAAGAAATAGCCCACCCCTGTTCTAAGAGTTACCTCCACAAACATTTGGTCCTTGGGAACATTTTTCTCATTAAAATTTGTCCCACAAAACTGCTGCTACTAGATTTGAGGCAAAACAGCCCATATGTCTCACACTCTTTAAGGGCCACAGGGGTGTGGGTTAAATTTCTCTTCCTCCCCAGACTGGTTCTTACCTGGATTACTGTAGGCCTCCCTACACAGGGTGTCAGTGAAAAGAGAAAGAAAATGACAACCATAGGATTCTGAGGCCCATTTAAATGACACATTCAAAAGCTCAACTTTGCTGATTCCTCTTGGTCAAACTGTTTAGTTTTACATCTTGTATTTTTCTAGAGATCTTGCTGTTTTCTTGTTATGAAGGTGAGTGATGATATCTAGGGCAGATTTGGGCCCATCCGCTCTGCTCTATATTGTGTTTTGATTTTATGAATACTGTTGCTATTTCCTTTCACCCCTCAGCTCATTAGAGAAATATTTATCATCTAATCTCCCGTTCTCTAACAGTTCCACAGCTGAAAGGGCCACACACCACCAGCCGCCCTACCTATTATAATTGCTCATAATCAAAAGAACAAGGACGCATCCCAAAAACGCACCAGAGATAAGAAAAGCAGCACTACTGAAAGAGAAGGAACTTGATATAAAACCCTTTGATATGTTACAAAGGAAAAATAAATGGCATCTAGTTTGCTGTTATGATTTAAAGCTCCCAAGGCTGCAATCATGGAAAAACACATGACATAAATAAGTAATAATTGAACAAACAAGGAAAATATAAGTAGCCACGAATGTCCTTTTCTGAAGTGACTACAGGTTGCTGAGGGGCCAGCCCTACAATTAAGCAGAGGGAGGCAGGGAACAGATTTTTGGTGTCATGAGAAGACAGCACAGTGCCAGTTATTCACCTTGTAATGCTGAATTTTTATTACTAGGGATGAGCAGGGATGCAGGTGACTTTTTTTTTTTGCCTCACAAAGCAAAATAGCTTGGCTGAATGTCAATGTTTTGCAGCTAAATTTTGATGGGTATGGCTCACCATTCTGATTAGGCACCACAATGTTGTGGGACAGCCCTGGGTTGTTGCAGTTTCACAAATTCCATGTGTGTGGGGGGGAGGGAGGGAGAGAGAGAGGGAGAGAGAGAGAATCCAGATCTGATTTTATGAAGTGAACATTCTGCAGGTGTCTTGATCTATGATGGACGCCATCTTGCTGTCTGGAAATGATGCTACTTGCAGTCCTGTTTGTTTGAAGAATGTCAGCTTTGTGCCTACTATGCCAGCCATTTCCTCACTTTCCTCCATTGACACCTGCCTACTTTTACAGGTTAGAGATTTTTAATTGTGGTCCCCTATAAATCCTCATTTACACTCTTAATATTAAATGGTAATTGTTACATTTTTAAAGATGCAGACTATTGGCAGTGATTTTGTTCTGAAGTAGTTTCCATGCCTTGAAGCTGTCTTGAAGAATTTGGAATCTGATGACTATCTACAGGGGCTTCCCAACATGATTGAGTTAGTGTCATCCCCAGCTTTGAAATGTACATCAGGTTGATATTTAGTCAGTATCAACCTGTTAGGGGCACCTATGTGCTTGTGAATCCACATGTGTAGTGCTGCTTCTATGCAGGGGTATTAAGCCTGGTTAATTATAGTTTGTACCACCACTGAGGGAACAACTTCTACCCTTACTGACATGCACAATTTGTCTTTTATAATGGTCAGCATTCCTTCTGAAGGTGTCCCATTCTGATTTAAAGAACTAATTTAGCAAAAATCTAATTTAAGAGCCTCGAGGCACAGTGGTTAAACTGATGTCCCTTGGACAAAAATTGTGCTCACAACCCTGGGTTCAATCCTAGCTAGCCAGCTCAAGGTTGTCTGAATCTTCTCTTCTTCCAATATTGGTAAAATGAGTACCCAGCTCTGTGGATGTACCCATACCTCTTTGTATCTCTTCTTGTTTATATCTTTATTCCATATATATCTTCATTCTTTCATGTAATGTTGAGGTCCTTTGCACTTTTTTGACTCAGTACTTGAGCAGGGCTGATATTCCATAGCTTTCCACATAGACTGAAGACTATTCAGTACTAGAGATGGGCACGAAATGATTTTTTGTTTTGTTATTCGTTATTCGTTATTATGGAATGAAACGAATAATGAACAGACCCATAAAAAGACAAAATGAAATGAAATGGAAATTTCCTTTTTGTTCACTTCATTTTTTGTTTTCCCATAGGAAGGAATACATTGAAGCAATGCATTCCTATGGGAAAAATCTGGTGGTCCCCCCCCAACGCACCCAGGTGGGAAACTGTGGGCTTCCCCCCGCCACAGAAGCCACCATTGATCAGCTGTAGCACAGGGCTTCAGCAGGGAAAAAAGTTTTAAAAGCCCACCCTTTCCCCCACCTAATCAGGCACCATTGAGTGGGGGATAAAATAAAAAAAAATTAAACAATTCGCCAACCCAGCCTGTGGGCCAGCTGGTTGGCATGAGTTAAAAGAATTTTTTTTTTAAAAAAAATGCAACAACCTGGCCTGCAGGCCAGCTGTTTGGCATGAGTAAAAAGAAATTAAAATAAACAAATAAATAAAAAATGCAACAACCCAGCCTGTGGACCAGCTGGGTGGTGTGAGTTTAAAACAAACAAACAAGCAAATAAATAAATAAATAATTAAATGCACCAAACCCGGCCCATGGGCCAGCTAGTCGGTGCGAGTTAAAAAAATAAAATAAAGAAAAAATGAAACAAACGAAAAATAAAACTATTTTTTTTAAAAAAAATCATTTCATTCTAAATGAAATGAATGATAACAAACAAAGAAAAAAAATGAAATGGCATTTTGGTGTTTTGTGCCCATCTCTATTCAGTACCACTGGCTAAATTTCAGTTTGTCTAGACAAGTGATAGCGAACCTTTTAGAGACCAAGTGCCCAAGCTGTGGTTGAAAACCTATAATTTTTCTTTCCAAAGTGCCAATACAGCAATTTAACCTGAATACAGGTGGCTGTGAAGGGGCCATGTCGGGTGCCTACAGAAAGGGCTCTGAGTGCCACCTTTGGCACCCATGCCATAGGTTCGCCAACTCTGGTCTAGGTCATCCAGGTATTCTTGATACTTTAGGAGATGCCGGAATTTCAGCTACCGAGTATGTCACTGTTCATAAAGAAAATATCACATATTTTAGGCAAGCTTTTAATGGCTAATTTCCCAATGAGGCATGTTATTATTATACACGTTTCAATTTGCTTTTGGAATATTGTTTAAGCATTTTATCTGATCATTTAAGTCCTTCCATGTGTTTGATTGTCTTTTAGTGTAATAATTAATTGTTTCAACTGGTCTGTCTTTTAATAATTTGTGAACCACCTTGGGAGCTGTAATTAGGAAAAAGTCAGCATAGAAACAAAACAAAACAAAACAAAGTACTTTGCATACCATATGTCATATTTAAATTATTTTTATCTTTAAACTAATGGAATTTAAGTAGCACATATGAGAATGACCTGCACTTCAAACTCTGAAAGGCTGTAGCAAGTTAGAGAAGGCAGTGCAGGCCTTGATGGGTCATTTTGTCAAACTCTATGTAGAATGTTAACAACTGTTATTCAGATGGGCAGAAAATGAAAAATGAAATGCTGTTTCATTTTATGTAACAAATCATTTCACTACAAAATCAAATGGGAGACCATGTTTCATTACAAAATGAAATGAGACACCATTTCCCCCTCTAGGAATGAAACAATTCATCCTAGATGAACCAAAATGGCAGGGGAGCTTTCTCAAGCTCTTCCCTATAAGCCCCTGAAATTTGGAGAGGTTTGGGGTTCAGGTGACTGAGTTTTTAAATGTCCAAGGAGGTCCCCCTAGGGGAAAAAGAGTGTTGGCAGCTGCTAATAGCCCCCCCCTTGCGGGAGAGCTACTAGCAGCTTCCTGACTCATTTTCCTGACTTAAATATGTTTTTTTTTCCTGGGGGACCCACTTTGGAGTTGAATAACTCAGCCCCCTGACCCCCAAACCTCTCCAAATTTCGGGGGCTTTCATGGAAGAGTCCAAAGAGGTTCCCCTGGGATTTTGGTGCTTCTAGGGCCCAGGAGAGCATCATGTTTTCTTTCCCTTCATTTTGTCTCATTACAAAACTACTTAAAAGCTTATTAGTAATGAAATGAAATTACTAAAGAAATGAAACAAAATGAAATGAAATGCTATATTTCCATTTTGTAGCATCTCTAAACTGTTCTATTCATTACTCTTCAGATATCATGCATTCTTCTCTGCTTAGTTCATTGTATCAAGGAGAAGACAAGTCAACCAGAGACACTGAACAGAGTACAACAACAGTAGCCGTGGAACTTGCTTCAATCAGCTTTAAAGAACCATAGAGGGGGTAGAGTCACTTCTTGTAGTGCCCCCTAGGTTATGAGTCAATGCACTCTCCAGTCATCCTCTAAATAGATGGCATGACCTACTTTATCTTGCTTAATTCAAAGCCTACAATCAGCATGCCTCAAGCAGCTTTGATTTCTATCGATAACTGGAGTGCTGTTGTAGACATAAGTGGCTTAAACTTTCAGGTAGTTAGAAAAGGCACAGCAAACAACAATTACTCTTTTTTGTTAGTAAGCTGTCTCTTAACACACACAAAAGGTACATGTTGTCACACTGAACAAATCACGAAATTCACTACAGATATTGAGATGCTGGATGTGTGTGCGTGTGCATGCACATACAAACTCATAAAAAGGCATATACAAAATATGAATGGTTTCAAGATAATATTTTATTAACTTCAGAAAGATAATGCTACACAAATATATTTTATTTATTTTAGGCTTATATCTGGCCAAATCTTCACGACGCCCTCACAAGCTCTCACAATGCATACATTAGAACAACAATCAACTGCACAGGGGCCTTAACCACATTTGGCAAAAAAATCCCCATCCAGACTATGAAATGGAGGGTGAGGGACATCTGGAGCTCAACCAGACTGAAGACTTAACCATCTTCTTGTGTTATTGTGCTGACCTGTGAAATGGCAAAAGGGGAATATTATAAAAGCAAACAAATTCCTACAGCATAAATACCAGTGCCCCACAAGGTCTTCAGAAAACAGTGCTATTTCTCCCACAGCAAGCTTCCAATCCATTAGCTTGCTTCAACTAAGGTTATGTGACCTGTACAATTGTTCCCCTGGCTTACCTGTTCAGGTACTAGGGAGGGGCAGATCGGCTGACATGGTGGCTTGTGTGATTGCAAAACTACCATCCCGTATATACCACTGAAGCCCAGAGTCGGAGCAGCAGGGGTGGGGCTCATGGGTGAGATGCATGGGTGAGGCATGAACTATGAGCTTCTTCTGCCTCCACCACTACCACTACCTCCCCAAGATGGTGCCTGTCAGCGACAGGTTCCTGAGCCATGGACAAGACAGCAAGGAAGGGAAGAGAAAAATTAGGCAGGCAGGCAGGAGGCACCTGTCATGGCGCAGGGAGGGAGGGAGGGCAGACTGTGCCTCCTAAAATATTGCTGCCAGAGCAAGTTGCCCCTGTACCCCCCTATGCTACACCTCTGCTGAAGCTTTCTGGTCCTGATTTAAAGAGCCTCGTGGTGCAGTGGTTAAATGCCTGTACTGCAGCTCATGACTTGGGGTTCAATCCCAGGTAGCAGGCTTATGGTTGACTCTGCCTCCCATCATTCTAAGGTCAGTAAAATGAATACCCAGCTTGCTGGGGAGGGGCAATGTGTAGCCTGCATACTGTAATTAAACTATAAACCACCCAGAGACTACTTGAAGTGGTATGGAGCAGTATACTACATGTATTTTGTATGAATCTATGGGTTCACATAGACTTTGTGTTTATGACTACTTATAACCGTGTTGCTTTAATTGTAATGTTTTCTATTAATGCTGTAAGTAGAGATGGGCACAACTCAGTGAAATTTTCGTTTTCGTTTTCATTTTTTCGTTTTGTTTTGTAACGAAAATGAAAACGAAAATTTTTCAAAAACAAAACGGAAACGGAAACGAAACGAAAAAATTTGCAGTGTTTTTTGTTTTCGTTGCGGCAAATGCATTGAACTGAAAAGAATGCTAACGAAACAGAAATTTTTCATTTTCGTTTTTCGTTTCGTTTCGTAACAAAAACAAAAATGAAACATTTGCAGAAAAACCCAACGAAAATGAAAACGAACCGAAACGGACCCCTAAACGACCAAACAACAAACAAAACACAATTTTTTTGAGTCATGCCCATCTCTAGCTGTAAGATGTCCTTCAATTCCTTGTTCTCAAATACTTGAACATGTCTTAATTGTACTGGACTGTGTATTATCCCTCATTACTGTAAGCTGCCTTGGGTTCTTTTCCAAGGAGAAAGGCGGGGTAAAAATACTCTAAAATAAATAAATAAATAAATGCTTCGCTTTGGTTTAATGTTACTGGAAATGTGTTGTTTTGGGTTGTACCTTAATTTTAAAAGAGTCTATGAGGGAAAAGGACAGCAACTATAACTTAGCACCACAAATGTGGTCAATACATGGGCATTTGAAGGCAGACTTTTAAGAGTGAAATGCTCAAATTCTTTGACATGAAAAGAAAAAAAATCTTTCAGTTTCTTCCACTTCACCTTTCCCTTGTCTCTTCTTTATAAAAATTCACACATTTTGGGAAGTTCTTATCAAATAACCCGTGATACGAAATTCCTGCTTAGCCCTAGTTGGTGCAGACATCTTCACAGAATAACCCCTGACAAGGACGTAGATTTTTACCGGACTGGGACCCACACAAAGTTGGAATTTCCAATCATATGGGTGCTTATGTATGTGCAGTTGTCCCTGTAAATGCCCAGCCAATCCGTGGATTATTTGCACACACGTAACCATGCAGGGGCATGGTGGCTCAGTGGAATAAGGCTCCAAAAACTGTTGGCTGCAAAGTCGGCAGCTCAGCGGTTCGAATCCTGGGTTTCACTCAGTGGAGCGAGCTCCTGTTGATAACCCCAGCTCTTGCCAACCTAACTGTTTGAAAGCATGTAAAATGCAAGTAGATAAATCGGTACCGCCGTAAAAAGTGGGAAGGTAAAACAGTGTTTCCTTGCAGCCATGTCGGTCATGTGGTCATGGACTTACACAACACTGGCTCTTCAGCTTGAATACAGAGATGAGCACCTCCCCCAGAGTCAGACATGACTAGCACACATGTGCAGGGGGAACTGTTACATTTACCTTTTTAACTGTGCACACACACATAGAGATGGGCTTGGAGGAAGCAGATCAGATTTTAAAAGGCAAAGCCAACTAATTGGTGGCCCCCATTCTCTGGAATAGGTCATTAGCAGAGATACAACAGGCTATTTCCCTTCATATGATCAGGATATTATTGAAAATAGAACAATTCAAAGCTGCCTTTAACAACGGAGTCTCCAAGATGCTGTATCTCTAGAGTATTTTATAAGTATTTTATTTTTTAAAAAATACATCCAGAAGCCCTTTGTAACTATAATACAAATACTCCTATCTCAGAGCTTCTGGCTTCAACATACTGTATATATATTTGTAGAGAGAAAAAAGAAAAGTTCAAAACTTGTCAAAACTACTGGTTCTAGAAACCCACCTAACAAAACTTGATTTCATAAATCTCTGTAACACACAATTGTCGACACTACTCTGTTTATCTGCTTCTCACGTATTTTCACACAGTTCAGGGATGTTATACAAAGAAGGGATTGTAGCAGATGCACTATATAGATTAGATATGATTTTTTGAAGATGCCTCTGAAGTCTCAGTCTTATATTAACACAATGGATTGTCAGATTTTTCCATTGTTCCACTTCAAAGCATGCAATTATATTGCCTTAATTGAAAGCAGTAATGTGTTTTCACCAAGGATGTTTACTTGTACAATATTCTGACTACTGAAATATGAAAATGGTACAATTTGCCATTTTTACTTCTTCTCTTACATGGATTGGGTTCTCTGGTTTGTGGGGGGGGGAGCATTGAAAACTTCAGGTACATTTTATTGCAAATATCAGCATATTAAACATACCTTATCTGCAGAAAGATACCCACTTCAAGCAAAACTTTCGGCTGTAGCAATTAATTTTGCAGCCTCAAGATTGCAGATTAATACAACAGTTCATTGCTCTGATGGAACATTGTGGATCTTAATTTTGCGTTTCCTTGGAACACAGCAGATTATATTATACTTTTCCTTCACTTTCTCCTATAGTCACAAGTGAATTTTGTCTTGGAAAACCTTCCTGCAGCATTACTAGAAACACAGTTTTTTATCTTAAAATATTCTGAATTTTTAGAATGAAAATTTAATCCTTTTAAATTTATGAGTACAGTATTTTAAAAACAAAAAATTACTTTCTTATTTATTCATGAGGTGATTGGTATTAATTTGGACTCATCTTTAGTGGAGTTTGTAGCGGTACCACTAGCAACAAAAATGCCTTTGTATTTGATGAATTTATTTCATTGATTATTTCACTGTTTATTCATTTCTTACATTTGTATTCTACCCATCTGGCCAAAAGGCCCCTCTGCTACTGCTTCTGCTTTGGTTGACACACAAGGGGTACCCATGGAGTGTTGTGGTTAGTGCATCTGATTGATGGAGATGCCAACAGCAGCACAAAAACAGCATCATGCTGTCAATCAATTCTGACTTATGTCAACTCTTTCCATGATTTTCTGGATGGAGAATATACAGAAGTGGCTGCCTATTCCCTTCTTCTAAGGGCACACAGGGACTGCACTCCTTGCCCAAGGACACACAGGCTGTCTCTACTCCCAGGAGACACAGCGGGGTATTGAACTCCATACCTCCTGCTCCTCCTAAACTACTGAGCTATCCAGCCAGGCTTTGGGGTAAGGAGGACCCATGCTTAAATCTGTATGCAGAGTCAACCATATAAGTCAGATTTCTGCAGCTATATGTCTGAAGAATTGGACAGGTCCACGAAACGGTACATTAAAATATGAAAGTTAGTCTTTAAGGTGCCACATGTTTTGTGTCTTTCATTTTGTTTTTCTTTGATTTTTGCCTGCAATTCTTGAAAGGACTAACACGGCTGCCCTCTTCACATGATTATCTCAAGATAAAATGAAAGAGGTTATTAGAGAGTGTCACCATGCCTAATGGGAAGTGTGATATAAATTTGATAAAGCAAACACAAATGTGGTGTTACAGCACCTTGGCTTTATTTTATGGGAAAAGAAGTTATTCATGATATGAAATATACAGGTCATATTTCTTGTTTTTTCCACATCTACAATACCTGTGTTAGAAAATACATATTTAACACTTCTATTCTTTGTGGCTTTAGATATAGATCTAACACATCCTAGCTATGCAGGCAGAAAAAATAATGAGGTCTTGATTCTTAAGAAATCATTACTGGGGGTGAAGTGGCTATTTTCAGCTTTCACACAGATAATGGCTGGATATTTCTGAATTAATGCCAATTAATGACAATGAATATGGGGGGGAGGAGGCTCCTGATGCTATATTAATCCCCTATCCTTTTGTTGATGGAGCAAATTTCTACATTACAGTTCTTAAGATTTATTAATTCTACTTCAAAACCTGAAAGATGATATGATTTGACTTTTTAAGAGTGAAAAAAAGGAAGAGTAAATTAATTTTCAAAGAAGTAATGGTGTTAGTCTGCTTCAGATTGCTGGTGAAATTAAAGAGGAAATGAGGGGGAGGAGAAAGAATGAGGAGAGACAACAAAGACAAAGTAATGTGGCACTGAAAGACTAACACATCTGTTTCAGCATGAGCTATTGTGGGTCAGAATTCACAACTTCAGACACACAAAGACTAAATTAGCAGAATCTTTTTGTGTGTCACTCAAAATGTGGAGCTGTAAAAATAAACACAATGTAATTTCATTCTTTTCCTCTGCCCCACTAAACTGAAAATGGCTTCAATTATAATAGTAATTATTTGATATATTTTTTAAAAAAATATTTTTCATGGACCAAAATGGTTTAGGTTGAGATTTAAAACATCACCACCACAAACAAAAAAAGCCCTGGAAATATTAGGTCACACTTTTGAGGCAATTGGACATTTCTTCTTACAGCATTGTTGCTTCAGGCTTACAGCTCTTTCTCAGGTAACTGCCTGAGACGTATGATGTGCAATCAAAGCTGTGTTACCTCCCAACTAACCAGTGATGAAACAAAGGCAAGCTATTTTGCAAAATGGAACCAAGGTGTATTTTTGTTAGAGCAGTGGTTCCAAACCTCCTTTAAGTCATGAGTCCCATTTCATAACAGCCTGAGATACACAAACACCACCACATTTGCACAAAAATGCCATCACTGTTATGCCAAGAATGTCAATGATGTACCTCCTCCTCTTCCTCCTTCTGTCACCAACTCTTGGGGAAGGAACAGGCTTAGGGAGGTTAAGGTTAGGGAGAAGAGAGGCCCAAATACTATGCTACAGCATAGAAGGACATCATGGTATCCAGAGAGGGGACAAAACCTTTATGAAGAGGGGAGCCCAAAGGACCTGCTTCTCATACATACACAGGGCCAAAATGGGGTGGGATGAGACAGGCAGGGCATCTGCCCGAGGGACCAAGATGGGGGTGAGGCGGGGTGTCAACCAGAGGCGTAGCTAGGGTTTTTAGCGCCCAGGGACAAAATCAGTTTTTGCACCCCCTGACCTTCCCCCAACCGATGGAGGAGGCCAGCCAATCTCTGTCCACCTGGCCCAACCTCACAGGGTTGTAAGGAGGAGTGGTCAGGGGAGTGGGAAAAGGCACAGAGACCTACCAAAGGGCTGTGAGGGAGCCGTGGATTGAGAGATGGGCATGTGTCCACTTGTCCACCTTGGTGAGCCCTTTCTACAGCGAGAGGAGGAAAGGAGGGAGTGTAGGGGGCCAGTGGGTGTTGAAGAGGGTGGTGCCTATGGCTGGACAGGCCTTGTCATCCCCACTCCCCTTCTCTGTGTCTGCCCACTCACTTGCCTGGTGGGGGTCCCAGGGGAAGGAAGGGCCAGGGTTGAGAGGGGGAGAGGCATTGCTCAGCAGCCTAAGGAGAGGGAGGGAGGAGAGGCGGCTAGAGGGAACATCACCTTGGCCTGCATACTGGAGGCTGCTGTTCCTGGCTCCGGGCTCCATCTCTGCAGGGCCTGGTAGCCCAGCCCAGCCTCACCTGGGCTCTGCCTTCCTCATTGGGGCACAACCACCACGCTCCCTGCTCCCCTGCCTGGGAGCTGCTCCGTTGGGGCAAGAACACTGCCGCTTGAGGTGCTGCCAGAGAAGCCTCTGCTGGTGGGAGGGTGCATGACTTCATCCTGGTCCCCCTCCAGGTGTCCCCAGATTGCTGTGCACCTTGGGGCAAATGCACACTTCCGCCCCCTAGATACCCCAGTGGTGGCAACATTAAATAAAAGGTATTTATACTTTGTACTATTTTGCATCTGTACCCTTCTGTGGAGATGCAGAATCCATGTTTGCCTTGGATAACATGGATTCTGCATGGAGTCAACATAAAAAAAAATGGTATTTGTACTTTGTACTATTTTGCATCTGTCCCCTGCTATGGAGATGCAGAATCCATGTTTGCCTTGGGTAACATAGCCCCTAGCTGTGGGCCTGCATACATTACACATGCATGCTAACTTGTTCCAAAAGGCAAAGAAGAAATTATTTAACAAGGGTTAAAACACATATAAGGCAAACCTTTCACCCCCAGAAAATGTTTTGTAATTCCCTTCGGGTCCTGACCGCCCAGATTGGGAAACATTTTGTTAGAACAAGTAGCTAGTCTGTTTCTTTCAAAGGCACACTTCTTCTACACAGGGAATCAACGACTTATGTAATGAAACATATTATTCTGACAAAAATCAGGAGCATATGTTTATAAATTTGCATATACATAATGCAGATGTAATCACTGATTTAAAAATAAAGTATAAAATTTATAACAGTGTTTAATTTATACTTTATATTCCTATGATGAAAACAGTAGTCCTACATTTGCTTACCTAGAAACAGGCCCCTCTGATATGAGGGTTAAAATGATTGATAGGATATGACAATCTAAACGAAAGAACTGTTTTAGCACCTTCCATCCAAATCCATACATCACAATATTACAATTTAACATTGTTTTTGTTTACAATTTTACCACCAAATAGCATGAGTTTTGTCACACCCTTGGAAGTAAATGAGCATTTGTTCTTGATAAGGCCTTCATTTTAACAAAGCTCATTGTATATTATTATGATAAGTTCATTATAGATTACTTTCCACATTTCATACAGAGTTAATTTACAGAACATATTTTCTGTGTGAAAACTAAAATAACATTAGCATAAGTTTCAAAAATGTCTTGGAGTTATATTTATTGTAGGACTTATATACCGCCCGTCTTCCTGGTGGGGAACTCCGAGCGGTTAGCCAAATTGTGATACAAATATGATCATCCCTATCTTTTACTATATTTACTATTTATTCTTTACACATTTTTGTGTTTAAATGCAAGATTAGTCCACATCTATTAAGACAAGAGCTTTACATTTTTTCTCATGAATTATGTTAATTTCCAAGCATAATTTAAAACAGATTGATTGCCTTTCACATACTCCTGTATTAAGTGTCATTAATTATGCTGAAAGGTACATGAATTCTTAATAATTACCCAATTATAAGTCACCCTAATGCTTTCTGTATGACAAGATTTTTCCTTAAAATGTAATTTCTGCTTAATGCACATTTTGAACCCTATGTTATTGATATACCTTCAGTGATTATTCTTAGCAAATTTATTGTACAGCTTATATATTTTTTTTTGTATGACATGGTTAAGTTAATATAAGGAGATTTATTATTCTGTCTCTCTCTGTGTGTGTGCACGCATGTGCAAGTTGGTATATTAAAGACCATTTAGAGCCAGACATGAAAGGCTGTACAGTCTCAAAATACCTCAGGCCTGTATTAATCAGCAGGTTTTTTTGATTTTCTGAGAACTCCTGGTTCAATATTCAATATGCATCAGAAGTATTTACAGTAACTATGAAGTTGTTCAGTAGTGTTCTCTCAGCATCTACTGTTTGCCAAAGTTCCACCTTGTAAATATCTCAAATTCTTATAAGGTATATTACTAGGGTTGTTTACATGTTCTGTTGCTGTTTTTTTCTAAATCTCTCAATTTTAAATTTGGGAAATCAAGGTGAATGGGTTGTTTTTTAAGAGAAACTTCTGGAAAATCATATCAAAGGAGCATAACTGTCATAGTAGAGTCCTATGGAGCCCAGGCTTTTAAAACTTTTTTCCCTCCCCAAGCTTTGCATGCCAGCTGATAGGCACCGGGGTGGGGGTGGGGAAACCTAATAAAATAAAATAAAATAAGCACCACCTCAGCCTGTGGGTCAGCTGGTCGGTGTATATATATATATATATATATTGAAAAATGTGCTGCCCTGGCCTGCGGGCCAGCTGGTTGGCATGAAATTTTAAAAAAATGAAAAATGAAAAAATAAAAAATGTGTTGACCTTTTTTAAAAAAAAAATTAAAATTAAAAGAAATCAAGAAACAAAAACCAAAACAAATGAAAAATGAAAAATGAAAAATGAAAATTAATAAAATAAAAAATAAAAAAATCACTGCCCCAGCTCACGGGCCAGCTGGTTGGTGCGAGATTAAAAAAATAAAATTAAAATAAATAAAAATAAAAAGGCACCACCCTGTTCTGTGGGCAGCTGTTCGGTGCAAGATTAAAAAAACAAAAAATAAAAAATAAAAAAACACGCCAATTCCCTGCTCTCAATACTTGAACATGTCTTAATTGTATTGGACTGTATATTGTCCCTCATTACTGTAAGCTGCCTTGAGTTCCTTTTGAAGGAGAAAGGTGGGGTATAAATACTCTAAAAGAAATAAATCTAAAATAAATAAAAGCTACTATTTGAACACAATTCTCAAACAAAAGATATAAGAACCTACAGAACATACTATCACTGATTAGTAATGATGGCTATGAATAAGGAAGGTGGTAAATCTCCCTGCCCCAAACAGGGTGAGCTGAACTTGAACCAAATTGGTGATAGGCCCCCATGACAGGTCAGCCAATTAAACCAATACTGCATCAAATAATGGATCTGTCCACTGCTAGAGCATATTTTGGATACAATGTCGCCAGGCACGGCACGGCCTGGGTGAAAAATGGGCAAGGGTTCCCAACACAAAGACTCCAAGTCTGTATCACAAGCATCAGTATTAGCACACTGACCAGAAGAGCAACTGAGCTCACAACTATATTCAAACTGCAGTAAGATGACATCTGTGCCCTTCAGGAGACAAGATGAAGTGGAAGGAAATCAACCAACATTGGCCATGGGTACAAGGTCATATATTTCAGCAGACGCAGGACACAAAACAGCATCAGTATTGCTGTATCACAGTGGTTTTGTGATGCTGTGGAGGACGTCAAGTGATTTGATTATTAACTGATTGCCATTACAACAACAAAGTGGTGCATCAACTGCTTCAGCGAGTACACACCACAGACTGGCTGCCACATTCTCTGGAACATTCTCGAGGAGAGATCTATTGCCATCCAAGCCAAGGACTACCTTATCATTTCAGGAGATTTAAACAGTCACATTAGAGTCAGGACAGATTGCTTCAGCAGTCATAGAGGACATGGTTTCAGCACTTGTAATGAAGATGGTGAATGAATCCTTGCCAATACATTGTTTCACAAGGCGCCATCATGCCTCGTGACCTACTAGAGTGGCGACACTTTTTCTGAGTTTGACTTCATACTCATCTAGATATGAGACTTTAAAAAGTGCTTGAATCCAAGGTCATCCCATATGAGACGATCACTCCCTAACCTCAGCTGGTTATCTGTGACCTCTGCATTGACCCATGCAGGGAAAACAGAGCAGAATGTAACGGTCCACCAATAATCATATGGTCGAAACCACAACAAAAATAGGCAAAAACGATCTGAAAAATATCTGACAACTGACCCAAGTGAATAGGGTATGATCCAATTCAACATTATTGACCTACTGAGAACTAAGGGGTTCAAATACAGTGGTACCCCGACTTACAACACGCCCGACAACCGAGAATCCTGACTTATGAGTGGGTTTTTGTTGTCTCCCCCCCCAGCAAGATGGGGTTTCCCTGAGTAACGACGGCTGCTGGGGGGAGAAGGGGTCAGTCATTTAAAAGGCCTTTGAGCCCCTGATCCAAGTGCTTGGGTTGGTGGCTCAAAGACCTTTTAAACAGCACACTTTTTTCCTCACCGGGGGAAAAGTGGACACTGTTTCAAAGGTCTTTCAGGCACTGAGGGAAGCTGCCTCCATTTAAAGAGGCAGCTTCTGTTAGTGACTCAAATACCTTTTCTTTTCTTTTTTTTTCATTTTCTTTTTTCTTCCGGTGCAAGCCCTCAACAGGGCTTGCATCAGAAAAAAGAGAAAAAATGAGAAAAAAAGCCGCTTCTCACCCCCCCACACACACACACCACCATTGGGCGCATAGACAAAGAAGCGGCGGTGTTTTCAATTTTTCCCCTCTTCTGATGCAAGCGCTAATGGCTGCCATCAGCGCTTGCATAGAAAGGGAGGGGAAGAAAAATAAGCCGCTTCTCACCCCCCACACACCCCATCAGGTGCGTAGAGGGAGAAGTGGCATATGTTTTTCCTCTTCTTCCTCTATGTGCCCAATGGTGTGTGTGTGTGTGTGTGTGTGTGTGTGTGTGTGTGTGTGTGTGTAGAAGCGGTGGTTGTTAATTAATTGTCCTTAATTAACCAAGCCTAGCACTTGGCTCGGTTGCTTAAAGACAGTTTAAATGACCTGCTGCAGCCGCGGGTCATCTAAAGCATTTTCCCATAGGAATGCATTGAAATCCATTCCTCCGGAATGGATTAATTGATTTTCAATGCATTCCTATGGGAAACCGCTCCCCGACTTACAAGCTAATCGAGTTACGAGACTATGCTTGGAACAGATTAATGTCGTAAATTGGGGTACTACTGTACCTCAGTTCTGCAATCACAACTGACTGGAGCTTGAACCATGAAGCCACATCAAGGATCAATGGTGCCTGGCAAAATTGGTTTCAGGTCAAAGATCGATTGCACCATCATATGACCTGTTGTGCTCTATGGTACAGAATACTGGCCAGTGACTAAAGATGTCAATTCCACCTTGGTGTCATACAAACAAAGACACTTGCAGCCTCACACAAGACAATTATGTGCGCAATGACAATATCCAGCTGAAATATGGCATCACACCACTCTCTGACAAGATGTGTGAAACCTGACCACAATGGTATGGATGGACACATCTTGCATGCTGATGAGGAAACTCTGGCCAAAAGGGTCTAAGCCTGAAGGTCAGTGAATCCTAACTGAGGGGACAACCAAAACAACACTGGACGAAGACCCTTGACAATGATATGAAGTTGTCCTGGGTTCATGCAGACCAAGTCCAGAATAGTGGACCCTAACACCAAGTGGGACAGACAAAAAGGAGGAGGATGAGGAGTATATATGAGGAAGATCCCTTCTGATGCCAGTTTCTGGAGAACATGAGCTACGTCCCGTGTCTTCTTTATAGACTTCCCATAGACACTTGGAAAGGGCCGTGGGGATGAAATACTGGGCTTGCTATATTTTATGTCCATGTGGTTGCTTTCATCTTAGATTTGAGTTTTCTTTTTCAGCATTAAAGCATACTTGTTCAGTTCCTCCACTACCTTGCCATATGTGCATAGAAATGGTTGGGTCCATGCTTAAACAGAGACACAGGAAGCAAAAAACATGCACTGGAACATGGGCGATGTGGGAACACTAAAAGATATACCAAAGATACACCATAGTTGTCAGCTTCACTTTTTCAGAACTACCATTCAGACTTTTCTCTGCAACCAAAAAAAAAATTAAGCTAGGGTGTCAAAATCCTCATATGATATCTAAAAATACAATGAAATCTTACAGAATTAAAACCAAGGCCTATCTAAGCTACCATTCTGTCATTACAATTGGCAAGCGCATTTAGCTTGAATATCAGGACAAATACCTTAATTGTTAGAGCAGTAATGGAGGTGTTGAGCACTCCAATGCTGGAGGCACTGAAAAGAAATTTTGAAAACAACCTGTAAGAACTGCTTTGATTCATATTCCTACATTGAGAAGGGGATTGGCCTTATAGGCCCTTTCCAATATAATTATTCTTAAAATTATTATTTGAACGTATTACTTTAAATAAGAATTTAAAACTATTCAGTCTAAAAACCATTGTTGCATCCCACAGCCAGAAACTCTATGGCTAATGTTTGCAAATAGAGATGGGCACGACTTAGCGGTATTTTCGTTTTCGTTTTCGTTTTTCGTTTTTGTTACGGAAACGAAACGAAAACGAAAATCGGCACCAACCTGGACCGAAAACGGAAACGAAACGACTAATTTCGAGCCAATTTTCGTTTTTCGTTACTGGAAAAGCACTCAATTGAGCTAAATGGGGAGAAACGAAAAAATTTTCGTTTTCGTTTTCGTTTTTTCGTTTTCATTATGTAACAAAACGAAAACGAAAAATTTTGAAATTAGCCCACGAAAACGGAAACGAAACGACTCAGACCCTAGCCGAAAATGAAAACAAAAACGAAACTTTTTTTCTGAGTCGTGCCCATCTCTATTTGCAAACGTTATTTTGGGGGGGATCAAATTTAAATTACATCATTTCTATTTTCCCCAAAACTTTGCTGTTTTGTCCTGCTGTATGGGATATGATCTGTCTTGCAGATGTAATCCAAAAAGGTATCTCTCCTCCCACCTCCAGTCTTTCAAGCTATCATATTTATGCAAATACACTGTAGAAATATGTAAGATGGGACACAGTTAAAGCCAAGCCCTGTTAAACAATGAAGGAATGAAGTGGTTAGAATGAAGCCATTTGCAAAATCATGCTACCAGGTCTATCAGTTGAACAGTCTGGGACTTGCCAAAATATAGCTGGTTTTCTACCAGAAAGACATAAATGTCTAAATGCTTTGATATCTGGGAGTTCGCTGGGATGAATTTGACCCCTAGGCTAAAACATTTGCCATTATAGTTCTAAAGGGGGTAATTTCATTGGTATCTTGTAACATAGATGGGGAAAATACAACCACTGAATCATCCAGCACAGACAGTCTTTGTCATCTTAGCAAACAATATTTGAGAGAAATCCCATTGTAACTTTATTTATGTCATCACTAGCATCAGTGGAGCAGGCAATTCCTAACTTGACCATTGTCATTTATTAACAATTTATATAGGAAACATTAGATACTTATGTCCATCCATGCAGTAAAAAGCTATCTTTGGAGAACTACTTAGGCAGCTTACTGCCTAAAAAGTGTGAAGCATCAGATTAGAGCTTCAAATATAATGTTCAGAAGAATAGCAATCTTGCCGGTTTAACCACAAGATCAGAAAACCACAATTAAAATGAAATATAACTTGACCAATTTTCAATCTTTAAAATTCTGAAAGCTATTGTTTGGGAGAGATCAGGTATTTTTTAACAGAAATATGTTTCCCCCCCTCAGTTACTGTGTACTGTGGTACATTTGTCAATATGGCAGTTAGTCATGGTTTTAAAAGCCTTTTCAGTGTGGTTGTTCTAGTGACAGACTGAACCATTTGCTATTGATGAAAAGACTTTGCCGCAGATGGGAGCAGACAGTATTGCAGAAGTGTTAGTGAAGCAAGGGGCTATTTATTATTTATTTTCTGGATTGTTATACTGTTCGCACTAGTCCCAAAGGCACTGCTCTCCCTATGTCTATGTACAGAATCAGAATTTAAATAAAATACAAACATGCACACATACACACGCACACGTGTGCGCATGCACACATACACAGAGTAGATCGCAGAAGTGAATACACCCCCTCACATTTCGTAATATCTTTTCATTTGACAACAATGAAGAAATGACACTTGGCTACAATGTAAAGCAGTGAGTATGCAGCTTTTATAACAGTGTAAATGTGCTGTCCCATCAAAATAACGCAACACACAGCCATTAATGTCTCACAACAAAAGTGAGTACAGCCCTAAGTGAAAATATCGAAATTGGGCCCAAGTAGCCATTTTCCTTCCCTGGTGTCATGGGACCTGTTAGCATCACAAAGTCTCAGGTATAAAGGGGGAGCAGTGTTATCACTCTCACTCTCTCATACTAGTCACTTGAAGTTCCACATGGCACCACATGGTAACAAACTATCTGGTGACTTGAACAAACAAATTATTGCTCTATGTAAAGGTTATAAGCAGATGATCAAGTCCCTGAAACTGAGCTGCAGCATGGTGGCCAAGACCATACAGCGGTTTAAAAGGACAGTTTCTACTTAGAGCAGGCCTTGCCATGGTCGACCAAAGAAGCTGAGTGCCCATCTTCAGTGGCTTTCAGAAATAGACGTTTGAGTGCTGCCAGCATTGCTGCAGAAGTTGAATGGAAGGGTGGCAGGCCAGCAGCAGTGGTGGCAAGGAGGGCTCCTCATGGCTAAGTTTTCTTTTGTTTCTTATTCTCTTGTCCTCACCGCCGCCACCCCCCCCTGCAGGCTGGCTGCCAAACCTGGTGGTGAAAAGGGTGACTGGCCAGTGGAGGCGGTGAGGAGTGCTCAACATGGCTAACTTTTCTCTTGCCCCCCTTGCCACCACTGCCCCTGCAGGCCATCTGCCAGGCCTGGCAGCGAAGAGGGTGGCTGGTTTTCAGCAGCAAGGAGAAAGAAAAAAGAATTTTTTTATTCCCTTCTTGCCACTGTCACTGCACTACCCAGTGTTTGGGGGTTGTCAGGGGTGAAGGCTTTTGCCCCAGCACCCCCTGTCGCCACCATTATCTTGGATAACAGCATTTGTTCTTATTTGTGGATTTTGCTATCCATGGGTGGTCTCGGAACCCAATACAGTGGTCCTACTTACTGTACTGCAAATATCATCTGTGAGTTGTACAAATGGAAGAGCCAGTTGATGTGAAGGGGAAGTATATGTGTGAATGACTGAGCAAGAATTACACCTCAATTTCTATTTTCAATTTTACACAGATCAACAAGTATAAATCTACTAACCCATGGAAACACATTGTTATGCTTACAATACTAATACCTCAGGGATGGACAAACACTTTGGTCTCCAAATCCACATCTCCTGGAGGCTGGGGCTAAATATGGAGGTACTTGTCAGCACACACACACATATATGTCAGCACAGAGAAATGAAGAGGTTTAAACAGCCAAGATTAAAGGAGTATTGGATCACGAGATAATTCCTCCCTGCAGTGGCACTACTAGTGATACAAAATCAACAATATGGGTGGCAGTGGAATTCTTTAGACTTCATTTTCACTCCCTGATCTTTGCTGAAAAGTCAGAGGGGTCTCACTGATTTCATAGGCTGGTGTATGCACATCCCTCCTGTATATACATATCTAGAGGCATAAAAATAGTACATCGTGCTTCCATGCTAGTTTGTTGAGACTGGCAGGATGGAAGACACTGTTTCATTATCCGAGATTCATTGCAATTACAGGATGGGAGAGAAAACTTGCCTTTTTCTTTAGGCAAGCAAAGGTTTTGGGGTAGCCTCGTCTGATTTGTATGTTTTATTCTTTACAAATAAATAATAATAGCATCCCTTCTTAAGATATGCATATATAGAATGTGCATGTAATAAAAACCTAATAACAAAAGCTAAGATTAAAGTAGATGGAGAATGGACAAATGAAGAAATTAGAAGATGCAGTCCTTCAAGGACAAATCCTGTCACCAATTTCATTTAGTATTTATTTAGAAAAGGTAGTCTGCCCATCTAGATGGATGTGAGGTTTCGACTATTGAGAAGGAGAAGCTCAACAGAATAAATTCTTTAAAAATGTGGACATACAGAAGAAACCTTCACATCTTATGAACTGATAGAAAAAGGAATGGAGTGGTACTTCATCAGAGAGGAAAACAAAAAGAAATAGAGTTGATTACCATGCAAGCAAGCTCTTGTAACTTTGGTGCACAACTCATCATGGCAAATAAACATCATTGAAAGGAAGTTTAAGGGTAAATGCAGAAGAAAGACACTGCAAATTCCTTGGATGAATAACATCAAAAACAGGCTGGGCCCTAATGAAGAAAAAATACTCCACACAGGGAGAGATAGGTGAAGATATGTTATCACAATAAGCAGTAGAGGTTTAATCTCTCATGCATATGTATTTGAAATTGCCTAGTTTCCTGTGGAATTAGCATAGGCCAGTGCTTCCTCCCAGTCTTGAGTCTCCAGATGTTCTTGGACTACAATGCTCAGAAATCCTGGCCAGCACAGCTAGTGGTAAAGGTTTCTGGGTGTTTAAGTCCAAGAACATCTGAAGACCCAAAGTTGGGATCCACTGGTTTTCCATTCCAATGCTGAATGGAAAAATGTTTGATGGAATGATATGCCATGGAAAGAAATCAAAATAGATGACATAGGGGAACATGAGAACATTGGACTTATGAGATCCGGTATGACTTTTCTAGGTTAAAGCATTATAAGAGCTCATCATGACACATCATAACAGAAGTCACATCATCATCATCATCATCATCATCATCATCATCATCATCATCA
>JAHTLZ010000129.1:28431524-28474321 GCA_023846285.1 Phrynocephalus versicolor | reverse complement strand
GGGGGGGGAGTGATAAGATGTACTCAATTCATTGTACAAACAAGACAGGAGCTAGCTCTGTTGCAAAGCAAGCAGGTGGCCAAAACGCACAGTGACTACCAGAAGTAGGCTACCCACTTGGATGACTTCAAAAAAAGACTAGACAGATTCATTGACGCAACTAATGATGGCATTAAGTCAGAAAAGTGGTATATGATTGCCAGAATATGAACAGTATGTTGTACATATATCTAAATTCCATGGGGATCATGGCTAGAAGGATGTGATTACCCTTCTGCCATCTACGTGGGCTTCCCAGATGCAAAGCTGGAATACTGTTCTGGATTAGACAGGCCTTTCGTCTCATGGGTCACAGCTGTTCTTACCTACTTAAGTCCACTGCTACTGGAAATCCATTATTCCCTAATTAACTTTGCTCCTCTCCTTTCACCTAAATTGTTCTCCCATGCTGAATTTTAGATTGTAAGCTCCTTAGGGTGAGAGAACCAATTATTTCTGTGAGATTTATGTATTCTTATTCTGATATAATAAGCGGGGCTTATATATGCATAGGATTGTATTGTCAGTCAGCCTTGATCTCAGCAAAAGCAGAAGTGGAGGCATTCTTAAAACGAACACTGCCATTTTAAACTGACTTGTTAATTATCATAGCCACATCTGCAAATGCCCTGTATTCAGATTACCAGGTCAAAAGAGCCTTGAATGAATGCGTACATTCTAAGCAGGTGCCATTGCATTTCCAAGAGAAGATCCTTTGATGGCAAACCTCCGAACATTTCTCATCTTTTCTCAGAAGTGAATGTATGTCACCCTTCCCACATCACATTGTCAAATTATTGTTCACAGCTATGTGCAGATACCTTCTAAAGGGACTGTTGAAAGAGATCTTACATATTTTTCTTGCAAAGGCAAAGATAAATGTGCACTTTGATTGATGCCTCTTTGGGACTACTTCCCATGTGATTTTTATCTACAGTGTGGAAAGATGCAAGTGTGAAAAAAGAGAGAAATGTATAAGAAAACTAAAATTAGTAACTAGTGGTCCATGAGTATGGAATGCCCTAGGCAGATGTTCAGCTGACTGTGGATTTGTGTATCTAGGGAATCTGTGCTGAAATGCACACATCTTTGAACCACATCTGAGCAGCATCTCGCTGACTTAGAGAGATAACCTTGGAGAAATGACATAACATTTGTGGTGACGTTTTCTTCTAAAATATAATTACGAATGCTCCTCTTAACAACTTAAGAGTTCCAGAGGCTACCTAGTCGTATGCTTCTCTAAAGGCTGGAAAACGGTAAATCATATTTCTTATGTGCTGTGAAAACCGTGTTCTTGAGAAAATCCTTGTTTCTCCAGCTAGGTTCCCTAGAGCCATTTATCAGAAGGTTTTTCTATGTACCTTTTATTTATTCATATTGTTTTTTGAAAAAATAAAGTAAATTTACGGCGACTCCTTCTGAACCAAGCAGATAATGTTGGCCGAAATATAAAAAGAAATGAAGAAAGAGTCCTCTGAAGTAGAAAAATTCCACCTTGCATTCTTTTCAGAAGGCACCACCATATCTTTTGAATCATATGCCCTTTATTGTCCCCTTTGGCACTACTAGCTGGAGTTGGCCTGTGAAATAAAACTTCTCTTATTCTGATATAGCCTTTTGTGTCTCCAGTCATTGGCTGGAAATACAAAATTCTTTCTTTTCCCATCATTTCTTTCCACTTCGGGGTTCAACAGACCCATTAAGCCCTTCACTAAAAGAACAGGGACATGCATGTGAATTGTAAACACTGCTTGGTGTTAGTGAAGCCCATGTTTATCTTTCTTGTTCATTGTTTGCATTGTTTCCCTCCTCAAGCTCATTGCAACTTTCATCATCACAGCACCGTGTTTTGAAAGAACCAGGAAATTAAATTAATTTGTAAATTTTCACAGGCTATTTTGAAAAGGTAATTTGAAAGCACCACCTTTATGAGACCTTGGAAAAGCAGAGGCGGCTTTGAATTTAGAGCCAAACTGCCCAATTCTCATTTTCTTTGTTTCTGCAAAGGCATTCACCTCATCTTCAGGCAACATTTCATCTGCAACACTTAAAAATTACAAAATTTCAAAGTCAACAATGTTAGGACTATGGCAATGGATGACTAGAAACATAAAAAGCTAATTTATACTAAGACTGGCACTTGCTTGTCCTTTCTATTGCTTATACTGATTAGGAAAGGCTCTAAGGATTCCAGGCAAGAGCACTTCCCATCCCACCTGGAGAAGCCAAGGATTGTAATGGGTGCCTTTATCTGCCAAGAAATGCACTCTAATGCTTTGTTATGACTCATCTCAAATGATCTGAAACAGGCAACATTCTGAACCCATCATGATTGGGTTGCAATGACCCCCTCGGAGCTGGTGCTTGCAAAGAGGTGCCACTTATGCAGAAAACCATTCCTATGGAAGCCTCAGTACCAATGTCTCTTGTTTCCCTTGCGGTGCTCTTCAACATTTGCATCCCTGACTTGGATGAGGAGGTGAAGGGAAGGAAGGCTTTCTGGGTGACAGAACAGCTAACTCCCTGGAAGACAGAAACAAAATTCAATGAGATTTTGATAAGCTTGAGCGCCAGACTGAAAACTACAGAATGAACGTCAACAGAGATAAGTGCCAAGTTCTACAACAATGAAAAATAAACCAAAATGCACAATTAGAAGATGGAGAATACTTGGCTGAGCAATACTGCATGCAAGGAGAACCTTGGAATTGTTGTAAATCACAAAGTGGAATAGGTTTGGCTCCGCGGCGCGACTGCGCAGCGCGGAGCCTCTTTGCCCCCGGCCCGGGCGGAAGCCTCGCGAGACTTACCCAGTCTCGCAGGAGGCGGGGGAACTGAGCCCTTATAAGGGCTGGCCACACGGTCCCTGGCCTCTCTCGGCATCCGTCTTGCCCGCCCACCCGCCACATTTGAGCAGTAGTATAAGTTCGTCTGGTCACCTCGGGGCCGGATAGGAATTTTTGACCCGGATGCGCAATTGGCACATAGCATCTGGGGATTTTTCGCCTATCCCATACTACTGCGGCGCGATGGGCACTCTTGGTAGGATATAGGATTTGGCCACTTGGGGTGGTAGTGTGGGTACGGAGAGGCAGTAGAGGACCATCCGCTCTCATGGCGTTGCAGAGCTGAGATCACAACGCCGGGGGGGGGGATGGATGTACCTGGAGAGCCCACCGGCCTGACAGGCACTAAGGGTGGGCCTGGGCAGTCCGGTTGGGGAAAGGGGACTGGCTGGCCGAGGGTGCCCTGCCTATGGACAGGACGCCCTCTGGGCTCTTGACTCGCCTGGACATACTGCCAGAGGACGGGGTCTTGTGAGACCCAAGTAACAACATTTAACCCGCACTACAGCAGGCCCCTGTTTGAAGTTGTGTTGTGTTGTTAAGCCTGTTAATAAAGTGGCCCGGAGTTTGTACCCAATACCGTGTCTCGTGTGGTTATTCCGCCGTGGGGGGGGGGCAATGAGCCAACAGTGTGATGTGGCCATAAAAAGGCAAATATTTTAGGCCGTATTAACAAAAATATAGTTGCCAGACTATATATGCAATATGCATATCTGCTCTGTTTGGCATGGTATCTAGTCCTAGAAAATGTACTGTAGGAATTATACATACCAACTGGAATAGATTCAGAGGAGAGCAATAAGAGCTGTCAGGAGTCTGGAAGCTGAGCCCTTTGAGGAAAGTTTGAAAGATCAATGCCTGTTTAGTCTTGAGAAAAGAGCACTCTTCAAATACCTGAAAGGATGTCCTATAGAAGAGGATCCATATCTGTTTTCAATCCTTCTAGAATATAGAATGCATAATAATAGGCCAAACTTAACAGGAAAAAATATTTTGGCTGAATATCGGGGGGGCACCCTCTTAGAGCTGCCCAACACTGGAACTAATTACCTTGGGAGGTGATGTGTGTTCCAAAATTGGATGCATTGAAGAAAAGCTAGACAATCTGCTGTCAAATATAGTTTAACTTGGATTTCTGGACTGAGCAAGAGATTGGATTCAATGGCCATATAGGCCAATTCCAACCCCATTATTCTATGATTATATTATTACTCAATATGCTGCCGGCGGGAGGAAGGAAGGGTATGGGTGTTGGCAGAAGGCATGCAATATTTTATTGTTGGGAAAGGTGGCTTAGCACAAGATGGAAACTTGCTTCCTCCAGCAGGCAGAGGCTGAGTTTGGGCCTTTCCTGGAAGTATGTCCTACATCCGTGTTGGCGAACCTATGGCACAGGTGCCAAAGGTGGCACTTAGAGCCCTCTCTGTGGGCACCTGACATTGCCCATTCCCAGCCACCTGTATTCAGGTTAAATGGCTGTATTGGCACTTTGCAAAAAAAAAAAAATAGTAGGTTTTGAAATGCATTTGGGGCACTTGGTCTCTAAAAGGTTTGCCATCACAGTCCTACATAGTGGTTCCATAGGGCCAACATCCTGATACTTCAGGTCCAAACTGGACAAATTTTGATCAGAAGGGCAAACCCCTTCCTGTGTAGACTGCACTTTAAGTGGAGCAGGTTCAAAGGAGCAGCAAGGATGATCAAGGGGCTGGAAACCAAGCCCTGTTCTCAAAGCCTTGAGAAAAGAAGGCTTAGTGGAAATAGGAAAACACTTTTCAAGTACTTGAAAGACTATCATTCAGAGGAAGGTCAAGACCTGTTCTTGATCATCCCAGAGTGCAGGACACACAAAGATGAGCAGAAGTTACAAGAAGCCAGACCTGGGCTGAATATCCCGGGGATGGGGGGGGATGTCTCAACTGTTAGAACAGTACAACAGTGGACCCAATTACCTCAGGAGGTGTTGAGTGCTCCAACACTGTAGGCATTCAAGAGGAAATTGGACAACCACCTGTCAGATCTACTTTGATTTGGATTCCTTCATTGATCAGGGACCCTCCCAACCCCATTATTCTATGATTCTATGAATCATGGGGTTCCCTTCCTCCTGCAATCCACCCAAGTGCATTCCAGGTGGGCACAAAGGAACCCCACAACTCTCAAGGACAACTTTTAAGAGGAACAGGCACCTGTGGTGGGAGGGAGGAAACGAAAAGATTACTTCCCTGACAACTTTCCCCACTCTGAGTGGAATTGTGCTTACAGCTACTTTGAAGCCAACCTTTTACTTTCATGTTATGTTATGACCTCAATTTATGTCCCTGCCTTAACTGTCGAAAACCATTTTACACCAAAGCTGCATTATAAATGTGCTTCAGGCAAACACAACATTTCTAGCAATATATTTTCTATATATTCTTTAGCATTTTAAGATCTATTTCCCCTCAATAGACAATTGCAATTATACATACACATTGGTAACTTGTGTTTATTTACATAACATGCTCTCTGTCTTATCTTCTCCTGTTCTTTTTCTTTTTCTCTTTCTCTCTGCACATTAATGCCAATGGTTTGGATTTACATGGATCCTGAATCGGCAACCAAACAGGACTGCTTTCAGAAAGATTCAGCGAAGTGTCAAAGCAAGAATCTTTCACTGAGGACTAAATCTGAAACGGGATTTCAGCCATTATGTCTGCAACTGCATATAAATTTGAAAAACATAAATTAAGATTATACCTCTTTTAAAATTTGCAATGATCATCAATGGAAGGCATGAAGAGTTGGATTTCTGAGTTGAGAATAAGGCACTGCCTCAGTTGCTCTATGCTGAATCTACTTGTGATCTGATGTGAACGGCTATACCAAAATATTTCTGTGACTCCTGCTAGTGACCACCCCATACGCATATACACACACTTTGTTTTTTTTTTTTTTAGTTTTCTTTTCTTTTCAATATTTTCCAAATGCTTTGTTATGTCTAGGGCTACAGCAAGTCTGGTTTTAACAGTAAATGTTAAAGAAGAAAACAAGAGAAGAGGCACCAGCTCCTAAGATCAGTGGTTAGACAGCAATGATATTTCACTGACACATCGATGTAGCCTTATATACTGTACACAGCGGGTCTTATTTTCTTAGGTATTGAGAGACTCAGGGGAAAAAAAGCATCTGAACTCTTATTGTGTAATAGGGGTCATGTGACATCAATGTCTAATGGGGAAAAATGGAAAGAGTTGACTTATAGTACTCCCCTATCTTACTTTCTTCCAGTCCTTGACTTAGAATTTTCTTCTTCAGATGGCTCCGTCATTTCTATCAATGCTCTGCTCTGGAAGACCCATCTCCCTGATTATTGCAGACAATGGGAAACAGTGAAAGTACAAAGTAGCTATTAAGGAATAGAGATTTTATTTATTTGAAGTGAATGAAGCTTTATCTGAAGCTTATTTTCACATATGCATCTTGTTCAAAATCATCAGTGCATGTATAAATAAACATTCTTTAATCTAAGATAGGACTTTAAATTGTGGGTAAAGAAAGTGCATAGTCCTGTCCTGAAGTCATCCCTAAAGCAAATGGCATTACCCAGAGGACGGAAATCATAGATCATTATTTACCACAAATTAACATAATTACATTGTCTTAAAATATGATATGATTTGTTTTTATTTCATGATTTCATTCTTACATGAAATATCTGGATCCATTCAGTCTTTTTGAAACAGGACATTTATAGTGCTGGAAATAAAAAATCTCTACAGTAATGTCTAGAGCTTGAGGCATCTGATGTCTCATTATTGCCAAAGGATGTTAACTATCCATATATGCCACATTAATGACAAGGGGTAGATGTGATCAATGCCTCCCCGGACACTATGATCATCTTCAGAGTCTCCTCTCCAAGTGCCCTTGTCAAAGGAACTCATTCTGTGTCCACAGGTGGGGTGGGGATTGTGGGTAAGAATGAACTGCAGATTCACTGTTAGACACAGAGCTCCTTTAGAAAGTAAAGGACGATGCTGACATTATTTGTGTTCAAGAACAGCATAATTGGTTTGTGGAATACAGTTCAGTGGAGATCCCTTATCTGTGGGGGATTGGTTCCAATTCCCTGGGGATGCTAAAAAACATGGAATGCTATTTTAATATCAAACTCTATTCATAGCATGGTGTACTATTGATCAGTTCTGGTAATGACAAAGTTTCTCTAGCAAATTCCATATATAGCACTGTTATTGTCTCCCACTAGTGGCTGATTCTTGTAACTGCATCATTAAAATATGTTTTGGGGGAATTATTCTTTTAATATTTTTTAACATTTTCAGACGAGTGAAACTGTATTAATACCTATGGCTGGAGAGAGGGTGTTTGAGACAAAGAGAGAGAAAGCATTTGCACAGCACGGAACAAACCACAATGTTTGGTCAATGAGATGACTATTAATGCTTCTTCTTCTTTAGTATTTGTCCCGTGTGGTGGCGGGGTTCGCTGCTCTGGATCAGAGATGCCATTTCCTTTGATCACCGGCTTAGTTAGTCATTGACCCAATAGTCATGAAATTGATGTGGCTGTATCATTACATTTGGATGGGTGTAGTCCCCCAGCCATGGTCCCCATGGCTTGCAATGATAACACTTACCAATAATAAAAGTAACTAGGGCAGATTAAGAGAGAGAAAACAGAATATTTTGTACAAATAAAACAGAGCTCTACAGATAAAACAGCATTTACTTGACTAAAAATGAAAAGTCACCAAGTGAGCCTCTCTGGAAAGGATCAAGAGGATAAGCAGGATGTGACAGTATCTTCTAACACCTTCTAAAAGCAGAATCTCTGATTAAAAGATCAAGATATTGAACCACATCCACCAGTGGACAAGTGGAAGTCCTTTCTCACCAGTGGGATTACTCCCACACAGCCACCCCCTCCTTCCATTTTCTTTTTACCCTCTCTCTTTTTCCAAGCAGCTCTAGGTGGTCTTCCAAGCCTTCAAGCCAGATCCTGAGGGCATGCGAGGGGTACAAACCCAAGGGAAAACATTCCCTTCTCATTCTGCAGACAGAAAAAGTTTGATCAACCCTGATATTTCATGGGATTTCATCAAGTGATGTACGATAAGGACATCCTTCAAATACAGTGGTACCTTGTATAAAGGAATTAATTCGTTCCAAATGAAATTATGTTAAGCAAAGTTTCCTTTATGCAAATTTCCCATAGGAATGTATTGAAAACAGAGTAATCCCTAATCGCGACCATTTTTATGTTGTATGGATTCGACCCATAGACAATTCTGCTAAGCAAATTTCCTCTATCTCTGGAATGTTTTATGTTGTACAGCTTTTATGTTATACAAATTGTTTGTTATACGGGTCCACTGTATGTGAGTGCCAAGCTATTAAGCGTGTAGATCTGAACCAAAACTTTGCATTACACCCAGAAACAAGAAGAGCACTAGTGAAAACGTAAAACAGTCATAATATTAACCAGAAAGATTCTGTTTGTTCCATCCATTCACTCATCTACCTTACATGTAAACTGCTGGACAGTTTCTGATCTTGCCCAAGGAGACATTAGTAGTACTTCATCAGCCAGTCTAGGAAACTATATCACTACTTATTGCATGAACAAAAAGAGCAAACATAATTTTTTTGATGATGTAGTATGTTCTACAGAGTCAGTTCTAGTTGAACAGACTGAGGTTTCCTCATAGTCTTCAAAAGCAGATGAAAGACTGCAACAATCAATCCTGGATGAAAGAAACTGTGTTGCCGTGGAGAAGAGAAGCCACAGACAGCTCATGTGTTAGTTAGGAGGTGGGGCCATGCTAGGGGGAGCCCCTTCGCAGCATCCAAGCCAGGGAAGGAGTAGTGCAATAGCTAGAAAAACACCTCTAGTAGGTTCAAAGGGGAAAAGGGAGGCACCTCTCAGAAGTGTCTGCAGGAGGGGTTGTCCTGACCCAAAAAGCTTGGGCTAGGGAATCCTCAAGCCCTTTGAGGACTCCCCACTGGGTCTCTTAGTAAGTTAAAAAAATATCATGACCTACCTGAGATCATCCATGGATCAGGAAAAACTGTCAGCTTTGGCTTTGCTGAGTGTGGAGTGGGAGGTTACTGACAGCATAAATTTTGAGGAACTAATTGATAAATTGATTTCTCTTTGAAATTACATAATTACATCTAAAACATTACATCAAACTATTTATTTTACTTTATGTTAAATTTTCAGGTTATTATATCTAAAGTAATGTTTTAAGTTTTTGCAATGTTATGTTTGGCTAATATTTCAGTAAAAATAAAACCTTCTGCATTAATATGCATTCTTGATTCATGATTCTGTCCTTTTCTGTTATTCAATTATATCTTAAAGTAACATCATTGCCTTAATTATTTTAATTTTTTCATCCCCTTTATACACTAAAAATATGCCACAAAATGCAGGTCTTCATGTTCCAAAAGTCAAGCATTTCCAGGAAAGTGTGACGGACCCCCTTATGGTCCGCACCTTGTCACAAGGGGGCCAGGTGGTGCTTGTGAAAATTGACTTTGTCCCTGAGTGCTGAAAACCCTAGCTACTAGAGATGGGCACGGAACGAACATTTTTTGTTTCCGTTATTCATTAGTCGTTCCGTTACGTAATGAAACGACAAACAAAAATTGTGATTAAAATGCAACGAAACGAACAGAACCATGAAAATTGTGGTCGTTACGTTTCGTTTCCGTTAATGGCGACGCACAATGAAATGAGCTGTTTTAAATGTTAAAAAACACCCTGGACATCCGTAAAAATGCAGCGATAATTATTTATATTGTCTGATAATATCTACCAGGGGGGTTGGGATCCTTAAAAAGTGCATTTATGTCTTTTCTCAGATCGCTGTATTTTTTCCCTTCAAGGGGAGTTAGGGGACATCAACCCAAAATGGATCCCAGATGCCTAATATTGATTGATTTCTTGGGTATTAAAACACCCTGGACATCAGTAAAAACACAGTGATAATTATTTGAAATTATTACCTACGAGGGGGTTGTGGTCCTTAAAATGTTTGTTTTTGTCTTTCTCCCATCGCAATGTATTTTTCTTTTACCTTTAAAATAGATGTCACCACCAGCCACGAAATGGAGGCAAGCCATGTGATGGGATCATGTTCAACCAATAGCATGCCCATGTTGCAGACTGGGCAGGTCTGGTAGCCACAGAGGGCATAAAAAGCTCTGGCAGCCCCCATCCTCCTTGCAGTCTCTGGTGGGAGTTAGGGTGGGATTGCTGTCTCTGCGACTCTAGCTTCAGTCCTGCAGCCTCCCTGTGTGCATGCATGCGTACCTCTCAGTGAGTACCCTCCCTTGCCCCGCAGTGCAGTCACTCTGCGGCTGCCTTGCACCCTGGGCAATGCCCGCTGCTGCCTTTGCAGCCTCCCTGTGTACCTAGTCTATACTGTGTCTCTGCCAGCATCTTTTTTAGTGTTTTCCCTCTGGTCTGGGGCATTGCGGGACGCCCCCACACGGAAATGCTTTAAAAATCGCGCAAAAAGTGGGTAGAAACAACAAACGAAGAAATGAAAAACGGAAACAAATTTTTTCCAAAAATTCACAACAAACGGAAACAAACCAAAACAGACCTCTCAGCAACAAACGAAAAACCGAAACACCATTTTTTTTGTTTCGTGCCCATCTCTACTAGCTACGCCTCTGTATGGATACCTTTGATGAGATCAACATTACTCAACATTGGTTAGTAGAGATGGGCACGACTCAGAAAAAAAGTTTCGTTTTCGTTTTCGTTTTCGGCTAGGGTCTGAGTCGTTTCGTTTCCGTTTTCGTGGGCTAATTTCAAAATTTTTCGTTTTCGTTTCGTTACGTAACGAAAACGAAAAAACGAAAACGAAAACGAAAAATTTTTCGTTTCTCCCCATTTAGCGCAATTGAGTGCTTTTCCAGTAACGAAAAACGAAAATTGGCTCGAAATTAGTCATTTCGTTTCCGTTTTCGGTCCAGGTTGGTGCCTATTTTCGTTTTCGTTTCGTTTCCGTAACGAAAACGAAAAATGAAAACGAAAACGAAAATACCGCTAAGTCGTGCCCATCTCTATTGGTTAGCCAACTGAAGCTGGAGGAGGTGCCTCCTACAACTGATATTACAGTGGTCCCCCGCCCATTTGCGGTTCATGTACTGTGGTCCCGGTATATAGCAGGACCTCAGTATATGAAAAAAGGCACCCTGGGGTAAGGGGGAAAGGAATGTTTCAGGCCTTACTTACTTACCCCAGGACTGGCACTGCAACAAATGGGCTTGTGAGGGCCTTCCCCAACCTTCTGGAGGCCCCCAAAGGCCCAGGAAGGGCCTCGCAGGCCTGTTCGGGGCAGCACCAGGCTGGAAGTAAATACAAAAGTTCCCAGCTAGGCGCCCCAGGCCCAACCCAACCTGCATCCACATATCACGGATTTTCAATTATCGTAGGTCAGGCCAGGTCGGGTCCCTAACCCCTGCAATAGGCAGGGGGTCACTGTACTTGTGTGTTTAATGTCAAGACTGGTCTACTGCACCTAGCGTTATGGAGAAAGGATTGAAAATGTAACTCAGTCTAGAACACACTAGATCGTATTGCCTCTTTCAACAAAGTAAAACAGGGCATTCTTAGCAGTCCCCTCCCCCCAACTTTGGAATGCCCTCCTAGCAGAGATCCACCTGGCAGCGACACTTTTGGCTTTTCAGTGCAAGGCAAAGACCTTATTGTTCAGCCAGAATTTTAATTACATAGTGTACTTTTTGCTGGGCTCATGAGTAGAAGGATTTTATTACTGTATGTTGATTGTTTTAAAATGTTTGGTTTTAGATGGTTTTAATAGCTATGTTGTTTTATAGTTTTAATATATTTTACATGCTGCCCAGGGATCATTTGGCACTGGGGCAGCTAAAAATGTATGTAAATAAATAAATAAATAAATAAATAAATAAATAAATAAATACATTCCTCCCTAGTAAAAAATTGTGGCTTTGCTGCAATGCTTAGTGGACACCCATGCATGCAGGAAGTAATTGTATATGTACCCCTCTCATCAAGAATTTTTAGAAATGTTTCCAAGGAGAAAGGTGGGGTAAAAATACTCTAAATAAATAATAAATAAATAAAGTTATGATTTGGCTGATGCCAAGCAACAGGATTTTGACCATTAGATACCACAACCACAACAGAATTTATACACAGATATCTGTAGATGGTGTGTTTTCTCCATTTATTTGGAGTGTCCCATGGGTGGTAACAGTCTCCAGGTACTCAGTTTTTGTGATGTTTAGGTGGAGTCCAAAGTGGTTGACGTGGTCATTCCTTGATTGAACTTGCCACTAGAGATGGGTGTTTCATTTTGTAAGGGGTCTGGATCTGAAATGAAACATGCCACAACAGCTAGCACTCAGAACCCACCCACCCCCCTGGAACAAAATCAACCACTGTCTTACCTTGCTGTAGCTCATACTGGGCAAAATTCCAACCAGGAAGCAGCCTCCGATGCATCATCTTTCCATCTTCCTGGTGCTGTCCAAACAGACTTGGAGGCGGGATGATGCATGCAGCTCCTGATTGGCCAGCATGATTTATAGGCTGCAATCTTATATATGTCCAGGATACGTGTCTTACATGCACTGAGACTTCTTTCTGAGAGGCAAGCTCCATGTCATTTTAAAGATGTAACCAGCAGCTACATATTTATTTATTTCTTTTTACTGTAAACTAATTGCTAAAGATCAGGACCTTAGGTTGTGAAGGACAAGATCCTACATCCTGCCTTTCAGGTGAATACCTTGGCCCAGACAGTTTGCCATTCACACTCTGACACCAGAGTTTGGAGAAAAATAAAGAAACAGAAATATTTTTGCACAGTTAAGATATATATTATCTAGCCCACCCTTCAAAGGGATCATCTCTATCTTGTTTCTTGCCTTTGTCATTCAACCCCCTTTCCCTTGTGTCTACTTGTGCTTCTCTGGTGTGTTTTCTTGCTGACCTTTGTTCTGTTCTCTGTGATTCTTCAGTACACCTGCTTCTTTCTTTCTTCTGCTTTCCATTTTCTCAGCTGTATCTCTGCTTCTTCCACCCCTTCTGCCCTTCACTGTTCTATCCCCCCTTTTTAACCCAAAACTCTTCTTGCCTTCTGAGCATACTGTGTTTCTTCCTACCTCCCATGATATCACATGCTTTCACTTTTAATGGCTGCTCTACTGGCTCTCATACCTTTACACTTGAGGTATATGGAAAAATCTATTAAGAGGCATTATAAATATGCTTGCTTAAGATGTTAGTATGGTCTTCAAACAACCTCCCAATTGTACTCCCAGATTAGATGTTTATGGAAAAACTGCTACTGTTGAAGAAGACAAGGTTAACAAAACCATGGTTTCTAGTCCATAATCACCACTCATCATCGTCCACTTGGGTAGAGGACATGAGCAGAGACCTCAGGCTTTCAGAAGGTAAGAAGGTTGAGAGGTGGAATTGGAGCGTCCATGAATAATAGCTTATTTTCCAACAGCTTAATTTTCCTATTAGTCTCTTGCAGCAAAAAGCAGAATGTGACAATTAGGTAATTACATAAAAGCCCAACTGCAATTAGTTGCATGTAAGACCTAAACCAAAAAAAGAATTACTGTGGTTATTAGCAGTGCTGTCTTGACAATGACACAAACAACAAACATCCTGTCATGGCAGTCAACATGGTAAAATGACATGGGAAAAAGGAGAGTCAAGACCTCTTGGTAGTGGGGCAGCAATTTTTTTGTAAATAAATAAATAAATAAATAAATATGTAGCTTAAATTTCATATGGGATAAGAAGAGCTGTCATTTCTGATATGTTCTATCTCAGCTTAAAAGAAATAGCACATAAACTCATATGGGCACTATCCATCCGTACCACGATCATTCAGATGCAGCCATGTGATGACATTCAGTGCCACCAAATACAAAGCTTTGACCAAATGCTGCCTCCTTTGATGGGACTGTCTCAGCAGGTAGTGATTGTCAAGTTTTTAATATTTAAATAAGGTCAAAAACATAAATTAAAATCTTGAACATACCTTACACAGAAAGATTGAGTACCATATATACTCGAGTATAAGTTGACTTTTTCAGCTCTTATTTTTGGCTGGAAAAAGTCCCTCGGCTTATACTTAGGTCAATATAAAGTTGGGGGCCAGGGGGTACTGGGGGAGGTGGCCCCGGTGCCCCACTTTTTTCCTGGAGCAAGCCGCTTTAAAAGATCTTCCTCTCCTGGAAGCGTTTTCAGTAGCCCTGGGAAGGCAGTGGCTTGCAGCAGCCAGTGCATCCAAGAGCCAAGCCCAATGGGACACCGAGTCAAGGCACTTTCTGGGTGCTCAAGAAGTTGCTCCATCCCGGTTTCTCGCTGAGGAAGGAGGAGAGAGGCAGGTGAGGCCAGGATCGGTTTTGGGGCGCTGGAGCAGGAAGAGCTGTTTCCAGCCAGCAAGAGTTACTTGGCTAATGTGCTCTCTCTCGCCTCCTTTCCTTCTTAAGATAAGTCAACAGTTTTCTCTTACTGACAGTTTTCCTTGTGCAGGAAAAAGCTTCCTTTGTGGGGGAAGGCTTTTTGTTGCAATCTATGCCAGGAAAATGGCTTTAATTATTTGAGAAAGTGTCTTAATGGGTTGGTTTTAAGAGGCTTCTTCTACTGCTTACTCTGCTGATCCTAATATGAATAATAAAATGTGTTCTTGGTATTAAGAACTAAATGACATTGGGGTCCTGATCCAGATGGAAGTGCTGTGTGAAGCAGGGTCCTAAGCTACTTTTTCTTCAATGAAATCAAGTGAAAATCTAGGATGCTGCATTTCCCATCCTAGACCTATACTCGAGTCAATACGTTTTCCCAGGTTTTTGGGGTTGCATTAGGGAACTCGACTTATACTCGGGTCAACTTAAACTTGAGTATATATGGTACATAGTAGCTCAGTGTTTGTGGGTGAGTTAAACACATACAGCTGAGGGTTTCTAGAGAAGACTCTGAGGGTACAGAAGCCATGGGCAAGTACATTCAATTCGTGGCTGGAACCTGTATAAATGTAGCTAAGAGAATTCACTAGCTACTGATCCTTGTTGAAGGTCAGGCACACTGATCCTTGGTAAAGGTCTGTCACTCTGTTTTTGTTTTAGGACAAGTTATACTGGTCAAGGTGCTGTAAGGAACCAGCCATGTATTATGTAAAAATGTTTTGCCGAAGTTAAGCTCTCTAAGTTAAATGTTTAATAATAAATTATGTTTTTATGATAAGTTGTCTCTCACAAGTTTTTTGTATCCTGAAAATAAGCACTGGGTTCTGCTAAGTCTCAGGTTCTTTTTCCAGTATGCAATGCGTTTTGCTTCCAAGTCTCTGCTATAAAGGCTGTGAGTGTTTCGGGGCAGTACAAATTCTATTTGGCCTTTTTCACTTTTACATACATTCAGTTTTTCTCCAACAGGGATGTATCTGCTTTGTGTCAAAATACAGGATTAGGGAGCTTGATGGCTTTATGTAAGGCCTGTAACAGGATTTCTGAAGGAACTTCTTCTCTTCTTCTGAAACCAACAAGCATGCATGTGGCTGCCCATTCTTTTTCTAGAGAAGGGCCAATATGACTAGGTCACTCACCACAATACTGGGGGCAGGATAAATTATGTCTGGGACCATTCTAATTTCTGGTGCTTCAGTTCCTTTTCTCCAGTGAAAGAAGCCTAGTAATTGAAAAATAAAATTGAATTATTGCACATTGCCCAGGTTTATCTGACAAGGACATTTTAAAAGGAAATTTAATAGTATGGACAGAGCAAATGGAATGTTCAATATGTTTTACTGTTTCATTTGTACTGTTAAAAGAAATTTATGTGGCTTCCCCCCACCCCATCCCCAGTGTGTGTTTGCAAAGAAAGCGACCTTATCAAAAATATAAAATCAGTGTTTTTCTTTTTTAAAAAAGAAGAAAAACTGAAAAAGAAAGCAGCATTAAGTAAATATGAACCTTGGTTATATAAAAAAATTCCAAGTTATAACAGGCCACGTGCTTTCCCCCATCTATTATTTCTAGAATTCACAATGGAACTTGTTTGAAATGCAATTAGTGAGCAAAGTTTGAAAGGAAAGGCTGACAATTCTGCTCAATGGAAATATATATATTGCTATTATAGTGGTCTGAGAATGTCATGATTTTCCTCTGGGGCTCAGAATTACACTTTAGTATCCTGATAGATCATAGATGTTAGGTTATTATAAAATGCTGACAGATAAGACTGTGATTTGTGAAGGCTCTGTATGAATTTTGCCTTTAATTTCTGCTAACGTTTGACAGAGCGTCATGACGTTGAAACCCAAAAAGTTCTTTGAAATTCAGCAGGAGGCTGACTACCTTGCATACATTTCACATTTACAGATAACACTCGTACATCTCCTGACATGGAGTTTCAAAATGAGTATCTCATCAAAAGCCATGGAGAAAGTATATCGCCTTTCATTTCACAATAAACCTCAGTGCATCAAGCAAAAAGCCTATGTAGTGGAAGATCATTTAAGCAGGGCAAAGGGGGAAATTATTTTTTTAAATGATGCTGTTAAAGGAAACTATCATTTATTCTGTTTTGGCAATGTTTATGTAATACCTCTAAAAGTAAATTATGACAATGGAAAATGCCCCAAAGTATTAGTGTGACAGCAAAAGTATTCCTGAAAAACTTATCTACATTAGAGATAGGCACAAACTGATCTACACAGTAGGAGCGCGCGCGCACACACACACACACACACACCTCCGCCACAGAAACTGAGGTAGTAAATGGTTCCATTGATTTGGGGATCCCCTTTTGCTGAAATGAAATGAAGCATCAAACTTTTTCTCCTCAGCATTTTTTCCCTTCGGCAAAATGAGCGCCTGCCCCCACCCCTGCTGCCTCCCTAGTTTATCTTAGATTTCCCTGGCATGAATCTTTTTCATGGCAGTGCATGATAGTTTGTGCTCCGTGCTTCGTGGGTTGCCGCAAACCATCACAAACCATCGGTTACATCAACACAGTTAAAATTAGTGCTGTAGAGGGCCTTCCCCCCCCTTTTCTTCTGAGACAGCAGTATAAGATTCCGATGACCAAAACTTTAAGACTTAGAGTAGTTTCTACCTTGGGTGAGCAAAGATCCAGGTAAGAAAGAAAGAAAGAAAGAAAGAAAGAAAGAAAGAAAGAAAGAAAGAAAGAAAGAAAGAAAGAAAAAGAAAGTTCATGGAGGCATTATTTCCTGTTTCATTAGGGTTTCATTAGGGTACTTAATGGAATACATTCAGTGTTAGAGCTCTAGCTTTTCCACTCTCCACTTCCACACTTTGGATCTGTACAAAAATGCTCTTGTAGGTTCTCCCTGAATTTATGTGGGCAATATATTGAATCAACCCCATACAAAATATATTACAGGGTCTGAGGAAAGGAACAATCAAATGCTTAATCCTTTGACTAAGGACCTGGTACTCTTCTTTTTCCCCAAGACCTGTTTCTCACACTCTGCAGTTTACTAGGGAAGCTAGACAATGAGCCCAAGGAGTCCTGGAAGTTAAACTAGCAGTTAAGTCTGTTTATTTAGATTGCAAGTAGTATGGAAGGAGAAGCTAGGAGGTACTGATATTAGTCCTGTTCAGTCATTCAATATCGGTGTATTGGTTTGTTTTTCGACCAAACAGATGTCTGGTGCTTCTGAGCCTCATCTCCTTCGGCAAGCACTCATGCAGAGGCAGCACCTGGAGGGGGCAGGGGAGGGAAGCATTGAAAAATAGAGATGGGCACAAAATGAAAAATGAAGGAAAAAAAATGCCTTTTTTGTCTTCCAAAACAAACCAGTACTGGTTCGGCAGTTTGTGCCCATCTCTATTGCTACTTCTACATTCAATGCCCAGACTGATAGCTGGCAATGCCAATTAGATTCTAGTGATGCTTTGTTTTGAAAGCAATAGTATTTTATATATTTACATGTCTGCAAAAAAATATTAAATATTCTGCATTACTAAGAGAATGAAGGTATCACAAAATGGCATTTGTTGCTGCTGTTGTACCTCCTTGTTATGAGTGTGAGGAGGCTTCTACTGACATCTCAGTGTTGTCATTGTAAATCCATATCACAGTTGCATCATCTTTACCACTCCATCGCTGGTTAATTATCACCTTGATGCAGCCACAGGCGAGAACACTATTTTCACCTTCTCGGGTGGGATGAAGTTAAGCTCAGCCTTATATATATATATTACACAGCTGGTACTCAGATCACAGCACAAGGCATTTAGCAGAAAAGGTCTGTCAAATTTGATTTATTTAGTATTATTCAGATTTACAATGTGAGGGCTTTTAAACTGACATGAGAATTCTGGAGAGACATTTAAATATATATCTTTCTGCATGGACTGCATGCTTATATATTAAGTTCTACTTTAGGGAGATTTAATCTAAAATGTTTTCTTGCTTATGGTGTGGACAGCTTTTTAAGGGAGAAAAATCCATACAGGAGTTGTACAATTGAAAGCAAATAATTGTGTAGGATGCATTATGCTTTTTGCCCTCATATTGCAACACATTTGTCATTATTATGTATGCAATTGAAAAGTTCAGTGAACACAGAGAAACAAGGGCACTTTAGATAAAATATATATATATATAAAATAAAGTTTTGTGTAACAGAAGAAAACAAGGGTTGTGTATTTGTGTAGGTGTTTAGTGGTTTTGGGGCGCTTTCTCATTCACTCATTAATTTAAAACCTTTTTACCCTGTCTCTTGGGACAAAAACACCTCCCAAGGCTTCTTGTAACAACCATCTGAAAACAAAATAAAGTGTGCTGCTTATATGCTGCTTAGCATACTAAATCACACCAGGCCATGCCAATTTATTTATTTATTTATTTATTTGGATACTTATATACCGTCCATCTTCCAGAGGAACTCCAGGCGGTTTACAACAAAGATGCAAACAATGCAAACAATGACAATAATAATAAACTAAATAAAACATCATAATAAAACTACAAGAAAAAGTCATTGGCGTGATGCCGGGACAAGAAAAGGGGGGGGGGAATTAACTGTCACCAAATGCCTCACAAAAAAGCCAGGTCTTTATGTTCAGTTGATTCAAATGGGTCTACTTATCAACTCGCTAAAGTAAGTCACAGTTAGAGTAGGACCATTTGACTCAGTGGAATTTATGCAGAAGTTGACTCAATGGACCTGCTCTACCATGATTTACTACACTACACTCTTTGTACAATCACCATCATCCCACACCATCCAGGATCTTATTTACAAAGATATTTTGTCGTAAATACTTTATGCAATCAACTGTCTCATCTTGCATTGTGGTTGGACCTCTGTTGAATGCAGGTTCACTGAGGCTGCTTACGTTGTATTCCACACAGCATTTTGGAGTAAGATGTGAGCAATAATATAATACTCCAGTTTCCTCTTTCAAATACCCAAAGAGAAGCACCGATATTAGTCAAGCACAAAAATTGTTTGTAGCAGAATGTTGGTTTCATAGTACATGCACACCTGGCTTTTGTCATTCCATAAGATAGTGACCTTGTTGGAAATAGAACGTTCCATTCCAGACTGAGATAGGAAATGATATCAGTAATATATGTTAGGGCAATATATAGGTTTTATTATCTCGCTAGAATGTGCCAGTTCACAGATTCCACTAACACCTATTGGACAAATATGACTGTTCCCCAGTCATATTCCCGGACAGGTAGAGATAGCAGGCAGAATCTTATCAAACATTTCTGTATACCTAAGAGAAACTGTGTAACTTGCTGAAGCAATTTCCCATGAATTATTGAAACATCAGTCATATTTCTGGCTACATGACCAGGAAAGCATCAAGAACCCAGATTTTAACAGCAATTTGTACTTTTATTCATGCAAATTAGCCTGCACACATGAATGTTTCCAATAGGACTTTGGCCATAAAGATATAGAAAAAGATATAGACGCAGATGCAATGTAGATATATAGCATCTGAAATAGTAACCATGTGCAACCAAGTTAATTCTGATTTTTAGGTATGGAATACTGAGAAATGATGCATACTAGGGATGGGCACACAACGGAAAAATGTGTTTCATTTTGTTTAATTTCATTGGACCTCTGTTTCGTTTTGTTTCAATAGTAACAAATGTTCAAATTTTTTTGTACAAAATGAAATTGTAACATATTAAAGTCTGCCCAAATGTTTTTTTTAGAAAAACCCTGCCTGATAGCCCGCTGATAATACCCTCCCTAAAACTCCCTCCCAACAAAGAATGCAGTCACTCACACACAAGAACCAAAAAGCAGTGTTGTCAGTGATGTATTGTTTTCTTGTTTTGCACTAGTAGCAGCACAGAAAAAAACACACACACATGGTGTTGTAATAACAGAATGGAGTAACTGGTATACTATAGGTAGAGGTGGGTGGTGGACTGGAAATAATGTGTGGATGGAAGGAATTGTACTTTTTCAAAGGGGTTGGAGGGGTACAATAATGTAAATAAAGCAAAGCCTGCCCAAATGAAACCCTGTCAGATATCCCACTGATAAAACCCTGATAAAAGAGCCATGCTGTTAAGCATAGAAAAATGGGGGAGTGGGGGTGGGGGGAGGACAGGATGGGAGAACTGGTAGAGGTGGGTGGTAGACTACTCTTGGAATAATGGGGGTGGGTAGGAGGTAAAAGAAAATAAAGAAGAAAGCCTGTCCCAACCCAACCCTCCCAAAAATTCTCAAATATAATATAAAATAAAATAAAATAAAATAAAATAAAATAAGAAAGTGGTGGGTGGCACTGGCTGCCACTGGAGACAGTCCAGTAACCTGAACAGTCTCACTCAGACTCTACAGAAACACACACAGAGTAAAAAAAACATTTTTAAAACTCCCAGACAACTCACACACAAACAGCAAGCAAGCAGCACACAGCTTTGCTGCCTTTCCCCACAGGCACAGGCACAGCAGCAGCAGATTAGCAAAAAAAAAAAAAAAAAAAAGGCAGCCAAGCTAACTAAATGAATCTTCCACTACCAGAGGGAGATTCCCAGATGACTCCCAGAACTGAAAGTAGTTGCCCCTTTATATACCCTGATGCCATGAGGCACTAAAGCAGAAACCACTCCCCCATTCCCAAGCCAAAGGGGAAAAAATCCATGTATTCCTATGGGCACCACATTTGGCATCAAACAACATGCCCCCATACCCCAAACCTCTCCAAATTTGGGGTGCTTTGAGGGAAGAGCTTAAGGAAGATCCACAGCGATTTTCATGCTGGTAAGTGCCCGGGATCAGTATTTTCAAGGACTTTAAAATTACTAAAGTTTTTCTACTGGGGGCACCCCATTTGGCATTGAATAACTTGGTCCCTGTAATCCAAACCTCTCCAAATTCGGGGTGCTGAAAGAGAAAAACTTGAGGGAGGTCCACAGCAATTTTCATGCTGCTAGCTGTCCGGGAACAGTATTTCCAAGAACAGAAAATGGCACTTCAAAATGTTTTTTCCAGGGGCATTCCCTTTGAAGTTTAATAAATTGTGCCTCACGCCTACAAACACCAAATCACTGTAAATTTGGAGAGCTTATTCGGGAGAGTCCAAGGATGGATCACTCCAAATTTGGTGTCTCTAGGACACCAGGGGGGGGGGGTCGAGTTATAGAGAAACAAATTGGTTCATTTCACTGGAAAAAATGCTGATTAGTTTTGTACCAACACGCTGCATGATCATTTTGTTTCGCTTCCTTTAATTAGCTAACAAAATGATGAAACGGCATGTCGTTTTTCATTTGTTGCCCATCCCTAATACAGATAGAATATAGTTATAGAATATCTAGCAGCTTCATAATACCAAATGAGCATTAATTGGTAACTGTTTACAAAAGGAAAAAGAAGAGGAAAGGGATTTTCCCCCTCATGTAAACAAAGTGCAGTATTACTTTTACTGAATCTAGTCTGACATCACACACACACACACACACACACACACACACACACACACACACACACCAAATTGGATCTGTTTCCCAAGAGCGAAGCTGGGAGTTCAATGATGGCCTTTGGCATCATAGATAACCATTTTGAATAATTATGCAAATATAGAGCTGTATGCTTTAAAGAGGAAGTACCCAAACATGTTTTTTTTTTTGTAGGGACCTTTTGTCCTTTAGGCACTAATATGTTCAAATCCATTGTGGGCTAGTTATCGGATCAAGGGCTAATTCACTGCAGGAATGGTTCAAAATTTCCAGTCCTCCTAAAGAAAATCAACACCAAGCAAATCTCTGTGGATGGGAAAAGTAAACCACAGGCTAAATATCAGTAGGGGTTCCATTCAAAGTCATAGTCAAGTAGTTTGTAGCTGAAGAGAGGCAGTGGGGGAGAGAGCTTGTATGTTTCTTAACTCTTTTCATCTATAATATATTTATCTTAATTCTTCTAAACGTTAGTTCCTTCTAGCCATATGGCTCTGGAAGATGTATCAAAATGGGGCAAAGCGTGGATATCCAGAGGAAATATGGGGCTATTCAAGAAGTCTCCAGTTGTGCTGGCATCAGGTAGGATACCATAAACCACTGAAATTTGCTTTAGGGGTTCAAGGATTAAAAATGCTGAGATCTGAGCAAAAACACTTGATGTCAGTTGTTCTAACAAAACAAGGAAGACTAGAGCTCTCCTAGAAGCACCAACTGCTGAAACCGGGGGAGGCCTGGGTTCAAACTAACCTTATTGTATTCTATTTATTTTCCCTGCAATTGTTATGTGCCCAAGCAGGGCAAAGAGGAGATGGCACATCCCTTTGTCAACTGGCTGCATTCTAAGATGTTCTTTTAGATAGCTACATTGAGTCTTCATTACACGTAGGCCCGAGTGTGTGCATGTGTATGAGGTACCTGACTCTCACATGTCAGTTTTGATTGGGTAGTTCAATCCATGTGGATGTGTGGTTACATGGCTGTGCGTATGCATTTATTAACATAAAAGAGCCCCTGACCTATGAAACTACCAGATTCGGGGGGAAGAACCTTGAGGAAAATGCTGATTGCCTGGGCACATATATTGCTTCTTTTTTTGCTATGGTGCTCTCTATCTATTTTATGACCCATCAATCTACATCTCCTATAAAAAGAAGGCGCAATGAGGGTTTTGCTGCTTCTGGTCTTCATCCTCTGTGTCCCGGGAGGAGCATAAGAATGGGAAAGAACAGTGAGGAGGAAGAAGGTTGGAAGTGAGAAGGGTAGGAGGAGGAACTGCAGAGGAATGGTAACAGAGCCTTGAAATATCAGTGATTCTCACTTCAGAAGTTGATCCTCTCTAGACTTTGGATCACAAGGCCTTCACATAAAGAAAATGATGTCTTCCACCAGACAGTTTCTTTGTCTCTATATTTTGGCTTCATTCAAGATTGATCCTGGGCAAATATTTATACCCAGAAGCCAGGAAACTCTTAATTCTGTCAGCAAGCCAGTTGAAAGGGTGGGTGAAAAATAAATGTTACCTACTCATTCTTGAAAGCCTGTTTTTAATCATGTGGCCTTTTGGTATTATATGCCCTTGTTTTAAGAAAATGGCCATCTTGAGGAAGAATATGAATCCGGAGGTTTGTGATCGTTTGGACTTCTTACGGCTTAATGCAGTGTGAGCGTGATCTGTTCAGCCTGTGCACAACATGGTGGAATAGAAACACAAGCAATTTACAAAGGTCCAATCTGAAGGGCTGTGTTGAGGAATATTGGGTGGTCTATATAGCCAATCGTGTTGCAGAGTAGCTGGGAAAATATTTGTGAAAAGCAAATACTTGGTTATTTCTCATAGGTACCTCTCCAGCAGATACTTACTATTTGGAAACCCCAATAAGGAGTTGCAAGGCTAGCTTGGTGACAAAACATCTATCAGGTGAGCCACAACCTCTAAATTACAAATCCATTTCTCAGAGCCGGGCTTCCCTGTTGCCAGAAACAAAACACAAGTCGTCCCAAGAGCCAGGTTTTTGAAGCATAAAGAACCGCCTCCAAAGAAGAAATGGTGAATAAATCAAGTCCCCAAACCATGCCAACGAACAGGTTTTCAGTTGTAGCCTTTCAACACGGCCAGAAAAGAGCTGCTAAAAACTGTAATCACAAACAACTCAGCACTGCCCACTTCAAGCTGTACAGCAACATGTAATATATTGAGGCTAGGAAAAGATCACACAGTACAGACTATTTAAGAAAATTGCAAGTTGCTGTGGAAAACAACAACAGCAAGCCTAAGTGTCTCTTACTTTAGAGACTACATTTAGCTACACTTTCGGTCATGACGTGAATTATCTCTCTGAATCACATATGACTTAATCTACTTTTGTCTATGATTTGATGCCATTATGGTTTTACGTCCTTGACTCTTCCTGGGATCGAATGTCCGAAGAAGGACAGTAAGGTCACCTTTGCCATGAAATGTTGTTTGGCTTTGTAAACAGATTCATCTCAGTCACCATAAACTTTTTTAGTATTCTGGTGCTTTTGTCCACCTTGATTTAGCCAGCACAAAAAAAATAAAACAAAACAAAACAAAACAAAACAAAACAAAACAAAACAAAACAAAACAAAAACCAAAAATTTAATGAAAGCCCATCAGTGGGATTAAGGCATTTCCATGTAAAAAAAAATAAAAAATCAAGAGGCTGCCCCTGGCTGAGGGATAAGGGCCAGCCACATTTTGTAAGAGAGCATGCAGCTCATTAAGCAAGACAAACAGATAGAATACATTTCTTCCCAGAAATACTGCACATAAAAATCTCAAGCCATAGAAAAGAGTATGAGATGGTCCTAAATCCAAACTAAATTATCAGGGTTATTTTGAAATACAGAAAGAAAGAAACTAAGGAAGCAGTTAAAGGGGGAAAACTGGTATATCAAGAAATGAGTTCAAGTGTCATCAGTCAGGGGAGATAAAAGGGCAGGTCCTCTTATTGCTGAGAATTGGTTGAGATCCAGGAAACAGAGAGTAGGTGTCAATGGGCAGTTTTCACAATGGAGAGAGGTGAAAAGCAGTGTGCCTCAGGAATCTGTCCTGGGCCCAGTGCTTTTCAATCTGTGCATAAATGACCTGGAGACAGGGATAAGCAGTGAGATGGCCAAGTTTGCGGATGACACAAAATTTTCTGGGTGGTAAAGACCAGAGAAAATTTTGAAGAGCACCACAAAATGGGAGAATGGACTGCAAAATGGTAAATACGTTTCAGTGTAGGAAAATGTAAAGTAATGTATACTGGGGCAAAAAACAAAACTTTATCAACTCATGGGCTCTGAACTATCCATGATGGATCAGGAAAGAGGTCTTGGTGTGCTGGTGGACAGCTTAATGAAGGTGTCTACCCAGTGTGTGGCAGTGGTGAAGAAGGCCAATTCCACGCTAGGAATCATCAGAAAGGGGACTGAAAATAAAACAACCAACATTGTAATGCCATTGTACAAAACCATAGTAAGGCCACACCTGGAGTATTGCATACAGTTTTGGTCACCGCATCTCAAAAAAGACATAGTGGAACCGGAAAAGGTGCAGAATAGTGTGACTAAAGTGATTACTGCGCTGGGGCACTTCCCTTATGAAGAAGGACTATAGCATTTGTGGCTCTTTAGTCTGGAAAAAAGGCTCCTGAGGGAGGATATGATTGAGACATACAAAATTATGCAGGGCATGAGTAAAGTCGATAGAGGGATGCTCTACTCCCTCTCACAAAATACCAGAACGAGGGGACATCCTCTCAAATTGAGGGTTGGGAGAGTGAGAACAGACAAAAGAAAATACTTCTTTACCCAGCATGTTGTTTGTTGGTGGAACTCCCTGCCACAGGATGTGGTGATGGCATCTGGCCTGGATGCCTTCAAAAGGGGATCAGACAGATTCCTGGAGGAAAAGTCCATCACAACTTACAAGCCATGATGGGGATGTGTATTCTCCATGCTTAAAAAGAGGGTACTTCAAAACCCAGATGCAGGGGAGCGATATCAGGAGACAGATATCTAGTCTTGTGTGCTCCCAGATGCATTTGGCGGGGCCACTGTAAGATACAGGAAGCTGAACTAGATGGGCCTTTGGCCTAATCCAGCATGGCTCTTCTTATGTTCTTAAATGCTTGCACAGTCCAGGGTGACTGGGGAAAAAGCAAGTTGTAGTTCAAAATGGTATTTTAAGAGTAAATTGAATGTATAAATCCCCCAATATGGAGTGAGCCTAGTTGGAAGGGGGAACTGGTTATTTTAACCCACAATGCCACACTGGGTAAGGGCTACCCCAACTCTCACTCAGTAGAGAACACAGACACGCATGTACACAAAGCTGATGTATATACATAGAAGAAACCATTCATGTTGTGGCTAATTGTGTGAATACCTTTTCTGGACCTGAGGTATCAATGTTGTCCTAAACAGTTACACTTCATTTCCTGCCCACCACACACTAGCATCATACTGAGAGAGACAGAGGTGGCCTAGAGAGGCATCAAGTCATAAAACATGTAAAAGTTTTCCTTTAAAAGGGCCCAATAAGATCACTTTAAAAAAAAAGTAGAAACTCAGGCAAAACAAATTTACACTGACAAATAGGGCAAAAAAAAAACCCATTACAATAATCAGCATTATACACTAGAAACATTAAAACATCAGAAAAGGTCTGGAAAAAGAACTTGGGTTTTAGAAGGCTAAAGTTGGAAAATGTCAAAAGAATTGCCAGCTGAAATTTATTTATTGCAAGCACACACAATTTGTACAAAATATATTATATTACTTGTGGCACAGTGATTATACTGCCGTTCTGTAGCCCAAACTATCTTCATGACCTAGGGTTCAATCTCAGGTAAAAGGCTCAAGGTTGACTCAGCCTTCCATCCTTCTAAGATTGGTAAAGGGAGTAACCAGCTTGCTGTGATGATGGTGGTGGTGGGGATGTATAACCTGTAGAGATGGGCACGACTTAGCGGTATTTCCGTTTCCGTTTCCGTTACTCGTTTCCGTTACTCTACGGAAACGGAAACGGGAATTACTCCGCCAGACTTCGAGCTCGAACCGACGAACGAACAATTTGGTCTGATTTGTCGTGCTCGTTACTTGCATCGCGCGATCGCGCGCGATGCCAAGCGGCACAGAAAAAAAAGTTTTTAAAAGTTAAAAAGCCCGGTTCCCGGCCAAAAAGCAGGCGGAAATATGCCTGCCGTGCCTCAGGGCACCTACCAGAGGGGTGGTTTCTGGAGGTCCCCGTCCGGCCTCCCCCCCTCCTCCGTCCTGGGATGCTCTGGTGTGGTGGTGGGACTCGCCCGCCGCAAAAAGCCCAGTCTCGCCGCCGGCCGCCAAAGCGCAACCAAGCGGCACGGGCGGCACAGGAAAAAACTTTTTTAAACTCTCCCCCGGGTCTCCCCCCCAACCATTCCCGGGCCAAAAAGCAGGCGGAAAATGCCCGCTTGACTAAGGGCACTCACTCAGTAGGGCACCTACCGGAGGGGGGGTTTCTGGTCTGGAGGGGGGTGTCCCGGCTTCCCCCGTCCTGGGCAGCCGGACTCGAGTCGCCTCGTCGCCATGCCATGCGGTGCAGGCGGGGGATCGAAAATGGGGCAGCGAATGCAATATTGTTTTTGAAATCGTGGTCCAAAAACACACAAGCACAACAGAAACACGCGGAAATGTATGAACTGCCAGATTTTTCACAGTAGCAGTGGTTTTTTTCTTGCAACAAAATGTCTCTCCTCTCCTCCTGTGTCCTCCATTGATTTTATTTTATTTTATTTTTTTTTTACACCTGCGCAGTGTGCAATGATGGGCTGGCCCAGTGGCCTGGCCAGCCATGTGGGAGGGGACGACCATGCAAATTTTTGGAGCCATCTCACCAATCGCATGGCCACTTGGCCACTGAGACTTCTGGGATGTGCCAAAAAGCCCCCTAAAACTTGCCCTAGCCCCCTAACCCGCTAACCCTAATCCTTGAATCCTTACCCATACGTCACAGACTGTCTTCTTAGTGGGTCAGAGAGGCACCCAGAGGTGCAACCCACTAGCCCACCATAACCTTACCCGTCATTAGCCTAACCCTAGCCCTTGGACTAAAGCCACCTTAGCCCATAGCCAGATCTACTTGCATTGCACTACACGCAAGTACGATTCCCTTCTTTGTGGGACATGGCAGGTGCGACCCAGTCATCCTGGATGGTGGGTCATACCAGGGGACTGGTCTCACTGCCTGCAAATGGTATGCATAACCATATGGTTGTGCATGCCATTTTGCAGCAGCAGCAGGTGAGGATGGGAGACCCCCATGTTGAGGGGTCTCTTGGAGCCTGCTGCTGCTGTCCCTTCCTTTATAGCGGGCCGGCGGAGGCACCCACCCCACAGAGGTGCCTCCAGGAGCCCGCTACCCCCCCACGACTCGGACCCTAGCCGAAAAAGAAAACGAAAACGACGTTTTTTTCCTGAGTCGTGCCCATCTCTAATAACCTGCATAACTGAATTGTAAACTGCCCAGAGAACACTTGAAGCACTATGAGATGGTATATAAGCAGCCCACTTCACTTGCTTTTTGCTTTGCTTTATATTACCTAATTATATGTTGTGAAACCTACTATGTTATAGACAGAGCATTAAATAGATATTGTTTGCTATAAACTGGTACAGAGAAAACTGAAATTGTAAAAATTTAGAATTACTACTGCAACTAAATCAGAAACACATAGAAAAAAGCACGCCTGTTTATTATTTATTTATAATTTATGTAAAATATTTTTATCCTCACCTCTCTCTTTAAAAGGACCCAAGGTGGCTTACAACAGTTAAAAGACAATGTGTAAAAGCTAAAAGCAATAACTATAAAAATATTTTGAAAAGAATTAAACAAGTATTAGATTAAACACTGTAAATAAAGCCAATACTAGAAACACAGAGCACAGAGTGCAACAATCCATTTTAGCCAGCTTTCAAAGTTTCTCTAATTGGTTGGACTATTCAGCTCAAAGGACATATATATGGTACTGAGGAGCTGGTATCAGTCTTCTTAAGGGTACTGTTGAGATGACAGATCTAGGTACCGGTATTTGCTTCTTTTTAGTGTCTTCAAATTCATTCCAGACTTCCCTGATATTTGGGTAACCTCCATTGTCTGCTTGGACTGGATTGGTCAATCCATTTCTGGTCCAGGTTTTTAAGACGAGGGGGACAAGGATGATCAGGGGGGCGGAAACCAAGGCCTATGAGGAAAGACTGAAAGAATTGGCCAAGTTTATCCTAGAGAAAAGAAGACTGAGGGGCATTATGATAGGACTTTTCAAATATTTGAAGGACTGTCAGACAGAGAAGGGGCAGGAACTGTTCTCGATCATCCCAGAGTACAAGACACACAACAATGGACTCAAGTTAAGATAACTGAGCTTTCAGCTGAATGTATTAGCAAAAACTTCCTATCTCCAACACTGGAGGCATTCAAAACTCAAGAGAAATTTGGACAACCACCTGGCAGATATCCTTTAATTTGTATTCCTGCAGGGAGCATAGTGTTGGATTTGATACCCTTATAGGATCCTTCCAACTTTCTATGATCTATGCCAGTGGTGGCGAACCTTTGGCACTCTAGATGTTTTGGACTGCAACTCCCACAGTCCTTTGCCATTGGCAATCTAGGCTTGGAATTCTGGCAGTTGTGGTCCAAAACATCTGGAGTGCCAAAGGTTCACCACCACTGATCTATGCTATGATGCTATGATTCTAAATCAGTTCTTCTATATTTCTGCATTTAGTTGTTGCAGTTGTTTTCATATGCAGATTCCTGAGAAATATTTCCTCACAAAACATGCATTCTTAAATCCATGCTCCCTCAAAGGGCCTATCTCAAATGTGTTTCATTCTGCAATAACGTGGATTTCTATACACATTTTGATGGAATTCTCCACTACCCAAATGATAGGACAGAATCACAAAATTCAAAAAAGAAGAAGAAAAGGTATGTATTTCAGTCTATACATTATTCCAGGAAGTCTGCATCGCTTCTTTTCCCATCTGCTTGTCTAAGCAAAAACCCAGAGCTTTATGCTTTTAAAAAAATTACAGCCACACTAAAATGGGTCTCCCTCCTACAATAGTGAAAAATAGCCAATATCACAGCATTTGGGAAGGAAAAATGATACAAACACTACAGACCAGTTAATTTAACACCTGCCCCATAAATGTTCCTTTGAGACCCTTGGAGGGAGCATAAGATACAACTGCAATGTGCAACACTGGAATGGGTGGAACCACCCACATTAATTATTAAGTGTCTCCCCAAGAGTTCTTGTTCTTATTATGCAGGTACTGGGTCTCTCACTGTCATATATGACAGTTGAGTAAACAGTTAGCCAGAAGCATTTTCTTCTGAAAGCCCTGGAATGTCCTGGGCAAAGTGAGCTAACTGAGTTCAGTTTATAAATGTTTCGAGTGTCAATAAGCATGCTTTATTTCTAGAGGTAGTAAGTAATCTCAGTGGACCAAATGAAGGTCTGAACATGCAGAATCCTTTGACTCTGAGAGGCAGTTTCTGTATGTTTTGAGTTCAGGAAGGGTAAGGAAGAAGGGTTGAAATGCTGCCCAGATTTTTTCATGTTGAGCGGATGAATGGAGAAGATGAGTCTCCAGTGATATTGATCTGGTACTAAATTAATGGGAAAGCCTTTAGCATTTCGCTGTGCCCTCTTCTCTCAAATATCCATCATTTCACTCCTGCCTCTCTCCGTGTGCCTCCTGGCATGCCACAGCTTTCTGCCTGATCTGCTTGACTCTGTCTGTGCTCATTCTCTCCCTGCTAGATGTTTCTTCTGTTATGCTACTTCTGTTCTGTCAGGTTTAAGAGCTGCATTGAAACACTCACATCCAGTCTCCCTTATTAATTCTAATGCCTTTGTTTTTGCCATTACCGTCCATTAGGAAAATGAGGAAATTTCATTTTCTGCCAACAACAACACACAGTTATGACACGGCATGTCATTAAATAGTTTAGTTTTTTAAGTCCAGGATTTTATTTGGGTCAAATTGCTTGTGTGAGTGTTTGAGGGGTTTTACTTTAGATGTGGTTATGTAAGGAGATAGTCAGGGCCCACTTCTGCAAGTAGAATTCAGTCAACAAGGGCAACACTTGAGCAAATGGAAGAGGCATTGTTACTGCACCTTAATGACAAACAAATTTCATTTGGCATAAGGTGTCCCAGGCTGTTGCCCGCATGCCTCTGAAGGCATGGATGACTGTCCATGAAAGGCTATGCCACATAATACATATTTGTCCTTAAGGCGCCCCAGGGTATATTGAAGTTTTGGCTGCAGCAGATGATAGAGACTACATACACTGCCATCTTTCTGATAGTTTCATTCTTCCCACTGGTTTAATCAACTTTGCTTCCCACAGCATGTTCAACAGTGAGGTATGTCTTAACCAAGTCATTTGATATCTGCATTTCCTTATGGCTAATCAGGGCCGCTCAGAACATCCCAGCCATCCACACAGCCAGTGCGTGAAGTGACCAGCCCGATCCCCCTGCATATTAGTGAAGCTTTTGCCTCAGGCCACATGCTAATAGATCTGCATAATTTCTGAACCTGGATTTTAGAAACCCCTGCCACTCATTATAATTGTGAAGTGACTGAGTAAGAAAATGAACATATAATTGTTTTGTATTTAAAACTAAAGAAAAGTAAAAAGCTAAAGAAAAGTAAAAGCCTCACATGAATTGTATCCTTTGATTATTCTTTTATTTTGCAACTTAAATAAACTATGGTGTTGTTTCGAAACCTCAAAGCAGGTGTCAGTCTCTCTTTATTTAGTAGATAATGCATCATTGTTTTGGAAATGGTGGCAGTGGAAAAGGAAACAGGTCTCATCACAGTTATAATGAGTGGCAGGGGTTTCTAAAATCCAGATTTGCCACAGGGTGCCTACATTTGTAATGCTGTAGAAGGGAATGCAGATTATGGAGGCTAACCCAGGCAGCCTATGAACATGGAGCTGCACATGCATTGGCTCTGTTGTCCATCCCTCCTAATACATCAGTATTAGGAGGGATGGGATTTGGGGGCCAAGATCTATGGGCCTGAACCAAATGCCCTTCACGGATGTTGGTTATACAAATGGAGGAAGGAAGCTTTTCAGCAGCACTGCTGTGCAGAACTGGGCACCAGGGATGGGGTAGGGGTGGGGGAAATAATTTATGTTCCACAAGAACTAAACTTTCTTGGACAACAGCTAAGAGAATTCCTCCAGCCAACATGGCTGCTTGTCACCTGTTTAATTGAAGAGTTTGAAGCATTTAAAAAAGGGCGATCAGGCTTTGAAGGAAGTGCCGAGTCGCAGCCACCTTGCAGAAAGTACAGATGAAACCCAGTATAGGTACCATTAGTAAATTACAAAATAAGAAATGGGTAGAGCAGCCAGCTTCTCACCCATGTGGCACAATCATCTGATGAGTCTTCTGCTATGGCAGTACCGCTTTCTGTAGCAGATGGTTTCAGTGGTGACCCCAACTATAGCAATGTCAGATATTAGTAATAAGCAGGGACATTGACAGGGACTATTTTGGGGGGAGGGGATGGAACCAAACAAGTAAAGTACTGTAATTATTTTCTCAAGTACTGTTAAGCAGATTAGCACAGGAGTACGTTTAAGCATTAGTGCTAAGAGAGAGAGACAAATTGGGAAGAGAAGCCTGGTGTCTAGAGATGGGCACGACTCAGTGAAATTTTTGTTTTTGTTTTTGTTTTTCGTTTTCGTTACGCAACGAAAATGAAAACGAAAATTTTCCAGAAAACAAAACAAAAACGAAAATGAAACGAAAATTTTTGCCGTGTTTTTCGTTTTTGTTATGGCAGACACATTGCATTGAAAAGAATGCTAACGAAAATGAACAATTTTCATCTTTGTTTTGTTTTTTTGTTTCGTTTCCTAACGAAAACGAAAACGAAAAATGCGCAACCCCCCGAAAAACAAAAACGAACCGAAACGGACCCCTAAACGAAAAATGAAAAACGAAAAATTATTTTTTTGAGTCGTGCCCATCTCTACTGGTGTCATCTGGTTAATTTTGCAAGTCAGCACTACACTGTGATCATTGCGTGAAAAAGAACACCTGAGCATCATTGAGGAGTCATTAGGGGTATAGGAATAAGGCTGGCTGATGGCTTCTCTCAGGCCACTCCCCATTGGTCTATAAATCCACCAATCAGTTTAGACACCTCTCATACATTAGCCATCACACAGGTAAATGCCACCCACTCCACCCAATCACTCCAAATGGCATAATACAGGTGCCTACAGGACAGAAAACCTCTTCCAGGTGCAGGCTAAAGTCCAAATGTATGTATATAGATGGGTACTCACTGCAAAACCACAGGATTACTCTTCCTTGACCCAGATCATGGTCTAATGGGAACATTTCAACATCTGTACTCCATTTGTGGCCTAGCCTCTCTAGTTCCAAGTAACTTTTTATTCTCCCGTGCATTTTAAGTGTTGTTGCTAAGTAGCTTAGAAGTGTAAACAATCCATAGAATAACACCAAATGTTGAAAGTGACGGGCAGAGGCAACAGGCCCTGCTACTGGAAGGGAGGCCACCCAGCCATCTCTGATAATGGCAGTGGTGGTGTTGGTGGTGGAGGAGGCAGCAGAACCAGGTAGAGATATGACAGGAGCATTTTGCTTCAGCAAAATGAAGCACTGAAGTATGTGGGAGGGTGAGTTTGGTGCTTTGTTTTGCTGTGGTAAAACACAGTCCTCAAACTGGGTCACAAACTGAACCACAAATCAGTCTAATTTGTCAGCCCCCCCCCAGTTCATGGTCTATTCCATGCCCATCTCTAGTTGTGACTATAATAGAAGATAGAGATGGGCACGAAATGAATTTTTTTCATTTTGTTATTCATTATTTATTTTGTTACATAATGAAACAATAACAACCCTAGGGGCAAATTTAACATGAAATGAACCGAAATGAGAAAAATTGGTTTGGTTGGGTTTGTTTCGTTAATGGGGAGGCAGAGATGTCTCCTACCTGGGGCTGGTCTGGAGGTCCTTTCGCGCCAAGCTGCATGGAGGGAGGACGCACCACGACGGTGCCATCGAGGGATGCGGCGGGCTCAAGCCTCTGCCCAGCCCCAGGAGGAGAGAGAAGAAGCAGGCCACGTTTAGGTGACCAGAGCAGCGCGGCTTCGAAGCTGCCCCCCTTGCGCCTCCCTCCCACGGCCTGTTATCGTGGGGCCGATCGGGAGGGGAGATAAGGAGGCCTCCCTTAGGCGGCCAGAGCAGCGTGGCTTCAAAGCTGCCACCCTTGCACCTCCCACCCACAGCCCATTATTGCGGGGCTGATCTGGAGGGGAGATAAGGAGGCCACGCTTAGGTGGCCAGAGCAGTGCAGCTCCAATGACACTCCCCCTCTTTATTCCTCCCACACCCATTCGTAGGCACCCCCAGCTCTGACCAGGCCCAAGGGGCTGTGCAGTGGGCGCTGAAAAAAGCAGGTAAAAAATGAATAATGAAACAACGAAACAACAAAATGATTTTTTGTGAAAATTAAAAAAAACCCACCCCAAAATGAAATGAAATGAACTCCTTAACGAAATGAAACACAACAAAATGCCATTTTTTCAATTTGTGCCCATCTCTACTAGAAGAAATGACTAACCTATGATTCACCAATATGAAAGTAATCCACAAGGTTATCCAATGAGATATTTTTTTGAATGGAATTAATTGGACTTGTAGGCCCTTGTTTTTCACATTGTCAATCTTGTGAAGTCTTGTGAATGAGGGAGGGCATCTTTAAATAGCGCTAAGGCAAACACCACCTGGAGCAGTTCTTTGAATTAAGCTTGGTGGTATGTAAATCCAAAAATAAATTTTAAATAAATAAATACATTTGTAGATAACTTGTGGCACAGTCCAGTGCGAGCTATTTTCTGGAAATCAGACAAGATACAGGAAATCGTGAACCTGCCTGAACCTGCTCCATGACAAATCTGGACCTTTTGGGTCTAGTGGTAGGGCTTGGATGGCCTGTGTACAGCACAGTAACTTTAAAGGAAAGAGCACCCAGGTATTGGCCGTTTCTGCTTTGATCAGCACAATCCAGCTTCGCTGTCTGAGTGCACCCTAAATCGGTAAAAGACAATAACAGAAATAAACAAAACCCCTTGCATCATTCTATGTAGATTCTACATTCTAGATTCTATATAGATTCTAGAACTGGAAGGGACCCTGTGGATTATTGAGTCTAGCCCCTATCATGGAGGCACAGTGGGGAATTGAACTTTCAGATGACTAAGTCACTGACCCATCCAGCAATTCTAATAAAAGCTGTGAAGCACTTCTATGGACTAAATAACTTTCTTCCCACAAAAATCTTGGAAGACAGAAAGAATGTGAGGCTGGCTGAAGAAAGAGGTCATTGTGAAAGTCTTTTCTAGTCAGTAGCATGATACAAGGAATGATACTTTTTCAAGGAAAGGCTCTATATTTTATTGAGCCCACTCAAAAACCCATTCTCTCACCCCAAACTACATCATGACAATTTGTAAAGGTCTCTTTTCATGGTGCCTGCAGCAAACCCAGCCATTCTGTCTTCCTATTGCTAATAAACGACTGAGGTTGTAATGCCCATTATGAGAAATGCGTTCAGGCCTAGCGATAGGGGTGGGCTGGGGTAATAGAAGCCAGGGTCATATCCCAAGATGGAGTCATAGTTCAATATTTTTAGATTGTATTACCTCCCCTAATTTGTCAGACAAGGAAGCGTCAGAGCATTTAGAGGCCGACCCCTGCAGCAATTGCTAGTACAGATAGTGCAGCAAGCACATTAATGTTGACATTCAAATGATGAGTTAACAGTGCAAATGGCTCTCCAAAGACCAGCCTAAGCATAGCCAGACAGTCAAACCCTCATCAACTGTAAATGATCTAGTCATCTACTCTTTTCACCACTCCTGGACCACAAGGATGGAAAGTCATAAGCAGTTCATTGTTAGGCTTCAGAATCCCTTGTTTTTGTGGTGATCAACTAGGAAAGACATAAAGAGGTTGAAAATATTCATATTACCTCTACAGCAGCACAAAAAAAAAAAAAAAGCAGGGCAACTAGGTTTTAAAATCTTGCAAGGGGCCTGTGAAAATGTGAATGATTGAGGCTACCACTCTAGAAGAGTTTCTTGGAGTAAGAGCTGTCTCATTTTTATCTGATACTGGTGAAGGTCCCAGAGCATGTGACAGCTTGAACATGGGTGAACAAATTTGAATGAATCTCATTGGGTGCAGGGTGGGAGCTATTGAACCCAGATAAGATGTGCAGCCTATTTTTTCTAGGGACACAATCTCCTAGGAGAAAGGTTGACAGTTTGAGGTGGATAAAGGAGCCAGGGAGTCAATATGTTTGTTGTCGATATCAATTTTTTACCTTTGGCCTTTCTTAAATCCATTATCCTAGATTTTTGTACTATATTAAGTTCTTTTAATATCTCTTTTTAATTTTTTAAAAATAATGTTTCCTGAAAATATTTTTTTAAATAATGTTCCTGAAAATATTCCCTCACAAAACATGCATTCCTAAGTGTGTGCTCCCTCAAAATGCATATCATGAATGCATTTCATGGATGGATTTCTATACACATTTTGGTGAAGTCACCCTCCCCAAAAATGTTAGGATAGCCTCTCAAAATTCAGAAAAAGTGAGAATGTGAATTTTACTCTATTCCTTATTCTAGGAAGTCTGCTTCACTTCTTTTCATATCTGCAATTGGCTAAGCCAACATACATGCTTTTACTTGCTTTTACTTGGACATATGGCTGTCCTTTGTTAGTTACACGGGCTGCTCAGTACAAATGGTGTCAGTTGTTATTGTTAAATCATTAAGCATTAGAAAAAAGTCTTCTGTGTATGCCCCCCCCCTTTGAGCATGCCAGGTGGCAAGAGGTCTTGCTGAGTCGCAAAAACCCATCAGTGGAACTCTATATCCCAGAAAGGTAAATCTTTGTAATTTGTGTTTTCTACACATTTGAAGGTTTTGCTTCCAAAGAATATTTTAGTGGATTTCATGGTACTATTTGCTACTGCTGGCCATGTTGAGAGCTTTCTAAGCAGCTTCTAGTCTTGAGATATGCAATTAACACATAAATATTTCTAATCAGCTGAAATGGTTACATTTTTATGACAAAATCCCAGAATTCTCCTGCTAGGATGGCTAGGGGCCATGCTATTTGGTGGTTCAAGGATTAAAGAATGAAAGTTTTCCAAGCTTTACTTGTAATTAATTGATTATTGTTCTGCTTTCTAGTTGCAGTGAGTTGCATTGTGTTGAGTTTTTCTTTCTTTCTTTTAAAACATGTTTTGGTAATCACTTTCAGCAGCTGAATCAGATTAAAAAATCAGGACATACATGCAATTCAAAATAAAATTAACATTTTCCCAAACACACTAGCTTTTACCCAATAACATTACTTCACCATGTATTACACTAAAATACAGAGCACATGACAAAAAAGAAATTTTGATGTGCTTATGGTTTACAAGCTTGCATGCATCTCCCTATAACACTACATAAGAAGGTTGTGGATGTAATCATTGATGCAGTTGTGTCAAGACTGCATTTGACATACAGGAAAGGGGAAAATGCAAAGGACACCAGTTAGCTGAAGTGTTGGGGTTTCCTTTTTATAGAGATCACACTTTCTCTATTGCTACTGTTGAAGGGAAAACATTAGAGATGGGCATGAAATGGAAATATAGTGTTTCGTTTTGTTCCAGTCTTCATTTCATTTCATTTTGTTAATAACAGATTTTTTAAAAGAATGTTTGTCACAAAATGAAATGAATTGAAATGCTTCATAAGGCTACAAATAATGGGGACCTTTCCTTTTTTATTTAACAGGGAGCCTACTGCCCTAAATCAAAGACCCTCAAACTTTCCAATCAATTTGCTTTCAAGCAAAGAACTCTTTGCAATCAAGCTAGAAACCTAATGGCTATCTGCTGCATGGAGGGATTGGAGAGATAAGCTCATCAGCTGATTGGTGGTACAGCTAGGGAAGGAAGGAAAATATATTTAAAAACCCTCCACAGTCCTACTTAATCAGCAAAGGAAAACAATCAGTTTAATTCAACTTCCAGACAGCCAGCAAAGGGAAGATCTCAGCTCCTGGCTAGCTACAGGCAGATTGAGATTGGAGAAAAGACATCTCAACAGCTGAGGTGTGGGAAAGAAGAGAAACTAATCAATCAATTTAAAAATACCTCCTGTTCTCAAGACAACTGGATCAAGAGGTTATTTGCTGTTTTGTTTTGTTTTGCAAGCTTATGAAACAACAAAACAGCATTTCATTTTTCGTAAGGTGCCCATCCCTAGAAAACATACCTTCAAGCCAGGGAGCAGTGTTATTTCTTCTTCTGCATATGAACCAATTCTCCATGGGGGAACAGGTGCTGGTGGTACAGGAAAACAGCGAAAGGGTTGCAAACTGTGCATTCCTACCTGGATCCCTCTCAGGATCTTTGGGAAGGCTAGAGCTCAATATATGGGCTGGAAGCCAGCAGTCTAATGTTTGTTCCTTGTTGGGGTTAAGGTAAGGGTTAGTGGTGCCTCATGGCACAATGGTTAAACTGCTGTAGTGCAGCAATAACTGTGCCTGGAGATCAATCCCAAGTAGCTGGTTCATAGTTGACTCAGCCTTCTATCCTTCTAAGTTTGGTAAAATGAGTACCCAGTTCGGGGGGGGGGGATATGTAGCCTGCATAAATAAATTGTAAACTGCCCAGATGCTACTTTAAGCACTATAGGGCAGTATATACAGTAAGCAGAACACCTTTTTTTTTTTTTTGCTTTTAGTGCATTTTTGGTGTGCCAGTGTTGAACCACGAAACACAATCTCTTGCACAGCCATGAGTAACGATGCAATAAAAACAACAGCACTAGTAGAGATCTGCACTCTGCTAGTGTTATGCCCAAATCAAGCTACAGCCATTTTCTAGCTAGATAACCTTGGCAGAGAGAATGGGTTAAATTGAAAATTATTTTTCTACTGTCTTCCACTCCTGCTTTCATGAAGCAAAAGACTGGTGCAAATTTCTCTTTGATTTGGTTCTTCGGTGATTTGGTTCCTCATGTAAGTGGGAACGTTGAACAAAGCAAAGCCAAATTTACTTTTAAATATGCTCACTTGTGCAGAGGCCAATTGCATGGGAAGATTACAGCAAAATCCCTTCAGGGCCAGCTAAAGATCGAAGTGAAAAGCTGACTAGATCACCCAAGAGATGTGTAGTTGTATAAAATCAAGCTAGTGGACGTTACAACCACCTCCACTTCTTATTCTCCCCCCCATTTGTTAGGGTCAGCTTGGCCCCTATGCAATCCCCCCTCCCCTTGGCTGCCTTTGACTGCTATTCATGAGGAAAATGCAGGCACCGATCTGGGTTTTTTTTTAAGTGCCGTTTAATACGATCAGCATTAAAAACATCACAAGGAGATATGGACCAGGCCGGTCTTTTTCATTTTGTTTTTAAACCCATTTTTATATTCCTTGACTATGGTGGGAAGACAAATGGATGAACTGAACCTCTTAATAACTTTGATAAAAGTCCACAGTGAAAGAATTAATGATGCAGTCCTATACTGAATAGTTTATAAGCTGGCTGTAAAAGTTCTCGTACATGTGACGTGAGCATTTCATCAGCTGCATCTCTTAATTTTATTTCTGCTAGGCTAGGAGAGATCCAAAAGGCATTCGCCAGTTTAAGAGTTCTTCCCAAAGTGGTATGGCTATTTTGCAGCTGTCATGGATAAGATATTGTGGCGTTTTTTGTTTTGTTTTTTTTTTGGAAAACTGAGACATCTGAGAAGGATGAAAGGGCTACAGATCATTTTCTCTCTTCTTTGCTCACATATATCATTAAAAAAATAGAATAGATCACTGCAGCCGCAATTCTCCCCCACAATGCATCTGAAAGAAGGAAGTTGCAATACAGTGTAGGGTCAATGGACTATAAAGCCTGCATGTATCTTCTGTTGATAGTAGAGCTAATGCTAGTTTTCAGCTCTGCCTCGACTATGAGACATTACAGGATGCACAGATACTCCCTAACATAAATCCGTGAAATCCTTTCAGTTCATTATTTTTTAAGCAATGGCTTGGTTTCATTCTTCTGTTGTTAAAATTGATTTGCACATCCCTACTGTTCCAAGACTTTATGGGCATTAGAACAGGCTTTTATCAACCTTGCAGAGGTACCGCTCCATTGAAGTAATAGGCCGTAACTCAGGTAGTCAGCAAATGATACGACAAAGAGCTACAACAGATTAAGTAACAGGTTAATGCAAATAGCTGCTGCTATCTTTTGAACCATTTCAGCAAACAGCCAAGTATTTAGCCACGGTTGAGCTCAAAACACATATGAAATATGCTAGTAACTCTAACAGGGAAGCTAATCATTTCCCTCAAATTCATTTGAGCAGCTCTGTTGAATCCTTGGTAGCAAAAAAAAAAATGATTGCGGATTGGTCTTTCTACCCACTAAGGGGATAATGTTCTCCTGACAGTATCTTTCATGGCAAAGGCTGTGTCGGAAAGATAAACACCTGAAGTCATGAATATTAATACCTTGATTATATTAGATAAATTCATAGAGGCCAATTCACTTTGGTGACCTGTTGCCTCCAAATAGTTCTAAGGCAAGCTGTTGTTGCCTCTAGCAAAGTCCCTTCAGAGTCCCCGAGACCTCAGTGACAAAGAACTACTGTAACATGGCATGTGTGACAGCTTTACCTTCTCCTGCTACTACCAACAGCTTAAGAAGAATGACTACCCTGACCCTTCACCACAGAGGATATAAGCTTTTAGAATGAAGGATCTCTGAATCAGTACAATCCCCAGAGCCCCATTTTAGGAAAGAAAGAAGCATTAAAAATAAAAAAAGGCCAGCAAGCGATTGCATTCTCTTGCACCTGGCTTGGTTCTGATGTTACGAGACCCGGTGGCTATCAGAGCAGAATGTCACTTACAGCTGTGGAATGCTGTGATTGAGATCTGATGAATCACTAGAAAGGGGGAAACATTAGGGCTCTTTTTTTCTCAGCAAACCACAGCTCCCCAAATCCCAGAGCCGGCAAGGCCATTGCCATGCAGCCTATGGGCCTCAGCAGTTACAATTCCCCCCCCCCCAAAAAAAAAACAGAGAGAGTAAATTCTTCCAGCTCTGGGAACCATCTGTCACAGACCTCATCGTAGGGCTCACTGCAAGCAATAGGAACACTTTAGCAAAGTGCATCTTCTAAACGGGCACATAGGTGGCTCTCTGGATGTTAGCACTGGATGAATCCAACTCAGATATAGGCCAATTTTTGTTTCTGACCCCATAATTCATCTACAACATGGTTTACACACATGAATATGCCATATGCAAACATTTCTGGGCAGAGTCTAAAACGTTCATCATGTGAATCCAACCAGAGGGCTCAATCAGACAGCACATGTCCTGCTGCTTGGTGCACTGCAATTTGTATTTGTGTTGGTTTGTTCTTTTTTCTGACCTGATCTCTAGAGTGAACCAATCTGTATCCTAGGCACTAGAGATGGGCACGACTAGGGAAAATGACGTTTTCGAGTTGTCGTGTGTCGGAGGCAGCCCGTTTCGGCTCGTTTCCGTTTTTCGCGAAAAATCGCAAAAATTATTCGGTTCGTTTTTTTGTTTTTTTGTTATCGTTAGTACTGGTTTTTGGGGGAGGGGTAGCGGGCTCCTGGAGGCACCTCTGTGGGGTGGGTGCCTCCTCTGGCCCGCTATAAAGGGAAAGCAGGCTCCTGGAGGCACCCGTGGGTGCCTCCTATCCTCACCCACTAGGAAGGGGCAGCAGCAGGCTCCAAGAGGCCCCTCAACATGGGGGTCTCCCCTCCTCACCTGCTGCTGCAAAATGGCATGCATAACCATATATGGATATGCATACCAGTTGCAGACAGTGAGACCAGTCCCCTGGTATGACCCTCCGTCAACGACTGGGTCGCACCTGCCATGTCCCACAAAGAAGGGAATCGTACTTGTGTGTAGTGCAATGCAAGTAGATCTGGCTATGGGTTAAGGTGGGTTAGTGCAAGGACTAGGGTTAGGCTAGTGACGGGTAAGGTTACGGTGGGCTAGTGGGTTGAACCTCTGGGTGCCTCTCTGACCCACTAAGAAGACAGTCTGTGACGTATGGGTAAGGAGTCAAGGGTTAGGGTTAGGGGGTTAGGGGGCTAGGGCAGGTTTTAGGGGGCTTTTTGGCACATCCCAGAAGTCTCCATGGCCAAGTGGCCATGCGATTGGTGGGATGGCTCCAAAAATTTGCATGGTCGTCCACTCCAACATGGCTGGTCACTCGGCCAGCCCATCATTGCGCAGGTGTAAATGAAATAAAATAAAATAAAATCAATGGAGGACAGAGGAGGAGAGGAGAGACATTTTGTTGCAAGAAAAAACCCACTGCTACTGTGAAAAATCTGGCAGTTTATAAATTTCCGCGTGTTTCTGTTGTGCTTGTGTGTTTTTGGACCACGATTTCAAAAACAATATTGCGTTCGCCGCCCCATTTTGGATCCCCCGCCCGCACCGCATGGCATGGCGAGTCCGGCTGCCCAGGACGGGGGGGAGGTGGGACCCCCCCTCCAGACCAGAAACTACCCCTCCGGTAGGTGCCCTGCGCCCTTAGTCAAGCAGGCATTTTTCCACCTGCTTTTTGGCCCGGGAATGGGTGGGGGGAGAGTTTAAAAGTTTTTTCCTGCGCCGTCCGTGACTCCGTCCATGCCACTTGCTTGTGCTTTAATTGCGGTGGCCGGTGGCAAGACTGGGCTTTTTGCTGGCTGCTAGCCTGCGGCGAGTCCCACCAGAGCAGCCCAGGACGGGGGGGGG
>JAHTLZ010000129.1:28363481-28397313 GCA_023846285.1 Phrynocephalus versicolor | reverse complement strand
GTCTTGTGGTCTCAATGAGAACAGTTTAACAGTTTCTGGAGAGAGCAGAAACAGGAGTAGATGTGGTGACTAAAAAAACCCTTGAAGGAATGAGAAGTAGAGATGGGCACGACTCAGCGAAATTTTCATTTCCGTTTTCGTTTTTCGTTTTCGTTAGGTAACGAAACAAAAACAAAAATTTTTCAAAAACAAAATGAAAATGGAAACGAAACGAAAATTTTTACCGCGTTTTTCGTTTTCGTTGCGGCAAACACATTGAACTGAAAAGAATGCTAATGAAACAGAAATTTTTCATTTTCGTTTTCATTTTTCGTTTTCATTAGGTAACGAAACGAAAACGAAAAATTTGCAGAAAAAACCAACGAAAACGAAAACGAACCGAAACGGACCCCTAAACGACCAAACGAAAAACGAAAAACATTTTTTTTGAGTCGTGCCCATCTCTAATGAGAAGTAAAAGAGTAAGGAGGAACAGATGGGACACCCGAGACTAGAGAGAAGGCAACATCATGGAAAAGAGAGAGAGGGGGGGGAGAGAGAAGCATAGTTATAGCAGAAAAAATTGGCGGCCATGACAGATCTGGTGGTGTGTACTTACTTTATCACACACATTAATTGGAGCAGAGCTGGCTGGCAGACAAAGAGAAAGTGTGTGAAATAGATATTTTGTGCCCTGAGAAACTAGTGAAACTAGCCAAAAAAACGTTGTCCTAAAGGGGAAGTTTCGACTTCAGGCATCATCTCTAAAGACTTCCATACTTTGAGGAAAACTTTACTCTTGTGGAAATGCCTGACATCTGAGAAATCTTCTTTCCTCACGCATCACCCCCCCCAAAAAAAACATGTGTCTGGCGCTTGATGATGTATTATAGTACTGCAGAATATATACATATTGACTGGAACTTATTAGCACATTTTAAAAGACTCATTAGGACTACATTCATAGACAATAGGATCTTGTTAGTATCTCTGACAGGTTTCAGGTGTCTAGATTTCACCTTCTTGGTGACATAGTGCACTCGTGCAAGGACACACGCACGCACGCATGCATGCACGCACACACACACACACACACACACACACACACACAGAGAGAGAGAGAGAGAGAGAGAGAGAGAGAGAGAGAGAGAGAGAGTTAATACTGATAGAATGTTTACCTTGCTCTATTTTATTATACTCTATGTATACCCTACCTTTCTTCTCAAGAAAACTCTAAGCTGCTTACAATATTAAAACAGAATATACAGTGGACCCTCGTATAACAAACAGTTTGTATAACATAAATTGTGGAGATAGGGGAAATTTGCTTAACAGAATAGTCTATGGGGCGAATCCATACAACATAAAAATAGTTGCAATTAGGGATTACTCTGTTTCCGATGCATTCCTATGGGAAAGTTGTATAAAGGAAAATTTGCTTAACAATACATAATTTCATTTGGAATGAATTAATTCATTTATACAAGGTACCACTGGTATTTAAAAACTTTTTTTAAAAAATAAACCCATTAATTAGAATTTTAAGTACATGTTCCACATATAAAATGTATTTTAAAAAAATCTTCCTATACAGACTGTTACTGGGGGGGGGGGGAGCTTCCTGGAAAGAAAGGTCTTTGCCTTCTGGTGGAGGGACAGCAAATATGAAGCCAGCCTGGCCTTTCATCATCATCAAGCGCCAGACACATGAAACAGCAACAGAGAAGGTCTTCCCTCATGTCCTCCCAAATGCAGTTTTGGGAGTGGTCAGACCACAAGAAAAACCTCTACAGCAGTGGCCCCAAACCGTGTTGGTACCAAGGACCAGTTTATATCCTTCTGGACACATTTGTGCATGTGCTCAGTGCCTCCTGCTCTGGTTCTGCTGCAAGCAAAACAAAAAAGGTTGTGACACGTGTGCAGGGGAGCTAAAATCCTACAAGGGTAGCAGGGAAGAGATGCATGCATGCCTGCTCAGGCTTGTGCCTTAAGGATCCTCACTGGCCACTGAGGTGCTGTGTGATCCAGGCCCCAACAGGGTGAGGAGCAGTAGTGGTCTGCAGCCCCGGTGGTTGGAGACTTCTGCTCTACTGAACATTTTAAATGGCAAGCTGTTATACAAAAATGCAGTCTTCCCAATCGCCTGGACAGGGACTATAATTTAGGCTCAGAAAACAAGTAGCCACCAGTGGAGCTGTTGTGACGAGGGAGTAGAGATGGGCATGAGCTGCCATGTTCAGTGGCTCCCACCCCTGCACCCTCCAGTGGGCTTCTACTCAGAGGCAGTGCCCTGGCTTCCCTGCCCTGCCTCCTCCATCAAGAACCACCACACAGCTTTTCAGCTGAGGAAGGAACCATCGCCAGCTGTTGGTTCATGCACATCTCTACCAGGGAGCTATGTGTTCTGTGTGACCTGCTCCAGTTCACCACCTGCCTGCACGGCTTTGGACCCAATGGGATTTTTCTGTGCCTTCCAAAAGCAGTCCCATGTAAAGCAGATGGCAGTGACCTGAGCATCATCTTATCTAAAGCATGTATTACTGTGGCTAGCATTCCTGTTCTGAAGACAGTTCATACCTAACCTGTAATGGTGCCTCTTTTAAAAACCTATTTCCACAATTTATATCCAGGTCTGTAACCCATCATCATGGCTGTTGGAACAACTCTCAGATTAAGAGAGAGTCGTGAAGGTTAATGTTGCTTCCATCCTTTTTTGACTCTGTTTTGCTAGATTTTGTACTGTTAATTGTTTTCTGCCATGTTTCCTATAAATGTTTGGAATATTTGATGCCAAACCCAGGATTGCTAGCCTATGATTTCCAGGATCTTTCTTGGCTCCTTTCCCAAATGTGGGTATTGTTTTCAGACCGTTGAGACCTCTGGTGCTAACTTGTCATAAAGGAGCTCACAGAATTATTCGCCCAAGATCTTTACTATTTCCCTTGGTATTTCCTTCAGAATGCTGGCATGTAATGCATTTAAGCCTAGTGCTCTGTCAAAGTTAATAGTCATAATTGCCTAATTATCTGCTCTAGTATGATGGTAAAACCTTTTAACATTTCACATTTCCCTCAGGAGAATGTATTGCAGTCTTTGGAATGTTGTCTCCCCCTTCTTCAGGGAACACTTAGGCAGAGAATTCATTTTGCCTTCTGCTAAAATGAACCTCCTGCTGTCCCTCAATAGCCATGCTGTCTCTCTATGTGTCTGTTTGTGTCGTGTATAAGTGCAAGTATATGTCAATGTTATATGGCCAATTCATTCTCCCCACCTCGTGAGGCAGTGACTTATCATGTCTTGCAGAAATGATCTTTCATCTGAGAGCTGCACAAAAGAGAATTCTTTTTCTCACAGGAAAAAAAAATAGATGGAATGGAATGTATAAAATTCTGGCCATGTCTCAAAAATATATGACAAGCCTATAGGCTATTGGTTCATCTAACCTTTTTACTGATTAGCTTACCATAGCTGGCAAGAGCAGTTCTACCTCACCAGAAGAAGTCCTTCACAACTATGGCTGCCACCAAGGATGGGCAGGACATGAAAAACAAAACGCTGTTTTGTCGTTTCATTACGTAACGAACTGAAGCAAAACAAAATGAGGCGAGGAAGCATCATTTTGTTATAGATGAAACAAAATGGTCGTTTTGGCATTGAAACAAATTTTGTTCCATCATATTCTGTGGGCTCCTGCTGAGCTGTCAAAGGCTGGGGCCCTTTAATTCTGGCCCAGTAGGCACCAGGGGGACCCTCTGGCCCTGACTCGGTCAGGTTCAAAGGTGTCTATCCATTGACACATGACAGGAGCCCTCAGAAAACAGTCTGGTAGGCAGTTCTGTGTGATTGCGCTGTGTAACCAACCATTTTCTGAGGGTTCCTTCCAAGCTGACAATGGCTAGAACCCTTTAAACCCAGGGTTTCCCTTGTGTTGACTAGGCCAGGTTTAAATGGCTCCACCCATTGACAGCATGGCAGGAGCCCTCAGAAAATAGTGGGGAGAGCCGTCCCAGCAATTGTGCTGCCCTCCCCACCATTTTCTGAGGGCCGCTGCTGCGCTGTCAATGGCTGGAGTCCTTTAAACCTGGCCCAGTTGGTACCAGGGGGTACCCCTGGTGCCGACTGGGCCAGGTTTAAAGGGGTCCAGCCATTGACAGCTCGGTGGGAGCCCTCTGAATATGCTCTGAAGGGCAGTGCAATTGCCAGAACTGCCCTCCCGACCATTTTCAGAGGGCTCCTGCTGAGATGTCAATAGCTGGACTCCTTTAAACCTGGCTTAGTCATCACCAGGGGATCTCCTGGTGCCAACTGGGCCAGGTTTAAAGGGGCCTAGTCAATAATAGCTCAGCAGGAGCTCTTTAAAATGGCTCCCAGAGTCCCGGGCACCAAATCTGTTGCCTCTAGGACCCAGGGGAACTGTTTTGTTTTGTTTCATTTCATTTTGTACATTTTTTTAATTTATAAGAAACAAAATCAAACAAAATGGGGTGAGCACAAAATGAAACGAAACTAAACATTTTTTCCATTTCATGTCCATACTTGTTTTTGACCTCTCAGCGTATGAGACAAAATTTCAGGCCTCAGTGATGTTTTACAGTGTGTCCAGCTGGGCTGCCAAATGAGCAGCTCTTATTTTAATTTCTGAGGTGACTTTACAGCTTGGGTACTAGCCTACACTCAGACTGATGGCTCAGCCTGGAGGCTTTTATGTATACTTATCCAAGTGGCATGATAAACCACAATATGTGATCCTATTTATTTCACATGCTATCTAATATCCTTTCATTGGAGATTTCCAGAGATTGCTCCCTGAAACCAGAGATGTTAAAACTGTTAACAGCTTAATTAACTGTTAGTGAGCACAATGTCTATTTCATTGAGAACTCAATAAGAGTTAATTAACTGTTAACATTTGCTGTCAATTCCCCACCTCTGGTTGGAACAATATGTATGTAAAACTAGTGCTGTAAGCAGGGGTGGAGTGGAAAAAATCTGACAGTTCCAGTTTTTACCTCTTTTCACATTTTCCACATATTTAAAGCTTTTTCTCCTGTATTTCTTTGGTGACCTTCTTAAAAACCACAGGAAAATTGCATGTTGTGTATAATCTAGTTCTATGCATGCAAATTTACATAATATACATTTTTGCAAGTCTTCATATGAAACTGTTTTGTACAATTTCCCAATATTGGTATACATTTGTCATGTACTTTCTCCAAATATAAACATTTTTGTATGCAGATTTTGTGTGTATTTACATATAATGCATTTTTGTTTGGATAATTTCATCTTCACGTATTAACTGAATCAGGAACAGAAAACTTGTGTAAATTCTTTTTGAAAAGCAGAGTGGATAAAGCACACCTATATCTTACCTGTGGGCCCCTTTGACTTGCTTCTCTGTTCTATAGCTATATGTTACCATAATGTTAATGTTATGAAATGGGCAATTTGAAGTCTGCACCCATCTGGGTGAATTTGTACATGCTCACTTGCAAATGATCAATATCGTTTTCTTAGCCTGTGGGAGAGGCGGAACCCTTAGGTACATCTCTTTCCCCCAAGTTAATTCTCATTTGATCTCAGCCATATGGTCTAGCCTTCTGCTCCTTTTTTTCAGGCGTCCATCAACTATGAATATAAATGTGTGTCCCAGATAACTGTACCTTTGTCCCCATTCATTGAGTCATCCACTCACTGAAGCAGTGGAGCACCTGAAGGTGGTTTAATGTGACCTACCGAGAGATGAGGGTTCAGTTCACTTTTCCCATGGGTGTGTGGCTTATTTGGGGTAAACAGATATCAATTTATTTTGAGGTCTCATTGTTATATCATTGTGGACTGTGAAAGCCATAATGACTCATGGCAACCCTAAAGAAAACAAATTTGTAGTTCTGGCAGAGTCTTTCCAATGTGAGTTCCTCTCTTTTTAAGTTTGTGGTGGTGGTATATATTCTTAATTGGGCTCATCGTATAGTTCCCTTCTTGGCACTGATGCTCCAGCCCCTGCCTGCCATTCCCTCTGGGCCGTATCCATGTGTATTCCCAGAGAGACAGGGAATGAGATGGGTCAGGCCATTTGAGAGTTCTGTTCTTCTCCTTGCTCCTCTCAATGGACCACTACTGCACTTTAGATTTGAAACACCTTTTCCTTAAAGACAAATCAACTTAAAAATCACTGTCCACTTTTCAAATAGCTTTTTCTGAGCAGCTCCCTTGGACACGCCCATTTTGGACCGCTGTGTCACCAGTGGTGGTGGTGTTTTTTTAAATTGGTTCCCGCACCCCCTTTTAAAGCAATTTGGTTGTATTTGCAGACATGCTACGCCACCTTTTTTCAGTTTCCCCCCTGTTTCTGCCGTTTCCCTGTTGTAGTTTAAAGCGGTTCAGCCAACTGTGAACGGGGAAGCCAATTGCTAAGCAACCACTGAAGTGTGGACTGCCAAACCGTTGTAGCAACCATGTGACTGTGGGTGGAGATAAAGCGGTGCAAAATAAAAAGTGGCTGCTCAAGGATGTGCAGTAGTGGCCATGGCCTGTTTTCTGTCTTGTTAAGACCAGTGGAATAAGTAGCAACACCAAAGAGAAGATGTTCTGGAAATTGGAAGTGGGTCCCCTACTAGGTTTGTGGGACTCTTTGGAGGCCCTACCATGCCAGGTTCTGATACTAATGCTGGGGTGTCCCAGAAGAAGGCATATTGTACCTTGCATATTCCAGCAATACTCTGTGTGTTTCTGCTTTAATAGTAAGGTGCTGGTGAAAGAGTATAAGAAGCTTAAATGTAGTCCTACATGAGGCTACACAGCAAGGTATTACAAATGTTCACTCATAGATTATTCTCATTTGGCCTGTACAGCATGACCTTGCAAAGGACACCTTTTTCAGTAAAACTAAATCTGCTGATGGCACAGAGTGGAGAGGCAGTAAATACAGAGGAACAGAGCAAACAAAGTCATAATGATTTGGATAGAATTAAGCTTAGGGGATGCTAAGTAGTTTATGCATTTCCATGTGAAGAAATAAAAGGTAATGAGATGAGGGACCAAAATAATCCTACAGCCTGTCTAAATTAAAGCACAATAATGAACAGGGATATGGTAAAAGAAGGAGGGATTTGGTACATTAAAAATATTTAATGTATGATCTTGTATGGTGTTGGAAGCAAAGGTGAGTAGAGTTTTGAAGTGAGCAAAGCAATTTCCTTACTCAGTCCTTTGCAGCTCTAGAGTTAAACGTGACTCATTAGGTAAGTGCAGCCTCCCAGTATGATATATAGTGGATAGGTTGATAGCCTAGGATGCTGAAGAACATGTTGGCCATGGAAACTCATTGGAGGAGTGGGATTAGTAAAATCTCTCCTTAAATATTTCACTTACCTTGAAAGCCATATTATGGTTGCAATCAGTTGGTTCCAATTTAATGGCACAGACATACACACATGTAAGTGCATGGCTTTTAAAAGTAAGCAAGTGTTTCACCTTTCATTCAAGCCCGTGAAAGTTGCTAAAACAGGGGGTACTTCTCCGTATAGACACTAGGACCTAATGTATCTGCCTCTGGAGGATGTCTTTTTAACTATGCTGTTCATATTTTCCTGTTGCTTTTGGAAGAGCCACAAGTACAAATCAGGGAATTTTCAGAGGGTACAGCCCTGACATCAACCAGAGATGAGACCATAACTCCCAGAAAATTCTAGCCTGCATGGCCATTGCTATATCAGATTTATTTATTTATTTATTTATTTATTTATTTATTTATTTATTTATTTATTTATTTATTAGACTTGAGTTTATCAAAAGGCTGGAAATGCTCTTCACAACTACCTGTATTTTCTTGCCATATTTTTTCTTGTTCTTTGTCCAAGAAGACTTAGACCATGGTCATACCTGGGTTTCCTTCGTATTTAAATTTCCTGTGTATTTTTTTCAGGAGCGGTCACATGGTTTTTAATGAGCAGTTGGTGTCCTTTCCTCTGAGTCGTACCTTCCTATTCTGGTTCTGTCCTAACCGGTGTACTATGCATTTTGTCCCACATTCCGGCTCCAGTTTCCAAGGTTCCATCTTTTCAGCCAGGTAGAAAGGGGGGAAACTGAATTTACTGCATATTTTCAGTGTCCTGTTGTTGCAACAGAAGCAAACAAGTAAGCATTTTCGAGCGAAGTTTCTAAATCCAGCTCCTGATGGTGGTTTAGGAAACTTCGCTGAAACTGCTGTTCGAGGGGTATGGTTGGCCAGGAGCAGAATTTGCTTCTCTTCCTGGTTAGCACGCGATCTTTTACTGCATAGTTCGCCGAAGGGAAACTAGGCAGGAAACGTGGGTATGACCGCAGTCTTAGCTTTAGATGTTAGAGCATTTTCCTTCTGCCATTGGCCACTTGGGCATCTTGTTCCAACTGTTGTCTTTTCCCACCAAAAACATGGCTCAGCAACTTAGATCTGCCTTTATCTCTTCACTGATATCAGACATAATGCTCTTGAAAAGACTGCCTCTGAAATATGAGCCGAGTTGCTTAGAAATAAATTTTAATAATAGCATTCATAACTTTATAAGTTGGATATTGAAGTATCAGGAAATGTATAAAAAGGATGATAAACATTATTTGAATGTGTACCTAGGGATGTGATGGATCCCAGGCATATGAAAAGTTTAAATCATGTACTTCATATAATGGCTTATCTGCTTCCAGGAAGTTTTTGTTGTGCCTGATAACTGTTCATTATAATTCTAGTAGTTATTCGCATATACTTCTGTATACGTGAGCATTCATTTACTACATCTTTGCTTGTCTGTTCAGAATCTCAGAACGGTGCAAGCTAGCTAAGAAAGTACTCAAATTAGCTAGATAGATAGCTACAACTATAAACAGAAAAGGACTTTGGCTCCTTTAGGACTAAAAATATATAGTTTTATTATAAGTGTTTGTGGATTGCAATCAACATATTTAACACGTGAAGTTCAGTATCTGGGCTATAGGCATATATGCTGACCACATGGTGCAGAGCTGGCTCTATAGTTCAGTGAGTTAGATGCATATACTGAGTTTGGGAGTTTGATTCATCACATCAAGGCAAAAAGGAGTTGAACACAATTGCAAAAATAGGTTACAGGTGATACCTTCATAGGCCACTATTAAAAATATAAAAGGAAGATTGCAAGCTTTCGAGTGCAGTCAATCATCCTTCTTCAAAGCAGGTCCCAGAAGTACAGACATGGTGAAAGATGTTCTTCACCAGGAGGTTACTTTTAAATCCTTAGGTGATGTTCTTAAAATTCATGGCTATGTGATGTTGTAGCCAGGACAGGAGTCTTGTTGGGGGCAAGAAGGGCAGTTGTAAAAGGCTGTTTCTTAAGTCACACCCCTGTTCTTCAAACAAAGTATGCAACTGTGCATTTCCAGAATACTTCCAAAAGAAGGGAATTGCTGCTGCTGCTGCTGCTGCTGCTGCTGCTCAGGCCACCTCCAACTCTTGGTAACCTTAAGAATGAGTGATCTCCAAAATGCCTTGCCCTCAACAGCTCTGCTCAGCACTTGTAAACCCAAGCCTACGGGTTTCTTTAGGGAGTCAGCCCATCTTGCATCTCTTCTCTGTTCCTGCTGCTTTCCACCTTGCCCAGGATCACCGTGATTTCCAGAGAATCCTGCCTTCTCGTGATATGCCCAATGTAGGACTGTCTCAGTTTCAACATTTATGCCTCCAGAGATAGTTCAGGCTTGGTTTGATCTCAGAACCCAACTGTCATCTGTATGATATTTAAAAACAATTCTATGATACATTTTTTTTTTGAGAAATCCAGGACAAATATTGTCATGGTGACTTGCTGGAGGCGGGGAGATTTTAAAACTCAACCATTTAACAACCTGCCTTCCATTTCCATTTTCTGACCTTATTTTGCAACTAAAGCATAAAAAGTTTAAAAGAAAATGGGGATATTATTTATTCAGGAAGAGAGGCCACCAAATTTCTTTTTTGTTGGAGAAAACTCAGGATGATCACCAAATGCCTCTTTCTGTTTGCCCAAGCATGTAAGCAGCCAGTAATGTCTCCCTGTTTAACAGTATGCAGATGATTTAACAGCCTGGAATAACAGAGGGGATTATACATAAGGTCCCAGATATCAAAAGTTAGTTTTAGTTTGACTTTCCAAGATTCTAAAAGCAGCTGTGCTTGGTTGCAGTTGCTTAGATTGCAACCATGATTTAGTTCATAGGATTATATATTTGTCTCTTACATGTCAAAAGTCTTATCCCTAGTGACTTCACAACTCTGTTTTTGTATTTAATGTAAAAGCATGATAGTTTCACATTGATGATTGTCAGCAGTTGCTGTTTATCATCTGTCAAAAGTTTTCCCCATGGAAAGAAAGAAAATCAAATGGATTGTGGCTGTTTTTTGGAGCAGGGGGTGTTGCTTAAAGGTTCCTTAAAGGGTTCTTATATGACAGAAGTCTAAAACGAATGGCAAAACCACTCCTGGCAGTTCACTCAGCATTTATAAAGAGATGGGCAATTTTATGCGTAGAGCAGAGAAGGTGTCAGTCATCTTAGCAAAGCATATTAACAAATGCCATGTCAGCTTTTCCATCTGAACTTAAGGCCCTCTGATTTGCTTGATCTTTTTTCTCCAGAATCACCTGCTATAAAAATAGAGTTCCCCCTCTCCATTGAAAGGCAATTGTCATTTTGGTGTATTCTGAAATAATCATACCCAGTGGTAACTAATCGTATAGGCTGTTTAAGTTTCCACTATAAAGACAGTGCTCACAATTTCTGTGGAAATTCCCTGAAGAAATGTTCTAAGTCCTAGAAGATAATTCCTCATGATTACCTCAGGAAGGGAGACACCAGATTTATTTCAGATTTCTCTGAAGATGAAGATAACATTCAAAGGGAAGACTCAATGATTATGAGGGAAATCACTAGTTTTCTTCATTTGTTTTTCTTAAAAAAAAGAGGGGGCCTTGGTATTTTCTAAAGATTTTCGCTTAGGGAAAACAAAGTCCAAAATCTTGTTTCATAGTTACACCTGTGGAAGGCAAACAACATTAGCTTAACAATAGCTTCTTGAATTAGTCCTTGTTTGGATTTTCAAGCACTGAGTTTTTCAGTCTAGTGGGTTGGTTGTTGTTGTGTCTTTACAGTCGTGACCGACTCTTCATGACCCCATGTCCACTACGGAGTTTTCTTGTCAAGAATACTGGAGTGGCTTTCTCCAGGCACCTACAGAACCTGCTATTCCCTGGTGGTTTCCCATCCAAGTCCTAGCCAGGCACAACCTTGCTTAGCTTCCAAGATCAAGTGAGACTGGATGTGCTCAGGGCATCAAGGCAATGCATGCCTTAAAATCTAAGCAGAGACTCCTTAACTGCTAGCAGGGAGCCCCTGCAAATTACACTTTATGACTTCTGCAGGCAATATGTTAGTGACAACTCTAATAGTATGTGAAAGTGTTTTTACAGTAATAAAACACATTGGAAATTTTAAAACATAATGAGGGAAGAAAGTGTCAAACAGAATGGGCAATTCTAGTTTCCAACAAATTCTTCAAGGTCAAATTTTAATACTGTGCTTTAAACTACTGAACAAATTCCTAATGGTTTCTCTCCAATTTGAAGGGTCACCCTGTTTGACACTCTTCCACCTTGTATCCCATGTAATGAATATTGCTTAAAGCAGTGGTTTCCAACCTTGAGTTTCCCCGGATGGTCTTGGACTTCAACCCTAGCTGTGCTGACCAGGATTTCTTGGAATTGTTGCTCAAGAACATCTGGAGATCCAAGGTTGGGACTTCAGGGCTTGGCTGCTCTCATCAGCCATACTTCCTCTGCTAAGTTTCCTGCTCCACAATGTTCCAAGCATCTGATGGAGAATGCTCTACATGTGGTGATTCCCCGCAACAGGAGGAATCAGAGACATCTTAAAATTCTTAATAGGTTAGCAGACTACCTACTTTATCCCTTCCCTCTTCAATGGATGAGAACAAATAAGGACACAATAAATGTGGTTGGAGCTGTATGACTGTCCCTAGTCTTTTTTTCCTGAGGCATAAGGCTGAACCTCTGAACAGGCTTTGTCGGAACGTTAAGTGCTCACAGTTCAGGCGTATATGTAGGTTGCTTTATCTAAACAACAAAGCACTGAAGTTAGTTTGACTAAGAGCAGTGAGCAGAACAGTGCTGCATTAGCTCATATATGTCATCAGAAAAGGAAAAGGAAAAGGGGGAGGGGGCTTTCTGAGATTCTTTCTTGATCTGGTGTGGCTAATATTGAACATTTATTGTATTTAATGCCTTATTCTCAGGTTCCAGTTTATGCTTCATGGAGCAAATGAACCTGAATGCCTGCACAATTTGTTCATGCATTTCTTAGCAAAGAACCGCTTCAAGCCAATGCAGGCAAAATCCAACCATGCACTCCGGAGAGGTCCACCACCATTGGTGAATCTCAGGGTTTAGCCTCCAGATGGTATCACTTGCTTCCTAATGTGCTTTGTGGAAATTCAGTGGATGTTAAATACCAGGGAATGGAAACAGACAAGCTGGGACAGAAGGGTAGAGTCCTCAGGGTAAATGGCACCAATCACATCTGTGACATGAAAAACAGGAGAAAATGGGTACAAAGGAAGTTGAAGGTAGCAAGGAATGGGATCAAGATTTCACCATGACACAGTTTTGGACATACAGGCAAGCAGGCAAATACCTTCCTTTTCAGGCGAGCCTCCTTCGGTAACTGCAAGCTACAATTTATGTTATTTTAAAATGGATTAATAGGCACTGCACGTTGGACTGGATTTGTAGTGCTACTTGTGTGTTTCGTTCTTTTGTGTTTTCCATTTTTCAGAGTGGCATTCTCCTCCCTATTTGTTTGCTTGTTGCTCTTAGCTTTAATACCGTGATCCCCACCATTTTGTGGTTCATATACTGCAGTGCCTGTATATTGTGGGACCACAGTATATGAAAGGCAAGGCCCCCTGGGGTAAGCTGCATAGGCCTGTTTGAGGCCTCCTGCACTTACCCCAGGCCTGGTGTTGCCTTGAACAGACCTTCTATCGGAGGCCCCAGAAGTATTTTCTGGTGATCCAGAAGGCACTTCTGGTTTTCGGAAGGCATTTCTGATTCACTGGAAACCACTTCTGGGGCCTCCGACAGGCCCGGGAAGACTGTCAGAGGCCCGTTTGGGGCAGCACAAGGAGAAGGTAAGTCTAGGAGGCCCTGAACAGCTCCCCTAGTCCTGACTCAACCCAGCATTTGCATATCACAAATTTTCCATTATCATGGATCGGTTGAGGACCCTAACACCTGCGATAAGTGGGGTTTACTGTATTACATTTTAAATGATGTAAGATGCTTCTTCACATTGATTATTCTTAACTTTGAATATGCAAGGATGATAAGGAATGAATGATCTATAAATAAAGAAATACATAAGCAGTTATATAAATAAATAATATTTAAAATATAATTGGAGTTGCTTTATTGCATTTGGTGCAATCGAATAGGTTTACGCTTCCGCCTCCTCCACATATGTACAGAAGCAGAAAGAAATGTATTGGGTTGAACAACAGTATCCTTTAACAGAAGGGATTAGTTAACAGTGGCAAATTGGCAATAATTTTCACTGGTGTCTTTGAAGCTGTTGCCAAATATTATGTGTTCATTATATTTCTTTTTTCTTTCTTTGTCATTCACTTTTCTCAAGTTGTATATTCTGTTGTATATAAAAATTGACCATGTTCTTTTATATATATGAAAAAGATGAATAAGGCTGAAGAATTTTATTGTGTTTAGAAAATAACATAATTAAGAAAATAAGTTCCTTCATGTTATCAGAAGCTTTATCCATTATGCCTTCTTGGGAAAATAATCTGTTTCCTGATATTGGGAAGATTTGTTTGCAATAACATTGTATTTCATTTTTCCTAACTTTCAGGAGGTGGGAAGGAGATAATGGGAGTGGTTTTGTTTGAAAAGGGTTTGCCCTCTGTACTTATTATTTTTAAAATAGAGGTTGCCTATTAAATAAGGGAACAGACTTTGTGGCAGAAGGCAGTTACTTCAATCCAGCATGACTGCTAACACAGTGGTTTGTTTTCAAATATCATATTTTTAAACTGCTACATCAAAGGGATATAGCTATATCTTACTGCACTTTTGCTCCTTTTCTTTCCTTGTTTGATTTTTCTTCTAAAACATTTATGTTAGAATCTAAGCTAAATATTGAAGGAAGCATAGTCTTTTGAAACCTTCCTTTCAAATGAGGTTTTCTACTCCCCGTGGAAATTGCAAGCGTAGCCCTCTCAATCTGGATGGAGAGCATAATGGCGTGTAAAGAGCTAAAGTCCCTTAAGTTTCACAGTTGGGTTTGCGTTTTCCCCCATGCTTACTTTTGAGAAAAAATAATGTATGGATGTAACTGCGGGATACCTATTAAAATGATGGTGTATTTTGCTTTTTGGATGTGTTAAGCATGACACTGGTTTGACAACCTAGCATTCTTTATGGCTCTGGGTTTGTGTAGCACAATTGTTCAAAAACCTCTTGAGGGATGGATTGATGGATGGAAGACAAAAGTGTTGAATACCACACATTTGTCAGGTACCTGCATTATGAACAGGTGGTCTTTTCTTCCAGGCTGCTATCTGGAAGTGATCAAGGTTTTGCTTTATGCCTAGATGCTGCTTGAACGATTACTCAGATGAGGATACCTTTGGAATGCAAAAGGTAAGCAAACATTACAACCCCAGCTCCTACTCTCTGGAACAAATCTGGATGAGGTTAGGGAACCATTGTAGTAACGCCAGAAGAGATTCAGAATTTAGGAGGTGGCATTCCCCCCTTGTCTGTTCCACAATATATTGCAGCAGAAACCTCCAAAGTGTCATGGATATAAATGGCATAAAGCAGAATAAAATATAAAATGCTGCAAGTTTCATTATTACAGCGTGAGTCTGGTTTTTCTGTTTCTGCAAAATTCATGGTTATGCAGTGATTGCCAGTCAAAGCACACAGGAAACAAAGTCATAGATCTGACTATTCCTCCTTCTTTGATTCTTATTATAAAAAGTGTGTATGACAATTGTCCAGATAACGAGATATTGTGATGATGTCTTAAAGGCAGTCCCGTTGTCTTCTCTGCAGGAATTATGCTTTGTGTATATTATGCATCCTTCCAAAGGACAAGTTAAATTAGTTTAAAAAGTCTGTTCTAAATGGAGATGGGCACGAAATGAACTTTTAGCTTATTTCATTATTCATTATTCATTTTGTTACATAACAAAATGAATAAGGAACCCCAGAGAGGATTTAGAACGATCCAAACTGAACAAAAAAAATTGGTTTGTTTTATTTTGTTTTGTTAATGGCAGCCCCGGAGATGTTTCCTACCTGGTGCTGGTCCTTCCCGGAGGTCCGGTCTTCCTGGCTGCAGGGAGGGACAACCGGGGGGGGGGAGCCGACCGTCCTGTGCTACAGCTGTAATGCAGGCCACGTGGTCAGCAGTTAAAAAATATAAAGTAAAATAAATAGACAATAATAATATAAAAAGGAGTGCCAACCTGGCCCAGGGGTGGCTGGGGTGGCAACCTAAAATAAAGAAAAAATATAAAAAATAAAACCAGCACCAACCTGGCCCCAGGGGCCGCACAGTTGGCTCTTGGGGAAAAAAAGATGCACTGGCCCCAAGCCAGTGCTTCAAAACCCCTGCAACAGGGGCCAGGATTGCCCCTGCCACTGCCGCCGCCGTTGCTACGCAGTAAGGATGATGTGTTGATGATTGAAGATGATGATGTGGATGTGGATGATGAGGATGAGGATGCTGCCAGTCCAGCTTGTGCAGTTGTTGTCAACGTCTTTGGGTTTTTTTTTTGTTTTTGTTTTGTTTTCCCGGCCACATGCTGTCAAATGGATTGAATCGCGCAAAGGGGGAAAAACGAATAATAAATCAATGAACCAACAAAATGAATTTTTCAAAAATGAATTCACTAAAAACAAAACAGACCAAAGCAAACCCTAAAATGAACCGAGCCAAAACAAATTGCCATTTTTTCGGTTCATGCCTATCTCTAGTTCTAAATATTTAAGGGACGATCTGCAGCTGTTACACCTCAAAACAAATTGATATTCCTGGTTACATATTCTGGAACATTTCCAAGACCATTCTAATGATGTTGCTTCTGAGTAGGGATGGACATGAAACAAAAATATTATGTTTCATTTCATTTCGTTTCCTCCCTCCACTTTGTTTCATTTCGTTACATATGATTTCTTCAAAAAAAAGTACAAAATTAACCACTAACAAAGCGGTTCATGTGGGGAGGGCTGGAAAGTGGTGGGGAAAACATTTTTTTCTCCCCAGCCCAGTGCCAATCAGCTGGCAGTCGGAGCTTGGTGGGTGGGAAAAAAGTTTTTTTTAAAAAAAGCCCAGGGCTTTTTAAAGAAACTTTTCCCCCTCCCCCCGAGCTCCGCCTGCCAGGTAATGGGCCACATACTTACCAAACCCATGGATTTCAAACGGGACATTTGCATCACAATACTTGAAAAATATAACCAGGCACCACATGACTACATGGCCTTCATTGCTGTAAATCTGAGAAAATGAAATATCTCTGCTTTAATAAAAACTCTTCATGGAGTATAATTTTTAGAAAGGCCAGTTTGTGCCTTTTCATTTCTCTGTGTCACTCCCGGTTTCATGGACTTAGGCCCAAATCACATATGCCACTACCCATATGTTCATGGCCTCTGTAAACTATGCATGCTTTAGCAAGCCATGTAGGCAAAGCAATTTAGAAATATTTTAAATGCAGAGTTGAAAGCTATCCTGCGACTTATCTAGTCTGCTGCCTCAGAAACTAGGAAGCCCACAACTGAAGTAGCTCTGCCAGATGTTGTCCAACATCTCTTTAAAAGCTTTCAACAAAGAGAAGTCTGTCACCTGCTGAGGTAACCCATTCCACTGTCAAACAGTTCATATCGTCAGGAGGTTCTCCCTAATGTTTCCTTGGAATCTCTCTCCTTTTTATTATTCAAATCCAGTGCCTTGGGTCCTACCCTGTGGAGCAGAACAAAACAAGCTTGCTCAGTCTTCCATGTGACAGCCCTTCAAATATATGAATATGATTCTTTTATGGTTATGGCAATTTTTACCACCCATCCTTTTTGGATGACAACAAATGTATAGATTTGTTTTGGGTCCGTCTTCTTTCTACAAACAGTGAGATGGATGCATCCTTCCTTCAAGACCTCCTAGGGCATGTGACATCAGATGCCAGGAATGACAGAAGTATAATCAGAAACATGGTTGAGAATACCCATAGCTCTGGACAACGACTTACTGGACTACAATTCTCAGAATGTACCGAGAAGTGTAGAGAATGCTGGGAGCTGTAGTCCATTTATTTCCCCAACCTCTCAGTACAGGGTTCCCCAAGGAGACACATTGTGGACACCCAGCAAGCTTTGCAGCAATGACACACGCAAGTCACAAAAATGCCTTCAGGGACAGGTTTTAAAAAATGAAGACTGTATCGACTCTAGACTTCTAGAAGGCAGCCTGTCGCAGTTAAATGGATAGGGGCTGAGCAAACAATGACAGCCATGCATCTTTTATTCTTGAAGATGGCTCTTCCAAATGTGATGATGGTTGTGAGATGAATACAGTCAATATCAATGACACAACTCCTTCCTCCTCATTTTTCAAAGTGATAACAGCAGGGCATGACTATGAACACAAAAAAATGAGACCAATAAGCATGTTCCTCTAGGATGCTCAGGGAAATAAAATGTAACAAGTCCCAAAAGATCTATGCAATTTCTCCCTCATTTCAGTATTTATCTAGTAATGCTCACACATAAAAAGACAAAATATGGTAGATAATGGTCGACTCCAAAGAAATAATCTGAACAAATTGATGGCCATGCTCTGCCCAGCAATAAAAGCTATTCGAGGTCTTTGAATGTAAATTGTTATGTGGAGAGTTTGAATCCCACTCTACAGGTACAGAGGAATTTATAAATAATGGGCTGGTGTGAGCTAGGAAATGTGGCTCGTAGCCAAAGACAGAATAAAATGGCATACCCGATGATGGGACAGAAGGACAAATAGGCAGTTAGACTGAGGAATAAATTGCTGAAGAAAGGTGACTGTTTATTAGGTGACTCTCTCTTGTCCAGAAATAATAACCAGTCTTATTTGGAGAAGATAGGCTACCTCTAGAATCTGCTTTGATGATAGATTGCTACCAGCATTTCATTGATCTGTGTTACTGGGCAGTGGGCAGGGGCATGTGGTTACTTCATTTCTTTTTGTTGTTGTTCTTCTCACACTGGAGTTCAGATATTATCAAGGCTATTCTGGCTTTTCAGTGGTTCAATTCAAAATAACTGGGCTGGGGTGTGTCCAGATCAAGATTCTCCAACCAAAATGTTTTATTCGGAGGTTACACCATTTTTGCACATTTTCTTGCCCTGATGAGTATCCTGTCAAATCTTACCCCTCCCCCCATCCCCACCAGCCATTGACAACATGTCCAGGGCCTTCTTATTTCATCATAAGAATTTTAAAAACAAAACAAAGCAAAAGTATTTTGCACAAAATACAACTTTTCTTGCATGGAATATATTTGGTGAGATGTACAAAGGGCATGCCCAAAGCCTTTGGCAATCACGGTGACAAAACTTGATATTTTCATTCTCATTTGGAAGAATGAAAATAACTGGGGGGGGGGGATGGATGTGTCCAAACTTTCTCTTGAGTGGAAAATAGGATAAAATAAAATAAAATAAAAACCAATGAGGGACAGAGAGGCAAAGCTAGTCAATATATACCATTCATCTGACAGAAAGCCCGTTTCCCATTACATCTATTCTATACCTGAAAGTCAGCATGAATTGCTGTAGCAGCCCCTTACACATCGTAAGTTTAAAAGTCCCCTTTTTCATAATTCAGGAAGCGAGAGAAATTTATCATGCCAGCTTTCTGCGATTAACATTAAAGCTACAAGATTCATCGCCCAACAACCGCCAGGGATCAATTAAAATTCCAACTGCAAAATTTAATAGGTTCCACACCACATAGCCCCATTCCACCTCTATTTATTTACATTCTTTGAAATGAGCTCATGATGGAAACATAGCCCATTCTTCCCTTCATCTGTGGAAGAAAGGAGGAGAAATAAGATGGAAGAGATGATGGAAGTTGTAGGAGGCCGAGTTGCAGTTTTGAGGAACTAGCATATGCCTGCTGCCAAGAGATGTGCAAAGATTTCTCTACAAAATCCCTTAATGTTCTCGGTGTTCCAGAGGCTCTTTGTAACAACAACAATGTAATTTCATAGTCCCAGCCCATCAATAAAAACTAGTGCATTTATATGTTAATTCACATAGTCAGCACCAAGAAAATTAAAAATGCAAAGAATCACTGTGGGTGATATGTGAAAATAATTTAAATTAACATAGTTGAAATAAATAAATATGGGGGAGGAGCATAGATGTTCCAGACAAGGTCTGGAATAGTTTCCTAGTTCTGCAACACTTTCATGATATCAACAGATCAGACTGGAGGGATAATCAGGGGTTCGGCTGATAAATCAATGTCCTCCCATTTTATTTCTTCATTTCATCACCTCTACCTAAGAGACTGTTGGTACAATATAATAATCTTGGAACTGCACAGCCGGAAGGGACCTTATGGATAATTACATAATTCCAGCCATTGTCAAGGAGGCACAGTATAAAATAACAAGATTTGTACAACAGAGTGCCTAGCATTTTACAACCAAGAAAATAAGGGAATAAGCTGGGATGTTAAGAGTGCATCATGATTTAACTATCTATTGAAGGTAACTAAAAGTAAGTCTGGTGTGTGCCAGAACACCCTGATTAGAGATGGGGGTTTCATTCCAGAAGTGGTCTGGTTCCAAAATGAAATGTAGGAGCCCTGCTGGTGTTTGGAGCCAGACCAATCCTTTGGAATGAAATCAGGCAATCCCTTTCCTTGCTCTGGGGTCATGTGGAGCTAAACTCTAACAAGGAAGATGCCTCCAACATCATCTTTCCTTCTTCCTGGTGCTGGCCAATCAGGAGCTGTGCAGGGAGATGTATCATCCTGCCCCCATGCCTGATTAGCCAGCGCCAGGGAGAAGCAATCTGAGATGTCCACCCAGGGGACAGACATTCGCCCAGGGGTGCACATGTGAACTTATCGCTATCCCAAATCCATGCGCTGCCCACCAATTTGTGACCTTATTTAGCACCAAGCCTAACCCTCCAATCAGCCCATCAGGCCAGTGTAGGGTACAATAAATAAGGAAATGTACAGTTGCATTTTATAGTTATGATAGAGTTAGAACTCATTTGCTATCTCCTTCTTCAGGGATGCCCTGGGACTTTGTAGCTTGCCCAGTTAGCCCAGCAGGGAGTCGAACTGGTGACCCTGCATCCTGATCAGAACTCAACTGAATGATCGTTGCATAGAGCTGGGGGGAAGAAACATAACCCTTTCTTCTCAAGCCCTGCTAACCCTCCTGCTGCCAGACAATGTAAACTATACAGAACCAGATAGACCCACAAGGTCTTCATAAGGCATTTTTGGGACATGGCAGCTCTCAATGTACCTATGACAAATTCATTGAAACTGAGGAAAAGCCATGCTTTGCTCCCTCCTCCTGAGAGAAACTAGGGACCAAGCCATTTATTTATTGCATATGCTACATCTGTATCCCCACTTATCTTCCTAGTGAAAATTGTTCTTCACACTAAGTTGCTTGTTAGCCTCAGGGGGAAGGTTCCATTTGTATTAAAAGCCATGGTTATTTTGACTATATCATTTTGACAGCAGAGAACCTAGTCTTATGCCTGTATCATTTTAGACAATAGGTGTGAGGGAATGAACGATACCTATAAAAACTACCTATAAAAAAATAAAACTGCAACTATGCATTGAAATCTACCTTGTCAGAGAGGAAAATCCTTTAAAACTCTGTGTTAGAACTCTCACCATGGCATAATACAAACCAATGCTGAAACTGAGGGGGCTCCCATCTCTTTAACTGCTGGACATTAACATGCTACTGATCAAAGATCCAGTGTCATCTATCCCACTAGCTGTGCTCAAGCCCTTACCTAAATCAAAAATAGCTATCAAATCCAAGTCAAGATCCCTAAAATACCTAATTGCAAATGATCAATAAGTCCTAAAATCAACTAAGTTTATTTTGTTTTATTTTAAGCAGAACGAAAAGGTGAAACTACCAGGTTTTCTAGCCATTCAATATGTTTCACAACTGTAAAAAGAGTAGACGGTTCCACACCATAACACAGCAAGATGCCTAAAGAAATAGAGTGTTTGGTTGCTCCTAAAATCAGCATTTTTTATTATTATTATGAAATAATTGGGAAGTAAAACATGACAGCTTCCTATAGGTGTTACAACTGCAAAACACTACAGGTGGTTCTTGTTCTTTCTGTGAGGAAAAAAAAACCCTGATGTGCACTTAACTGCCATGGCCTGGTCTGTGGAGAATTTTACAGGTAGTAACACAAGCACACTCTTCCTGCCAAAGTACTCACAGATAATTTCCTCACAGCAGGTGTATCAACACTATCCCATCCCTAGAATGATGATTAATCCAGCCCTATTGTCACAAGAAGTCTGTAAAAAGAAACAAGAAAAAAAGAAACACCAAAGCAGAAGACCAAATAAGTATACCGTGTATTATATTCAGTATACAGGCAGTGATTTACTGCTACCTCAGAGATCAGTTGGTCTACTTACCGCACAAATTGATGATGGCAATTTATCTAATGGCACTATCCTCAAAGGTCTTTTTAGAGGAGGGTAGATCATATTAAACTAACATTTGAACTAAAAAGAGACACAAAGCTATGGAGAGTGCTTTGCTTTCTGTTGCCTTTTTAATACTTATGACAAAAGTACATAAGCCTGACAAACGGTAGGCTATAACCATGAATTAGATACCGGCTTCAGGCCATTGTTTCTGAGACAGCTTCTTCTAAATCTTCAGAGTGCTCTAGAAATGTTATGCTAACTCTTCCACTCGCCTTCACACAAGCAGGATCAATAATTTTCTGAATTATCCCCTTTCTTATGTCATACCACGTTCAATGAAAGTAGGGGTTATACTGATCTTGTTCAAACCACTTTGTGTTTCAGTACTTCTTATTAGAGATGGGCACAAAATGGAAAAATAGTGTTTCATTTTGTTTCATTATCCATTTGATTTCGTTTCATTTTGTTACTAAATTACTTTTTAATAGAAATTTTGTAATGTAATGAAATGAGCAACGAAATGATTCGAAAGCTGCTGCCATCCAGTTAGTATTTTTTTGACAGGTCGGGCTGTACCTGTAAAAAAAAAAAAAACCACCTGGGAGGCACGGGCTTCAAGGCAGAACCCACCAAGCAGCCCTCCATTGGAATTTCCCACTGCCTGCTTCATTCTGCCTTGTGGCCCTCACCTCCCAGGTGGATTTTTTTTTTGACTGGTCGGGCTGTGGGGAGAGGGTGCTGTGGCTTTAGGATAAAGCTGCCCCCCTCCCCACAGCCTGACCAGTCCAAAAAATCTCCACCGGAGAGCGGTGGAGAGGGGCTTTTGAATTTCTGTGCTGTGCTTCTGTGTCGTAAGCCCAGGGAGATTCCCCTGGGCTTCTGATGCAGCAGGGGTCTGAGAGGATGAGCGCTGACATCAGCACCTGCCCTCTCAGACCCCTGCTGTCCATCACTGCTGTGTTGGAAACCATGGGGGATTCCCCTGGGCTTCCGACACAGCAGGGGTCTGAGGGGTGCACTGACATCAGCACTCATCCTCTGCTGTGGGATCCCCCTGCTGTGAACTGGAGAGCGAAGGAGGAGGCTTTTGCAGCATGAAATTCAAAAGACTTTCTCCTTCCCCACCCCCACCCAACTGGTTTGACAGCTCAAGCTGTCAAAACCAGCTGGCTGGTGTTGGTGAGAAGGGAAACAGCTACCTGCCTGAAGTGAGACATTTTTGTTTTGATTCGTGGCGACACATGGTCTGCCATTTCATTTTGTTTCAAAACATTTTGCAGTGTTATGAAATAACAAAACGGTGTGTCGTTTTTCATTTTGTGCCCATCTCTACTTCTTATACAATTGGGGGCTGGCTCCTCCAAGCTGCTTTGGAGGGGAACCAGTTTATAACCTGGTTTGTGCAAGTATTTTTGTGTTTCTGAATTTGTGGGGAAGCAACTGCAAATGAGGAAAAAAAGGGGGAAAATCTATATACTTAGATGGGGACACTGCTTATCACCATCAGTTTTTGGTAACATGGTAGACCTTCAGTGTGCTGCCAAATTCCTACTAGCTTCCTTCCTTTTTAATGTCAGACAACAAACAAGCGAACAAACAAAGAAGACTAAAACATTGTGGCACCTTCGATACTAACTCTTAAAGACTAACTTTTAAAAGAAAGAACAAACCATTGAATCCTATCTGTACACTTTCTATTTCCCTCCTCCTACAAGCCCATCCTGTTGGAGTTTATATTAGTTGTGCCATTGCATGCCCCTGCTGCCACTCTGTAATTGTTAGGGCACAGGAAGATGGATCCATCCCACCACCTTCACATGTGCATCTCATAAGAACGTATGAAAGGGCCTTTTCTGTTGCTGCTCCCAAACTTTGGAACTCCCTTCCATTGGGGGCCAGGACTGCCCCATCTCTGCTGCTTTTCCGGAAGCAGACGAATACCTTCCTCTTGAAGCACGCTTTCCCAGAATGTATCTATTAAGTGACTTTTAGATGGATTACCATGCATGATTGCATTGACTGATTTCATAAGAACACCAGTGTTTCCCATCTAATTTACATCCCTCATAATGGATTTTTCTTTCTTTTTGCATTCTCTTTGTAGCTTGAATGTTACCTTTGAATGTTGTAAGATGCCTCTTCTAATTCCCTGTTCTTAACTTGAATATCTCTTAAATGTTGTGGGCTGTATATTGTCCCTCATTATTGTAAGCCACCTTGGGTCCTTTTCCAAGGAGAAAGGTGGGGTAAAAATATTCAAAATAAATAAATTAAACAAAATGACTCCGGAAGCCAGGCTTAAAACCACATGGACATTTTTAATGTAATCAATAGATTGATAACAAAGGCAAAGAGGGTGCATTTCCAAGTTAATATCTTCTCCTTCTCGATTGGTGCCAACCCAGTGTTTCCCGTTCTTTTCCTTACTTGCAATAGCATTACATCTTTTAAAACATTTTACCCTCCAAATGCAGGATTTAATATGGAGGGGGGCCTAGGGAGCCTGCTATTCTACCCAATGGATGCTCCTCTATTCTGTATTAATCTGCTTGTCCAAAGGTAACACACATCCTGTTATACTGTTAAACTTTAGCAAGATAAGTATAGGAGAATGTGACTTATAGGTCAGGAGTAAAACACATCTCCAATTAGAAGTATCCAGATTGGTAGGCCTTTGAGACCCTGGACAGCTGCTGTCCATTAATAGAGGCATGCCGGGTTGGAGAAGGGCAATATTCTGACACACTGTAAGAAATACATTTGGAAGCCCTTGGAGAATCTTTTGATCTGTGGAAAGAAGAATTCCAGGTGATGAATTGAAGGAGAGGGAAGGGGGAGGGAACCTAGCAAAACAGCTAGGACTACTGAACCTGGATAGCTGTAAAAGGTCTTTGGTTGGTATTTGGTGCTAATTATAGCCACACTGAGGAATCATAGATTTTGCCCCAGTTTTATCTATTATTTATTTAGAATAGTTTTACTCTGTTTTTTTTAAAAAAGGACCCAAGCTGGATTACATCATTTAAAAGACAACATTTAAAAACTAAAAAAATCAGTAAACAAATATTTTAAAAATGATTAAACAAATATTGCATTTAAAAGGGTAAATAAAGTTAATACTAAAAACATATTTAACAGCAGAAGAGAACTATGTCTATGTGTGTGTCTGTCTATCTATCTATCTGTCTGTCTGTCTGTCTGTCTGTCTGTCTGTCTGTCTGTCTGTCTGTCTGTCTGTCTGTCAATCTATCTATCTATCTCTATCAAACTTCTCAGACCACCAGTCACTAAGGAAAAGTTTTATCTGAAAGTTGTATAAAATTTAATTGATGTCTGTGTGTATGTATGTGTTGTGTTGTTATGGTTTTGACATGGCTCCATGTCCATGGAGTTTTCTTGGAAGGAATACTGGAGTGTTTGCAAGTTCCTACTCCAGGCGCCTACAGCACCTGGTATTCCCTGGTGGTCCCCCATCCAAGTACTAACCAGGGCTGACCCTGCTTAGGTTCTGAAATCAGGCAAGATTGGATGCGCTTAGGGCATCTAGGCAGCTTCCCCTGGATCCTAGAGGCACCAAACAGCTCATTTCAAATGATTTGGAGGGAATGATTAATAAGTCATTTTTCAGGGAAGATTTAAGGTGGCAAAACTCAGGGTTACCCATGTAAAACCTCAGCTCATGCAACAGACCTTTCCCCCTTTATACTCCACTGTCCATATGACCTACTACCTCCCTAAAATCTTCTCTGGAGGGTTCACCTTCATAGAAAATATGACTGGCCCCAAATGCTGCGGAGGAAGGCAGTCATCTTTTCCCCATTCCATGTATGCAATGCATTGTAAGGATAATGTGCAGCCATCTGTCATGAATCTATAGTACAGAAGGGACCCCCATATCCATACGATAATTATCCACTGATCAATGGTATAAACTACTAAAATTATTAAAAGAAAAAGCCCAGAAATATATCTTTTTAATGATCAAGCTAACAGAAATGATAGCCAGAGGGAGTCAGAGACCACGCTATGTATAGCAAAATATATTTCCCTTGTGTCATTACCAGACCGGCCCATGAGAGGGCGACAGAGGCCATCCAACCTATAGCATTTTCTATTATAACAGTCAGGGTTTTTCATCAGGAAGAGAGTGGAACCGACCCCACACAGATACAAGGGTCCTGTTGTAAGCAGTTAAAAACATCACACATGCATGAAGCATTGTGGCATTACTCCTATTCAGTCCATGGACTGCTTGTTTACTGAAATATGTGGAGTTGTGTATCCATGTTTCAAGCTTCTGGTGCTGGCCTGGAGACACAGGTTTTTTTTGCGGGGGGGGGGTTGTTAAATTCACATTTCCATTAGCCCCATATACCACAGCCACTGGTCATGCCATGGGAACTATAGCCCAAGAGCAGCTGGAGGGACCATGTTTCCTTGTCTCTTGTCCATATGCCAAAAGAAAATGGCAAATCTTACCTTCCCTGGAATTTCCGCTCTCTAGGTTCTGAGTGAACTGCTTGGAGGCAGTTCAATCTCTAGGTGGGGGTGGGGAGCGGAGAAAGTAATTTCCTGCCACTTCAGTAAGAATAGTTGTCCGTAGCAATTATTAATACCAAAAGCAGATGGCCACACTGATTTTTAAGACTTAATATAAAATTAGACTTTGCCTCAAACAGTATTTTGATGCAGCCTTTGGACATGCGATAAAACACTCCATGGAATTTACCTTAACATGCGTTCACTTGAAGTGAGGTATATTCATTTTATTTATTTTATTCTTTCCTTAAACCACCCTGGGAATTCAACTGAAGTGGAGTATAGGAATACTTCCAGTAAATACATAATAAATAATCCATTATTTAGTTAGTTGCCTGCTTTGGTATTCAACTAAAACCCTCCAGATGGCTCGCCATATTCATAAAATGCAATGAATACATTAAAAGATGTAATTGTCTAAGACTGAGGCAAAAAAAAACCCCAACCCAAACAAGTCCTCACTATTAGGCAGAAGGAGGCAGCTGTGTGAGGCAACAGCTGTAGGTGGGCAGCAAGGACAGCCCTCTGACTCTTTCTCACAAACTTTCTCACAATAAAACTGGCCAGAATTGTGTGTACCACATAGGGTGCACCTTTAAACTAGCTGCTATCACTATCTTCACATGCTAGAAAGCCTTGCTCCTTTCCTTAGGGATAAAATATGTTTTCATTGCCAGCTGACTCAGTGTCTTTAAATGGAATAGAGCACGGAATGAGGGAGGGACACCATCTTGTTTTGGGCAGGCCCTATTTTTTTGCCCCATGGAAGGGTCAGCTCAGTGGAACAGAGACAATGGCCTCATATTACTGTGGCTCGATTCTCTCAGCTCTTTGTGGTTTTGGACAGAATAGTCATCCCGGATGTTTAAAACTTCTGTGCCTTTTAATATTATAAGGAGAGGTGTGTGCATTCCAGCAGATCCAATTTGTATCCAAATATTTGCTATAGAAATTGGGACCGACCTAACCTAAACTGATTTTGGAGGAAGACTGAACTGATTTATTCTTTGGTTTCTGCAGATACTCATAGGTTTTGTATGTTTCCAGCTTGAAACCCCTCCTAAAAAAGGAGGGGGTGAGGGCATTGCTAACACAAGTAGCCCTGGAGAGGCTGTCCCATAGCACAGAGAAGACCAACTGACAGGTTATGGACAAGGAAAATTTTCTTCTGTGGTTCTCTTGTGCTTATCTGAAAGAAAAAGCAAGACAATCCTAGAATCTATTCTCTTAAGCAATAGACAGCTTTTACCTGGCTACGCCTGCATATGAAATAGCTGCTTAGTCCAGTGGAGGGGAATAGAGTCTAGTGTTGTTGACCTGAGCCCCGCCTCCAAGCAGTTCACTTCCAGGAGAGGTTTTTGGCTCTGATTAAAGCTTCAACTGACATTCTCTCACCGGTCTGGTGTTTCTTCCTTTTACTATGATAATTGGCACCAAATATTTTGGTTCAAAATTCAGCATACTTAACCTCCCATAATGCAAGAACTAGGATTGCTGTGCAAGCTGTTCCAAGTGTAATTGGAAAGGGCTGCTGGCGCTGCCCTGTAGTGGATCTGGGAACATACAAATACAGGACGACCGCCGTATCCACAAGGGATCAGTTCCGGGATCCTCCACAGATAGTGAAATCTGCAGATAAGAGCAAACACTCTTATCCGAAGATAATGGTGATGGAAGGGGTGGTGGGATGCCAAGGTGAACACTTTCAACCCCGACAGCCCCTGAATGGCAAGGACAGTATAAAGTCCCCCCCCCTTCTCCTTATTGTTGCTGTAGCATCGGCAGCAGCAGTGGCAAGGATAGGAGAAAATTAAAAATAAAACCACCCTGATGCCTGCCACCCTCTTCCTTGCCATCGCCGCCACCATCATGATGGCACTCCCTGGAGGGTTAGAGTGGGGACTCACCCACCAGGCCAATCAGCCTTTGAACTTCTGGGTTGGGTCCCAGACAGTGGATTGGAAGTTTTGAACTTCCCACTCAACTTTCTGATCTGCTGCCTGGACCTGAGGGGGAAATTAAAAATCCCTACCCCATCCCTCCAGAGGGTGCCTTGCTGACATGTGGCAGCAATGGCAAGGAGGAAAGTGGTGGGCATTGGTGGCTGCAAGTTTTATTTTTAATTTTCCTCCACCTTGCTGCCCACCTGATCACCAATAGCAGATAACTGAATCCGTGGTTAGTGAATCAGCAGATGAGGGGGTCACACTATAGCTTTATTCTCACTCATTTGGACACTTTTTGTGTCATCCAGTTGGATTACAGGAGCTTTACGGCACAGTAGTTAAATTGCTGTATTGGAGCCAAAACTGGGCTCATGACTCAGGGTTCAATCCCAGGTAGCTGGTTCAAGGTTCACTCAGCTTCTTTCCCATCCTTCCAAGGTTGATAAATTGAGTACCCTGTGGGAGGGGGGAATGTGTACCCTGCATAATTAAATTCCCAACTGCCCATAAACTGTTTGAAGTGTTATGAGATGGTATATAAACAGTACACTTTGCTTTTGGACTAAAATGGGCACGGAATGGAAATAAAGTGCTTCATTTCATTTCATTTCATTTCATTTGTTTCAGTCTTCATTTCATTAATGACAAATTTTTAAAAAGAATTTTCACCATGAAATGAAATGAAATGAATGGATTTGTAAGGCTATAAATAATGGGGAACTTTCCTTTTTTATTTAACAGGGAGCCCACTGTCTGAGTTTAAGTAGCTTTAAATCAAAGATCCTCTTTAAGCCTTCCAATCAATATGCTTTCAAACAAAGGACGCCCTGTAAACAAGGAAACCTAATGGCTAGCTGCACCTCCGATCAAGATTGGAGAGATAAGCTCAACAGCTGATCAGCATGCGGAGGGAAGGAAGGAAAACATCAAAAATAACCTACCTAATCAGGAAAGGAAAACAATCAGTTTAAATCAACTTGCACACACACACACAGCACAGGGAAGGGAAGGGAAATGTGATCCAGTCAGCCTTGTGGTCCTAAAACTGCCATGTTCACAACCCAGAGATGGGCAGCAGAGCTCAATTCCTGGCTAGTTGCATCGCAGATAAAGATTGGATATAAGCAAGCTATCAACAGCTGAGGCACGGGGACAGAAGGAAGGAAAACAATCAGTTAAAAATAAACCTCCTGTTCTCAAGAGGCTTCTTGCAAAATACTAGTTGCCCTCTATTTGGAACTGGTTAGACCTTATCTTTAAGTACTGTGTCCACTTCGAGACAAAGCAAAAGGAACTGGTAAATACACAGAAGTCAGTATACGGATCGGAGACAGAGTCTCGGGATTAGAGATGGGCACGACCAGAAAAAAATGATGTTCCGAGTTGTCGTTTGTCGGGACAGGTCCGTTTCGGGTTGTTGCCATTTGTCGCGATAATTTTCAAAAATTTGTCGTTTCCGTTTGTCGTTTGGGTTGTGGTTGTGGTTGTGGTAAGTGAGTGGGCTCTGGGAGGCACCTCTCTGGGTGCCTCTGACGTCTGACCCACTAAGAAGGGAAGGGAAGTGTTTCACAGAGCCGCCGCGTACCATACATTATGTTAGGGTGGGGGGTAAGTGGCAGAGGCACCTCTCTCTGGGTGCCTCTGACTCACTAAGAAGGGAAGCATACTAGCGTACTGTCGTACAGGTTAGAGAATGGGATAGGGGATAATGGGCTCTGAGAGGCACCTCTCTGGGTGCCTCACTTTGACTCACTAAGAAGGGAAGTGTACTAGCTTACTGGCAGGTTAAGAAAAGGGATAGGGGATAGTGGGCTCTGCAAGGCACCTCTCTGGATGCCTCACTTTGACCCACTAAGAAGGAAAGTGTACTTGCGTACGGATCTCAGTTAGGGTTGGGGTTAGGGTAAGGGCTAGGCTTAGGGTTACGGTTAAGGTTAGGGTGGGTTATTGGGCTGCACCTCTGGGTGCCTCTGACCCACTAAGGACAGTGTACTGGCGTATGGGTAAGGATTAGGGTTAGGGTTAGGGTTTGGGTAGGGTTAGTGGGCTTTTAATGCCCTCTCTGGCACACCCAGAAGTCTCAGTCAAAACCTGGCCATGCGATTGGTGGAATGGCTCCAAAACTTTGCATGGTACCATCCCATGGCCAGCCCATCATTGCGCATGCACAGGTGTAAAAAAATAAAAATAACAATAAAAATAAAATAAAATAAAATCAGTGGAGACGTTTTGTTGCAAGAAAAACCCACTGCTGCTACTATAAAAATTCCGGCAGTTAAAATACCTAATTTTCAAATGTTTCTGTGGTGCTTTGGCGGGTTTTTGGACCACGATTTAAAAATAAATATTGCGTTCGCCATTTTGGATCCCCCCCACCGCATGGCAAATGGAGACGACGAGGATGCCCCCCCCCAGCCTGGTACCAGCAGCAGCCCAGGACAGGAGAGGAGGGGAAGGCCGGGGACCCCCCCAGAAACCACCCCTCTCTGGTAGGTGCCCTCACTGAGGCAGGCATCGAACTCCAGGTCATGAAGCACACTTTTACTTGCAGTGCAGGCAGTTGACCACTCTGTGTCCACATGGATGCTGTCCTCTTGGCTGGGAAACTCCAGGTAGAATGCTGGGAACTTGTGATGTTCTCACTCTGAATTCACTTCTAACTAGAGATGGGCACGACTAGGGAAAATGACGTTTTCGAGTTGTCGTGTGTCGGAGTCAGCCCGTTTCGGCTTGTTTCCGTTTTTCGCGAAAAAACGCAAAAATTAGTCGGTTCGTTTTTTTGTTTTTTCGTTGTCGTTAGTACTGGTTTTTTTTGTGGGGGGTAGCGGGCTCCTGGAGGCACCTCTGTGGGGTGGGTGCCTCCTCTGGTCCACTATAAAGGGAAAGTGGGCTCCTGGAGGCACCCGTGGGTGCCTCCTATCCTCACCCATTGTAGGAAGGGGCAGCAGCAGGCTCCAAGAGACCCCTCAACATGGGGGTCTCCCCTCCTCACCTGCTGCTGCAAAATGGCATGCATAACCATATATGGATATGCATACCAGCCAGACAGTGAGACCTGGTCCACTGGTACGACCCTCCATCAGGACTGGGTCGCACCTGCCATGTCTCACAAAGAAGGGAATCGTACTTGCGTGTAGTGCAATGCAAGTAGATCTGGCTTAGGGTTAGGGTAGGTTAGTGCAAGGGCTAGGGTTAGGCTACTGACGGGTAAGGTTACGGTGGGCTATTGGGTTGCACCTCTGGGTGCCTCTCTGACCCACTAAGAAGACAGTCTGTGACGTATGGGTAAGGAGTCAAGGATTAGGGTTAGGGGGCTAGGGGGCTAGGGCAGGTTTTAGGGGGCTTTTTGGCACATCCCAGAAGTCTCCATGGCCAAGTGGCCATGCGATTGGTGGGATGGCTCCAAAAATTTGCATGGTCGTCCACTCCCACATGGCTGGCCAGGCCACTGGGCCAGCCCATCATTGCGCACTGCGCAGGTGTAAATAAAATAAAATAAAATAAAATCAATGGAGGACAGAGGAGGAGAGGAGAGACATTTTGTTGCAAGAAAAAACCCACTGCTACTGTGAAAAATCTGGCAGTTTATAAATTTTCGCGTGTTTCTGTTGTGCTTGTGTGTTTTTGGACCACGATTTCAAAAACAATATTGTGTTTGCCGCCCCATTTTGGATCCCCCGCCCGCACTGCATGGCATGGCGAGTCCGGCTGCCCAGGACGGGGGGGGGAGGCGGGACCCCCCCTCCAGACCAGAAACCACCCCTCCGATAGGTGCCCTGTGCCCTTAGTCAAGCAGGCATTTTTCCGCCTGCTTTTTTGCCCGGGAATGGGTGGGGGGAGAGTTTAAAAGTTTTTTCCTGTGCCGTCCGTGCCGCTTGCTTGCGCTTTAATTGCGGCGGCCGGCGGCGAGACTGGGCTTTTTGCTGGCTGCGAGCCTGCGGCGAGTCCCACCAGAGCAGCCCAGGACGGGGGATGGGGGGGAGGCCGGGGACCTCCAGAAACAACCCCTCTGGTAGGTGCCCTGAGGCACGGCAGGCATTTTTCCGCCTGCTTTTTGGCCGGGAACCGGGTTTTTTAACTTTTAAAAACTTTTTTTCTGTGCCGCGTGGCATCGTGCGATCGCACGATGCAAGAAACGAGCACAACAAATCAGACCAAAATTGTTCGTTCGTCGGTTCGAGCTCGAAGTCTGGCGGAGTAATTCCCGTTACCGTTTCCGTAGAGTAACGGAACCAAGTAACGGAAACGGAAATGGGAATACCGCTAAGTCGTGCCCATCTCTACTTCTAACCATTGTGTCTTTCAGATTCTTTGTCCAAGATGTATACCTTGAGGAATTCTACTAATTCAAGTTACAGAGACGAATATCAAGAAATGCTTCCTAACTCTTACAGCAATATGGCAATGAAACCAATTACCTTGAGAGGTGATGGGTGTTCCAATGCTGGAGGCATCTGAAAGAAATTTAGACAACTACCTGGCAGATATCCTGTGATTTTTATTCCTGCCTGGAGCAGGGTGTTAGATTCAGTGGCCTTGTAGACCCCTTCCGATTTCATGATTCTACTCTGATTTGTACACTGGCCTGTAAGAGAAAACCAAAAGCAAGTGAGCAGGTTTGTTTAGATGTTGCACAAAATGTTACTGGCTTCTTTCTAAAGAAAATATACTTAACTCTGATTAAAATTTTGATAAAGTGTGTGGGGAGGAAGATGGGAAATCTCAAAGCTTGCAGACATGACACAGAAACAAGCTAGCACTCGAGTTTGATGTGTGAACTTGAAATCTGGAGTGCGCTTCATCCTATTTTATGAAACTGTGTCTACCAGAGTCTCTCTGAAGCTAGAGACAAGTGTTGTAAATTCAGTATAAGACAGCTGCTTTAGTATATGGACACCTCCGCAAACAGAGTTTAACTCTCCTTCCAAATATGCTTGCAAAATGGCCTCCCTTCATTAAAATAGGTGAGTCATCTTTTAGGGAGACCTAAAATTTTGGATAAAGTAGACGTTGTGGTCTTAATCTGCTTCTGACAAGAGTTATGCCCCGTTTGTGGCAGACTGTAGATAACTTTCCACCTGCACGTGCCTGTCATTTACTCCATACAGGATTACTACCTGGGCAGTGATTAAATGGTTTCCTAATGGGATGAAAACACAGGACTCCATTGTATGCAGCCAGTTGCTTTTAATAGTGAATTACTACTGTACGCTGGAAAGTTTTCGAATGCTGTGTGAGTTCATTAGAGCAATTATACTGAGAATGTTGGAAAGACAAGACTGTTTTTGGTCACGGGGCAGTGTTAGTGGTTTCCTGTGGCGTAGTGTTTATGATAGCAGCAGTGACTCAGCATGCATGTTAGACCAGCCTGGGGCAAGTGTATAACTTAAATGCTTTCTTTTTGATATTTGTCCATTCTCCCCACTTTCAGCCAAACATTTACTGTAAACTGATCTATTTGGCACTTTCCCTGTCATCTTTGTTTATGCTCGAGCCCCATTAAAAAAGAAGAAGAAGAAGAAGAAGAAGAAGAAGAAGAAGAAAGAAAGAAAGAAAGAAAGAAAGAAAGAAAGAAAGAAAGAAAG
>JAHTLZ010000129.1:28339629-28361941 GCA_023846285.1 Phrynocephalus versicolor | reverse complement strand
TGATGATGATGATGATGATGATGATGATGATGATGATGATGATGATGATGATGATTTAAATAAAGGGAACAACATCACATATACTTTGTATCCCATGTGGACAAGAAAATGATGAAGTAATTGATATAGTAATACCAGGAATGGGCAACTTATGAAAAATGGCATGCAGTTTTGTCATTTCAAAAGGTTTCGAACCATTTCAAAATGAAACAGAACGGCAGACAGCGTGTCCTCTGAACAAAAATGAAATGATGTTTTTTTGTTTGGGAGGAACTGAACTGGGGAGCTGCTGCTGGATCTCGCCTCAGCAGTGAGATCTGCCAGCTGTTTCCTTGCTTGGTTCTTGCTGGCCACCACCTCCCAGCTGATTCTGACAGCTAAACCTGTCAAAAAATCCATCCTGGGAGGCAGACTGCTAGGGAGAACATTGCCTGACTGCTCCTTTCTCCACTTCCACCCTACAGCCCACAGCACTCCCTGTCCAAAACAACCCCCCCGGGAGGTGGTGGTGGCAGGGCTGGAGGTTTTTGAGTCCCCCCCCCAACCGCACCATGCTTGTGGTGGTCTTGGGCCTTTTTTAAATTCCCCACCCCAACAGCAAATGGGGACATTAGGGAGGGAGATTTTTAAAAGGCTCTAGTCAGTGGACTAGAGCCTTTTAAAAATGTCCCTACACCTCTGCTTTTGCCCCATGCCCATCTATAATTAACACTATATTCATTGTAAGTAATGTGAGGTATGTGGCCATCTCTGATATGTGAGAAGATGCACACAATCACAAGGTATGTATGTTTTATTTCATTACACATTCCACTTACTAAAGACTCAGATGATAACATTTATTAAATTGTGAGTCAGATTGACAAACACCTGCATATTCAAACTACAAATAAAGACCTTGGGCACCATAATAGAGAAAGTGGGTTAATTTTTTGAACTTAACATCAAGAGGAATGCTACATTGAAAGAAATCACAGCATGGTTTCTGTTTTGGGTCCAACTGTGTTGTAACATTGTCTCCTGATTAAGATCTGTTTTGAACTTGACAGCACGTACAAGTACCATATTGCTATTTCTCTTACTGCAGTGAAGAAATATGCCCTCATGCTTATCATATTCCATTTAGTTCAATATAATCTGTGTTTTTCCAAGGATAGCCTTAAACTACCATAATATTAACAATCCAAATACAAGCAGGGCCTCACCTTCCTATTTAACTTGAAATTAAGATCCAAATTCCAGGGGTAAATGAATGGGAGAAAGAAAACACAAAATCCTCATGTAACACTAACACATTCAGAACTGTGTTTTTCACAATATAGTCAAATACTGCATGGACAGCACTGGGAAAATGTTTACCAAACACCCTTTGGCTGGTTATGGAGGCTCTGGCATAACTAGAGAGGGGCACAAGAGTGCATTTGCCCCAGGGTGCAAAGCAATCTTGGGGTGCCTGGAAGGGGGAAAAGGAAGAGGAAGCCATGCACCATCTCACCAGCAGCCCTCCTTTGACCCCACTAAGGTTGACGATCCTTAGTTGGGGGAAAGGAGGAGAGGGAAGCAGGCAATGTTTTTTTTCCAAGCAGCCCCTCTGTCGATTGCTTTCCCCCTCCTCCTTCCCCCCACCCCTGCTAACGCTTGGCAATTGTTAGCCTGGGGAAAGGAGGAGAGGGAAGCATACAACGGAGATGCTGCTTGGAAAAAAATCCCATCACCTGCTTCCCTCTCCTCCTTTTCCAGGGTTAATGATCTCCAAGCCTTAGCCAGGGGAAAGGATGTGGGGGAAGTGTGCTATGGAAGTGATGTTTGAAAAAAAAATTGCCTGCTTGGTGCTATCCACGCGCTGTGCGGTTGGCACAGGAGAGCCTTGTCTGCGAGACTCCCGAAGAGGGCATGAGAAAGAGGATAGTGCCCCACTGTTCCCCCAGGATCGAGCACCCCTTGCTCAGTGGGTGAAACACAGTTGGGGGGCAGGAGGGGGTGCAAAAACTAGCTTTGTCCCTGGGTGCTCCAAACACTAAGCTATGCCTCTGTATGGAGGACCTTGGTCTTGAAAAATCGACTGTGCTTCATGGAGCAGTCACTGAGCAAGTGTAATCAGAGGAGATATACGTGTCTAGCAAGGAAAAGAGACAGATGCAGCATTAACATCTTGTGTTATAATATCATACTGTGTTACAATATCATGTTATATGGTCTAATTATATTTCTACAGTGTAAGACGTAGTGGGGAAAAAAGGAAGGAATTTCTTCTCAGTTATGAATGCCACATGACAAGTTTGTAATAATTGCTTTTATCCTGAAGGCAAAACCATTTGCTCTCCAAATTTCATCTACAACTTTGCGGCACACAAAAATAAGAAAGATATATAGCTGGCAACAGGATGTTAACAAGTGATTTCCTGGAAGTCCCTTTGCCCTCCACCCCGGGATATCGTTGCACAGTTACAAGCCATTTCACTAGTGTCTGGATCTCAAGCTGGGCTTTTTGAATTGCAAACAAGCAATCTGAGTTCCTGTGCAGAGCACACTCAGTGCACTCAACCATTCTGGATGGAAATGTTGTTATTGCAGCAATGACTGCAATAATTCAACTGTCACTTTCACTCCAGGTTGAAATGTGGCCCGCATAGTCTCTGATAGCCTGCTTTTTAAAAAAAAGAAATCCTTATGCACCAACTTCAAAAGGATGACATGAATTGAGAAGGGAGGGAACCATACAGATGAGAGCCTAGACATTTAGCAGGTTTAAAATACCCTATAATCACCACCACCACCACCATCTTCTTCATCATCATTATTAGCACCACTGTTATGGTAAAATTAACATTATATTCGTCTCTCAATGCTTCCTATAGAAAGGTTTTCCTAAATGATCAAAGCATTTGTCATTGGTGCAGTAGGGAGGCTGGTAGTAATAATACTCTCAGATTACAGCTGAGGGACTGAAGCAGAAATCTGAAACAGAAAACTGCCTCAGGCCATCCACCGAGTGCATGTCTGAGGTGAAATTTGAAATGGGAACTTCCTAGCTCCCAGTTCTCATTCTTAGGCTCAAATGGCATGTTATGTGGAGTTCTCTGATTCAAAAGGCTTTGTACAATATAATTTTGTTTATTTGTTTATTTTAAAGTATTTACAGCTTCCAGGACAGTTTACAAATCAAGGCAGACAAGACAGCCCTTGTTATTGGGTTTTAGAAGATGTAGTACAAAAGGAGAAAAGAAAAGTAGAGGGAAAGATGAATCAGGAAGCACTTTATAATTTACCTCATGGTTGCCTGCTCTAATTGACATTTATATTATATTATACTATTTACTTATATGGGATCTTTGTCTCTATAGAGGACGCAGATCAGCTCAAAAGAATTAAAACCATAAAATAATAAGTCAAAAAACAATCTGAAACTGCCAAAAAAGGAAGGTGTTTGCTTGATGATGGAAGGACAAGAGGGAAGGTTTTTTTCCTGATATGTCTGGGTAGTGTATTTCAATGCCTGGGAGCAGCCACTGAGAAGGCCATCTTGTGTCCTCACTAAATGAGCTTGAGAAGGTGGCGGGGCTGAAAGAATGGCCACTTCAGAAGATCTTAAAAGCCAAGAAGGCTCATATGGGGTGATGTGGTGCTTCAATAGTCCCAATCAAACTGTAGAAGGCAGATTATAGGCAGCACTATGAAATGATTTCCAAAACAAGCTTTCAAGCAGTGATGCTGTTGTTATAAGGGCAGAAGTTCAATTCATAAGTTCCTGCACCCTTCAAACAAGGAACTGACTTTCTTTTACACTTGCCATGTATTTTATCTTAATTGGAAATGCAAAGGACAGAACTATAGTCATGATTATAGTCTCTGAGATAGTCCCCTTCACTTCCCTTCATTCATGATTCATGTGCATGTTTAAACAAGTCATGGCTGGGAAAGACACACTGCATTAAAGTCAAATTGGTTATGCAGAAAACAATGTCCTTATTCTTTATCCTACTCATTTTCTTAAAATCTCATACCTCCTTCCCAAATATTGTTGATTCTGAGTTTTCCAAGTAGTGAAGCAGTTGAGCAGCCTCTCTCAACACAACCTATTATATGTAGATGCAAAGTCTGCTCAGGCTTCTTCAGGTTAATAATATGGAGACAAGATGCATGAATGTTCATATTCGGGATGTGCTTCATGTCTGCAAATTATTTGCAATCTGAAGTGAAGCTGGGATGTTTCTCCACTTCCAAAGCTATCTAAACCAAAGAGAAGAAGCCTGAAGCAGCACTCAAATCAAACTGGAGCTCTCTGAAGAATGTCGCTTTGCCTCTGTTGGATTTTAAAAGCTGGATGCTTTTGTTAAGCATTCACTGGGAAAACAAAAGTAATGCACTCACAGAAGAACCAGCAAACCCAAAGTAGGAGATGCTGGAAGAAATAACAAACTCACATGCAGCCCAACACTGGATTTTAGTAGGAAGGAGGCTTTTCAGCCCGAGCAGACTTGTAAACTTTTCTTCCTTCCGTATGACCATGTGGCCAGCATGCTGGACTTGTCTCCCAAGATGACTGAGACTGTGATTTCTTTCTTAATCCTTTTTTAATTTGTCTGATTGTAAACAACTGTGAGTAAAGATGTTTTTCTTTTTCCACTTAAGCTACTTGTGGAGTATTTTTAATATACAAAGGGCTAGTCACTGTGTGAACAAGTGGGTCTGGGTGGAAGCTGGGACTCTAGCAGTTCTCCTTTACCTTTGCCCTGTGCTGTAGCTGGCTTTTGTACTTTATGCTCTTCAAACTAAATGGAATTACAATAACCAAAAATTATTGACTGACAGTTTAAGTGCTTGCAAAAGGCCCAACCCCTCTTGGAAACACCACTCAATCCCTTTTACAGGGAAATGACCATTTTGCAGAGAAAGTATGGTAGAGAAAATAAAGAAACATAACTCTTTCATTACTTATGTGCATTGTTTTTTGTTTTTTGTTTTGCTTTTAGGCAACTGGGGAAAATAAACGTCTCTGACCCGAAAGGGTGGAATGAACCTCAGTGCCATCAGCTACTGCCTAGCCTCTGGTGTGCAGGGAAAGCTCCCACTATTTCCTCATTTTGTTAAAGTAGTACAGCAATACCTTGGTTTATGAGCATAATTTGTTCTGGAGACATGCTTGTAAACCAAAACACTCTTATATCAAAGAAAATTTCATCATATGAAATAATGGAAAACCTTGCCCTATGACTAGAAATGGTTTGAAAAATAATAAAGGACATTGAAAACAAATTAAAGAAAAGCATAAAGAAAAATAAAACAGACCCCTAATGTGCACTCTCCTTTGAAAACATTCCTGGTTGGTGCAAGGCAAATATCTTTCTTTTTAACAAGGTTTTATTGGAGATAGAATAGGAAGGGAAGGAAGGGGGGAAAGGGGGAAGGGGAGGGGGAAAGGGAAGTAAAGGGCAATGGGTCCATTGGATGCAGTTCAAAAACAAAGACCAAATACTATTGGGTATAAACTAATGCTGTATATTGTTGAATATATCTGGCTTAACAGTTATCACGTTCATCTGCCACACCTTGCCATCTTCTTGCAAAAAGTTCTTTGCAATCTCCTTTCAAGTAACTGGCAAGCTTATTGATTTCCATACAGTCTCTTATCTTGCCATACAGCTCTTCCTCTGCTGGAATTTCAGCTTGTTTCCAAAACTGTGCATACAAAATCCTAGCAGTTACAATTATGTGTTGTAGTACATAATTTTGATCCTGTAGAGTGCACCTATCTGCAATATTAAGTAAAAGGTGCAAGGCAAATCTCAATTCCTCTCTCTTCCGTCTGCTTTGGAGGCTGCCTGGAATGAAACATTCCAGACAATCACCCACAACCCACCAGGGAGAGAGATACAGAGCATTTTGCTTGTCTTGCAAAATGCTCTTAAACCCAGGTACAGTAAGACCCCCATATCCACTGATTCATTAACCACTGATTCAGTTATCCAATATTGGCAGAGGAAAAAATAATTCAGCAGCTGTAAAGCAAGCTACTGTCACAAAGCAGCCATTTTGGGGGTTTGGGTGGTTTTTGCGTAGTTTTTGTTATCTGTGAGAAGGCACGGAACCGATCTTCAGCGGATACCAGTGTCCTACTGTATTCTTAAACCTAGGTATTACTGTACTTTCATTTTCCAAGTTATAATAAATTTTATTACAGTCATTGACCAGCAAAGCAAAAATACATCACAGCATAAAGTGTATATAACAATATGTAAGCCATCATTTCCATTGAGGAAATCATCTTTTTACCTCCTGACATGCTGAAGCAATATTCAGTACTTCAGGGGACCCAGATTCAATTTAAACACTTCAGGATTCCACACCTTCAGGATTCCTCATTGTTGGATCAGACTGAAAATGAACAAATATCCCTACTCTAGTTCAGATGCCAATAACTTCTGAACTCAAAATGCATCTTGAGTATCTGCAAGTTCCAAATTGGTCTCTAATATGCTTTGGAGTGTTACTGTCCATGCTAGCCCAGCTCCTTCAGAAACAGTGCATGGAAGGAACAACATGGGTTCATAGCAAAGCTTTCAGCTTTGTATTGGCTGTGGAGCAGAGATATACTTCAAATACAGTATCATGACATTGTAATTGCTTTCTTGATTTTCTAAATTAAAGTAGTGCTTGGCTAACAGGTTTGTACAAAACTCAAGTCAAATTCAAGAAAAAAAATCTTCTTGGGGAGGCAGCACATTTACAAGAAAGACCGCAAGGAAAGTACCACAGCGTGAAACATTTCTACTGATTAAACAGGACAAAGCATTGTGTTTACTACACAACAGAGAATGTACAGATTTGGAACAATCACTGTGCTGTTGACCCAGGGGGCTGCCTATAGACTAAAGACTCAATGAATTCCCTGCTTGACTAATTATATAGCAACCTATTATTGTAATTAAGCATAATGTTGTTCAGCACAGTGCAGTGTTCAGGCACTTCACTTTGAGAAAGCAGAAAAAGGGAACATTCTATTTGCTGAATCTAGAAGATGGATAAACAAATGTGTGAAGGGTGTGAAACAGGTAGGAGCAGAAGTTAGTAGATCATTGTCTTATTGACCCTTTCTGAACCATAACAGATATAGTCCTGCTGTTTCTTTTCCTCCCTAATATGTCTCATATGTCACCACAATACTTTACAAAGGTATGAAAAACAGCCACAGACCCAAAAGGGTCATTTCCACAACATGAGTTCAAATGAACCATGGTTCATATCTTGAAGTGCTGTAACTGAATGAGGAACTGAGTCGTGGAACCATGCAACATAACTACAAGCAAGTCATCACACAGATGCCAATGGCTAACCAAATGTGATGTGAGAGATCGTGCAGAGCTTGATATATATGTGAAAGAGGTGTGAGTGGGAGAAGGGAATGTTGTGAACTATTTCAACACTGCAAAACACTCCTGACTCTGAGGGATAATATTCTTAATCTGGTGAGCATTTCAAGAATGTCCATTTATAGCGACATAGACATGTGTCCCCTGATCTTATTAAATTGGATGCTGCAGGAGAATCAGAGACATCCTAAATCATGTTTGTATGTACATACAATCATGGATATACAGCAATACCTCAGATAACGCATGCCTCTGATAAGGAATAATTTACAAAGTGAATGGGAATTTCTAGGTATAGGGCTGCCTTGGATAACAAATGTTCCCTATGGGCTGCCTCAGATAACCAATTTTTCATCATGCCTTGCAAAAAAAAGTGTACCCAGTATACATTGCACTCCCATAGTTTATGGAGGGGTGGGAGGAGTTAGAACATTTTTTCATGGTGTTTTGGAGCCATTTGGGACTTTTTTTAATGGAGGGATTTGGAACTTTTGAACTTGGAAAGGTAGGGAACTGTGGTTTCCTTGCTTTTTCCTGTCTGTTTGCATTGCTTTCTCTTGCAATGTGGAGGGGTGTGCTGAGAATAATACTGGGTTTTTTTTCTGTGCATTTGGTGGGAACAACCAGGCGTTTGTTTTGGAGCTTGGTTTTATTGATCTTTGAACTGCTTTGCATTGCAGTTTGGGCAGGGGATCTTTGAACAGCTTTCCATTGCACTTTGGACAGGAGATCTTTGAATTGCTTTCCATTGCACTTTGGGTGGGAACAGGCTAAGGGTACTCTTTGCTGCTTTCTTTTGTCGATCTTTGCATTGCACTGCAATGGGAGGTGTTCTGGCAGGTTCAGCAGTGCAAGCCTTTAAAGTGCACTTTATAAAGAGGTCGGGGGGGGGACCAGCTTTTTGCCTTTTTTTCAGACCTCCAGAATGGATTAATCGGTTTCCCATTCATTGCAAGGTGAAACCGCATTTCAAATAATGAATTTTTTGGATAACAAATTGCCTTAGAGAACAAATTAAATTCATTACCAGAGGTACCACTGTAATTTGCTACATTTCTATCCCATATTTGTCTAATTAGCAGAAGGCAATGTATGGGGCTCTGATCCCCATTTTATCCCCAAAACAATCCTATGAAGTGGAACAGGCTAAGTTGGTGTGGCTGGGGGGGGGAGATTATTGGTGCAATGATAGCCACATTTGAAACAGGGACAAATGCTACAGCACAGAGCATTCAAGGTACCCCATTCCATGCACCCTTAGAGTACTGAAGCATTAACAGCTTATTTCAGAATCTTCCATTCCATTTCCTCTTGACCTTGGTACTCTGATCTCCCCTCTGACCCTTATGAATTAGCATTGCATTGTCAATGAACATACCTCTGTCAAAGAGCTTACCTCTTGAATGTTTTGAGTTCCATAAACGTTTTGAATGGAATGGACTTCTTTAAAGCTTGGAGTTCTCCCAAAGCTTGATGTGTCACTTTTTCTGGATAGCAGTGCGACAATGACAATTGTTTTCAAGATATTTATTAGCTTTTGATTTAACTTTTATTTAATTGCCAGAATCCTATTGATGTTTCAGTAGGGTTTTTGTAACTTTCCACAGTCAATGCACAAGGCACTTGGACATATCTTGGTAACTTATGTGGTCATGCAGTTGATTTCACAACTTCAATGTGTATTGGAGTTTTGTTATCTAGTCACTGTGGAAAGTTGCAGAAACTTTATGCTAATACAGATAGAATTTTGGCTAATATGATATTCTCACTGGTGTATTGAGATTAGAAATGGGCACGAATCAAAAAAATGGTGTTTCGTTTGTCATTTGTTGTTTAGAGGGTCCGTTTCGGTTCGTTTCCATTTTTTGTGAAGTTTTGCAAAAAAATCATTTTTGTTTTTGTTCGTTTATTACTGTTTTGTTACCATTTATTTCAATTTTTTTGTGATTTTTTTTTTAGCATTTAAAGCAGTTCACTGTATTGCCGTAACGAAAATGAAACGCATGACAAAATTTTCGGTGTTTCTGTTCGTTTTGTTTTATTTTAGAGACAAAATTCATTTGTCATTTCGTTGCATAACGAAACAAAAAATGAAAATGAAAACGAAAAATTGTTCGTTTCATGCCCATCTCTAATTCAGATTCCATGGAATGCAGTACAAATTGTGTGGTGCTGTTTGTGAAACAAACCAAGTATGTTTTTAAAATTTGCACATTTTGAAAATGCAAAATTGTACAGCTCAGTCAATAGATATATTGGCCAAATTCCTAGGGGTGTTTGTGTAAGGTTTGTTTAACTTACTGTGGTTAATTATGGCCAATGGAGCAAGTGCCAAGTTGAATTAATCAAATCAAATTATACAAACCTTACACAAGCTCAAACAAGATTCCCACTAGAAGAATCTTGCAAATCTTGCAAAGAAATGCGTACATTGGAAAAAATGGATGAAAAATGTGTTCAGAGTTTGAAAATTTTCAATAAAAATATAGACGAATTTCTGTGCAAAAAAGAAATAATTTGCCATAGGAAACCGGCATGGGCTAGAAACAGCCTAACAGCAAAGAAATAAGAACCTCAACAAAACTGACCCTGTTAGATTCACCTGTCCCTAGCTATGGATGGGATTCAGCACTGGACTTCTGCTGATGAAACAGTAGAATTTATGAAAATTTCTCAGAAGTTCCTTCTCCTTTGATTTTTTTAAGGTAATGTCATCTCCATCAAATTGACCCTACTTAGCAAGTTCTCTGTTTACTGCGTCTATAAAATGCAGCCACATACTTGTTTGCTGCTCTCATGCTAGTGGAGGCACATTATCAAAAATAGATGTTGTCACCCTCTTTGTAAGCACCATCAACTTTGTATAGCGTGATGCATCACCCACGGAGAAAAAGAACACTAAATCTTTAAGTCTTCAGCTGAAGAAAAATAAAATAAAACATATATCTTTTCCTCATTTTTGCCTGTGCCAGAAAAATAACTAGGCAGCACTGCTCCTTGTGTTATCTCCCTTAAGCTTACCTGGATTTCATGTGATATCTAAATATTCACAGAAGGAGCATTGCTAGGCCTCACAAATTTCATGGAGAAAATAGTGTTATGTGGAATTAGGTGCGCTAGCATTCAGATGTGGAGCACTACCAGAAGTGGCTCTAACCCAGTACACAATCCACCCTAGCTGTTACTCTGGAATCTGGATTCTTTTACCAATTCTGCTATCAGGGCTGTGGGACAATCTTTACTAAATCCCCTTTTTGTTAAGGGACTTAGTGAATTTGAGTTTCTCCTATCAAGATGTGAGCCAGAATGCAGATCTCCTTTGATATTTACACGTCTCAAAATTTTGAAATATAGTCCCCCAAGCACGAGAGAGAAAGAGAGAGAGACAATCAAGATGTTTTTTATTTATTAGGGGAAAGTGCACCCTGCTCAAATGCAAGTACAAGTAAAAAAAACAAGCACAAAAACCAGATTATATAAAGGGATACGGCGTATAAAAATGCCAATATTGAGCAAGAATGAATGTGACATAATGTTGAGCCTCCCCCCCACACACACACTCTGTAGAGCACAATAGATTTCCATTGTAAAAGAGCACCACAGCACTTCAGTTGTGCAATGGTTTCCCATCCCACTTTGAGCCAAATCCAAAGGTTTGGTGTTTACCAGAGTAGAACTTTCTTCACGTTGACCCACAGCTCTCCCTGCTGTTAGAAAGTAAGTTGCCGAAATTTCCCCAACACACCATCAGCAGTTTTGGCGGGGAGGCACGTGGAAGGCTGCAGTGGGAAGAGAGGTTCACCCCTTTCAGATGCCAATAAATCCTGCCATTTCACCAGCAGAGCTCCACCCATGGAACCCACATATTGTTTTCAATATTTACTTCAAAATGGAAAGCTTCCCATTTGGGGACCTCAAAATGCAAAGGGTTCCAACGCATTTATCTTGTAATGCATTTTAACCTTCAAAAAATGATGCATTGTTAAAAAGCTTGGCACGGACCAAAAAAAAAAAAAAGTCCTTTATATGATATAGATGGCTTTTCCAGTTCACTGGCTTCTAGACATTTTTGAAAGATAGTTCTCCATTCTTGTTAGTTGATGCTACAAGCCAGAATTTTTTATTTATTTTTAATGGAAACATTTGAGTTACAAATATTTTAAAACAAGCTCCTCCATGCATAGCTACTTTTTCATAAACTTGGAAATGAATATGCATATTAGAAGAGTGATAGCTTGCTGTTCATGGTGCAGATCTTGACAAATAATAATAATCACTAGCTATAATTGATAATAGCACTTATTGAAAGTGACCAAGCATTTAATAGCTTTTATCTCTTCCTCTTGCTTTAGAGAAACTTGATGATTGTGAATGTTCACTGTGGTACGTTCAGGTTTGATGATTCAATTATCGTTAAGAGTGGATTGAAACAACTATATCATCAACCATTATGGTGTCAGAGAGATTCACTGAGCTACTTAATAATATCAGTGCACCTAAATAATATAGATACAGAGAAACATTCTACCTAATCTAGCATGGACAGTAAATATAGGTCATTCAAATACGATCATTGATAGACAATGTTTTCCAGGTTGCTTTCGAATATTTGAAAAGTTCAAAAAAGCAATTTCTTTTTATAGAGCAAACTTCTGCCAGCTTAAAGGTGTGCAAGCATTGTTGATTTGCAGTGGGTAATTTTCAGTCATCCAGTCAAGAAACTTGAAAGCTTGCATAAACCCATACTAATATAAATCAGTAGCTTATGGAGAATTATAGCAATACTTAATGTTGTTGTGGCAGAGGTTGTCTGTTTTACTCTCTTTAAAAGCTTTGCATCTTGGATCTGGAGGACTCCCTGTCACACATCTGTATTTAATAACCAGCTAGAAAATGATACTTTAACTGTAAAACCTTTATGCATGAAAATCCAGCTCACTGTGCATCATGAATAAAATTGTTTAGTAAAGGATTTATTTGTGTAAGTAAATAAAATGTCTCCTTTAAACCTGTAGAATGAGATCACTTAAATCAATGCAGAATTCTCAGGTAACTGTATTAAAATAAATAAAATAACTGTGATTTGCTCCTGCTCATGATATGCAAGGCAGGCTTCCCGCAAGCTAAATAAGTTCCAAATATTTTCCCCTTTAGACCACATTTACTTCATTTTTTTCTTTAACTTATCACTCACAACTGAGACAAGGCGATTGAATTGTAATTTCAAGTAGCGTTTCAACTAGAAATTTAAGTACAAGTTTTGAAAGGAGGTAGCGATGGTGGTGGATGGGAAACAAATTTAAAGATTAGGGACTGTGTTATAAAAGTTTTCCCATAGTCATAGTCTTTCTTAATGGAGCCAGGAATGTGGGCTGTGGTCTCTATGGAGGGTTTTGTCTCTTTTAATGGTTCCTGCTCAGCCTACTGTCAAAAATTTGACAAGCACAGTGTCAATATTAATAGAAGATTGTATCTTAGCTTTAAAGAATAGTGGTCTGGCCATTCAATGGACAGGCTAATAATTTTAACAAATAAATATATAAAACAAAAGATGGTGAATAGAGACCATGCCCTTTGTTTTCAACGAAAATGTCATTCCCCAAGCCAAATGAAAATGTATTTGAGTTTCAAAAGGAAGACTGAAGGGCAAGGTGATGGGGATGTAAAGTGAGCCCCTCCCCCAACCATGGCCCTGAGACTTTAGGCCTTCAACAAAGCATATCATTTTTGGAGCTACCCAGAAGAACTTAGGGCATAGCCTGAAGAAGATTAATCATCTTCAGAAGCTCACTGTTTGTAGTAGTAGTGGTGGTGGCGGTCCAAAAAGGGCATCACCTGGACATGCATTTTCCAAGAAATACAGTTCTCTTTTAGAATAAAATGTGCACTCCCCACAGGCCTCGTTCAGTGAAAAAATATGCCTTAGAGCAGAAACAAGGTGAGTTTTTTTTTTTTAGGGGGGTGCATAGCGGTAGTCAGGTGGGAGTTGCCATGGGCGATTTGGGGGAGGGTTAATTAGCTCCTAGATCTGACAAAGGTGGCATGTTTTCCCAAAGAATTCACACAAAACTGGACAAAAATGTGAAATATCCCAAAGTGAGATACCCACATTCTATAATGCACCCCTGAAGGCATGAAGATTAGTTTCACTGAGTCTGACAAACTTAAAAAAAATTGTTGTATCCTGATGTTACCATACATTTTCATTTGACCTTTTTCACTTAACTTAAAGAATTGCTAAGCATGACACTATAACAATAAGAAATCCAATGTTTCATGCTGCATTATATAACATTTTTGGCCCTTCCTCTTGCATTGCAAGCCAGGGAATCTGGAGTTAGGACAAAAAAAGTGTATCTAAATATGAAACTCACATAACTACTTGGACTTTTTTTTCCTGGCTTTTTGTGGCAGGTTGGCAATAACCAGCTTCACCTTGTCAGCTTCCAAAATCTGAACCACTTTTCTACTTTCCCCGTAATTCAATAAAAATGCCAGGGCTCTTATTGCTATGGTGATTATTTTGTTTTGTCCAGGATATTTTACAACCCAGTTCAGTCACAGCTTCTAAATGAAAATGAAACAAGAAACCTGGTAATGTGGTTCATGAGGAAAATCAAAAGCTGAGCCTGGTAATATCTTTATTCAGGGCTGGCTGCACCATTAGTTACACTGAGGAGTTTGCCTCAACTAGCAAGGTACCAGAGGCCATAAATATGCTACATGTCCCCTCAACTGCCCCAGCAGAAGCTCCATGTCTCTAGACAGCAGCCATTATGGCTATCTCTGTCAAACCACTTATTATTCACTTGTGCACATTTATTTATTTATTTATTTATTTATTTATTTATTTATTTATTTATTTATTTATTTTTCCCGAGGGAACTCTGGGCGGTTCACAACAGAGGGTATAAACAAATAAAATAAATTATCAACATGGAACAAAAGACAAATAAAACCACATCATTCAAAGTCATAATGATATATCATAAAAATATAAAGATAAAAGGCAAAAGACATAAGATGGTGGCAAAGTAATCAGGGGGAGAGCAATAAACAATAAATGGTTCCTGGTGAAGGTCTTACGGAATTCCCTAGGAGTAGTAACTCTAAGCATTTGGACCTGAGATGTTCTGGTGGGTCGGGCCAAGGTGGATCTTGGGGTGGATCAAGGTGGATCTTACATAATGAAACGAATAACAAAAAACAGAACAATTTTTTTTACATTTCGTGCCCATCTCTATTACCACTCTTTGAGTACATTTTCACTAAAATGGGCTACTGAGTGACACTTGTGAAAAAACTCATTCACACAAACATCAAGACTGAAGGACACAACCGTCAACTGACCATTTTTTTGGCTACTATAGCTCCCAAATTTAATCCTTAGCTTCACTGCTACAGGGATTGACATGTATTTTGGTGCCTCTGTTCCAATCCAACAAGGAGGTGTGAACTTCAACTAAAAGCAATGAATAGTTCACCAAGCACATGCAAGCTCTTTGTCTAAAAAGGTAGAGATAAATAGTGGATACAACCTGCAGTGGATATATATGTTTTCATAATACCCAGGCTGAAAAAGCATTCCGGATGACTCAGAAGCTCACCCGTTCTACTTTATGGGGGAATGTTAAATGCACATTCTTCATGTGGATTTTATGCAGTAAAGGTCAACCTAATACCCGCACATTACTTTTACAGCATATGTTTCTTTCAGCCGGAGGCTAAGCCAGATAGATGATTCTAGTACATCACATCATCCACTAGGCTATTTTTCTGTCTTAACCACCCCCATTCCACCCAGATTAATCAGTTAAAGGGAAATACTGGAATCAAAGAGCAATTTCCCAAACACTTTCTCATTTGCTCAAGTTTAAAATTAATGACACAGAAACATAACCTTTCAACCCTGTCTTGTACTCACTCATAGAACTGATCTTGACAGATCATAATAATTAAGGATATAATTGATAATAACACTTATTGAAGGTGACCAAGCATTTAATAGTCTCTTGCTTGAGTTCTGCAGAAACATGTGTATCATAGATCATAAATGTTCAATATGAGATGCTTATGTTTTATAATTGAATTAACATTAAATATCATTTAAGTGGGGTGGATTTCCAGGTGAAGGAGAGTGCATGCCCCTCTCCTTCCCTGCCTTCCTTTTCCCCTTTGGAAGAAGGGGTGGGGGGGAGACCAAAACCAAGATCCATGAAACAGGTGTGAGTAGACATGGGCACAACTTAGCGGAATTCCCGTTTCCATTTCCGTTACTCGTTTCCGTTATGGAATGGAAACGGTAACGGGAATTACTCCGCCAGAACTCGAACTCGAACCAACTAAAGAATAATTGGGTCTGATTTGTCATTGTCGTTCCTGGCATCGCGGCGATCCCGCGATGCCAAGCGGCACAGAAAAAAAGTTTTTAAGAGTTAAAAAAAAAAACGATTCCCGGCCAAAAAGCAGGTGAAAATATGCCTGTCTGAGTGAGTGCACCTACCAGAGGGGTGGTTTCTTGGGGGGGAGTCCCTGGCCTCCCCCCTCTCCTCCTGTCCCTCCTGGGCTGCGCTGGGGGCGGGCATCCTCGTTGTCCCGCCAAAGTCGCCGCCTCGCCGGCTCACCGCCATTCAAGCGGCACAGAAAAAAAAAGTTTTTTAAAGTTAAAAAAACCCCGATTCCCGGCCCAAAAAGCAGGCGAAAATATGCCTGCCTGAGAGTGCACCTACCAGAGGAGTGGTTTCGGGGGGGGGTCCCCGGCCTCCCCCCTCTTCTGTCCTGGGCTGCTCTGGTGGGAACTCGCAAGCAACAAGCCAGACTCGCCATGCCATGAGGTGCGGGCGGGGGATTGAAAATGGGGCGGCGACCACAATATTTTTTTTGAAATTGTGGTCCAAAAACACACAAGCACCACACAGAAACATGCAAAAATTGCTATTTTAAAACTGCCAGAATTTTTACAGTAGCAGTGGATTTTTCTTGCAACAAAATGTCTCCTCTGTCCTCTCTCCATTGATTTTATTTTATTTTATTTTATTTTTTTACACCTGCACAATGATGGGCTGGCCATGGGAGTGGACCATGCAAATTTTTGGAGCCATTCCACCAATTGCATGGCCACTTGGCCACTGAGACTTCTGGGATGTGCCAAAAAGCCCACTAAACCCTGCCCTAGCCCTAATCCTAACCCTAACCCTTACCCATATGCCACACTGGGCCACAGTACACTGTCCTCTTAGTGGGTCAGAGAGGCACCCAGAGGTGCACCCCATTACCCCACCCTAACCTCACCAGTAACTAGCCTAACCCTAGCCCTTGCGCTAGCCCTGTCCCCTAAGCCAGATCTGTACTTGCATTGCACTACTACGCAAGTATGCTTCCCTTCTTGGTGAGACACAGCGGATGCAGAGAGTCTGCCAGTTCGTCACTTGTGGCTCTGGCTGACTCCTGCAGGCTCGGCTCGGCAGCATGTGTGCCATGCAAACCATGCCCGTCGAGGCCTGACTGATGCAGGGAAGGCACCCCAAAAAGAGGGGTGCCTCTGCCAGTCTGCTGTGTCTGCAACTTGGTATGCATATCCATATGGCTATGCATTCCCTTTTGCAGCAGGTGAGGAGAGGAGGCCCCCATGCCATAGGGGGTCTCCAGGAGCCTGCTTTCCCTTCCTTCCTAGCGGGTGAGGAGAGGAGGCACCCACGCCCCCAAAAAGAGATGCCTCCAGGAGCCCGCTACCCCCCCAAACCAGTATAACGACAGACGAAAAAACGAAAAACGGAAACGAGCCGACACGGGCCGCCTCCCACACACAACAACTCGAAAACGTCATTTTCCCTAGTTGTGCCCATCTCTAGGTGTGAGAATAAGTATAAACAAAAATAGATCTCTGGTAATCCATGGAGAAAACTGCAATTTAATGCAATTATTGACTGCTTGCCACATTTTATACTTGAGAGTGTCAGAAGCACATGGTCAATTAAAAAAAAATTAAGTATCCAGAGGAAGACATTAAGGGTGGTGAGATTCTTGTATGGTTCCTTTTTTGCTAAGAACTTTCCTAAATTTGGGAAATTGTTTATACAGTAACCCCCCCCCCATCTATCACCGGGGTTAGGGACCCACCTGACCTGCGATGACTGAACATTCACCCCAAAGAAGAGGGGAGCACTAGAAGCTGCTGATTTCTTCTCTGTGGCTGTGATTAAATGTTAAGTTGACAAATTCCTGCTAGCTGACCTTGTTTGGAAGCTGAAATTAGAACATCTATGGCTGTTATGATCATAACGGGGCAGGTAGATGGAAAAGGAAAGGGGGTATCTCATCCTCTATCTGCATAGGAGCACTTTTCTAGGAACAAAAACATAATTTAGATGCATTGAGAACTGATTTATTTGTATAGGGAAACATGTCATTTCATTTCTGAAAGAGTGGAACCTTACATACACCTTCTCCATAATTATGCTTTTCAGCAAAATCCAAGATGGCAGAGTTGGATCACACCAACACAAAGGTGTTCAGCATCTCTCTGTTTTAAATTTACATCTTTTTGATAAATGTCACCCCTTTTAAAAACTGCCCTTTGGGTCCTGCAAAAGCCTTGAGACCTGAAAGATTTTTCAGGACATGTCCAGTCTTCTGAGGCCTCTGTGAGAAGAGTGTTGCATTTTACAGTTACATGCCTTCAATCTTGAATCAGGTATTAGGACATTGAAGCCATATATGGAATTAGAATGTCAACTGTTGAGCTCCATGCACAAGCATGCATCTTAATCTCTATCTGTACTCAGTGTGGCAGTCAGTATTCCATTATCATCTTCATTTACATTTGTTACAATTAAAATTTTGGCAAATGCATAGGAGCAGCTTGTCAATAAAGGTATTATGTGCTCTTCTCACTCTGAGCGGTAGTTCCTAACAGCTAAACCATTGTGCCCCAGCAATAGATCCTGAACCTAGCATTGCCAAAATTGCTGAAATTTAAGTTGGGTGAGAGAAGAATGAAGATAATTAACGTTAGTAATTGTCTTTGTTTGAAGTGAGAGCTTTCCTACTGCTCATACTGTGATGATGACTGTATATTCATTCATCTGTTGTAATGTGTTCTGCTCATATGTACTCTCAAAAACCAAATTTACATACAGCTTGATGTATTATGGGCACACATAGCGCAGTTGATCCATGCCTTTGTCCAGAGGGATCAATGGCATCCATGCTGAGTGATTTGCACTAGCTGTGTTTCCAATTTTTATTTCCAACGTATAAAGCTCACAGCCACATAAACATACGACAGGGGAAGACTGCCTGCTGCAACCTCTACAGCAGCTGGGTTTAGTTGACTAGCATTGATGGCTCTCCTATGACAAAACTAGCGCTCGGCATGGTTCTAAAAGTCAGGGAAGTTTCAGCTTATTATCTGGGTGGGTGGGGAAAGCGTGGGCATAATGACTATCTAATTCTCCAGTGTGTGAGGAGGCCATCTCTCTGTGAAAAAAAATGCGACCCAGACCTGGATGGGAAAATATAGGAAATTCACAATAGACCTGGATGGGAAATTAGAGGAAATTCACAATAAATTGCAAGTGTGCTCCATTATGGAAGTGCAGTTTTGGAGAACAGGGCACCATTCTTTTGGAAAAGCGCCAGGGACATTTGTGTTGGACTTATGGGGAAGAGTCACCAAGGTCCAAGGTATCAGGGAGTCTGGGACCGAAAAATGGAATGGGAACTCACTTAATAGACATGTTTTGGGGAGCCTCTCCCATTGATTTCGGGCAACAGCTAGCATCATCTGGCCCTCCAAACGTTATGGGCCCATGGCTTGTCTCTGAATTGCCTCTCTGGGAAAAGCCTCACAGTTTATCTCCAAGCTAAAACACAGCAGCTGCTCTCTTTCCCTGGTTCAGATCTTTCAGGTTTGAGCAGAGTAACAAACATTGGCCTTTCAGATGGAGTTGTCAGTTGCTTCACACCCTTACAGCTGGGACTGTTGGCTCTCAGTGCCCTGTCTGTAGCTTCAGGGAATAGCTGTGCTTCTTTTGGTTCCAAGATGAAGTGAGAAAACTCAAGGTGAGCAGTACCTGTGGAGAAGCAAGTTTCATATTTGTATTTGAGGAGGCTTGAAAGTTTCACCATCCATCCCCACCCATTCTCAGCTGATAGCAAGGCCCAGTGGCTGCATCTGAAGGTGTTTATATAAGTGCTTCTGTCCACCCCCCCTTCAATCATTTCCTGTCCCATTTCTTGACATCAAGTCTTGCCCTGGATCCAGGTTTCACAATGGACACAGTGACCTTACTCAGAGTATCCTACTATCATAACATCAGCATGAAGTTCTGAAGGACTTAAAAACCTCAGACTGCTTATTATAGGAAGAAGCTGTGTAGGGAGAGGAAAATGTCCTTTCTTATCCACTAGATATGGGCTTTTTGTTTTGGAAGTGGACTGCTTCTGAAATGAAATGTGGAAGCCCAGCAGGCATTCAGAACTGTAGGAATAAAATCAGCCAATCCCTTACCCTGCTCTGGAGTCACATGGGGAAGAAGTCTCAAATGTCATATTTCCTTCTCCCTTGCACTGGCTAATCAGACAGGGAGGTGGGATGATGCATTTCCCTGCACAGCTCTTGATTGGCCAGCACCAGGGAGAAGGAACAAAGATGTCAGAGGCTTCTTCCTCATTGGAGTTTAGCCCCATGTGACACCAGAGCAAGGTAAGGGATTTGGCTGATTTTGTTCCTCTGGTTCCGAACACCAGCTGGGCTCCCGTGTCTCATTTTGGTAGTGTTCCACTTCCAAAATGAAAAGCCCATCTCTAATTTCCACTATAACTGCCCTGCCTGCACATAATGAGGGTGGTAAGAGGACTCTAGAAAATTCCCTCATACTAAGAATCCCACAGAATGGCTTCAGATATAAAAGAAACATTTTTAAAAAAAAATGGTATGTCTTTTTTTGTTTTTTGTTTTTTTAAAAAGGGAATTTTTCTGGTTTTGAGTGCAAAAGTTGTGGGATAGCACTTAACTCTTTCCTGATCTCTGTTTCCTTAATCTAAATCCCCCAAAAGGTCAAGGGAATACAGTCAAGCGAGAAATGGATGGAGCACCAGCACACAAGCTTACAATTCCTCCTGTTGCTTTCATTGTTTCTGAAAAGAAAGAAAAAAGAAAAAACAAAATGCAGCAACATAGAAGCACTGCATGTAGCGAGCGCCCACGAATGAAAGGAAATGACAACCAACTGAGTTTAACTTTAAGTAAGCCCTGTTACCGAAAACACAAGCTGATTAACTGCTTAAAATTCTGTGTCGACAAGCTCTTAAGCATTGTTAATTTGTATATCAGTGTGATCTCTAGGAGGGCCTTGTATTATTGATTATCTCCACAGGAAGCTTGCTGGGATTCTAGACTGCTTTTACTACATTGTGGCTTTTTGGATGGCTCTGGTTTACCCTGAAAATGCCAGCATTTTATGTGAGAGATTCTGAAATCGTTTCGAGGCAGAAAGATAGAAAGGCAGGGTTAGTCTCTTCCCCCAAATGAGTTCGGTTGCAGTACTTGGCACATTTCGCCCCCAATCCCTTTTTGATTTCAGCTCCGATTCCCACCCCACCCCATCTGCAAAGTGAGTGGTCTGTTTCTTGCCTCGAAGCTTCCTTAATTAACCTAGTGAAGTACTTGTTGCCATTTGTTGCTGTTGCTATGGTGCTTTAACCTGCCCATTCCTGAAACATGCTGTCATTTAATGTTAATTTTAAAAAAAATAGAAAAACAATACGGGGGTGGGGGTGGGGGACCCAGTATGACACTTATTCACATGCATGAGACTAATGTCCTAGTCCCTTCAGAGAGTTCTATCGCCTTCATGCCAAAAGTGGGGGTCAGCTGGGTACTGATTTTTTTTAAAAAAATTGCTCCCTATTGTCAAAAGCAGTTCTCTGCTTTCTTTTCCTGATGTCTTCCTACAGAAAGTTATGACTCACCCCATTTCTCGCACACACCACATTTGTCTCTCATGCACACAACACCTATCAATCAAATACGTTGGACCATCTGTCATCCTTGACAAACCTGTCAATAATTACTTTTAATTTATGTTGGTCTAATTCTTTGTCCTGTGTTATTGTATGTTATCCTTTCAGGCAAAGAGCTTGTTGAAATTGTATCCGCTATAATAACTAGGGATAAAAATCTCCATATTCAGAGACAGTGACTGAGACCCAAGTGTTGCTTTTTGGGCAAATGTATAGCTAATACATACACTATAATACAATAGGGCGTGGTGGCTCAGCAGACTAAGGCTCCAAAAACTGTTGGCTGCATAGTCGGCAGCTCGGCACAGTTTTAATCCCGGGTGCCACGCAGCAGAGCGAGCTCCCGCCGATAACCCCAGCAACTGCCAACCTAGCAGTTCGAAAGCATGTAAATGCAAGTAGATAAATAGGTACCACCGCAAAAAAGCAGGAAGGTAAAACAGTGTTTCCTTACAGCCACACTGGCCACGTTGACTTGGACTTGTACAGCACTGGCTCTTCGGCTTGAATACGGAGATGAGCACTGCCCCTAGAGTCTGACACGACTAGCACACATGTGTGTGGGGGGAACCTTTACTTTTTTATAGCTAATTTCATCCAGAGGAGGGAGGAATTTCCTCTGCTTTCTCTTCCAGCTGTTACTGTTTTACCACACCAGGTAAACGTCCTAGGACTCACAGAAAAGGTGTCATTGCACTCCTTTTCTCCTGGCAGGTTTCCCGTGGACACCTTGTTGGCCACTGTGTACACAGAGTGCTAGAAAAAAACAAAAACCTGAACCTTGCTTTGATTCTGCATGGCTCTTCTTAGCATATCTAGAAGCATCAATGCCCTTGGTGTGGCATCTAGGACAACACCCAGGCACAGAGCAGAAGAGAAGAGAAGAGAAGAGAAGAGAAGAGAAGAGAAGAGAAGAG
>JAHTLZ010000129.1:28291878-28339619 GCA_023846285.1 Phrynocephalus versicolor | reverse complement strand
AGAAGAGAAGAGAAGAGAAGAGAAGAGAAGAGAAGAGAAGAGAAGAGAAGAGAAAGAATGGCCTTGCACCTTTATTTTCTTGAAAAAAGAATAAAAGCTAGTGTTTTTCTTTTTCTGGTCAGTTGGCATTTATTTATTTATTTATTTTATATTTATTTACTTACAAGATTTTTTAGCCGCCCCACTACCAGGTGGCCTCTGGGCGGCATACAGCAGTAAGTTAAATCTATAAAACAATAAAATGACATGACTATTAAAACTATAAAATACAATATAGGTTAAAACAATTGACATACTGTGCAAATTATAAAACTCTGCTGCTCGTGAGTCCAGCTAAAACACTGTCTAATTAAAATACTGGCTGAACAAGAGGGTCTTTGCCTGGCACCAAAAAGCCAAAAGTGTCAGTGCCAGGCGGATCTCTGTAGGGAGGGCATTCCAAAGTTGGGGGGGGCAACCACTGAGAAGGCCCTGTTTCTACATGCCACCCCCCTCACCTCTTTGAGGGATGGCACTTTTAGCAGGGCCTCCTGGCCTGATCTTAGAGCACGGGCAGGCTCATATAGAAGAAGGCAGTCTTTTAGGTACCTAGGGCTTTATATGTGAGCATAAGTACTTTGAATTGGACCCGGGAAGCAACTGGCAGCCAGTGTAGATTTTTTTAGTATTGGCATGATATGAGTCCATGCGGCAACACCACTCACTAGCCACATGTGCCGGTTCTGTACCAGTTGCAATCGCCAGACCGTCTTCAAAGGCAGCCCCACACACAGCACATTACAGTAAGCCAATCTGATTGTTACCAGTGCATGTGTGACTGCTGCCAGGCTCTGCTCAATCAGGTAAGGGCAGAGTTGATATATTATCTGCAGCTGTAAGAAGGCACCCCTGGCCACCGAGCCCACCTGGGCTTCCAGGGTAAGACCCAGGACCAGAAGCACCCCCAGGCTGCGGACCCTGCCCCTTAGGGGGAGTGCAACCCCATCCAGGACAGGGGACTGGCCCTCTAACCTGTCAGGTGGAACACCAACCAACAGCGCTTCCCTACTTATCTGGATTAAGCTTCAGTTTATTGACCCTCATCCAGTCCATTATCGAGTCCAAGCATGAGTTCAGAACAGAGATATGCTGGATTGGTGTGATATGCTGATATGCTCTCAGATTTAGTGACCATGTTTTCCAGAGACAGAATATCAGCTCGACCATTATGCAACAGTGTTGTTCTTGTTATGTGCCATCAAATTGCTTCCACCCCATGTTAATCCTATGCCGGAGCAACCTCCTAAATGTCCTGCCCTCAATTGGCTTGTTCAGCTCTTCTAGACTAAGTCTATGGATTCCTTTAGGGAGTCAAATCCATCTTATATTCTGTCTTTCTCTTTACCTGCTTCCTTTAACCTTTTCCAGATTTGTTCTATTTTTCCAGAGGAACCTGCCTTCTCATGATGGGCCCACAGTAGGGTAGCCTCAACTTCAAGATTGTCCAGAGGTAGTTCAGGCTTGATTGGGACTTTGCTGTCTTTCTGATAGTCCAGGGTATCTGCAAAGTTCTCCTCCAGCACAACGTTTCAAAAGAATCATCCTCCCTCCCACATCAGCTTGCTTTACTGTCCAACTTTCACGCCCAATGCATGGTGACCAGAAATGCAACTGTGTGTGTGATCTATTCTGAGGGCCCCATGCAAAAGGAGGGATTGGTAGAGGCTATAAACATATATTTGCATATATCTTGTCATTGGCTGCTATATCAGATGGATGGCTGAAAGGCCGGCCTGATTGCATTTCTTGGAGGATAGCAAAATGGCATTTCTTTGGGCAGGAGTTTGTTGGGGCCCACTGGGCCAAACATCATGTTAGATTAAGTAGAGCAGTGCTTCTCAACCTGTGGGACCCCAGATGTTCCTGGACTGCAACCCCCAGAAGTCTCCACCACTCACTGTGCTGGAAGGGGTTTCTAGGAGTTGTAGTTCAGGAATATTGGGGGACCCACAGGTTGAGAACCACTGAAGTAGAGGATGGGCAGATAGAATAGAGGGCTGGATTTTCGTGCCTTTAACACTGCTCCAAAGAGGAAGGTTGAAGCAGGCACAGTTGCTAACATGAATTATACCTGTGGAGTTTTCCACACAGCTGCTAACATGTATTATACTTATTGAGGTTTCCTCTTCCACATCACTTTCCCCCTTTTTATGTGATCACCCTAGTAACAATGTGGTATTGCCTAGTGTTTGGTTTTCATAGAAACCAACAGGAAAACCATGTAGGAAGAATGCCAAAGGGGAAGGTAAATCTTTCCTGCCCTCCATGCTTTATTTCCATCAGGTTTACCTTCTGAAAAAAAAAATCATACCTACCTCAGCAATCACAAAGATTCCTGAAGCATGAAATCTCCTTGGATTGCAGTGCCCTAGTTAGCGTTGCTAACCTGTAGTTAACGGTAACTTTTCCAAGCTCTTGGTCACATGAAAACTGTTCTTGGTGTCAAGTGGAAACCATGCTGGAGAGCTCCATGGTTTAGGTGACTGGTTGTGGAGCCAGAGTTTGGGAATTCAGTTCCTCACTGTGCCTTCGGGTGCTTTTACACGACCCCTAAGATCCGCTGGCCACTTAAATTTGGACCAGAGATCTTAGGGGCTTGTCGCTCTTCCTGTGTCCCCACCCCTCCGCACTTCCTTGCTCCTGTCTGCGTGAGGGGAGGGAGGAAAAAAAGGAAGAAAAGAATGTGGCTCACCTCCGTTCTGCCTCTCGCTCTTGCCGCGGCAACATTCCAGTCTCTTAAGTAGTTCTTAAAGGGGCGGGAGCCAAAACAACAACAAACAGAAGCGAGGAGAGCCCCGCACTCACTATCGTTACACCGCATCAAGGAATTTTCACCTCCAGAGAGCAGGTACTTGAAAGGTACGCTGGGATGCGCTAAAGTGGGCATGGTCACACTTAATTTCCTGTAAACTCCAGAGCTGGTGGGGAAACATTTTTAAGCTCCGGAGCTGGGAGCCATTTGCCCCGGAGTTTAGGGATCGTGTATAAACGCCCTTCATGACAGGGAAGGTGGACTCCATCATCCATACAGTCCCTTTCAGCTCAGCAGTTCAAAGGTGATGGTGATTATACTTTAAAGTTCCATGTAGTTTGACACTCAAAGTGTCTGCTTGTTTGGGTCCATAACGTAGGGTTTGTATAACATAAAATCCGCACAAGGTAAAAAAAATAATTGGAGATAGGGAATCCTTCAATAACAGTAATGGATGATCATCTGCTCTGACTCCCATGTCCCTGGCAGGCACCTCACTTTCTCTTCCTCAATCTTAACCAGCCCTCCAGGCAAAAACTGCCACAGAGCTGCCTCCACCTCCACCTCCACCTCCTCTCTCTCATCTCTCTCCTTCCCTCCCTCCCTCCCCCTCCCCCCCACACAGTGGCTTTCTTTTTCTTTCTGCTTTAACTGCCCAGCCCTAGCCCGACAGCGCGAGCGAGCGAGAAGCAATGAGAAGCGGCAAATCAAAGAAGGGCGAAAGAGGAAGAAGGGGAGGGAAGCGCGTGATGCACCGGCAGGCACCATGCACACACACACGCGCATGCACGGGCATGGAAGAGGAGGATAGGCATCCTTCCTCCCAAAAACAACAGCAGCAGCAATGGTCTGGAGGCTGCTGGGAGCCATCCAGGGCAAATGTGCTGGGAGCCAGAGGCATCTTCCTCAGCAGGAGCAGTGGTGGCAGTGGCAGCGGAGAGAAGGGAGCCTTGGCGCACCAGGTTATAAAAGCCCTCGCGCTCCCACACTCTCCCTTCAGACCCTGCCCACGACGCCTGCCTCTTCCCTTCTTGGAAGAGATAAACAGGGAGCCTGGCTGACTTGGCACGGCGCGCCTTGCTTCGCCTCGCCTGCCTGCCTGCCTCCTAACCTTGCAGCAGCAGCAGTGGTGGCCAAGCTCTGACTCCTTTTCTCCTCCCCCTTCCCAAGCATCACAGCCAGGGCAACCTCATTAGCCTTGGCTATGGATTGGAAGGGATTAAATCTGTTTTCAATGCATTCCTATGGGAAATTGCAATTTGTACAACTGAAAATTTGTATAACATAATTTCATTTGGAACAAATTAATTATGTTATACAAGGTACCACTGTATCTATATAGTTTAAAAGTAAAACTGCTCATCTGTTATGCACGTTGTCTTGTTTCCAGGTTTCTGAGGCTCTGGATGTGCCAGGTCCACTTGGAAGCCAAGAAGCATCTGTTTCCACACAGGTATTTTATTCTTTCCCCTCTGACTCAGGGAGTTTTCTTTGATGCTTGAACATGCTTGTGAAGTTTCATCTGTTTTGGTGTTGGCGGCAGCCTCGCTCACGGCCACTGCCAAGCAGCCTCCTTTCAAACCCCGTGGAAGCCACACTTCTAGTTCAGAGGGCTCCCAAATTCTTCCGTAACCTCATGGATATGACTCCTATTTTGTCAACCCATGGCATCAGGGAAGGATGTGCTCCTGTCGGCATCTCTTTGAAGTGAAATTAAATCCTAAACCTTTCATTTAGCTATTGAAAACCTCTGCTTATAAAGGTCCCCCATGGCTTACTCATCCCATATGGAGCATTATAATCTAGGCTTGGTCTGGGACCCCAGATGCTGGCTTGGCATGAAAGTACTTGTCCAAATTTGGATCCAGTGCTAATTACTGGGAAGGAAAATAGCAGTGCTTTGACAAAAGGAAATTTTCTCATCTCATTAGATAACATCAAGGTAGATAAGACTTTTGCATCATGCTAGTGCACTAAGAGTTCTATATTGCAATCCTAACTCTGGTTTCATAGTGGTGTGCTTCCTGACCACCAAGAAATGAGTTTAATTCTCCCCTTTCAGTTTGCCACACAACTGGGGGCACCAAACAAATGCTCTCATCTCCTCTTTTTGGCTTCAGATTCCCAAAGCACTTACCAAATGGGGCAAGGGCAAAAAAGTGGAAGTGCATGACCCCCCCCCCATGTCTTTGCATAAATGTACAAAATGAACAGTACCCAGATTAAATCAAAAGTATTAGTAAGATTCCAGTGTGACTTTGTGGTAGAGAAAAGATGTACTATTGTTCCTTGGGAGAGGGGGGAGTAACACCACAGTGGGTCGTTTGGAACCCATTCTGGATTTGTCGAGATAAAAAGGTGAACAGAAATTAGAACTGAGGGACGAGGATATCAGAAGTAATTAGAAGTAGAGTGAGGTGCTAGTGACACAAAGGAAGGAAGGAAGGAAGGAAGGAAGGAAGGAAGGAAGGAAGGAAAGAAAGAAAGAAGGAAGGAAGGAAGGAAGGAGGGAGGGAGGAAGAAGGGAGGGAGGGAGGGAGGGAAGGAAAATAAGTGACAGCTAAGGGAGGGAGGGAGGAAAATAAGTGACAGCTGAACCCTACAGTAAAATCTAAGATGTCACACTATATTATCCAAATATTTGTATTAATTAATCTTTGCAGTACAGCATGGATTTTTAAAATGTCAAAACACTGATTTTTGTTGGAGGTGCCAATAAGTACAAGTTTGTTTTATACATAATTTACCTTTTAATTTCAGTGAGTGTCTGTGTAGGCAGAGCCCTGTGCACTGCTTTGCCCAGGGCCTAAAATGCTGTCCACATGGCACTGCCAATAGGGGCTGAACCTCTTGTGCAGTTAGACTCCAGTCCTTTGGATGACTCCTTTAACATTTGGATTAAACATCAGAGCGGACTCACTGTTCCGGTGAAATCAGGGTCACCACTTTACACTGGCAACAAAGGAGACAACATGGAGAAAATAAAGGTTATCTAAAAGTGCACTTTTCTGTGTTTCATGCCACTTTGTGAACTTGGGTCCCAACGTTCTAAGAAACAAAAAGCCCATTTCCCCAGGAAGATAATTTCTATTTGCAGGCACTATCCTAATATATTTATAATAGAAAATACTTTAAGAAAGGGGCCATGTTTGTGATTATCTGTGCCATTTAGGGAACTTAAAAAAATTAGGGTGGGATTTCTTTTTTTGCGGGGGGGGGGGATGACACCTCCCAGAATCCTACATCGCAATCCACTACAGAATGTTTAGTGTGTGATGCACCATCCATGGTTAGCAGCTGTAGAGTCTTTGCTGAAGTACATTCAGCAAAGAAAAACTCACCACCACACAAGAACATCTGTGCCTCTCCTGAACACTGCTTAGCACTGTTCCCCCAAACCATTCAAAACATTCCAGGAGGCTGTGCCTTTTCCTCACAAACACACTTTCATCTGTGTACCCAATGGCAGCACCTGAGCTCAAAAAAGAGAAGAGGAAGTTCTTGAAATGCCACCATGAAACAACGATCTCTAAGTAAACACAGTGCCAGCAGGGGTTCAGCATGATGGTGGAATCATACCACTGAGGTGAAGAGTTAAGTAAATTTAACAATGAACCTGGTATGGGAGAAAGGGCTTAGGAGGAAATGAAACTCAAAGCTAAAGAGGAAACATCTGTGTACAGTCTCTGTCTTGAAGTTATTCTTTTCATATACAGTACTTGGTTTGATTTTTGATGGGTTGCCTCTGAACACATCGTTTTGCCAATTCATTGGCTGGATGGACTGGATGCTGAAGGAGGTGGGCCAACAGATGCAGTCACTCAGATTACTACAGTTTTCATTGCAAGTTTGACAGGAACTTTCATTATACAAACAGATGAATCTCTTCTTATAACTTATTGGTCCTGAATAGACCAGGAAAGCCTTATTACCAAAGGCAATAAGGATGCATTCAGATTAGAACAGTGTAAGAACATCTTGAAATAAGGAATAGTGAACTCTACACTTTGCTCTGTGTGGATGCTGCAAGATAAGACTGCCTGCAATATAGTTGCCTTCCAGTTAAGTTCCCATTTGACAGAGAAAAGGGAGAGACTCCCTTGGAGGAAGATGCATAGACAGCCCTATTCCCGCTTAACACCAAACCTTGGTAAAACTCCCAAATTCCTTTGGCCAAAGTAGCTTTCCATGGCCTGCTGGAATGCAAAATAAAAATGAAGGGAATGTTGTATGGGTGTTTTTGTTTGTTATCTATTTAGCATAAGCCCTACACAACAAGATACTTCAACAAATCATTATTGAGGCCAGAAAGGTGTTTCATGTCTAGAAAATGGTAGGTGCTGTTTGGGTTTTTTCCTCATCAAGTTCTCTGTGGTTTGCATCAACTATTTCTTTGAAAACATAGCTTCCTTTCCCATTGAAAGGCAAAGCAGGACACATGGAGCAAGCACAGAAATCACTAGGTCTGCGAGACAAAGGGCGCAATCAATCTCTCTGTGCCTTAAAGCAGGAAACATCATATTTTTGCTCAATTTGCATGATAAGTGTTAATGTTTAATTTGCAATAACAAACTTAGGTTGTAGAAAAAGACCTTTCTCTTTTTCCTTCTGCCTTGTCACGTGTGCCACATGGTTCCACACGGGGAGTTATGTTGCTGTCCCTCATCTTTGCATGAGAGGCCAAGACTAGCAAGGATTAATATGTCAGGCCTGAAAGCAATCCCCCCTATTTTAGGGATGCCTTCTGATCTCTTCTTGAGCCCTGCTTTGATGAGCTCTCTTTCATACTCTGGCTGTCAGTAGGAAAAGTGGAAGTGGACTGTCTGGTTCTCTGACAGAAGGCTAGATCCCTAGGGTTTTTGCTCATGACGGTAGATTTAGTAAAAAGAAGTGAAAACTTCCAGCTATAAGCACTGGTCCAGGAAAAGTTCAGGGAGAGAAGGGTCTGGCCATGAATACATAAGGCTCACCACATATTCTGGATTTAGGTCAACACAGCTCTATTTTGAGCTGCCTTCTCTCCAACTCCCTCCATCAGCACCCCACACCTGCCTAGAAATCTTTTGAGAACACCAAGCTAGCGCTGTTGCTCCTACTTCCTTGTTAATATTCTTCGCGGCATTTCATGTTTAGTGTATCAATGACCATATCCAGAGATCACAATGAGCAAGGGTTCACTCTTCATTTCAATGGAGCGTACTGTAGGTGAGCCTTGGATTAGAAGGCTCACTTAAGCTTCCCCTCTTCTGCTATAGCCCTAAAAAGATGCTGTGGCTTCAGTTTCATAATTAGTCACAACTTAGCATGTCATTCAAAGTCCAAACTGCTGTTTGCTATTTTTTTTTAAAAGGCCACCTACAAACCTCACCTATCTTAAAAAAGACTTTTATGGCTGGAATTGATCTGATAGCACAGAACATCATGCGAGCTAGGGTTTTTTTTTATCATTGTTGTGCTCAAAAGTAATGGCCCCAGGTTCTAAAAAGCAGTACACACACACACACACACACACTACTGTGAAGGATATGTATATCATTCGGTGCATATCTCTTTTTAAAAAACCTGCATGTGGAGGACATTTCCTTTCATGATTTCTACTTCAAAGGGTTTTGAAGAGACATGTGCCACATTTTACACATGTAGCCCTTCAGACTTGGCTCTCGGCGCATATATTTAGTATGGACGCGTCCGGACCAGAATACGAAATTGAAAGGTAGACTCTTGCTCCTCAGCTGGGTAGCACAAGTGGCAGCGTACAGCGCTATGCTTTGAATATCTGAAAACACTGTTACCACTAAGCGGCTGCTAATGTCACCATGGCAATCAACCCTGAAGGGAGGCTGAGAGCTCAGCCTGATGGGATATATGTGTAATGGGGGGTGGGGAGGGTGAAAAGAAGGAAGGAAGGAAGATGCTGTGGATGCCGCTATCCAGGCAGCTGGAATCTTTGAACTGGGATAAAGGGCGAGAAAAGAGATGTCATTTCTTACCCGTTGTTGTTCTCAGCTCTTTGCAATAATTTCATCCTTTGTTATTATATACACAACATCAATTATGCATATGAAGTGGATATAATTGTCTGCTTATAGATCTTGCCTAGGGGGAAGTTTAAAATTATCCCTAAGCTGCCGCAGAATTCAATTGATGCAGTACAAATTAATGGTCAATACTAATAATACCATGTTTATGAGATTTGGCCCCGAGACAAAGGCATTTGCATGCGGCATTTCAACTATTACTTCAGATATTTTTGCAAGTGCTTCTGGTGATCTTTAATAAACACAAATAGGATTATAATGAGTAATTCTACAAGCTGATGGTTTCTGGTTTGAGAAACCTACACACACACACACACACACACACACACACACACACACACACACACACACACACAAAAGGTTCTTCTAATGAGGTTTAGCAATAACCTTCTAAAGAATTTGCACTGCCACACAGAGAGAGATTTTAATTTGATAGGCTACCCATTTCAAATTACATTAGATAAAAAAGACTATGAGAATATGCAGAATGATTTGCCTAGATATTTAAACAGATGCTGTATGGAGTCTAATCAGACTGTCAGAATTATGTCCTAAATTAAATAAATGAAATACAACCATTTGAAGGGTGGTGTTTTCACAATTTCTAATATCAAAGTGACTTGTCAGGTCATTAGCCAGAGGGTCCCAGCGTCCACTGTGGAATGCTGTTAAATGAGAGAGAAGACTTAGCAAACATGTCCAAGGGCATGCGAGGTCTATGAGCAATTTGCTGGGTACTGTACCATTCTCAACTAACACATGCAGCTCCCAGTGCAGGTACGTTCAGTCTCAGTAACTCATGTTGGGTGCTGTTGGCTCCTGACCAGTCCCATACCTATAGTTCTCATTATGATTGTCTCCGGTTGTCCATGGAGTGTGGTAGCATACCTATAGGCCTTTCATTTCCCATCTGATATATGTGGTTTTATTTTATTTTATTTAAAAAACATTGAGCAATTGGAACAGGAGAGCAGGAAAAATCAAAATTATGGTTGTTGACTGAGCTGTTAGGAGAGAAGACCAGAGACAGTTGAATCCCACAGTAAAGCCTGGGTTATTCTCTGGACACTGTACCTACTGAGGAACTAGGAAAATATTAAATTGAGGTCAAGGTCACTGCACAATATATCTTCCCCTGCAGCTACTCAGCCAGCCATTTCTTGGAAGCTGAGAGCAAAATAAGAGAATTTTGTTCTGGGTTTGTTATGGAGCCTCGTGGCACAGCGGTTAAACTGCTGTACTGCAGTTGGAACTGTGTTCATGACCTGGAGTTCAATTCCAGGTATCAGGTTCAAGGTACACTCAGCCTTCCAAGGTCAGTAAAATGAGTACCCAGCTTGTTTGGGGGGGGGCAATGTTCAGCCTGCATAATTACTTGTAAAATGCACAGACAACACCAGGGGTTTAGGGACAGGTCAGATCTGATGGGTGCAGTGTTGGTAATCTCGTATATCTGTGTTACTGCAAAATTGAGCAAAGGTCCCTAATTGGATGATGTGCTGGTCACTTCCAAAGAGATAATTTTTGAAACTCAATTGATGACAGCCATAAACAGGCAAGTGAATGCCTTATGTCAAATTTCAGAAATAGTGGGCAATCTCATAGTATGACAATGGAAGGTAAAGAACAACCAGGAGACTAAGTTTCAAAACCAACTGTCAGTCCAAAATAGAGTAGACACAAGGAATCAATTAAGCGTATATAGGTATTATTTACTAAAATTATGCTTGGGGTGTGTGTTACTGTTGGCCCCTTGGTTGCTTTCTTGTAGGGTGCCCCAGGGGTGAGTGATCTCCCCCATGCTGTTTAATATCTACATGAGGCCACTGGCTGAAGTCATTCGAGGAGGTGGGGCATGCTGCCATCGGTATGCTGATGACACACAGCTCTACCTCACCTTTTCCAACACTGCAATGGAAGCTGTACAGATCTTTGATTGCTACCTGACTGCGGTCATGGAATGGACCAGGACGAACAGATTTTTATCCATTTTATCAATTCCAAGCACATGCTCATAAGTAAAAAAAAAAAATTGTAAGTAGAACAGCGGTTTCCCATAGGAAAGAATTGAAAATCAATTGCTCCGTTCAGGAGGGAACAGATTTCAATTCATTCCTATGGGAAGGCTGACCATGCACATGCTTCCCTTGCACCCGCTCGAGCTAGTGTGGGCAGGTGCAAGGGAGGTGCGTGCATGCTTGTGCAGATCACCCCTTCCAAGGGGCAACTCACACAACCATGCACACGCCTCCCTTGCACTTGGTTCGAGCAGGTGCAAGGGAGATGTGTACATGCTTGCAAGTAGCCCGGGCAAGCTGCAGTGTCGGATCCACCACCGTCACTTGCCTGGGGTGCTGGAACACTTTTTTTAAAAAGTGTGTTTTCCCTCCCAACCCGCCCAGGGCCTGACTCGGCTCTCCTCCACCTCCAGGCTCCTCCTCCTCCTCTTCCCCCCTTCTCCCTTCCAGTCCCCTTGCTGCTGCTGTCACTGTCACCCGCAGCTCTCACTCACCTCCGCCATGTTTGCCACACAGCTGGGGCAGGCTGAGCCAGCAGCAGGGAAATCACATCATCATCACAGCACAAGGAGGAGGGAATGGCTCAGAAGGGGAGCAGGAGGAGCAGCAGCGGTGCCGGGTCACAGTCTCGGTGAGGTGGCCATGGGGTGGGAGGAGGAGGAGGAGGAGGAGGAGGAGGAGGAGGCAAGGGTGGGAGGAAGGAATTCTCCAGAGGGGAAGAAGAGGAGAGATGTCACCATGCAAAGGAGATTGGTGCACCCGTAACCCCGCCTCTAGCTGTCCCCTTCTCTCCCCTCCCTCCACTCTATACCAGCAACTCAGCTGACCACGAGACAATGGCACAATGATCATCTGGTCAGTGGGGGGAGCAGGGGACCATGCCATGGCCCTTGAACTCCCCCGCTCAGCTGAGACAGTGGGCTGGCAGACCCAGAACTTTGCTGGGGCAGTGATGATCCTTGGGGTGGGGGAGAGAGAGGTGGAGAACTTATCCCACCACTTTTTAAATTGGTGGCTGGCGGGCTAATTTTGAATCCTTCGCGGTCTACTGGTAGCGCATGGTCTACCTGTTGTGCTGGCCTGCATTATAGGACTGGCGAAGGAGCCAAATTTGGGAGAAGGCTTTAATTACCAAAAATCATCACCCTGTATAGTCACAGTTCCAAAAATAGTAACTAGGTAGTATGTAGAGGGGAGAGGAAAAAGAAGGGAGAGGCTTTTGGAACAAGAAGTGATTAGTGACCGAAGAAGCTGCATGAATTAATAGCAAAATATTTTGATTTAACAAAAGTCCAGTTGCCATGACTCAACTTCCGGAAAAGAAATACTTATGGACTGATTGCCTCTTTTATCTGGCCAAGGCCATTATCTTCCCATCAAGTCTCTTCTATATTTATAGCAACTGCCTTTGTGTATTTTTCTCTCTCCTTATTTTTATATCATAGCATCTCTGAATATAATTCTTCTTGAACTTGTAACAGTGGCATAAGCCTGCCTATTAACATCCTATATTCAGGGTTCATTGCACCAGGAAAATGTTCCAGTGAAAAGGCAGAAGTGAAGAATGTCAGCTGTTTAAATTTTAGATACACGTTTGTTAACAAATGAGTTTGAACAACCAGGAGTGTTCTGATGCTTTACTATGTTAAATCAATTTATGTGGGGCCATGGAGGTTTCAGGTTTTTAATCACTGGATGCCTATGTTTCAAATCCTACCTGGAAATGGAAGTCTAAAGCCAAAGAATTACATCAGTACACTCTGGAACCATTCTACTGATTTCAGAAGGAGGTCTGAGAAGGAGCCATTTGATAGTTCCAGACAGTTACAATTTGAATATGAAGATGTCTCTTGCATGTACACTGGTGACTAACCTGTATTGCCAGGTTTGGATAAGTGCTATCATTTTCAAGACATATTTCCTCAAGACTCTGCTAAAAAAAAAGGCGAAAAGCAGAATGATAGGTTGATATTAGCAGGCATTCGAAAAAAAATGTGTCTACTGATACTATTGCTAAATTTCTTCTGATGACACTGAGGAATGACATTTGAAACTATTAGTTTTTCTTTGCAACATGCCTGCTTCTGCTTTGTCCATTCTCTTTTCATGTCATATTAACTTTTATATGATTGCTTATTATTCCTAACAGGTGCAGATATTTGCAGTACCACACCACTGCCTGCCCACATCCATCACGGAAATAAAGACAAAGCTGTCTACAGATGAAGTTACCCGGCTTACCTAAAACATATCAGGAAGAGACTGAAGGACTTGAGTGAGATGTTACATTTTAAATAGTTATTGGCTGCACTCCTGCACATGTTCACTTAGAGAAAGTTCCAGAAGGCATTGTTTTGGTTTACAGATGCATACAATTGTACTGTTATGCTGAAATCCTATACACATTTACTTGGGAGCAAGATTTTTGAACCTTGTGGGACTTACTTTTGAAAAGAGATGCACATAATTGCTTTGTCAGTTTCAACTTACTGTATTTTTCTGTTTGTATGATGCTATTATTTTCTAAAATCCTGGCACTAAAAATTAAGGGGCATAGTATACAGTATAGTACATTTAAGTAAACCTTTCCCAAGGAAGGGGGTGGGGTGGAGGAGAACCCAAACGTATCTGGCTGTTTCCTTTCCTTTCTGTGTTCTGAAGACTCCTCTGCACTTTGTTTTTGCAAGGACTGGAAACCTTCTTTTCAATGGGGAAAGGCTTGGGGGTGAGGCAGCCTATTAAGAAGTGCCTTGCACTGAAAAGAAGGGTCCGATTCTGCAATAAAAAAGCAGAGAGGAGTCTTCGGAACATGCAGAGGAAAGGAAACAGCATGGGGTGGGGTGGGGTGGGGTGGAGGACAACTCCAGGAGGATTTATTAATTTTATTAATTTGGGGTCTTAAAATGGGTGGGCGTCTAATATATGGCAGCACCTTATAGACAGTAAAACATGTAATTGTTAGAAGATTGTCACAATACTGAAGACAAGGCTCTGTTCTGCTGCCGGGCTTGCTTCAGTGGGTGGGATGGCTTTGCCTCCCTCTGGAATCCCGCAAGACTTACCGAGGTCTCAAGTCCAATAGGAGGGGGAGTGAGAAGGCTACATAGATCTGTTCAAGCCCAAGCCTCAGCCTCTTTTGTCCAGAGGATAGTTGGGGGCAAGCATTGCTGCTATACCACATCAACTTTCACTTTCAACCACACGGTCACCAGATTCGTCGGGAGCGGGTTGCGGGTTAGGGGCCTGCAGCTGCAGCCCTAACCCATTTCTTCCATTTGCTATATATGGAGTCGGGGTGTGTGGTAGAGTTATTATATTTTTAATTTCAAAAAAGGAAAAAAAAGACAAAGAGGAGGGAGAAGGGAGGCCTCAGTAGCAGCTGTGGGCCATTGCTGCCTACAGTACACCAGCTTATGAAGCCCATTGTCCCAAGGGGAAATTTGAATACGGGTTACTCCTCAGGGCAGGCAAGTGAAGGTCAACCCGAATAGCAGCCCAACCACAACTCGCACCACCACATCACACGCTTGCCTAGCCAGGTGTAATCATCCAGACTCAAGTTTGGGCCCCACAAGGAAATGGTTTCATGATGCTCTGCCCAATAAATGAAGCTCTGCCCAATCAACAGAACAAACCATCATTATGTGCCCCACTTCAGGTCCTGCAGTGACAGAAAAAGAGAAAAAGCAGCCAGGCCACAATCTATACCAACATGGGGTGATCATAGACTTTGTAACAGCATGAGCTCTATCTTCCTATGTGCTTAATACCCTCTGCTCCATAGCTAAGTACAGCAGCCATTGAGGCCACCCCTATCCTGAATGAGTCAGTCCTGAAACACCCACCCTATAAGACTGACCTGCTGCAGGGCCTGATTGGTCAAGTTTGAATGTGGGAGGGGGGCACTTATACTGAGATTGCTGATTCCTGAGCCAGGGTCTGCAAAGAAATGAAGGAAATAGCAGCAAAGATAGGAAGATAATGGGACAGTGGAAAGAGGGTGGGGAGGGCAGGTTGGAAGATAAATACATTTTTATCAACGTTTTCACTTAATGTTGATTTATTCAAAGATATCCATTGGACACTTGATGCAAATCTTTCTCTGAGCATTCTGGTAATAAAAGTCACTGACTCAGCTCCAGAACATAGATGGTATTCCTGCCTTCTCCATCACATGAGTCTATTGTTACCATTACTTTTTGAAAGGGTGACACAGCTGCAAAGTAGAAATCGACACAGGTACAGCTTTTAAAATGCTTGTCTCCCTCCAGCCGACTTTCTACACTAAGACGGTTACTTCATGTCCTTCCTCGTTCCAAGATTAGGTTCGTTTCATGATAACGTTCGCAGTCACGTGGTCTTGTCCTGGTTCTGTCCCTGTTTCCATTTATCCACGGGCGTGATTGATGGTATCGTGACAACTGTTACTTCACGTCCGTGTTTTGTGACAATTACTGAATTTTCCTGGCTTCATATACCCCCTTTTTTTGGCCCTGGCTTCCATTTTTCGATATTTTGAATTTCCACAACTTTGTCTTTCATGCGTTAAGTGGCAAAACTCCCACTTTCATGCCTTCTTCCCTCTTTGTGATACATTGTTTATGCCATTGGGAATGTACTTGAGAATGCAACTTCACACTCCTGCCACTATATAGAGAATGCATGCATTGTGTGACAAGTGTTGCTTCACGGGCACTTGTCTCGAAACAAGAACTGAGACAAGACAATTCCCAAGGCCAGGGAGAGGAATGTCTCCTCATGGTCTGTTCCTGGCTCAGGGGGTGTGGTTGGGACATACTCCTGCCATCATGAAATGGACATGGAGTAACCATTTTTCATACCGGTCCCAAGCGGAACAGCGAACCGCGATGAGAGGGATGTGAAGTAACCAAATGAACATGGAACATTCAAACAGAGTCCCTTATGAATATGGGAAATTTTAAAGTGTCTGGCCTGAGCTGGAGAATATGGGAACGTACATATCCCCATATGCTCTGGCTCAGACCAGACACTTTCATTTTTATCCCCTTCCTGATCATAATGGCTCACTTATTAACAAATCCTGCATCATTGCTATATAGCAAACTCATAGCTAAGTACAGCACAGAAGAGCTCATTGACCAAATACAGTTTGGCATTTATGGTGGGTGTTCATTCATTCTTTCATATAATGTTTTTGAAAGAATTTATTGTCCAGAGAAGTAAAAAAAAATCCCCAACAAACCCAATCATAACCAATACATACGTATTTTACAAGATAGTCTGAAGTTTGAATTTCCCATTATGCTGCTCCTGAGATATTACTTCAGCAATTATCTTGATAATGTATTAAGAGGGCAATTCTACAATGACTATTATCTTGTCGACCAAAGATAAGTGCTGCTCCTCTTAGTCTTTCTCTTTAATTAGTACTATTGCAGGCATTCCAGCCAAGCAAAAACTGTCAATTGGCCACAGTGGGCATCCATCCTCCTTGCCAGAGAACTGCCCTCTGCTTCAAGGGCTTTCAAAGGACAGTCCCCTGTTTGAACATATCTATCATTTGAAAGACTGTCCAGTTCAAGTACAGGTTAAGGTTAAGAAGCAGAAGAAGGAAGAACATAAGCCTTCTACTTCTCATCAGAAGATAAACCTGGACTGCAAGCTCATGGATCATCTAATTACTGCATTTCTTGCTATACTTGCAATTCAGCTGGATTACAGTAATTTATACACAAATGCATGATTTAGCTTATCCATATGCATAATCCTTTGCTTCTTTTTTTTTTACCTGCCTTACAATTTATGGTGTGTTTTGTTTTTGTTTGGAAAAATTTGAAACACCAAGAGGTTTATGTCCTTCTTCCATTAAATCTTATTTATTTTTACCCAGTTTCTGTCTGAATTGGATCTCTATTTTTCTCGCTCGTACACTAACCACTACACCAGACTATCTGCACAACCCCCCCCCCCACAGGACTGAGGGCCCATTCAGGCAATGAAAGACATCATGGTGTGCTCCCATACCACCACCAATTCTTCCTGATCTTGTGTGTTACTTAGTTACTTATATGCTGCAGTAGATTTTCCCCCATCTACAGCTAATAGAAAGGGAAAATGTGATGGGAAGATTATAGGAGGTATTGATCATACTGTTCTAACCACCAAAAGTGCTGCATCTCTCTCTCTCTCTCTGCTGAGACATGGGTGCTTTCCATGGAGTTTTAAATTTTGGTAAGAACCTGAACATTTCTGATAACAACCAAATCCACATTTTCCAAGTCTATACTGGAGCCACAATGTGGTTATCCTTCAGTGTCCATGCTTCTCCGGTTTCTTTTGGTTCAGTTCTCTGATGCAAAAACTAAAATTTTGTCTGATATTCACTTTTTTCTAGCAGGTTTCCCACATATATTTGATATCAGTATCTATCATATATTTGATGGATTTGTTCTGGATGGATGGGTGGGTGGGTGGGTGTAACTATCATACAAAATTGTAAGAAATTGACAAAAACCTCTTATTTTTAAAATGCAAATTGAAGCCTATTCTGGCATTGGAAAAAAAGGATTAAACTGAACCTGAAAGGAGGGGGAAAGTGCTAGCCCTGCCTACACTCCATTACTGTGGGGAGTGTTATCAAGGAAGGAGAGTTTTTTCCTGAATTTTGGGGGTTCCTAGTCACACCATAGAGGAGAGCAGGCTGGATAGTTGAGTGGTTTAGATTTATCTAGCTGCAGAACCAGGGGCCAGGAGTCTGAGTCTTCTGGGATATGTGCCATCCTGGGTGGACTTGGGCAAGTTGCACAATCCAAGGATGTCTCTATGAGAAGGAAATAGGTAAACCACTTCTAAGTACTCTCCACCTAGAAAGCCCTGGAAAGGGTTACCATTAAGTCAGAAGTGCCTAATTATTGATACATCTCATAGAGAACCTCTTATGCATAGTAGAGGCTTTCCTATTCAATTGGTTGTCCTCCATGCTAAACAAATGGCAGGGATACTATTCAAGCATTCCATGTGTAGGCACACTCACTCGCCACACAAAGAAGGAAGGGTCTCACACTCCCTGCTTGACATTTCTGTGCATGTGAAGGACAATATGTCTGATGAGGTTGCACTGTGCTGTCTGTAGACACTCTGTCCATGGGTTGATCACCTGATTTTCTGGGTTCCCACTCAAGTCCACAGTGGACATAGAGCTGGGTGCTGCCTCTCTTCACACCTGCCAGCCTCTGAATGCAGGAGGTTCGTGAACTAGGGTTGAAAGAAGGTCAACCTAGAATGCTTCCTTGTTTGCCTGAGGAACACAAGAGAGGGTTAGTGCTCTTCTTGTGTTTACCCATTCAGGTTAAGTCCTTCTTTAACTCCAGGAAGAAGAAAAGGACCACAATAAGTTTATAAGAAAAAATAAGAAATGGCAAGGAACCAGCATTTTCAAATTCATCTGCCTCTAATATGGGCAAAGGGTACAGCTGGGTGGGATACAGGGTACTATTGAGTCCTACTTGAATCCTTCATGCACCAATATTATATCTGTCATGCTTTGGATCATGCCCACTGTCCCTTCTCCATGAATATTTATGGAAGAATTGGTGGACAAGAGTCAGCCCAATGTGAAGCATTTTAAAGTTCCCTTCATTCTAATCATCAGTTTAAGTGCACGCTTTAGCATTTCCCATTGTAATAATCTGGACTCAGAAGTGCTTAACATTGGTTGCCTTGCGCCCATTATGATTATGAAATGCACTGGAGGTGATGGGAAACCGGAGCAGCTACTACCAAGAGATTTAGCACCGAGGAGAAAAAGAAAAGCTTTCTGTGCCGTGCATATTGATTTCCATTTTAAATAGAGAATGAAGACGAGGCAAGATTAGAAAAGTGCACTTTTAATAATGAGGAAGTGACTCCATCGGTACACTGGTGGTTGCACAAACTTCATAAATTTCATCTGGGGTTAAATAGAAGGCATTCTGTGAAGCCGCTCAGTTATTGAGAGTCATCATCTGAGGGACAGCAATAATCAGCTTCATCTGACCCACCACTTCAGTGTGCTGGAAATTGAGAACCTTGGTAAACAGAGTCTCTCGGTACATTTCTTGGAGATAATTCACAGGGGAATAGCTGTTCACAAACTTTTTTCCTTCTCCAGTGGGGACAGCATCCTTCAAAAATGTGTTGAGACTTCAGGCACCAACCCCACTATGCTTCTTGGACATTCATACTTGGCAATATTTTTTTCAAATGAGAGTTTAGAAAGTTACTTTCAGTGATCATTGATTGTTATAATTCTAAAAGCCCTGCCAAGCAGATAGTTACTGTTATGTATACAGTTTTAGAAAAACAGCCATTAACAACTTCTTTCCTTGAAATTAATTAAATGGAGATGGCCAAGAGGGCCAAAGCTCAGAAGGTTTGCAACAGAAGATAACAATAATAACAAGGAAATGGGGCATTTGGCTAAGTTTAGAGCAAGGAGAACAAGGGAGCTGTAAAAATGACCAATATCTCCATAGTCTACTAATAAAAAAATTAAAAAGCATAAAATATGTGAGCTTTCATGGGTAAATTCCACTTCTTCAAAGAAAGTATCAAACTTCCAGATGGGATTTGCCAGATTACTCTTAGATGTGAAGTTCTTGGCAAGATGAATTCCACCAGTTATGTCTGTCTTAGATGAGGCAGGAAGCAGTCAGGTTTTTTTTAGCTCACATGGTTTTTATTTTATTTTTAAAATAAGAGGCCTATAAAGGTATCCCCTATTCTTGCATTTGCATTTCGTAAGGGCCACACGAGTCCCTCCTTTTATTTCAAGGGAGTTTTAGTTTGACTATCTAGAGAAGATTGAGAAATGCTGGGTGACAGGGAAAAAGAGTAACTGCTCAATATATCCTTTGCTTCTGCCTTTTCTGATAAGGAAAATGGCATTCAACCAGGTGAAAATAAGGATGTTGTGAGGAATCTGCAGTCCTAAGGAGGTGATGCAGAGACTCCCAACCAACTTTAAAGGCATTCAAGTCTCCAGGGAAAGCTGAAGTTTAGCCAAGGATGCTAAAGGAATGTGCAAATTAAATCACAGAGCCTCTGTGCATAATATTTGAGAATTTTTGGAGAACTCATGTGGCCCCTGCACACCATAGACAGCCTAATTAGAGATGGGCATGAATAAAAAAAATGGCATTTCGTTTGTTGTTTGTTGTTTGGAGGGTCCGTTTTGGTTTGTTTCTGTTTTTCGTGAATTTTTGCAAAAAAATCGTTTTCGTTTTGATTTGTTTCGTTACCATTTTGTTACCATTTATTTCAGTTTTTGTGATTTTTTAAAGGATTTTAAGCAATTCGCTCATATTGCAGTAACGGAAATGAAACGCACGACAAAATTTCCATGTTTCTGTTCATTTCGTTTCATTTTAGAGACAAAATTTGTTTGTCATTTTGTTAGGTAATGAAACAAAAAACAAAAAAACAAAAACGGAAACAAAAAATTGTTCGTTTCCTGCCCATCTCTAAGCCTAATATCTGAAAAGAGTGTTTTAGATGTGGGAGGGGGCTAGGCAACTACCAAGCAATCTGTGTAGTGCCAATATTGGAGAAATTCTGGGACAGATTATTAAACAGTTGGTTTGTGAACACTTAGAAAGGGGTATTGTGTGATCTCTAAAGGAGCCTCAGGGTGCAGTGGTTAAATGCCCATATTACAGCTGAAACTGTGCTCACAACCTGGAGTTCAATCCCAGGTAGCTGGCTCATGGTTGACTCAGCCTTCCATCCTTCCAAAGCCGGTAAAATGAGTATCCAGCATGCTGGGGGAGGGGGCAATGTGTGAATTGTAAACCACCCAGAGAATGCTTGAAGTGCTATGGGGCGGTATATAAGCAGAACACTTGAAAGCTAGGACAGGTCTCTCTAAACCTAGTGATGCCAGTAATCTAACACTCTCTCTCAATACTGAATTAGGAACCCGATAGGTGGGGGGGGGGGGTGTTGGGGATTTAGTGTATCTTGATTTCAATAAGACCGCAAGATCCCTCATGAAACCTTGCAGACAAACTAGCTATAATATGCTACTAATAGATGCTGCTGCTGATGGGTGGATCTGTGCTTGGTTGATGGATAGTACTCATCATCCTATGCTGTGTCAGAGAATTTTGTCCTGGATTAACTGTTAATCAACATCTTTATAAATAACTTGGGTGAAAAAAATGAAGGTGGTGCTCAACAAATTTGATGACTACACTGGAATGGATGGCTAGTTAATAATTCATAAAACAGAAACATAATGCAGAATTTAAGATATGAACCAAAACAAACAATATAAATCTCTACAGAAATATTTGTATTGTGTCAAATCAGGTACACAAATGCAGGATGAGTGATACCTAACTTGATGCCTTGATATGTAAAAAAGTGCTGGGAGTTTTACCAGGTCAATATTTAAACATATTGCCTTGCCTTCAGCATCATCTTCCTTTTGTCACAGCATTTAATTTGAAGAACTTGCATGTAGTTTTGAGCCCACCATGTGGGTTTGCTCTCACTAGTTTTGAGTCCACCGTGTGGGTTTGCTCTCACTTGGCTTTCTACATTAGAGATCTAAGATGGCGCCACATGCAGATGCAGCGGCTGGTTGCTCCTCAACACAGAATCTGGCTTTTAAGTTCTGCCAAAATAGACTTACTTACAGTTGACAAGATATGTTATATGTCATATTTTAGTCATTTTATATGTCATATTATGTGTTGTACCTGTTTTTAAATCTATATGAAATGTTTTAAATGAGTTGAATATAGCAACCACAAAATTTTGTTGTTCCTGCAAGGGGGCAAAGACAATAAAGATTTCTATCCATGTAAACAAATAGGAGACACACTTGGTATAGGATATGTCAGTACTAGACATGGGCACAGAGCGGCAAAATTTTCGTTTCCGTTACCGTTTGTCGATTCCGTTACGTAACGAAACAACAAACGAAAATTGTGCTGAAAATGCAACGAAACGAACAGAACCACGGAAATTGTGGTCGTTGCGTTTCGTTTCCGTTAATGGCGACGTGCAATGAAATGAGCTGTTTTAAATGTTAAAAAACACCCTGGACATCCATAAAAATGCCGCAATAATTATTTATATTGTTTGATAATACCTACCAGGGGGGTTGGGGTCCTTAAAACATTTGTTTTTGTCTTCTCCCATCGCGATGTATTTTTCGTTTCCCTTTAAAATAGATGCCGCCAGCAGCCACAAAAGGGAGGCAAGCCATGTGATGGGATCATGTTCAACCAATAGCATGCCCAGCTTGCAGACTGGGTGGGCAGGCCTGGCAGCCACAGAGGGCATAAAAAGCTCTGGCAGCCCCTGTCCTCTTTGCAGTCTCTGGTGGGAGTTAGGGTGGGATTGCTGTTTCTGCTGCGACTCTAGCTTCAGTCCTGCAGCCTCCCTGTGTGCGTGTGTGCTGTGTACCTCTCGGTGAGTATCCTCCCTTGCCTCGCAGTACAGTCACTCTGCAGCTGCCTTGCACCCTGGGCAACGCCCGCCACTGCCTTTGCAGCCTCCCTGCATTCCTAGTCTATACTGTGTCTCTGCCAGCATCCATTTTTTAAGTGTTCTCCCTCTGGTCTGGGGCGTTGGGGGATGCCTGCACACGGAAATGCTTTAAAAATCGCGCAAAAAGCGGGTAGAAACGACAAATGAAAAAACAAAAACGGTAACGGATTTTTTCAAAAAATTCACGACAAATGGAAATGAACCGAAACAGACCTATCAACAACAAACAAAAAAAACGAAATGCCATTTTTCTGTTTTGTGCCCATCTCTAGTCAGTACACCAGAGACTGATCCCTTTCTCTTCACACAACATAGAAATTCTTGTTTCAGAGAAAACATCTCACATGCCGGTAGTTCAGTTTTAATGACTATGCATGCTATATATTGCAGTGAAAGAAACAATGGTCAGTGAATCTCACTGAAATATTAGGAGTTGATGGGATGTCATTAGAAATGGGCACAAAACAGAAAATAATGTTTCATTTTGTTTCATTTTGTGCCCACCAAAAATTGTTTTTTTTATGATATTATTTTAAAACAGTACAAAACAAAATGAAATGAAATGGCTCCCCTGGGTCCTAGAGGCACCAGATTTGTGGTCCAAAATATATGGAGTGCCAATGATTCAAACCCCACCCCCACACACACACACACTGCTAAAAACCAACTAATCAGACAGGACTGGTCCAGATGGGTCTGATTCCCATTATAGTATATCCCTATGTTTATATATTCCTCTTTCATTATGCCAGTTTTTACCTAGTGATGTAGCAGTAAGTGAGGAAGTGTAGGCATTGCTATAGCACTCTCCTCAGAAGATTCCCAAAGAAGGGTCCAAAAGTCTAAGCTATTGTATTGGCCCATACCTTCAAAACAGCTGAAATAATTAATACTTATAATTATTTTTGTGAAACCAGTGGGGCTCAATTGCTCATCCAGAACCAAGTGCTCTCCAATCTTTTTGTACTACAGGAGAGAACACTGCCATCCCTTTAAGTAGTTGGGTATAAGGATTGTACCTAAACATGTTAGAGAGAGTTAAGAAATCCCTTGGTCTGTGACCCATGGCTTATGACATCCCTGCTCTTGTCCTCACTGCAGAAATAAGTCCAAGGCTGCTAAATTAAGACCTCTGATCCATTGAGAAACAGGGAAATCTCAGGTTATTGGGAGTGCATTCACTGCCATGCACTGTGAATCTTTACTATTCTTAAGTAGGGCTGAAGGCTTTAATCAGTTTACTTGATAAATTAATTCCTGTACTCTTTTGTTCAAGTTATACTTGAAAAAAATAAGACCTTCCAGTCCATGGGACTGACTACTGGTACATTGTTAGAGGACGCCAAGTTATTGCAGACATAGCTGAGATAAATTATCTGCAAATTATCGTGCATTCCCTTTAATATCTCCTAAAGCACCTACTGTATACTGAGCATCTGTGAAAATAGTTATAGTCAGTTATGAAATGATTAATGTGTTAATTGAAAGTAAATGCCAAATGAGTGAATTAATGAATACTTTATTACAGTGAATAACCAAATCCAAAATTCATGGCAAATGGCAAGTGAACATTCATTGAAATAGCCAAATATTCAGAAGTATGTCCAATGGAATTCAATCAGATTTATATTCCGGTAGATAGATATTAATTTTCCCAATACATTATTGGAAAATAGATTACTGCTGGGAGAAGCTGGATGCAGTAGAAAAACAGCAAGACGTAGCAGATGAATTGTTCAATATATGAGGCTGTAGCTGTCCCAAGCAGGGCTGTGGATGAAGTTAAGACAATTTCAAGAGAGTCCCCTTCCAGATCAGCATAAGACAGAAACAACTCGATGGCAGATGAAATTGGCAACAACTGCTAGGTATAAGCAGTGGTTCACATATTATACAGTATATAGCACTTATGATAAAGATAGAATCACACTCTCTATGCCCTCTGCAACTGTGAGTGTGAGTTTTTTTAAAAAAATAAGAAAATAAATGGGCACAAAGAATTTAATCTCCCCAATTTGTATGCAATCCTCCCATTCTAGATTGCTACCTCATGCACCTATTTGTGTGTAAAAGAAAAGAGCTCCTTTCTGGCACTGTACGTATTTAGTAAACCATGTAGGTGGCTTGGCTCAGTGACTACCTCACCATGGCTCACCCATCCCTCAACTACTGTACTTGATTCATTCATTTATTGGACTTATGCTCCATTTCTCCCCCCAAAAGTGGGATTCTGGGTGGTTTATGTAACAGTTTTAAGTTCTGCAGGGCTATTTACTTACATAGACATCTATCGATGAATCTTGCAAACACAATTCCACAAATTCAGTCTTTTCTTATTCACAGTTATAGAATGGACAATTACAATTATAACAGCCCCCCAAAATGCCACAATTTGTGCAGCCAAATCCTATGCCACAGCACAGATAAAGAAATTGCTCATAGAATTACCAAATCCCTTTGAGTTCAAATTCAGATTCGGAAAAAAAAAATCAAGACCTCTTTCTCAACCAGGTTAGGTTCCCAGTACAGTGGTACCTTGTATAAATGAATTAATTAGTTCCAAATGAAATTCTGTTAAGCAAATCTTCCTTTTTAGAAATTTCCCATAGGAATGCATTGAAAATGGATTAATTCCTAATCATGACTGTTTTTCTGTTGTACGGATTTGCCCCATAGGTGATTCTGTTAAGCGATTTTCCCCCTATCTCTGGAATTTTTTTCTTTTAAGTGTATTTTCTGTTAAACAAACCACTTGTTGTATGAGGGTCCACTGTACATGGAAAAATCAGACAAAATACTAATACAATTGTATGCAACACATGAATTTATTGTGTACATTCACCCCCTGCAAAACTAAAATACAAAATTATACCTTGATCAGGTTGGCAAGGTTGCTGCAGCCACTCTGGCCTCTTCCATTCTCCTGCTGTTTCTGATATGGCTCTTACAGTCTGGCTCTTTCTTAGTCACAATCCTTTTGGCTGCACCAATATTGCGTAGAGGGTACTCTTACACCACCAATAAATATGTCACATTAAAGCACTGTTAAAAAACATGATCATAGCAAAATGGATATTGAATCAAAAGCCATTGCCATGCATAGCAACAGAGATGTATAGCATCTTCCACTAAAATCCTTTCCTTAGCACCTAGCTAGTTACCTGAGACAGCTACAGGTACATGAAGAATCCTGCTTATCTAAAGATTTGCCCTTAAATCACATCCTTGCACCTTTTCTGTTTGTGCCTTTCTTTTCCTTCTGTCTTCTTACATCCTTTCAGCTCATAATGAGCTAGATAATTATCCCCCCACATTAAAAAAAAAAAAGGGAGCAGCTTTGCTGCCAGAATGGCTTGAGGACTAAGGTGGGCCGTTTTTGTTTGTTTTCATCTGCAGTTCTACACCTTGGCTCAGCAACGAGCGTGAAGCATATGACCACCTCTGAGCACCTGAGTTGTCCAGCTGATTTCACATCTGCCTCACAGCGATGCAGTTGCAGAGGCTGCCCTCAAATTCAGGTGTGTGTGCATGCATGCGTGCATGCGTGTGCGTGTGTGTGGAAATGAAATCTTTAGAGAGGGCATCACTAAAGTCGCTTTAATATTCACTGCTACAGCAGTGCCATGTTTTTATTTTCTTGTGCTGCAGTTTTTTTTCTGCAGCTGTGTTCGCAGCATTATCACAACTATTATTCTCTGTCCAAGGTGATCCAAGTTTTTTTTAAAAAAAATGATGTTTTTCCTCACTAAGCAGTATCTATATCTTAATGAAAATGATCTTAAGGCATGATTGGAATGGGTTTTTCTTCCAAAGTTCAGCTATATATGCTCAAGAATGAATTGCAATCTAAGGGAGAATAGAAGCTAGATTTTGTTTTCCTGTGGGTAAAATCCACTTGAGATGTAAGATCAGATAGCTTTGGTTTGAAGAAAATTATATGAAGACCTTTCTGCCAATTATTTTAATATGTGAACTTTTCAGGGAAACAAAACATTTATCATAGAGGAGAAACTTTTTACAACATGGGAAAACATTACTGAACAATAGAGATGGGCACGACCAGGAAAAATGACGTTTTCGAGTTGTCGTGTGTCGGAGCTGGCCCGTTTCGGCTCGTTTCCATTTTTCGTGAAATTTTTCAAAAATTTGTCATTTTGTTTGTCATTTTTTCATCTGTCATTAGTACTGGTTTAGGGGGGTAGCGGGCTCCTGGAGGCACCTCTCTGGGGTGGGTGCCTCCTCTGGCCTGCTATGAAGGGAAAGCGGGCTCCTGGAGGCACCTCTCTGGGGTGGGTGCCTCCTCTGGCCCGCTACAAAAGGGCATGCATAGCCAATTGGATATGCATACCAAGTTGCAGTGGCAGAGGCACCTCTCTTTGGGGTGCCTCTTGACTCACAGGCATACTGATGGTATAGTGCAGTCACAGTGCACAGGGGAAGGCTCCCTCTGGGCACTCTGTGGCTCACTAAAAAGGGAAGTGTACTTGTGCATGTGTAGTGCAATGCGAGTACACAGATCTGGCTTAGGGTTAGGGTTAGTGCAAGGGCTAGGCTTAGGGTTACGGGTAAGGTTACGGTGAGTTAGTGGGGTGCACCTCTGGGTGCCTCTCTGACCCACTAAGAAGGACAGTGTACTGGCGTATGGGTTAGGGTTAGGGTTAGGGTTAGGGTTAGGGCTAGGGCTAGGGTTAGTGGGCTTTTTATGCCCGACTGGCACATCCCAGAATTCTCAGTCAAAACCTGGCCAAGTGGCCATGCGATTGGTGGAATGGCTCCAAAAATTTGCATGGTCCACTCCCATGGCCAGCCCATCATTGCGCAGGTGTAATAAAATAAAATAAAATAAAATAAAATAAAATCAATGGAGAGGAGACATTTTGTTGCAAGAAAAACCCATTGCTGCTAGTGCTACTGTAAAAATTCTGGCAGTTTTAAAATAGCAATTTTCGCATGTTTCTGTGGTGCTTTGGTGTGTTTTTGGACCACAACGATTTCAAAATAAATATTGCGGTCGCCATTTTGGATCCCCCGCCCGCACGGCATGGCATGGCGAGTTGGCGAGACGAGGAGTATGCCCCCCACCAGAGCAGCCCAGGACAGGAGAGGGCGGGAGGCCGGGACCCCCCCCCCGAAACCACCCCTCTGGTAGGTGCACTCTCAGGCAGGCATATTTTCGCCTGCTTTTTGGGCTGGGAATTGGGGTTTTTTATTTTATTTTTAAAACTTTTTTTTCTGTGCTGCTTGAATGGCGGCACGAGTTGCGACTTGCGAGATGACGAGGATGCCCCCCAGAGCAGCCCAGGACAGGAGAGGGGGGAGGCTGGGGACCCCCTCCCCGAAACCACCCCTCTGAAGTGCACTCTCAGGCAGGCATATTTTCGCCTGCTTTTTTGGCCAGGAATCGGGGGTTTTATTTTTAAAACTTTTTTTCTGTGCCGGTTGCGCTTGGCATCGCGCGATCGCCGCACGATGCCAGGAACGACAATGACAAATCAGACCCAATTTTTCTTTTATCGGTTCGAGTTCGAGTTCTGGCAGAGTAATTGTCATTACCGTTTCCGTTATGTAACGGAAATGAGGAACGGAAACGGAAATTTCGCTAAGTCATGCCCATGTCTACTGAACAATTGAGATCTCTCACCCAGTTCCTCTGCTCATGCAATGTATAAGGGGGAACAAATCTGTTAAATATGTTTTCTTCTATATCTGGATGTCTGTGAGAAAATTTGCCCATTTAGAAAATTTCCTATTAAAAAAGAAAGAAAGTTCTGAACTATCTATATTGGCCAAACCCTATGAGCTGTCAATGTTCCCAGCATAGAGTGGATTGGGATGTATGTTTTTCCTATGTAGTGGTCAAAACTGGGGAAACTGTAAGGAAAAAGTGGTAGCAGCCCAACTCCATAACCACATCCATGGCTGACTATAGAGCAGGGGTACCCAAACTTTTTGTAAGGAGGGACAGATTAGGTGAATGAAAATGTGTCAGGGGCCGGTTGCTCCCCGACCCTGCCACCCCACTGCAAGCCTCACCCACTGACCCATAAGTCCCACCCACTGACCCCTTTTAACCCCACCTGCAGGAAAGAAGGCGGGTCCAAGGGGGGAGGGAGGAAGGTGGAAACCAAGAGAGGAAGGAAGGAAGGAAGGTGGGGAACAAGAAAGGGAGGGAAGGAGGTGAGGACCAAGGGAGGCAGAAAAGAAGGAAGGTGGGGACCAAAGGAAGCACAGGGACCCATGGCCACAGGTCGCCCCTTGGAAGAGGTGATCTGTGCGACCTTGCACCCCCCCAAGCTCCCCAGCGGTGGTGATGGCTCGCCCGCCAGCCCACCCCAAAGCTCCTTGGCAGTGGCAGAGACCCACTGACCTGCCCACACCCACACATTCCCCTGCGGTGCCGGTGGCGGCAGACCGCCCATCCACCCAAGCTTCCCAGTAGTGCCGGCAGTGCGGCCTGCCTGATCACTGCCCCACACGTGCACCCAACTTCACAATGTTCCCGGCTATGCCAGTGGTGGCGGCCTCCCTGTGCACTGCCCTGCACGCATGCGCTGAGCTTCACAAGGTTCTAGCGGTGCCGATGGCAGCGGCCCGCCCATGTGCACCACCCCACATGAGCGCCAGCCTCACATGGTTGCCAGCAGTGCCAGTGGCAGCAGCCCGCATGATGGCTGGCCGGCCGGCCCACCCAGTCCCACAAGCTTCCCGGCGGTGCTGGTTGTGGTGGCCTGCCCCCTCGCCTGCTCACGCAGCCCCACAAGCTTCTGCTCACCAGCCAGCCGGCCCGTCCAGCCCCTCAAGCTTCCCAGTGGTGTCAGTGTTGGTGGAAGATTTTTTAAAAAAAAAATCATGGGGGGAATGAGGGGGAGAAAGGGGCGTGCCAGCCAGCCGCGGGCCACTCAGAATGGCCTGATGGGCCAGATTGGGCCCCTGGGCCAGACTTTGGGCAGGCCTGCTATAGGGGGACTTTAAGGCAAACAGTTGAAAACTAAAATTTAAATGCAAACATAGGCAATATCTTTATAGACACTTTAAAAATACAATACATGAGCTTTCATATACATGAAAGCTCAACTTCATCATGTTTGTACCACTATGAAGAATTCAAAGCCCAAATGGAATGATGGATTTTGCTAGACAATTTGCGTTTAATTCCAAAATGTTCTTGGCAAGCTGGAATGTGCCTGGCATGTGTTTCTGATATGTAGATGCAGAGGTTGGTGCTTGTTTTAGAGCTACAGCTTAGGCAGCCGTGGAATGAACACAACACAGTTCTCCAAAGTGTTTCCTATTTTTGCATTTGTGTTTTATTTTGTTTGGACTACACAGCTACCCTTTACTTTGATTTTAAGAGCCAAGCACTTAAAGCCAATTGTCAGAACAGATAGGTCTGTCAATTTCACTTTTTCTCCCAGATTGTTCTTTTTTAACATTAAAAATTATTTCTCTCAAATTAAGGAATGTGTTTGCAAATGCTGGGAAGCCATACAAACAAAAATTCTGACCAGTTCATACCCCTGGGAGCTCCCCCTCCTGTTTGTGACATATTTATCACAATTATGCATAGTTTTTCAACTTAGGCTGAGCTGTTTTAACGAGCCACAGTGGCTTGTTAAAACAACTCAGCCTAAGTTGAATTTGTTGTTAACAGCTTTGGTAAATAAGTCACTTGGGGGTGGGGAGGAACATCCCTCAGAAGGAATAAGTTGCACTCCATTTAAGAAAAGAAAAGAAAAGAAAGGGGATTTCACATATTGACTGGCCCTAATAACAAATACTAGTATAAACTCTCAGCAAATGTAGCTTTTCTGTTCTTTCCAAGATTTATTGCAGAAGAAATGCATTTTGCCCTCAAAATTCTAACCTTTGGCGGGCCTACACGGCATTCTGTGGAGGCAACGTGTGCACAACACAAAGCACACATTTTAAAATAAATAGATGAGTTAGATAGAGGGACACTCTTCTCCCTCTCACAAAATACCAGGACTAGGGGACATACACTCAAATTGAGGGCTGGGAGAGTAAGAACAGACAAAAGAAAATATTTTTTTTTCACCCAGTGCATTGTTAGTCTGTGGAACTCCCTGCCACAGGATGTGGTGATGGCTTCTGGCATGGATGCCTTCAAAAGGGGATTGGGCAGATTCCTGGAGAAAAAGTCCAGCACAGGTTACAAAACCATGACGGAGATGTGTAATCTCCTCCAGGCTTAAAATGGGGGTACTTCAAGGGAAAATACAGGGGAGTGGTACCAGGAGACAGATATCTAGTCTCATGCGCTCCCAGACGCATCTGGTGGAGCCACTGTGAGATACAGGAAGCTGGACTAGATGGGTCTTTGGCCCTAATCCAGCATGGCTCTGTTATGTTCTTATGCTCTTATGTTCTTAAGTGGTTTGGGTCTCTGTTTGTAGAGCCAGGGGTTGGGGGTTCATCTCCTCACTATGACTACCACCAGCAGATCCAGCCTGTGTGGTCTTGGGCAAGTTGTACAGTCCTGAGATATCCCTCAAAGAAGGAAATGGTAAAGCACTTCTGTGTGTTCCCTACTTGGAAAACCCTGGAAAGGGCCACTGTAATTCAGAAATGACTTGATGGTGTGCAATTATTAAACCAAACCAAAGTTTTTTTTTATTATTATTAACATTGTGCAGATAATTTTTATTAAATGGTGCCAATGCATAAAATATTTAAATGTGTATAGATGCATGCAGTGGGGAAAATCATCTAAATGCAATGTTTTCAATGTAAAAAACAAGCCACAGTATTTGTTAAGTAGAGGAGACGACACTACTGAATTTAAATTGATAACTAGTTTAGGTTTTTAGAAATCTATTTAATGTCATGTGGCTTTTGTGTCAGTGTGTGCATCCTCATGGAAAACCCATTGTTCCTGACATCCAGAATTCTGCAACATTCTTCAGGCTCTCACACACTCTATTTACTCCAGCACAGATAGTCACAAATGCCAAAATATGCCCGTTAAAAATAAACAATCCCCATGTGGGTATTTAAAAAAAACCCTCCAAAACTGCTTCCTTGCTGAAATGATATATGCTTAGCTGTAAATTTGATAGCTGGATATTTTAAAGTAGCTGTAAAGGGTGCGAAGCCCAACGCACACACAAAAACCACAAGAGTATTGTGACATGCAGTTGAGTCCTGTGATGGGGGGAAAAATACTGATGAAATCTGAAAGAATACAGTTAATGTATTGTTATTACTTAACAGTAATAGGTTTGCCTTTGGCAGCAAAGTGGAAGATAGTTGTAGTTACCGTGATGACACGGATGTTCTATAGTTTTACCAAGAAAGGCTCAAGATTAGAACTGGAATAAAGCTCAGAAAACAAAAATTGGACAAACCACAGTCAGATGAAGAAAAATACATCTTCCCATGGCGAAAAAAGATCGCAGTGCACCCATAACCTGGCATATAGGGGAGAACCTTGACTTAGAAATATTCTCTGGCAAAATTTTCCATGTACAAGAAAGCTGTTGTATCTATATGGAAGAACATTCAATAAGCGCTATACAATATAAATAGATAGATAGATAGATAGATAGATAGATAGATAGATAGATAGATAGATAGATAGATAGATAGATAGATAGATAGACAGATAGATAGATAGATAGATAGATAGATAGATAGATAGATAGATAGATAGATAGATAGATAGATAGATAGATAGACATATTCTCTCTGCAGACTGAGATGGTACAAAGGAGAAATGGTTTTACCACCTTGCCTGCTATTTATGTGTACCAGGGCATGGCGTCCATTTTCTTTTGGATTCCCTGCAGACATTGAGAAATACAGTCTCTCCCTCTGATCAAGGAAGACCTTTCATTTTCTATTTCTTTACAGCTGATTTAATAGCAGAATGGGTTAAACAGAGTGTGGTGGCCAGATGAGAAAAGGACAAGGGCTGCTGAACTTCAGTTACATATGTAGAGGAGGGAAGTTCAGTGGCTGGGACACAAGATCTCCAGCAGGATGTGCTGGTCACAGCCACAAACTGGGACTCAGAAGACCTGGGTTCGATTCTTATCGCAGCCATGGAAACTCATCAGAGGGTGGAAGTGGCAGTGGTAAAAGCAGTCCTTCTATATCTCACGTACCCTCACAACATAATTAGGACTAGAGATGGGCACGAATCAAAAAAATGGTGTTTCAGTTTTTCATTTTTTGTTGAGAGGTCCATTTCGGTTCGTTTCCGTTTTTTGAGAATTTTTGGAAAAAATTCATTTTTGTTTTTTGTTTTTTGTTTTTCGTTTCTACCCACTTTTTGCGCGATTTTTAAAGCATTTCCGTGCGCGGGCATCCCCCAACGCCCCAGACCAGAGGGAAAACACTAAAAAAATACGATGCTGGCAGAGACACAGTATAGACTAGGTATGCAGGGATGCAGCAAAGGCAGCGGCGGGCATTGCCCAGTGTGCAAGGCAGCTGCAGAGTGACTGCACTGCAGGGCAGGGGAGGGTACTCACCAAGAGGTATGCATGCACGCACACAGGGAGGCTGCAGGATTGAAGCTAGAGTCGCAGAGACAGCAATCCCACCCTAACTCCCACCGGAGACTGCAAGGAGAATGGGGGCTGCCAGACCTGCCCAGTCTGCAACCTTGGCATGCTGTTGGTTGAACATGATCCCATCACATGGCTTGCCTCCATTTTGTGGCTGGCAACATCCATTTTGTCATCCTTAAAGGGAAAAGAAAAATACATTGCGATAGGAGAAGACAAAAACAAATGTTTTAAGGACCGCAACCTCCTGGTAGGTAATAATTTCAAATAATTATCGCATTATCGCTGCATTTTTATGGATGTCCAGGGCGTTTTAATACCCAAGAAATCAATATTAGGCATCTGGGAGCCATTTTGGGTTGATGTCCCCTAACTCCCCTTAAACGAAAAAAATACAGCGTTCTGAGAAAAGACTTAAATGCACGTTTTAAGGACCCCCCCGGTAGGTATTATCAGACAGTATAAATAATTATTGCTGCATTTTTATGGATGTCCAGGGCGTTTTTTAACATTTAAAAACAGCTCATTTCATTGCGTGTCGTCATTAACGAAAACGAAAAGTAATGAACCCAATTTTTGTGGTTCTCTTCGTTTCATTCCATTTTCATCACAATTTTCGTTAGTCGATACATAACAGAATGAATAATGAATAACGGAAGTGAAAAAAGTTCGTTTTGTGCCCATCTCTAATTAGGACCACTGCAAGTCCAGCTCTGATGATGGCACAAAAAGGGCTTTATGGACTTTGGGTAAGGAAAGCCATCTTTGTAATCCTCTCTTCACTCCCCCCCCCCCCCAAAGATGTTTCAGAAGGCTGGCAGGGAACCCATGACATCGGCTTGCTGTTCTTATACTCAAAACCAAAATAGGGGGTGAGCCCATTTGAAAAACTGGGAGTCACACTAAGTGTCAGAGTGTGTGAATGTGAGAGAGGAGAAGATGGGAGCAAGGGAGGGTTGAATGATTGAGATGCACAATGTGGATTTCCTGTACTAAACCTACTAAACAAATATATGAATTTGTACTGAGCAAGAAGGCCCTGGCACCAACTTGGAGAGAGGAGGGTTTTCAAGCAATGAAATTAAACCTTTCTCCTCATCCTTTGTCCTGAGATTTATTTTCCTCTCTGGAAGAGAATACACTAATGTGAGTCATTTCTGAAGGGGAATAGGAAAGGCTTAGATTCTCTGAGTGTCAGAGAACTGGGACTGGCCAAGAAATAGACTACTGATACACTCCTTCCCCTGTTTTCATTGCAGGTGTTTCAGCTTTCACTTATCTGAGTCCCAAGAGCCGGAGGCCATAGTACTAAATGGTATAAGCACCAGAGGACATGCATGTGCGCACACGTGTACACACACACACACACACACACACACACACACAGAGAGAGAGAGAGAGAGAGAGACAGAGACAGAGACAGAGACAGAGACAGAGACAGAGACAGAGACAGAGACAGAGACAGAGAGACAGAGGGGCGGAAGAGAATGAATGAATGTTATTGGGGACACTAGAGAAGAAGACTAAAACAGGGTTAATGGAGGCCATCAACCCTAGGAGAATGTTGCTTGCAGGGCTGGATTTATATGAGGAGAGGCCCTAGGCTACTCTACCTGTAAAGCCCCTCCCAATACCCCACCCTCACAACTAGAAGAAAATGGAAGAGTGTTATAAAGAAAATTGGGTGAAGCCAAGGATGATGACAGGTACTTGAACTTCTGCAATTCACAATTTCTCCTCTAAAGAACAGCACTGGACCCAAAACAGAACCCTGGGGCACCCCAAGATGAAGAGGGTCCATTTATGATCATCATTTGGGTGCGATCAGTCAACCAATTACAAATCCATCTAACAGCAGCACTATCTATCCCACTTTCTATGAACTTCTTAGCAAGGATACCATGAGGAACCTTATCAAAGGCCTTACTGAAGTCCAGATAAGCAATATCCACAGCATAACCCTGATCCACCAGGCCTGTATTTTTATCAAAGAAAGAGATCTAATTAGTCTGGCCAACTGCCCTGAGTCTCATAATTGCTGGTCCCGAGTTGCCCTGCCTTTGCATGAAGTCTTGGGACTGCACTTTTGAGAGAGGGTAGATTGCCCACTGGGGAGTAGGGGTGTGGGGCCCCCCCCCCCCCCGATTTAGAGGCCCTAGGCTTCACCCTACTTTACCAACCAGAGTTCCCACTGGGAAAGTCGGTGAGGTTAATAAGTATAAAAATAAATAAATAAAATAAAAATGAATATACATGAATCCAGCCCAGACTATTCTTTTGTTGAAACCCTCCCCCACACCCCTGGTTTCAATAAACCCAGCTGGTTTTGTTTTGTTTTGTTTTGTTTTGTTTTGTTTTGTTTTGTTTGGTGCAAGCTGGTCTGGACTGGGGATGGAGCAAGGCCACCTGCTGACCTGAAGAGAGCTGGTGGGACTCACAGACACCAAGAGCCATCCTGGTTCCTGATATTATCAGGCTATCTAGACTGTTCCCAGAGACAATGTAGAATACTCTCTGCTCATTCATGCACTAGTAGTTGGCACTGCATCTTTGTCTCCACTTTCGGCATAACATGGCAACCCCTGCCTAACATAGTGACATCCCTTGCAAAATAACTATTATGAGATCCATTAGCACTTGCTTTTCTACAGAGGATCCTGAAAATAATCTTTACCATGTAATCTCTGGGTTTCTGTTTTCCTTATCCGACCACAGAACCTGACACACTTCCACAAGTGCAAAATCATAATGCAAAATATAAAAGCACACAAATGACAGCCCTCCGTGTTTATTTGCAAAGTGCTCCTCTGTAGTTTCACATTTTCCCAAAACAGCTGTAATATCTGGCCATTAAATTCACTGCTGTGAGGCTCATCGTGCCACACATGCATTTTGTCACTCATAAGAGAACTAACTCCCAAGTCAGGTCCTTCAAAGGCCCGGCTTTAAAATGATACTCGTTGGATTGCTACTGACCCATTGCTCTGGAGGAGACAAAGATCTGGCACCTGATGGTCATTCTGCTAAGCAATAAACATTCTCAAGCTCTTTGCTCTGGCCTTTGCAGAGTGCTGATTTTTTCCATATTATATACAGCTTTGGGGCATTATTACTTTGAAAGCAAGCCAAATATTTTGTTTTTATTGGATGATCTGAATGGAGCACAGTTAGCAGTGAACAGAATTCAAAACAATAAACCTTTGTGTGTGTGTGTGGGGGGGGGAAGATCCTTTTTGTTGTCAATTCATGGCTATTGTGCCAATGGGAAAATCGTGCCAGGCAGTGAAAGCAGGCTGAGAAGAGGATGAGAAAATAAAAGGGCAGGCCTGACTGATTGGATCACAGGAGAACCCACACAAATACCTATATAAATATGAGTAATATTTCCCTTCATCCAAAAGCTTTGTGGGAAAACCTAGCGAGCTATGTAAACAATGCTAAATGAAGCAGAGACATTTGTCCAACAGCACCAGCAGAATCCTTGGTGATTGGGATAAAGGGAGGTATAATATTTTCCAAACACATTTTGTGGGCAGGCTGTTAAGCTACTGCATGTGAGCAGGATTTGCTGAGACAAAGCTTAATGGCCCAAACCCAACAAAAGAAATGGATCTCACCAGCCTGTTGGATGACAGCCAATGAATGCGAGGCACAGAAACCTGAGATTTCTTCACTTAGAAAGAAGGTCAGATACGTCACAACTTGGTGAATGCAACTTATGTTGCACGCGTATCTACACGCACATGCTCCAGTAATTCAGATCCTTGGTATGGCTGTATTTTTAGCTTTGACTGCTTTCACAGACTGATTCCCTCTGGCGTCATGCCCAGAGTCTACCAGTAACTTGCTTCCTCTCCCTACGGAAGGTTATCCAAAGCATCTCTCGAATAGACCCATGCCAAGAGCAAAGCAATGCATCAGAAACTAAAAGAGCTACTGTTGTTCTTAATGTCTGTGTGTATGTGTTTTTTTTAAAAAACACACAATTGTTAACTCCAGAAAGGAACCTTGGTAAGCAGGTTTGAACAACATCTGTAGATTTCAAGGGGGGAGGTGGATAAAAATGTGGCAAACCACAGTAACAAATGTGCTGATGGTTGAGGATTCAAAAGCCTTTCTGCTTTGGGCCCTGTCAAGACAGCAGAGAACGGTTTGAAACTGAAGAATGTTGTATTTATTATTTAATACCATTTACTCTGTGCTGAGAGCATGATGCAGAAATGGCAAAGGGAAGATAAGGGGTTTAAATAGATACTTGGTGAGTCAGACTGCTCTTTCACCAAATGAGTCGCATTGCAGCAGAGATCATGCTGTGTCAATTTTGTTTTGAAAGAGCAAGGAAGAAGAAACCCAATTCTTCTCCTTTTTTTTTTACTGGAGGAAAAGGTGTTTTACCATAGGCTAGACCAGTGCTGGTGATTCTGAACCTATGGCACCGGTGCCAAAGGTGGCACTCGGAGCCCTTGCTGTGGGCATCTGACATCACCCCTTCACAGCCACCTGTATTCAGTTTAAATTGCTGTATTGGCACTTTGGGAAAATTTAGTGGGTTTTGAATCACAGTTTGGGCACTCGGTCTCTGAAAGGTTCACCATCACTGGGCTAGACCAACTGGTGAAATCCATAGGATCTTTTCTTCCAGCTTCTCCAGAGTCTCTTCGGTAGGGATGGGGGAGATTTATATCAGATGGTGATTTAGTTCACTTTTTGGAGTGCCGTCAGCACAGTCCGGTTCAGTCTCTTTTCCAGCAGCCTGGAAAGGTCCAGATGTGGTATATAGAGACTGACCCTGTTCTTTGCACCTGAGTTGCAGCGATCAGAACTGGATTGCATGTGGCCAGCAAGACTTTAATAAAGACTGCCAACAGCAAAGCCACCCATTCCAGAACAATCCAACAAGACTGTTATATCACCATCTGATTGTGCTCTCCATTGCATTTTAACAATAAGCCTCTTTTCCCCATCTTCATTGAATGTGAGAGCAGAATTCACTTCTCAGTCTTGGAATGCTGCACTGGTTTTTAACAAGTGCACACCAACGTAACTCAGAAGGAAAAACTGTATACAGAAATGTGTACATATAACCTGTATAAACTTAAGGGTCCCAAAGTAGCAGTAGACAAGAGTTCCTGAGCATACGCTGAATATAACCCAAACTGATACAACTAGCAGTTAGGATTTCCCAGTCAGAATGGCCTTTGGTAGTGCAACAGGAAGCAATAGGAAACAGTACCTCAGGAATCAGTCAACTTTGATAATTCTTCACTGTGTGCCCTTCCCTCTCACAAGCCAGTCATGTCTAAATCTTACAAAAACATTAGCAGGAGTTATCTTACAAGTAAATGCCTTTGTCAGGATGATGATGTTGCTAGCAGGTGAATACCTACTGTGAGGCTTTTGGCAGTGCTGCATGTTACTTGCCACCTATCTGACTCCCTATTCTCATTGATTTGCTCTGTGTATTTATTATGTTTACTTAATATATGCAAAATGTTATTTTTATTTTGTTGTTTTAACATTCATTCTTTGCTGCCTGGAGTTGTTCTCTGCATTAAGCTTGGTGGTATAAATAAATAAATAAATAAATAAATAAATAAATAAATAAATAAATAAATAAATTTGGCAATTAAAGACTTCTAGCTTCTGTCTTGCACCTTTGCTGACTCATAGATTATCTGATTATCACATGGAAGCAGTGGGAGCTATAGGACAGAAGGAGGCAGTCCTTAATTACTGAAATTCTCCCCCACCAGTCATGTCATCACCCTCCTCAGACATAATTTACACAATAGGGTTTCAGCCAACATCTTATAAAGGGCATTGACTTATTCCCAGTCTTCTGGATTGATTATAATGTGACTTTAGTGCAAAGAAAGCCACTAGACTGGTTCTGTCATATCTTAAGACTCTTATACAGTGGTCCCCCGCCATTTCGAGGTTCATATACTGCAGTCCTGGAATATTGTGGGACCGAAGTATATGAAAGGCAATACCCCTGGGGTAAGCTGCTTGGGCTTGTTGGAGGCCCCAGAAGAGGTTTCCGGCAAACCGGAAGTAAATTCTGGATCACCAGAAACCATTTCTGGGGTCTCCAACAGGCCTAGAAAGCCCATTGGAAGCCCATTTGGGGCCGTGCCAGGTCTCAGGTTAGTGTAGGAGCCCCCAGATAGCCCCCCCCCAGTCCCAACCACACCCAAGCATCTGCATATCAGAGATTTCCCATTATCATGGGTCGGGTCGGGTCCCTAATGCCCGCGTTAGGCAGGGGATTATTGCCCACGTGTTCACAAATTTCAGATCCCAATCCAACCATTTGGATTATGTTGTCTTTCCAGTTGCAACTACTGTCTAACTTTTAATCAGTTTGGGCTGGACTGCAGACATGTTTTCTGCCCATTTCAGAGACATCCATTTCTGATATCTTAAGGCCCCGTGATAGCTGAAAATACCTTGCTTTCTTTCAGTTTTGCACTTCCCCTGATTATTTTAATGCATGCTGAATGCCACTTAATTTAAGGGAAGTTGCTTTGGACATGCAATTTGAAGACGCAAGCAACAGAACAGAACAAGCTCTATTTCTGCAAAGCTAGGGAAGCCGTTAAATAATCTGAGGCCCTTCAAGAGGGTAAATGTAAATGCAAATCCTTTGGGCAAAGCTAAACAAGCGGTATTTGGATGCTTATTCAATTCAGTCTTTCAGTGTTCCCTCTGCTTGGTTTGCGCTATGAAATGACTCCTGTGGCTTTGATGTGGAAAATGAGAATGTTCTTTAACAGCTGGTGTGGGAATAAGGAAGTAAATACAAGGAAACTCTTACAAGCTTTTTGTATAAACCACACTAAGTAAATCCAACAAACTGCACTAAGTTATTGATTTATCAGGATTTGACCAGGAACTATTAGTGCTTTAGCAGTATTCAATATTCTGTAAGGGAAATAAACTACTAGTGCCCCAACCAAAAAAAAAAAAAAAAAAAAAAAAAAAATACCTATGAAACTGACCCTTGCATCATCACCAAGTTCAGCACAGATGTAGCAGACAGACTGCTCTAGCATTCTGCTAAATTATGGGGTCTTTGGTAAAAGTCTTCTGAGTTGTCATAAAAATAACTGTGCAGATGGATAACTATTTGTATTAGCATACCATTCCAGCCTATAAGAATGTTTCTCCAGTCAGGATACAGGGCAGTGGGCACGAAACGCCAAAAATTGTGTTTCATTTTGTTATTTGTTACTCTGCCCCATTTCATTTTGTTTAATACGAAACGTATTTTTTTAAAAAAATGTTTCGTATTTCATTCGTTTCATTTAATTTTTTCACTTTCCCTCTTTTTTATTTTTTATTTTTTTATTTTTAGCATGGTTGGGACTTTTTATATTTATATTTATATCTTTTTTATTACTACAAAGTCTCCGATGCACTGGCTGGGTCGGCATGGTTGTTTCCCCCCTTTTCTTTTACTCACACAGACCATGCAGCTCCTGCGCTGGGTCAGCACTTTTCAATTTTTTTCAATTTTAATTTTAATTTTTAATTGTTTAATTTTTTTTTTTGAAACTAGAACCTGTGGTTCCTTAACTAAGACAACTCTAAGTTCTTACTTTAGATCTTCCTCTTTTCCTTCTGTTCTACCATACTTTGCCAAGCAACACAGCCTGTTCTGCTCACTTCTGTATTTCCAATACATGTGCATGGTGGGATTTGCTCAATTTACAGTGGACCCTCATATAACAAATGGTTTCCATAACATGAAATCTGTACAACAGAATCACCTATTGGGTGAATCTGTGCAACATAAAAATGGTTGTAATTAGGGATTACTCTGTTTTCAATGCATTCCTATGGGAAATTTGTATAAAGGAAAATTTGCTTAACAGAATTTCATTTGGAAATTCATGTTTTCACTCAGTTGAGAGTTCAGTCTTGACTTGATAAAGAACTCACCTTGATGTTTTTCTGGCTGTCTTTTGTATTTGTGCGAATACCACATTTAAAATGACTCCTGTTTTCGTTAACTATCATCCTTTCACATCATATGCATGATATTGACCTTGGTTTCTAGTGGCATTCTTTCAGAACTCCATCCTCTTCTCTTTTATTGGGCAAAGGAACATCTTTTGAAAAACACACTTGTAGAGGTTACCTCAAAGAAAGGGTTATGAATCTGGAACACAAGGTGGGCATGGAAATTTTAAAGAGAGGTTAAAGCATATGTTTGCTTCTCCATTGTATGTGTTGTACCTACTCACCTCTTTGCTTCACAATTTCATTCAGTACAAAACAGGCATATTGACAGGCATATCTAATCAGTAGGGATGGGCTGTTTGTTGCAGAAGCAGCATGTTCTGAAACAACCCACATGAGCCCAGGTGCTGTGAAACAAAAGCAGGCAATCACTTACCTTCCTGCACGGTCATATGGGGCTGAAGTCCAACCAGGAAGAAGTCTCCTGATGTCATCTGTCCTTATCTCTGACACTAGCCAATCAGGAGCTATGCAGGGAAATGTGTCATCCCGCCACCCTGTCTGATTGGCCAAATTTTTGACTGGATTTATATGTACCCATATTTTCCCATCTATAATATTCCCCAATTTTCCAACCCAGAATTAGTTTCACTACCATGTGGTTTTCACCGTGGCTTAGTAAATGTAACCCCCCCACATGCGTGCTAGTCATGTCCAACTCTAGGGGCAGTGCTCATCTCCATATTCAAGCTAAAGCACCAGTGTTGTGCTAGTCCATGGCCATGTGGCTAGCATGGCTGCAAGAAAACACTGTTTTACCTTCCTCCTTTTCACAGCGGCACCTTTTTATCTACTTGCATTTACATCAGGCATACCCAAACTTTGGCCCTCCTGATGTTTTGGACCACAACTCCCAGAATTCCAAGCCTGTATTTCCAATGGCAAAGGACTGTGGGAGTTGTGGTCCAAAACATCTGGAGGGTCGAAGTTTGGACATGTCTGATTTACATGCTTTCAAACTGCTAGGTTGGCTTACTTCACCTCGGCTTATTTCTGCATATAAGATGGCCCTGGATTGTTAGTATAACAGTTTTAGACAAAAATATAGTCTTACACATGGAAAAAATACTATATATTTAAACACACACTTTTAAATGCAAAGAAATTCAATTTTTAAGAAAACCTCTGGTTTATCAGTGTGGAACCATATGCTTCTGTACCCAAAAAACAGTCAGGAAATGACCCAATATTGCTAAAAAAAATACCATGCCCACGTTTCCAGCAGGAAAAAGGACAAGCTTTACATAGCAAAGGGTAGCCTGAATGTTGATAACACAAACAGAAGCAATCAAGATGGACTACAGGATAGCATTTTCTGCTCATATCCATTCACATATATTGAGTAAGAACCCTGAAAATTGCTTTGTGTGCAGGTAAGAAGAGGTGAACTGCAGAGGGGGGGGGAAACACTAAGAGAAACAGCTCTTGAAAGGCTGAGAAAAACAGATGGAGTTAGAAATCTCAGGACACTTACAATACCATAACAAACACTTATGTACAACCATATTCAGGTTTCATATGTATATGAGAAATAGTGGAATCATGGATCCATGAAATGCAGTACAGGGTGACGGTACAGCTGTTTAACCCAAGTATCTCAGCCCCACTACCATTCAAAAATTGACACCCCGCAAGAATGACCACCATTGATTATTTCTATTTCTTAATCCATTTAACAAAACAGCCTGTACATCAACCTATCCATTGGTACAGCAAATGAAGAGAAGACGGGATTCCATGGAAAGCAACCCTGCAGAGAAGGGAAAGAGGACTGACTCCCTGAAGGACGCCACAGTTTTGAGTACTCAAGTAGAGATGGGCACGACTCAGAAAAAAAGTTTCATTTTCGTTTTCGTTTTCGGCTAGGGTCTGAGTCGTTTCATTTCCGTTTTCGTGGGCTAATTTCAAAATTTTTCATTTTTGTTTCGTTACGTAACGAAAACGAAAAAACGAAAACGAAAACGAAAATTTTTTCGTTTCTCCCCATTTAGCTCAATTGAGTGCTTTTCCAGTAACGAAAAATGAAAATTGGCTCGAAATTAGTCGTTTCGTTTCCGTTTTCGGTCCAGGTTGGTGCCGATTTTTGTTTTCGTTTCGTTTCCGTAACGAAAATGAAAAACGAAAACGAAAACGAAAATACCGCTAAGTCGTGCCCATCTCTATACTCAAGAACTCAGCAGGGCAGTTGAGGGCAGCTAGGTTTCAATATTTTGGCCTCCACACACAGGTTGGGCTGCATCTGATCTGGGGACATCTTGTTTCTCTTCCTCTTGACAGTGGCCCATTCAAAGTTCCTTCATCTGGTTTCAGTTTCACTCCTTTTCAGGCGTCATTAAAGATTAGTTGTCTCAAAAGGAGGTTGGTGATCTCCAGGTAATATAAACTGCACTTGCTGTAGTTTTCCAGGAATTACCTATAATTCCTGCATGGAGCAGGGGGATGGACTTGACGGCCTTATAAGACCCTTCCAATTTTATTCTCCCAGGATTCTCCCTGTTTATATTTTCCACAAGTGTGAACTGTAATAAGCATTATATGTCATCTTGTAGAACATCTTTTATTGCAGGCGCTTGTGTTGTCAACTTTCAGGGAACTCTTTGCTATGCAAAACTTAGCATTCTTTTTTCTGTTGCTAACATGTGTGCTATATTTTGCAGCAATGTTCGGCCATTTCTTGGGTTTATCAACTGTTGGAACAGAACCACAATATCCCATCTTTATAAGTCTGAGGATTTTTTGAACAATTCAGTATGTACCACACACACACACACACATATTCTGTATTAAAAAGAGAACTAAGTTAGTGCTAACTGGGAGGCTGATAATTGATACTGATCAGTGATTACACTCCCAGCTGTCTGCATGAAGTATCCAAGGAGCCCTCAATAATGACCTGAAATTGACTAGGGCTCATTGACCCTAGTGATTTAATTATTAGATATGAAATAAAATATACTTTCCTGGAAAGCTCTATAATTTTACATGAGCTAGTCAACTTAAAGGATCTTAAATGGAAGGAGACCCTGAAAGATTGTGTGGCAAATTGCTCAAATAATCAAAATCTAAGCAATAGATTGTTAGGAAATTAGAACATGGGGGAATTATAAATGACATTATTTTATTTTTGTATCTCCTGATAGTCAAGGAAGCAGGACTTTAGGGATTTGAAAACACAAAACACAGCTTTCCGTGAAAACTCTTAGGGGTCACAGTGCTCTTTCTTATAATTTTAATATTTGTTTAGACTACTTGAATTTTTGGAACAATACGACACAAAGGTTGTGGTGGAGTTGGTGTTTAACTTTAGCATGCATTTTAAAAACAGTGGCAGAATTATTAGGAAATCATTAGGACAAAACCCGGGAAATCTGTCTGTCTTGCTTTTTCTTGTATTTGCATTTTGGGCTTAATATCTCATGGTCATTATGTAAGCTCTGAATTTTGCTAGATTTTGCAAGCTGAAGAAAAGTTTTCACACATAGTGTATAAACACCCACACTAGCTAAACTCCAAAAGGGCAGATCTTGCCAGGCTGGAGTGGACCAAGCTATAGGCAGAATAGCCATATAAGGTTACCCCTTGCTTTTTAAAAAAATGTGCTATATTTTTAAAATGAGGAACATTCCAGTATAAAAATGAAAGTAGGGGGGTAACCCTAGTTTTTTGCTAGCACATTGGAATACACGAGTACAGAACCCAGAAGTCCTCCTCTTGTGTAAACAAATATGCCAGTTTTACTTTCTCCTACACTGAAACTTTTGTTTAGCTCATCTAAATACAATAAACTGTGAATTTCTGATTTTACAGCCCTATATAAAATATATAAAAATTCAGAGATAAAAAATCTGAAACTGTGAATTTCTGATTTTATAGACATATAAAAGTACTGGAACAATATTCTTCCCTATCCATTTCTAAAAAAAAACCCCAAGAAAATTGCTGAAGCCTCATAAACTCAGAAGTAATGGGAAATGGCTGAATATTATTTCTTTAATGTTCCATTTATTTATTTTATTTCTATACCACTTTCATCTCAAAACTAGGAGTCATGGCAGCTTTTAAAATGGATTTTCAGTGGGTTTTCAATTGTTTCCATCAGCTGTCAAAACTCACAACTCAATGTGAATAATGATAGCATAATTAAAAAGCAATGGCCATTATTCTGTGGCCATTTTTATGACCTTCCTGCTCAGGTCCCGGGTGGAGGACCAGAAGTTTTGAACTTCCAGCTCAAACTTCCAATCCACCACCCAGGACCTGAGTGGGAAGTTCAAAGGCTGGTTGGCCAGGCAGGTCCTTAAAATCCCCACCCCATCCCTCTGGAGGGTGGCTGGCATGGGAAGTTTTCTTCCCTCCCCCCCATCCTCTCTGCTGCCAGCCACCCTCCAGAGGGGTAGAGTGGGGACTTAAGAGGATCCACCTGGCCAACCAGCCTTTGAACTTCCTGCTCAGGTCCCAGGTGGAGGACCAGAAGGTTTGAATTTCCCACTTGAGTTCTAACTTCTGCCAAAAGCAGCACATACAGTAAATCAACGTAACTGATATAATAAGCAGTTAAGGAGGATGATTATGTGCCATCCAGTCAACTCAGACCTAAACGTAGCAATAAATAAAAATAACACTAAAAGTAATGGCAGACATCCTGTTGCACAGTTACCCAGCCACACTGCTGATAACAGCAGATCAGAAAATTCCATTGGAGAGAGGGTGCTGGACAGCCTGCTGCCGCCGCCCCCCGCTGGCCACCGCCCTCCATGGGCCCCACCGGCGGCCCACCCGCCGCCCCCGCCCCCGCCCCTGTCACTGGCCACCCCCCGCGCCCGTCGCCGTCCTCCGCCATCCGCCGCCGCCCCACCCCCACCTGCCAGCACCCTGCCCACCCACCCACCCGCCACCCACCCCACCCCCACCCCTCATCTAGGGTGCAAAAAAACCTAGCACCGGCCCTGGCCACAGGTGAAGTGGAACCTAAGGGGCCAATCATTGGGGAGGTTAGCACAAATGCATCGTTGTGAGGAAGGTATTCCAGAAATGTGGGGATGCACAGTCTTTCCATGGCAATGATAGAGACTTATGGAAGACTAGGGGCACATTTGAAAAAAAGAAGAAAACTTGGCAGTAAGCTCATCCATAGTGGTTTCCCTTCCTATTATTTGTAATATTCTTGCTCCTCTGAGTAAACACAGGAAAGGCAGAACTGCTAGAGCATTTATAATAAATACTTTCCAAGTCTGCAATTCATCAAATATTTTGGACCTGACCTTATCTCAACTTAGTGTGTTGAAAATACCATTATGATTAAGCTGTTCCAGCTGCTTAAGTCATCGGTCACCCCCAATGATAGCAAGTACTCATGTTCAGGTCTGCTGCACTAGCCTTCCTCTCTCACGCATACAATTTTTAAAAAATTCTCCAGTGATAAATTACTCAGTGGGAGAAGCACTATGATAAGCCCAATAGGAAAATACACAGACACTAAAGTAAAAATTGCAACTGGCATGTAGTGTGTGTGTATACTTTTCAGTGGTTACTACAGCTTAAACTGTTCTTAATGTTTTGAAGGAAGATATTATAAACTTAGTTTTTTTATATCTTTCAACTTTTATTGATGTTCAACTTTTATTGATTTTATTGATGTTGTAAACTGCCTTGAGCAGTTAATAGAGCCTTGTTGTGCAGTGGTTAAACTGTTGTACTGTAGCTGTAACTATGCTCATGACCTGGGGTTCAAATCTAGGTAGCAGGCTCAAGGTTCACTCAGCCTTCTGAGCTCACTTGGGGGGGAGTGGTTTAATGTGTAGTTTCCATAATTACCCAGAGAGTGTTTTAAGCACAATGCGGTGGCATATAAGCAGCACACTTTGCTTCTAATTGGGGTAGTGGTATTTCCTGTGTTTGGAAAATGTCAGACTATAGATAAGATAGGTAAGATGAGATAATATTCTCTTTGTCTGTCATCTTTGTATATAAGAAAAATCCTTTCTCTCCATATCCTGTTCTAATGGTAGCATCTTGTCAAAGATATAGGTTCCAACCCTTAAGCAATCAGTATTTCAATTATGGCCATTACTTTCATAATGCTGTCACACTGTTCTTTCTTCAGTGTTCAGTGCTATAGTACAATAACTCTGAGCATTCAAGATGGCCTTTACAGCTTGAGTATAGCAGTCCCCTGTGAGGGGACCATATCTGTGAACTGTGTCTGTCTTAATCTACCTTTCTGCCCACCTCTGCCACCTGACTGACTGACTGCCAGCTGGTGGCTCCCCTTCGGTGCTGTAATTTAGCCCAGTTTGTGCTAGTTCTTTATCTGGCTCTTTTTGCCATTGTTTTTCAACTAGAAATTGTAAGGGGTTTGTAAGGCTCTGGTGAGGTGCAAAACCACCAACAACATGAAATCGTCAAGACTGAGCGCTCAACTGAATGTATGTGACTTTGAGAACTGTTCTGTTTTACACTCATGTTGGGGGACCTTGATTAGCTACCCATCTCCAAAATATGAGCTATCACAATTTTCAGACCTCCTAAACCACACGGTTACAGTTTCTGAATAAGTGCCCCCAAAAAAGGGAGCTAGCCTTCCCTCCAAGTACTTTCAACAATCTATTGAGCAGATATGAGTTGGGGGGGCACAACATTTACAATATTTTAGTTATTGTATTTAAATATTTTATTGTTTTCAATTGTTCATTGGCATTTTAATGTTTTAATTGTTTATTTTAACTGTAAGTTGCCCAAAGACTTTGGATAGTGGGCTGCATATAAGTTGCATAATAAATAAATAAATAAATAAATAAATAAATAAATAAATAAATAAATAAAT